>CM060903.1:272371455-273613598 GCA_030737815.1 Allium fistulosum | reverse complement strand
AATAACTAATCCTTACCATTATTATAAATAGTATTAATTTATTTCTAAAACATTATTAATAAATCATATTATTAATTTCAAACCATATTAATTCTTTTTATATAGTTAACTTTTCAAAATATTAAAATGTTGATAAATAACTTTAAATAACATTAAAATATATAAATTATTTTTATAACAATATTAAATATAAATAATCCTAAAACAATATTAAATATAAATAAATAACTTAGAAAGGACGGATAAAAAGGTTGGAGTAAAATATAAGTTAAATCCTTTAAAAACAAAATATTTTCGAAACGAAATTTCAGATTTAAAATCATATCCTGTCTCAAAAACCAATTCCAACTCAAATGACAATTTATAGTATTTTAAAGTACTAATTTTGAGGCCAATAGCTACCCAACGTTTAACCAATATCGATATTGATTTTCTATCACTACAAAGTTTAAGTTTTGACAATCACGTTTGATATCTAATGATTCCTGTATAGGAATATTATTGAAAACAATTCAACAATGGTGAGGAATTCCGTTAGATCCCTCCAACATGTCCCCTTGCATCACAGTTCATATATATCAGCATACACACACACACACTACACCATAACAGCCATTTCGTAACACTTATTTTTTTCAATCACCAACACTTATTTGCGTTGTAGATTAATCACAACAATAAGCGTTGCTAAGTCAGAAATGTGTGACCGAAAATACACAATTACACTTTTTTATTGTCCACTCATATATGCGTTGCCAAATTTGGTAAAATCGAAAATAAATGAATGTTGTTGGGGGCAAAAAAGTAAATAAACATTCTTTTTCTTCCACAACCCTAGTCCAAACGTCTAACATTCATTCCCCAGCTTCAGCCGTAAGAATTTCCCCAACTTTGGAAATTACGATTTCTAATTCGAAGCTTCCGATTGATAATCGGATGAGATAAATTCGCCTGTGTCTGTTGTCACTTTGATTGCTTGATTGTTGCCTCCCGGTATTTCAACGTCGAGTGAGATTGATCTGGAATTCGGTCTATATTCTCCGATTTATGTTTTCGATTTTATGCTTTTAATTCAACTTGAGTTTATGCCAATGATGAATTGGGTTTATTTATACGGTTTGATTTCCGATATATTAGTTTGTTTGAATTTTTCAATTGCTTTCTTTTTACGTTCGATTTGTGATCAAACAATTTTTCAGTGTTTGACTCGTTTTTCATTTTGATATAAGTGCGAATGTATAGATTTACCCATGGTTGCATTTTTGGCCTTTACTTTGATTTTGTCTTTGATATTGTTGATGCTTAGTTCCCTTGCATTGTACATGTGATCCGCTCCACTAAGACCATGCTTGTTTGCTTTTCTGTTTTCTGATCACCTCTGCATGTGCGAGTTCATTTCAGTCTCTTTGCTAATGCTTGATTTGAAACTGATACTAGTTACTGTGTCAGTGAATGCTAGACTCTGTTCATCCTTCCTTGAATGTGTTAATCCATTTCGTTGCCTTGCCTTATACTGATACCTTGTGTGTGTTGATGATCGTGTCAGTAAATGGTTTTAAGTTGTTTCAGGCTTGGTTGTAGTTTTGCTTGAACCCTTTTTGGTCCACACCGCCTATATATTGAATGCTGCCTTTGCTCATTGTTGTAGTGAAGCCTTATTGCATCTGTGTGTTGTGTTGGTACTCACTGATGTGTGTAGCCATTGAGTTGTTTCAGTTAGCGTTTTACTTCAAACTATTTTCCTTAACTGCAACACTAGTAATCCTTGATTTGAGTCTCAACGTAATCTCTGTGTTGGTGCTCCTGTCCCTTATGCCTGTGTGCAGTTTCCTGTTTATCTGGTAGTAGCACTTGCTTTTGTTCATGTGTATCGTTGTACATGTGTCTGAGTACATTCCATGTATACACATACATATGTATGTATATATGTATGAAATGTTGCTTCTGCTATAGCGCACACTTGTTATCTTCTGGTCTTGTGTAACAACCCGGTATTTTAGACCATTCGCATCCGCACATGTCGGACTTGAATAATTCAAAATACCGAATTGTTAATTAAATTTGGCAAAACTGAGCATATACAGTAAATAAAATAATCACAGATCACAGACACCGAGTAATAAATGCAGCGGAAACAAAAAATAGTAGTTCATGAAGCTACTATATACATATCAGAGTTAAATAAGGTACAACAGATGTCTCGAATACAATAGTCAAATACAAGAATCAGAATACAACCACTGGAATCAACTGGATATCTGAAAGCTGGATAGATAGCTGGATCTCCAAGCGAAGCTCCAACTCCAAAGGTGAGTCTCGAATACTGGTACACTCAGTCTGACCCGAGCGTAAAGCAAAACACAAAACACTCGAGTCAGGATTAACATTCTTATATCAATAAATCCAACTCAAGTGAAATAGTAACTGAAATACAAGTAACTCAAAGGATGTTTGGAATAACCATCCTTTAAGGATCCGTTAAACTATCTACTATGTAGTAGTGTACGGTAAATAGATAATGCCTATCAGTAATATAAAATATCAAAATAGTGTTAAGGCGTTACCATTATTCCCCTTAACACATTTTATATAAGCGTTATAGTCTATACAGCACTGTAAACTCCACCGTAAACTAGTGGGCTATCAGGGAGTACTCCATAGGTATAACACAAAACAAATCGTAGTGGTCGCGTATATAGGGATACAAGTATGACAAGGCACATGAGGCAATACCCAAGGTAGTGAAACTACCGTTTGCCTGATCCGGACTGGTGAAAACGCATCGCCGCAGCGATCGCAACACCGCGAAACAACACTCCCAAATCAAGGGTGCACCAATCGACAACAAGTAATGAGTAGTTTTCGAAGAAGTGTGTTCGCTCGAGGTAGCTAACCCCCATTTGGCCCGGCACGGCTCCTGTTTTAGTCATTTCCAATTTGACACAAGTGTCAAGGCTATCCACGTTCTCTTTCTTCAGTCATCACGTACATCATTCCAACCACTTCATTCTGGATCACACTCCGCATATAGTTATTAAAGTGGTTTTCGGTTTAGACAGTGAGTATATCCCTAACCGATTCCGGTCTCTTTAATAACTTTCGTCATTATTTCACCGATTGGTCGTTTATATATTTCAAAAACCCAAATCAATTACAATTTCAATTAGAATTTGTAAACCAACATTTCATTTCTCTTTTGAAATCAATTTCCATAATTTACGTTTCAAAACTTCCAAATTCATATTTTCAAAATCTTATAATTCAATTTCCATTTTTATTTAAACAATTCAAATATTGATTCAAGTTCGTATATAAGTTTCATTTCGAAAACATTTAAATTAATTTAATTTAACATTCAAATCAATTTAGGTTCATTTATTGAGTTCATTCAATATTGGTTAAGTAAATTTATCCTTTAGAACAATTTCTATTTAACTTCCAATTTATTAAATCAATTATTTAAGTTCAACTCCATTGTATCAAAACTTACAAATAGCATTAAATTAAATTCATCAAATCAAATTCCTTACATTTCAAGTCTTACATTAATTTCAATAAAACACATTTTATCTCTTATTAGAGAAATTCAATTTCACTTAACAAAGAATTCAATTTTATTTAATTATTAAATAATTCAGTCTTATTTAATTATTAAATAATTTCAAAACTTAATTATTAACTAATTTCAAAACTTAATTATTAATAATTCCAAATTTAATTATTAAATAATTAATTTTAAAACAACGTTCATTCATCATCTACTATGTTAATATTTTGATTCAGATTATTAAATATTAACATGTCCTTTCATTAAAATTCAAATTCCAACTTCGTTTCGAAACCATTTTTATTTATTCAAATAAAATCTTCATTTTATTTTTAAATCAAAGTATTGACCAATCGGTTTTTATTTAATTCTCTACCCTAAGTCAAAGTTAAATTTGGGTATTTATCATTTCAACCCGATTCCAATTCAATTCAAAATCAAAGCATAGCAAAGGGAACTTGCAGTGTGATAACTGGGATGGTGTCAAAGTAATTAAACAAGCAATAACAACAATCAATATCAATCCAATAATCAATTCAAATAATCCCAAAATAATCATATTAATTCACATTGTTGTTTGTGCAAATTAATATAATTATTTTTGGAATCTACACTATCATTTCATGTAGATTAAAGATTATTACACTAATATTTATATGGTTCTACACTTGACATTTATTATTCGATTTCATATAATCATAAATTCAAATGGTTCAAGGGTAATTAACCATTTCTACGTGTCAAATAATTAAACATTTAAGGGTCTTATTATTCAAATTAACTAATCAAATTCAACACATATGTCGATTCAAAATTTTAACTGTCCTACGTCAAATTCAATTTCATAATATTTATCACTTTATACATTACAATTTAACATCCAATAAAAACAACAATCAATCAATTATCAACCAAATTGTATTATCATCGCATAAATAATTAACAGATAATGGTGTCAGATGTTACAGGTGAACATATACAGGTAATAACATATATAACAATGTAATTAACTAACAGCAATATATTTCAATTGTCGTTTCAATTGAAATCAAATTTAATAAATAAAAGATTGTAAATCGTGAGTGATTGCTCACCTTTCAAGGTTAGAGAGATGAATAGACAACGAAGTTGAGTCACGGATCGCAAGCACGACCTCCGGAATAAACTAGATTGGCACGAATCGTCGAGCAAAGCTGTTAAATAGGAATTGCCGAAATCAAATCAAAACATTCAACATTGCAACAATTACAAAACATGTCCTGCGTCAAAGTTTAACAATATAATTCTATGTGCTACCGAGATCGAAATAGTCTGAAATTTGGTATGAATAAAGAACAAAACTTGTATTCCAAACTGCAAAAGAATCACTTGATTTGGATAAGAGACGAGAAAGTTACGATGTCACAAACATAGACTCGGGCCATGTTGCGACTGTCAAATGTTCAGGTCTGAAAATCTCTCTGGGTCTGACTTTCAGGTAAGAAACAGAGGACTGAACCACCTCATTTGAAGTTAAAATTTTATATACAGAAAGTAGAAAACTTTATCTTTTAAACAAAAAGGGAATCACTGAATTCCGACGTAAGACAGAAGAGTTACGATGCATCAAACATGAACTCAGGTTATGTTTGCAGTAGTGTAAAATAATTTCAAGTACAAAAGAACAGCTGTCTGGGTCAAACTTCCAGATCCTCGACCACTAATCAAACGATGTCGGATTTTGCTGAAATTTGACAGGCATAAATTAGGTAACTTCGACTCTTTTTTAAAAATAGAATCAACCCATTCCGATAAAACATGAGTGAGATATGATATCGTGAACATGAAGTCTAACTGCTGTTCAAAAAAAAACATGCACTCAGCAATCATATGTATCTTATAAGTAAAATATATATCGCCTATATAAAACGTATACTAGCATACCTATATTGTATATAAATATAACTACAAATCATGTTTATAAAACCATAAAGACTAAATGTATATACACAACATACCACAGTAACTTATGTACATATGTGTTGCAAACATAAAAATGCAGACACTGTAATTATAATATTACTACCAAATGTACTTACTCAAGCTAATCATACATATCCTATCTATACAATTAACTACATATATAGTTACATACAAAATATCAGGAAAGAGGCTGCAACTGTAAATAGTATATATCAATTAATATATATTGTAAATTATGTAAAAGGAATCAAGCACTAAACCAATATGTCATGCGACTAAATGATACTCATACTACTATATAAACTATTATATGAACAAAGCAGACAGCTGCTCAAACAAATGCAGACCATATAAAATAACAATATATACATTCAAACTGGAGTATGCAGACAATACATACAATATACACTAGATAACATATGCATGCATATATGTGGATGGCTTATATGCAACAAAACATGTAGAAAAATAGAGAAAGTCATGTTTGCAACTATGAAAACGACCTTGAACATATACTGCGACAAAAAAAAGTACTTACATACATATATATAAAGTTATATAAAAATTTACTGTGAACAAAGGTTGTTTTCATAAACTTAGTATAAAGTTATATATAAAGTGTATATATCAGTTATAAGTTATACATAAACTTATGTACTCTTCGATGTATACAAATACATATGTAAACTACAAAACCTGATATACACCCAGTAAAACAAACCGAACTCAAATAGCAGTACTACCATAACTAATAATATACATAACTGACATAAGTAATATACTTAAAACAATATATTTATTATATAATTTATAAAACTAACCTATAACTCTTTAAAAATGGAGGCTCGGCTAAGATGAGGAGAAGTGGTTGCTGGCCGATGCAGAGAAGGGCCAAGAGGAGAGGTGCTGACGTTGGTGATGATGTGGTGGCCGAGCGAGCTTCAGTCTGGTGGACGGATGAAGAGGCGAGATGCGATGCTCGGGATGCAGGCTATTGGAGTTCGGCAAAGAGGAGGAGAGCACGACTGTTCGGAGGTGCTTGCATAGGCGGGTGTAGCCGGAGTTTGGCTGGAGGCTGCATCGAAATAGGGTGGATCGGTGGGATGCTAGGGTGGTCCACGTGGTCGGTGGTATGGTGGTGCTCGGAAATGGGGTCGGGTTCGCGTGGAGGAGCAAGCGGCGTTTTTTTTTGTTTTTTTTAAGAGGACGTGTGGAGGAGGGAAGCATGGCTTCGGCCATGGTGGAATGAGAAGTAAAATTAGAAGGTGAGCAGGCATGTGAAAGAAGAAGAAAGCAGAGATGGGAGGAATGAATCAAAAGAAAAAAAATGAGGAGTCAGTGGGTAAAATAAATTTGGACGTGAATGAAACCAAAATTTGAAGAGTTGGAAATAGCAAATATCATAAATTGAACAGCTGGTTATAAATATTTGAACCAACAACTTGAAACTCATGAAATAATTAATCTCTGTTGATAACTTTGCACGATGGAAAAGGATGGACAGAGACCAAAAAGAGTTAGTTGCGGAACCCATACGCCAGACGTTCGCAAATTTCACCGTACATCGGATATCGAAAACAGATAAACGAATGTGCCGCGGAGATCAGCATGACTAGACGGTCAAAACGGTATACAGATATCAGTGGTACGATTAAATTTTAAAAATTCGAATTTTCTACCAGCGGAAAATGCAGCAAAAACGCAGAAAAATAAGATCGACGGAGCTAAAGAAGTCCGAATTTGGAAAAACGAAAATGACACCTTATTCAGAAGATGGTTTAGAATTTTTCTATGTAAAAATATTTAGGTTTCGAAAACATTTTATTTTCATCGCTTTTTAACCGATTAAATTGAAGTAAATTTACGCACGAAATAAACTTCCATATTTTTGGATGAAAATTTATCATTTGCTATATTTAATTAGACGCATTCCAAATATCAAATTTTATTTCAAAATTGTATCGTTTAAAATTTCACAAAATTTCACTTAATTACGTTTTTAAAACAGTTAAAATTTATGGGTCGTTACACTCTCCCCCACTCAAAACTTTTCATCCCCGAAAAGGAACGAGGTAGGAGAATAGAAACATCCAGAAAGAAAACAGATTTGAAATACAAAATAACAATTAATTTAAACCATATAAATTCAAATTTAAATTAATTGATATTCAATAATTGATTTAATCCATTTGATTTCACTAAAATCAATCTCAACTATTTCTAAATTCATTATCTTATTATCCAATTATCTTCAATTTACAATTTCTAAAACCATAAATTTGAATAGTCTTTTATTATAATCATATTTTTTCAGCAATTTAAATTCTTCTTTTATTCCAAATTATTGTTAAATTTATTATACTTAATATATCTGATCACATATATTTAACCCATATAAATTAATTTAAACCATAAAAGTTTCGATTTAAATTAATTTATATCTTACTAATTGCTTTTAAATTCAAGGTATTTTCATAAGTTGATCAAATTTCAATTTATTAATTCTTTCGAAACAAATTTATTAATTCTTTCAAAACAAATTTATTTATTCTGTCAAAACAAATTTATTTCATTATTAACTGAGTTTTACTTATTATCCTATCTAACTCTATTAACATCTTTATAATCAAAATTTAGTGTATAACATTTATTATAAACACTCAAATTTTATTTATAAAGACATTTTTTTATTGTACATTATCCAAATACATTTTAATTTTTGAATAATTTAGGTAAGTTATATTTAAATGAAATTGAGTATTATACAAATAATTTTTTTTTCAATTATTTCAAGTTTAAATACTTATCCAAAATTTAGCTTTATTTATAATTGAAACATCTTTTAACATGATTTTTAAGAATTAAATTTCCGTTTAATTTCAAATCCTTTAGAAATAATTATGTATATACTATATATATTGAATCAAATTAAATTTAAAATAATATACCCATATATATATATAAATCAAGTCATACTTAAGAAATTCAAATTAAAATATTTTTTTTTCAAACAAAACCGTAGCAAAGCTACAGAATGGTTTCTCCACTTCGAAACTCGAAAATGAATGTCGATGATGCGGCCGCCATCACCGAAATTATTTTCCAGCGACAAAGAGAAGAGCACTGATTTCAACATTTTAAAATCCTTTGAAAATGGTTTCTATTTGAAAATACCTTCAATAATATACATTTAAGAAAATTTAAAAACCAAAGCTTGAAATCACTAAAAATTAAATTCTCAAATTCTAAATTTTAAATTCATTTAAATTTCTAAATAAATCTATAAACCACTTTTATAATTCCATTTATTTTTATGTTGGAATAATCAATGATTTACCAAACAAATAGTGAAAATCCAATATTACCTTTCTGACAACCAATTCAGTTAACAATTCAATTTCAGAAAATTTATACTTATATATAATATAATCTTACAAGATTATTTTATTTACCAAATTTTAAAAACAATATTGTGTTAGTTTGTTCTGTTCAAGTGTTTTGGAAATCCCATCGATAGCATTAATCAAACGAATCGATCGAAAACCCAAATCAACATCAACAACTCAAACAACACAATGTATATTAAAGCATTTATATATTAGTTTACAAATACATTTCTTTGCTCGACGATACAGGAATGAATTTTCAAAATAAGGATAGGGTTTCAAATTTGATGGACTCAAACCAAAGGGAATTTTGATTCGAAGATAAGTTCGAAACAAAGATATGATGATTAAATTACAAGTAAGAAGATTGATAAGTTTGTATAAATCGCGGGCAACCTTAACCGGGTCGACCGTGACTTCAAGAATAAGATCGATGCAGAATTTCGAGGCAAATCTACATTCGATCTCAAGAAATAGAATTCAGGTATAGCAGGAGATAGATAGCATCGTAAACCAAGGATACAAAAATCTCCGGTAAATCAATGTCTATTGTAAAGGAGTTTCACCCCTTATAAGTCAATTTGAGATTGGCAAGACCGCCGACTCATTATAAAGATCATTCGAAGTGGGGTTATAGGATACTCCAGAATTAAGAGAAGACAGATAGTGGGGGACACGAATGAGTTTTGGAACCGTAGGGAACGTTTCAAAATTCAGAGGAATCGAGTCAAAAGGACGAGGTTCAAACTTGGATGAAAGTGATTCTATAAATACATTTACCATATATACAAAGTTTTGCCTAGAGCTACCAAAGCTCTGATACCAACTGTAACGACCCGGTTGAAACGACCCAGAATTTTGAACAAATTAAATTGAAAATATTTAATTAATTTTAAATATTTGAATGATGATTTAATTTGAATCCCCAATATAACTTTGAATTTGGTGATTAAATTATAAATTTAATCTATTGAATTGAATAAAAATTTGAATCTTCAATTTTAAGCTGAAGAAAAATATTTCAAAAGCTTTTAAAATTCGTATTGATAATACTGAAAATAATAGAAGCTTCAGAATTGAAATTGAAAACTGTTTTGATCAGTTTTGCATTTTTATTGTTCGAATCGATATTTAAAAATAGCCGTCCGAGGCGCAGTCTCGGAATTCGACGAAACCAGTTCCATTGGGTCCGTAATATTGAATTTTTATCGGATTTCAAATTTCGTATCGATCGAAGTTGTTATGTGAGCACACGATAGATAAACGCATTGAAATTAAATTGAATTCAATTTAAAATTTTAAATTTGGTCAATGTCAGCACACTTTCCTTCCATTAAACACGCCTTAAATCACGCCCCTTTGTTTCAGCCTAAAATCACGAAAGAAATCGTGTAACCCATGCCTCGTTCGATTTTAAGCATCTCGTCCTCCTCTTCCTTTATCTGTTCAACGAAAATTCACAAACCAAATAGAATAGATACTGTCTTCGTTTGAAATCAAAATAATGGTCGAAGCCCCTTTTATTCTCGTTCTCATCCTCGTTCCATTTATTCGAATTCGTTTTGTTTCAAAGAAAAATGGCAGAACGAAGGAATTCAAAATCGAAATGAAATTAAAATATCGAACCACCCTCCCTCTTTCACTCGGGAATTCACGAGGTCAAAGTCCCCCTCTCCTACTCGTATCCACGAAATCAATTACCAAATCAAACAGAAACTCGCGTGCAATCTCGTGAAGACTGGTGGCTCGCGCGCGTCATTCAAGGATATAGGCGAAATCGCGATGTCGAGCAGCCGCGTGTGGGGTTTCGTAAGGGCGGCTCGCGATGATGCTCGCGTGGTCCAATGCGAGGCGCGACGGCGAGAAGGTGGCGTGTGTGCTCGGAGTCGAGAATAGGGTTCGCAGGCGAAGGGAAGTACGGCATCATCGATCGACACTGGGATGGACTCGAGTGGGTTCACAGGCGCATGCGTACAGGAAGGAAGCGATGATGTTGCGATTTTGTTCAAAGTGATTTGGGTTTTTTTTATGTGCAAGCTGTAAGGTATTTGCAATTTAATTTTTTTTTGATTTCCGATTTAAATTTAGTATAGAAGCAGATAACAGAAAGAAGAAAATATATATAAGTATAAATCTATAGATATACACATTTAAAATCTTACTGTTTAATGAATCTTATTTTTTCTGGAAATTTTGTAATCAGTAGATATATATACACAAATTTCTGATATAAAAGGTAGACATACATATACATATAAATATCGGTAGAAAAAAAACTTGGGCAGTAATAATAAATATATCAGTAAGATATTTATTTATTTAGTTTGAATTGATAAAGGTATATATATTGGAAAAAAACAAATTTAAACAGTGAAGCAGTTTCAGAATGAGGAAAAAAAATATGCACATTTTTAAACTTGCTAGCTTAATTTTAAGGTAATGTATTACTGGAAATTAATTCATTTTAGTTACTAAAGGATTTTATTTAAAAAGGAGAATTTATTTAAAGTTAAATCACTAGTTTAAAAATTGAAGTAATAAAAATTTGTTATTCGATTTATTTCGAATATTAACGAATTGTATAATTATTTATACAAGGTTTAAAATCGAGAATCAAGCTGGAAATGAAATGGATTGCAAATTAAATCAAAGGTGAGATTTTCTCACTTGAATGAAAATTGGATTTTACAGTTATTGATTGATTGATTGACTGTTTGGATGTGATATTAGATATAGTAGGATATATCTATATATATAGCAATATATACATATTGGCATATGTATATATTGGATTGATTGATTTCCCGCATTGTATAGCGGATGAGACCCTATTGCGCCGTTAGTAAGCGGATGATTTTTATAAATCCCATATACCGCGATATTCCACCTCAAAGTGGAATGGGTATTGTGCTAACGTCTGTGGATGCAGGGAAACAGGTTGGAGGGATCCAACTGGATTCCTCACCAGTATTTATTTGATTTCAGATATTGTGATATTTGTTGATTTTCATATCGATATATGATGTTTGTTGTCGTTGATTGACCATTTGGTGTGTTGCATCATCGGATCCATTTTTGGAAGTTCAAAAAATAACGATTTTGACTTTAAAAGAGATTTTTAAAGTGATTTTTGAAAGTATACGTTTTATTTAAATTTTTGAATTGATTCATCCTAAATAAATAAACGTTAAAATTTTAAAGTTATAAAAACTAAGATTTTTGTGAAATATAACCAAAGTGTCATTTTTGAAATAAATAGTTGGTTGATTTATAAAATTGTTTAAGTTGGGATTTTTGAATAACTATAAATGATTTGTATAAAAAGATTTATAAAATTGATATTTATAAATTAAGATATTGGAATTATAAAATGAGTTTTTATAAGTGTTAAATTGAAGTATAAATGGATTTCATAAGTGAATGAAATTAATAGATTTATAATGTGAAGTTATAAAATGAATAGATGTTGTGAAATAAAAGATTTATAAGTAATTTACTTTTAAATTAGATTTTGGTACTTAGATGGGATATAAATAGAATTTGCTAATAAAATGATTTTTTTAAGTTGAAATTGTTATAAAGTATAAATGTGATTTATAAACGTTGTTTTATAAATCCGAAATCACTTATTTTGATAAGTGAATCATAGAAGTTAATTAAAGGAATTATATTCACAATTTTGGACAGTGGATAATCCTTTAAATAAAAATGTGTAGAAATGTTGAATTTGGATAACGATTTATATTCACGATTTTGGACAGTGAATATATTATTAAATAAAATGGATATGTTTTGGGGAAGTGACATTAAAAATGAAGTTAATTGTTTTAACGATGTTTTAAAATGTGTTAAATATCGAAACCATAGATTTCAACATTTATTGTTGAAATAGACGTTTTCGACGAAAATAAGGAAATGGTGGACTATAACACTGTTGTTATAGTAAATAATTTCCGAAAGGAAATGTTTTTATATAGTATTAGGATTTACATATCTATCTTAATTCCGAATCCTATATACTAGTGATTTTGAGTCGTCGTAACGATGTTTTACGTAACATTCGTTTTGACTCAAATAGATGTTGTTATAGTAAATGATTTCCTTAAAGAATGGAATATATACTTAATATTGATTTAAGTATATCGAATATTTTCAAATGTTGAAAATAAATAGACTTGTGAATTACTTATTATTAAATAAGTATGGAAATGCTTTTCCAATATGAAATGAAACGTTTTGAGATTTTATCTTCTTAAAGATAAATCGAAAGTGAATATTTGAAATTTGTTTTCAAACGGTTAAGTGTGGAAATTATATATCTAGTAAAGATATTTTGGAAAATAAATAATTTGGAAAATTATTTGGAATCTGATGATGTTGCGCATCTTTATTGATAGTTAAATAACCGACTATCAGTAATTACCTCGAATGGGTATTTATTGTGAATTGGATGAATTTGAATGCCACACTTATTTTTGAATAAGCGCTCACTATTCGGGTTAGCCGGGAAAGGACCTTGGGGTCGTATAACCCATTCCGAATATGTGATACGTCGTAATGAATTGCATTTGATGACCGGTGTTGAAGACCGGATATTTTTGAAAACGGAAGGATTACCGTCGAGTTACTCTACATCGGCTGATCTTCGATATAGAGGTTTTATCACCCTTAGTGACGGGAAGTCCGGACGTGATTAGAAATTTATTGGATTTGCAGGGGCTTCGTGAGAAGTGCCTTCGGTTCTGTTCGATCCCGGAACAGACTTGTATGGTTGTGTGTCTGACGTTACAAATTGAGATATAAATCTGATTTCTTTCAAATACATTTCTGTTGGTGGCGGAGAATTTATTCTCTTAGCTTAACACCCTTCTCTGAGACGTACGAGCTCAGAGGTTATGTAGTTGAAATTTATCAGCGATATACTCCCAATTTGGTAACGTGGCATGCTGAGTGTTGCTGTGAAATGATCGTTGTTTGATCATTTGCGATATGATCATTTGTTTGATCATTTATCTTTGTGATCATTACTTTGATCATTTGTTTGACCCGAAGCATGGCTTTGTGAAAAGCGTAGCTTTGTGGACGAGACTTCATCGGACCTCACACCCCGGAAATGGTCAAAACAGGAAGGATGCAGCAAGGTTCTAGGGAGTAGCGCCCCTTAGTGTATGTCATTCCTTCTGGATAGAGGTGGTATCATGGTATGGAGCCCAGATACTTAACCTATGTTGTAACTGCAAATTTAGTATGTGGTTGTTGGAAATCGAGGATCCTCGGGAAGATCGGTTACGATCGGGGGATGGCATACGCGTGTCAGTAGTTACCTACTTTTGCAGAGGTAACCCGACCTTGTGTTGGCAGAAATCTAACCGTAATGTTAGGTTATTTCTCGGGACGTCTTTCCAGAGGCGTTCCTTCGTGGCATAGGAAGTTCCTTAGCCTGACCATTTGTTGGAAATCCAAAGAAACAATACGAGCCTTTATAATTTCAATTGTATAACCTGTCTCCTCAGGAGGCAGCTATAGCAGGCATAATATAATGGTACCTATGCTGGCTAAGATTTATATTCTACTTTCGAAATGTTTTCCACTATGCACTAATAATAATATCAAAAACGTTTTGATTTGATTTTGCGTAGTAAGCATCTTTGACTAACATAAGAAGAAATCTCCTCCAAGTCTGCGTTTGCATTGTGTGTGTGGTGGGAGGTCTTATGGTAGTTTCATTTTCCAAAAGCATTTCGAATTGACTTTAAAAATTATCCCGTTTTTGTTTTAAAGAATAACTGTTTTACGATCTCACACCAGTCACCATGACTGACTCGGAGTTTATTGTTTCCCTTCTAAACTCTGGGTGCCCATTATTTTCCATACGGGCAGCCTAGAGTTATGTTCTCAGGATATTCTGGATATTCTGGAGCTTTGGAAGCAAGCTGGATGGTGAAACGTATCACCTATACTTTGTATTATTCCGCTGTGTATTCCGTATGAGGACAAGTATATATAACTGTCCATTGATGTGTTGTGTTGTATTGAGTTGTATATTGACTCTGATTGATGTATGTATAAACTGATATAGTTCTTTGTTTTAAAAGACTAGTGATTATCTATTATATATTGTTTCGTTGCGATATGTGAGATTCTGATATTGTTTCTATTTCTGATGTTGTTCTGTTGTTCTTCTTTCTTTTTCTTCTATCTTTTCTTCTACATCTTCTTTTAAACCCTAAGAATTCGGTTTTCCGGCATTCATTTGATCGGCAGTTGATACAGTGGACGTATCGATGTCGATTTTCGAAAGTCGAAGAATCGGGTCCTTACACGGTATTTTAGACCATTCGCATCCGCACATGTCGGACTTGAATAATTTAAAATATCGAATTGTTAATTAAATTTGGCAAAACTGAGCATATACAGTAAATAAAATAATCACAGATCATAGACACAGAGTAATAAATGCAGCGGAAACAAAAGATAGTAGTTCATGAAGCTACTATATACATATCAGAGTTAAATAAGGTACAACAGATGTCTCGAATACAATAGTCAAATAAAAGAATCAGAATACAACCACTGGAATCAACTGGATATCTGAAAGCTGGATAGATAGCTGGATCTCCAAGCGAAGCTCCAACTCCAAAGGTGAGTCTCGAATACTGGTACACTCAGTCTGACCCGAGCGTAAAGCAAAACACAAAACACTCGAGTCAGGATTAACATTCTTATATCAATAAATCCAACTCAAGTGAAATAGTAACTGAAATACAAGTAACTCAAAGGATGTTTGGAATAACCATCCTTTAAGGATCCGTTAAACTATCTACTATGTAGTAGTGTACGGTAAATAGATAATGCCTATCAGTAATATAAAATATCAAAATAGTGTTAAGGCGTTACCATTATCCCCCTTAACACATTTTATATAAGCATTATAGTCTATACAGCACTGTAAACTCCACCGTAAACTAGTGGGCTATCAGGGAGTACTCCATAGGTATAACACAAAACAAATCGTAGTGGTCGCGTATATAGGGATACAAGTATGACAAGGCACATGAGGCAATACCCAAGGTAGTGAAACTACCGTTTGCCTGATCCGGACTGGTGAAAATGCATCGCCGCAGCGATCGCAACACCGCGAAACAACACTCCCAAATCAAGGGTGCACCAATCGACAACAAGTAATGAGTAGTTTTCGAAGAAGTGTGTTCACTCGAGGTAGCTAACCCCCATTTGGCCCGGCACGGCTCTTGTTTTAGTCATTTCCAATTTGACACAAGTGTCAAGGCTATCCATTATCGTTCTCTTTCTTCAGTCATCACATACATCATTCCAACCACTTCATTTTGGATCACACTCCGCGTATAGTTATTAAAGTGGTTTTCGGTTTAGACAGTGAGTATGTCCCTAACCGATTCCGGTCTCTTTAATAACTTTCGTCATTATTTCACCGATTGGTCGTTTATATATTTCAAAAACCCAAATCAATTACAATTAGAATTTGTAAACCAACATTTCATTTCTCTTTCGAAATCAATTTCCATAATTTACGTTTCAAAACTTCCAAATTCATATTTTCAAAATCTTATAATTCAATTTTCATTTTTATTTAAACAATTCAAATATTGATTCAAGTTCGTATATAAGTTTCATTTCGAAAACATTTAAATTAATTTAATTTAACATTCAAATCAATTTAGGTTCATTTATTGAGTTCATTCAATATTGGTTAAGTAAATTTATCCTTTAGAACAATTTCTATTTAACTTCCAATTTATTAAATCAATTATTTAAGTTCAACTCCATTGTATCAAAACTTACAAATAGCATTAAATTAAATTCATCAAATCAAATTCCTTACATTTCAAGTCTTACATTAATTTCAATAAAACACATTTTATCTCTTATTAGAGAAATTCAATTTCACTTAACAAAGAATTCACTTTTATTTAATTATTAAATAATTCAGTCTTATTTAATTATTAAATAATTTCAAAACTTAATTATTAACTAATTTCAAAACTTAATTATTAATAATTCCAAATTTAATTATTAAATAATTAATTTTAAAACAACGTTCATTCATCATCTACTATGTTAATATTTTGATTCAGATTATTAAATATTAACATGTCCTTTCGTTAAAATTCAAATTCCAACTTCGTTTCAAAACCATTTTTATTTATTCAAATAAAATCTTCATTTTACTTTTAAATCAAAGTATTGACCAATCGGTTTTTATTTAATTCTCTACCTTAAGTCAAAGTTAAATTTGGGTATTTATCATTTCAACCCGATTCAAATTCAATTCAAAATCAAAGCATAGCAAAGGGAACTTGCAGTATGATAACTGGGATGGTGTCAAAGTAAATAAACAAGCAATAACAACAATCAATATCAATCCAATAATCAATTCAAATAATCCCAAAATAATCATATTAATTCACATTGTTGTTTGTGCAAATTAATATAATTATTTTTAGAATCTACACTATCATTTCATGTAGATTAAAGATTATTACACTAATATTTATATGGTTCTACACTTGACATTTATTATTCGATTTCATACAATCATAAATTCAAATGGTTCAAGGGTAATTAACCATTTCTACGTGTCAAATAATTAAACATTTAAGGGTCTTATTATTCAAATTAACTAATCAAATTCAACACATATGTCGATTCAAAATTTTAACTGTCCTACGTCAAATTCAATTTCATAATATTTATCACTTTATACATTACAATTTAACATCCAATAAAAACAACAATCAATCAATTATCAACCAAATTGTATTATCATCGCATAAATAATTAACAGATAATAGTGTCAGATGTTACAGGTGAACTGATACAGGTAATAACATATATAACAGTGTAATTAACTAACAGCAATATATTTCAATTGTCGTTTCAATTGAAATCAAATTTAATAAATAAAAGATTGTAAATCGTGAGTGATTGCTCACCTTTCGAGGTTAAAGAGATGAATAGACAATGAAGTCGAGTCACGGATCGCAAGCACGACCTCCGGAATAAACTTGATTGGCACGAATCGTCGAGCAAAGCTGTTAAATAGGAATTGCCGAAATCAAATCAAAACATTCAACATTGCAACAATTACAAAACATGTCCTGCGTCAAAGTTTAACAATATAATTCTATGTGCTACCGAGATCGAAATGGTCTGAAATTTGGTATGAATAAAGAACAAAACTTGTGTTTCAAACTGCAAAAGAATCACTAGATTTGGACAAGAGACGAGAAAGTTACGATGTCACGAACATAGACTCGGACCATGTTGCGACTGTCAAATGTTCAGGTCTGAAAACCCCTATGGGTCTGACTTTCAGGTAAGAAACAGAGCACTGAACCACCTCTTATGAAGCTAAAATTTTATAAACAGAAAGTAGAAAACTTTATCTTTTAAACAAAAAGGGAATCACTGAATTCCGACGTAAGACAGAAGAGTTACGATGCGTCAAACATGAACTCAGGTCATGTTTGCAGCAGTGTAAAATAATTTCAAGTACAAAAGAACAACTGTCTGGGTCAAACTTCCAGATCCTCGACCACTAATCAAACGATGTCGGATATTGCTGAAATTTAACAGGCATAAATTAGGTAACTTCGACCTTTTTTTAAAAATAGAATCAACCCATTCCGATAAAACATGAGTGAGATATGATATCGTGAACATGAAGTCTAACTGTTGTTCAAAAAAAAAACATGCACTCGGCAATCATATGTATCTTATAAGTAAAATATATATCGCCTATATAAAACGTATACTAGCATACCTATATTGTATATAAATATAACTACAAATCATGTTTATAAAACCATAAAGACTAAATGTATATACACAACATACCACAGTAACTTATGTACATATGTGTTGCAAACATAAAAATGCAGACACTGTAATTATAATATTACTACCAAATGTACTTACTCAAGCTAATCATACATATCCTATCTATATAATTAACTACATATATAGTTACATACAAAATATCAGGAGAGAGGCTGCAACTGTAAATAGTATATATCAATTAATATATATTGTAAATTATGTAAAAGGAATCAAGCACTAAACCAATATGTCATGCGACTAAATGATACTCATACTACTATATAAACTATTATATGAACAAAGCAGACAGCTGCTCAAACAAATGCAGACCATATAAAATAACAATATATACATTCAAACTTGAGTATGCAGACAATACATACAATATACACTAGATAACATATGCATGCATATATGCGGATGGCTTATATGCAACAAAACATGTAGAAAAATAGAGAAAGTCATGTTTGCAACTATGAAAACGACCTTGAACATATACTGCGACAAAAAAAAGTACTTACATACATATATATAAAGTTATATAAAAATTTACTGTGAACAAAGGTTGTTTTCATAAACTTAGTATAAAGTTATATATAAAGTTATATATAAAGTGTATATATCAGTTATAAGTTATACATAAACTTATGTACTCTTCGATGTATACAAATACATATATAAACTACAAAACCTGATATACACCCAGTAAAACAAACCGAACTCAAATAGCAGTACTACCATAACTAATAATATACATAACTGACATAAGTAACATACTTAAAACAATATATTTATTATATAATTTATAAAACTAACCTATAACTCTTTAAAAATGGAGGCTCGGCTAAGATGAGGAGAAGTGGTTGCTGGTCGATGCAGAGAAGGGCCAAGAGGAGAGGTGCTGACGTTGGCGATGATGTGGTGGCCGAGCGAGCTTCAGTCTGGTGGACGGATGAAGAGGCGAGATGCGATGCTCGGGATGCAGGCTGTTGGAGTTCGGCAAAGAGGAGGAGAGCACGACTGTTCGGAGGTGCTTGCATAGGCGGGTGTAGCCGGAGTTTGGCTGGAGGCTGCATCGAATAAGGGTGGATCGGTGGGATGCTAGGGTGGTCCACGAGGTCGGTGGTATGGTGGTGCTCGGAAATGGGGTCGGGTTCGCGTGGAGGAGCAAGCGGCGTTTTTTTTGTTTTTTTATGAGAGGACGTGTGGAGGAGGGAAGCATGGCTTCGGCCATGGTGGAATGAGAAGTAAAATTAGAAGGTGAGCAGGCATGTGAAAGAAGAAGAAAGCAGAGATGGGAGGAATGAATCAGAAGAAAAAAATGAGGAGTCAGTGGGTAAAATAAATTTGGACGTGAATGAAACCAAAATTTGAAGAGTTGGAAATAGCAAATATCATAAATTGAACAGCTGGTTATAAATATTTGAACCAACAACTTGAAACTCATGAAATAATTAATCTCTGTTGATAACTTTGCACGATGGAAAAGGAAGGACAGAGACCGAAAAGAGTTAGTTGCGGAACCCATACGCCAGACGTTCGCAAATTTCACCGTACATCGGATATCGAAAACAGATAAACGAATGTGCCGCGGAGATCAACATGACTAGACGGTCAAAACGGTATACAGATATCAGTGGTACGATTAAATTTTAAAAATTCGAATTTTCTACCAGCGGAAAATGCAGCAAAAACGCAGAAAAATAAGATCGACGGAGCTAAAGAAGTCCGAATTTGGAAAAACGAAAAATGACGTCTTGTTCAGAAGATGATTTAGAATTTTTCTATGTAAAAATATTTAGGTTTCGAAAACATTTTATTTTCATCGCTTTTTAACCGATTAAATTGAAGTAAATTTACGCACGAAATAAACTTCCATATTTTCGGATGAAAATTTACCATTTGCTATATTTAATTAGACGCATTCCAAATATCGAATTTTTATTTCAAAATTGTATCGTTTAAAATTTCACAAAATTTCACTTAATTACGTTATTAAAACAGTTAAAATTTACGGGTCGTTACACTCTACCCCACTCAAAACTTTTCGTCCCCGAAAAGGAACGAGGTAGGAGAATAGAAACATCCAGAAAGAAAACAGATTTGAAATACAAAATAACAATTAATTTAAACCATATAAATTCAAATTTAAATTAATTAATATTCAATAATTGATTTAATCCATTTGATTTCACTAAATCAATCTCAACTATTTCTAAATTCATTATCTTATTATCCAATTATCTTCAATTTACAATTTCTAAAACCATAAATTTGAATAGTCTTTTATTATAATCATATTTTTTCAGCAATTTAAATTCTTCTTTTATTCCAAATTATTGTTAAATTTATTATACTTAATATATCTGATCACATATATTTAACCCATATAAATTAATTTAAACCATAAAAGTTTTGATTTAAATTAATTTATATTTTACTAATTGCTTTTAAATTCAAGGTATTTTCATAAGTTGTTCAAATTTCAATTTATTAATTCTTTCAAAACAAATTTATTAATTCTTTCAAAACAAATTTAATTCATTATTAACTGAGTTTTACTTATTATCCTATCTAACTCTATTAACATCTTTATAATCAAAATTTAGTGTATAACATTTATTATAAACACTCAAATTTTATTTATAAAGACATTTTTTTTTATTGTACATTATCCAAATACATTTTAATTTCTGAATAATTTAGGTAAGTTATATTTTAATGAAATTGAGTATTATACAAATAATTTTTTTTTCAATTATTTCAAGTTTAAATACTTATCCAAATTTAGCTTTATTTATAATTGAAACATCTTTTAAAATGATTTTTAAGAATTAAATTTCCGTTTAATTTCAAATCCTTTAGAAATAATTATGTATATACTATATATATTGAATCAAATTAAATTTAAAATAATATACCCATATATATATATATATATATAAATCAAGTCAAACTTAAGAAATTCAAATTAAAATATATATATTTTTTCAAACAAAACCATAGCAAAGCTACAAAATGGTTTCTCCACTTCGAAACTCGAAAATGAATGTTGATGATGCGGCCGCCATCACCAAAATTATTTTCCAGCGACAAAGAGAAGAGCACTGATTTCAACATTTTAAAATCCTTTGAAAACGGTTTCTATTTGAAAATACCTTCAATAATATACATTTAAGAAAATTTAAAAACCAAAGCTTGAAATCAATAAAAATTAAATTATCAAATTTTAAATTTTAAATTCATTTAAATTTCTAAATAAATCTATAAACCACTTTTATAATTCCATTTATTTTTATGTTGGAATAATCAATGATTTACCAAACAAATAGTGAAAATCCAATATTACCTTTCTGACAACCAATTCAGTTAACAATTCAATTTCAGAAAATTTATACTTATATATAATATAATCTTACAAGATTATTTTATTTACCAAATTTTGAAAACAATATTGTGTTAGTTTGTTCTGTTCAAGTGTTTTCGAAATCCTATCGATAGCGTTGATCAAACGAATCGATCGAAAAACCAAATCAACATCAACAACTCAAACAACACAATGTATACTAAAGCATTTATATATTAGTTTACAAATACATTTCTTTGCTCGACGATACAGGAATGAATTTTCAAAATAAGGATAGGGTTTCAAATTTGATGGACTCAAACCAAAGAGAATTTTGATTCGAAGATAAGTTCGAAACAAAGATATGATGATTAAATTACAAGTAAGAAGATTGATAAGTTTGTATAAATCGCTAGCAACCTTAACCGGGTCGACCGTGACTTCAAGAATAAGATCAATGCAGAATTTCGAGGCAAATCTACATTCGACCTCAAGAAATAGAATTCAGGTATAGCAGGAGATAGATAGCATCGTAAACCGAGGATACAGAAATCTCCGGTAAATCAATGTCTATTGTAAAGGAGTTTCACCCCTTATAAGTCAATTTGAGATTGGCAAGACCGCCGACTCATTATAAAGATCATTCGAAGTGGAGTTATAGGATACTCCAGAATTAAGAGAAGACGGATAGTGGGGGACACGAATGAGTTTTGGAACCGTAGGGAACGTTCCAAAATTCAGAGGAATCGAGTCAAAAGGACGAGGTTCAAACTTGGATGAAAGTGATTCTATAAATACATTTACCATATATACTAAGTTTTGCCTAGAGCTACCAAAGCTCTGATACCAACTGTAACGACTCGGTATTTTAGACCATTCGCATCCGCACATGTCAGACTTGAATAATTCAAAATACCGAATTGTTAATTAAATTTGGCAAAACTGAGCATATACAGTAAATAAAATAATCACAGATCACAGACACCGAGTAATAAATGCAGTGGAAATAAAAGATAGTAGTTCATGAAGCTACTATATATATATTAGAGTTAAATAAGGTACAACAGATGTCTCGAATACAATAGTCAAATACAAGAATCAGAATACAACCATTGGAATCAACTAGATATCTGAAAGCTGGATAGATAGCTGGATCTCCCAGCGAAGCTCCAACTCCAAAGGTGAGTCTCGAATACTGGTACACTCAGTCTGACCCGAGCGTAAAGCAAAACACAAAACACTCGAGCCGGGATTAACATTCTTATATCAATAAATCCAACTCAAGTGAAATAGTAACTGAAATACAAGTAACTCAAAGGAAGTTTGGAATAACCATCCTTTAAGGATCCGTTAAACTATCTACTATGTAGTAGTGTACGGTAAATAGATAATGCCTATCAGTAATATAAAATATCAAAATAGTGTTAAGGCGTTACCATTATCACCCTTAACACATTTTATATAAGCGTTATAGTCTATACAGCACTGTAAACTCCACCGTAAACTAGTGGGCTATCAGGGAGTACTCCATAGGTATAACACAAAACAAATCGTAGTGGTCGCGTATATAGGGATACAAGTATGACAAGGCACATGAGGCAATACCGAAGGTAGTGAAACTACCATTTGCCGGATCCGGACTGGTAAAAACGCATCGCCGCAGCGATCGCAACACCACGAAACAACACTCCCAAATCAAGGGTGCACCAATCGACAACAAGTAATGAGTAGTTTTCGAAGAAGTGTGTTCGCTCGAGGTAGCTAACCCCCATTTGGCCCGGCACGACTCCTGTTTTAGTCATTTCCAATTTGACACAAGTGTCAAGGCTATCCATTATCGTTCTCTTTCTTCAGTCATCACGTACATCATTCCAACCATTTCATTCTGGATCACACTCCGCGTATAGTTATTAAAGTGGTTTTCGGTTTAGACAGTGAGTATGTCCCTAACCGATTCCGGTCTCTTTAATAACTTTCGTCATTATTTCACCGATTGGTCGTTTATATATTTCAAAAACCCAAATCAATTACAATTTCAATTCGAATTTGTAAACCAACATTTCATTTCTCTTTCGAAACCAATTTCCATAATTTACGTTTCAAAACTTCCAAATTCATATTTTCAAAATCTTATAATTCAATTTCCATTTTTATTTAAACAATTCAAATATTGATTCAAGTTCGTATATAAGTTTCATTTCGAAAACATTTAAATTAATTTAATTTAACATTCAAATCAATTTAGGTTCATTTATTGAGTTCATTCAATATTGGTTAAGTAAATTTATCCTTTAGAACAATTTCTATTTAACTTCCAATTTATTAAATCAATTATTTAAGTTCAACTCCATTGTATCAAAACTTACAAATAGCATTAAATTAAATTCATCAAATCAAATTCCTTACATTTCTAGTCTTACATTAATTTCAATAAAACACATTTTATCTCTTATTAGAGAAATTCAATTTCACTTAACAAAGAATTCAATTTTATTTAATTATTAAATAATTCAATCTTATTTAATTATTAAATAATTTCAAAACTTAATTATTAATAATTCCAAATTTAATTATTAAATAATTAATTTTAAAACAACGTTCATTCATCATCTACTATGTTAATATTTTGATTCAGATTATTAAATATTAACATGTCCTTTCATTAAAATTCAAATTCCAACTTCGTTTCAAAACCATTTTTATTTATTCAAATAAAATCTTCATTTTATTTTTAAATCAAAGTATTGACCAATCGGTTTTTATTTAATTCTCTACTCTAAGTCAAAGTTAAATTTGGGTATTTATCATTTCAACCCGATTCCAATTCAATTCAAAATCAAAGCATAGCAAAGGGAACTTGCAGTGTGATAACTGGGATGGTGTCAAAGTAAATAAACAAGTAATAACAACAATCAATATCAATCCAATAATCAATTCAAATAATCCCAAAATAATCATATTAATTCACATTGTTGTTTGTGCAAATTAATATAATTATTTTTAGAATCTACACTATCATTTCATGTAGATTAAAGATTTTTACACTAATATTTATACGGTTCTACACTTGACATTTATTATTCGATTTCATACAATCATAAATTCAAATGGTTCAAGGGTAATTAACCATTTCTACGTGTCAAATAATTAAACATTTAAGGGTCTTATTATTCAAATTAACTAATCAAATTCAACGCATATGTCGATTCAAAATTTTAACTGTCCTACGTCAAATTCAATTTCATAATATTTATCACTTTATACATTACAATTTAACATCCAATAAAAACAACAATCAATCAATTGTCAACCAAATTGTATTATCATCGCATAAATAATTAACAGATAATGGTGTCAGATGTTACACGTGAACTAATACAGGTAATAACATATATAACAGTGTAATTAACTAACAGCAATATATTTCAATTGTCGTTTCAATTGAAATCAAATTTAATAAATAAAAGATTGTAAATCGTGAGTGATTGCTCACCTTTCGAGGTTAAAGAGATGAATAGACAATGAAGTCGAGTCACGAATCGCAAGCACGACCTCCGGAATAAACTTGATTGGCACGAATCGTCGAGCAAAGCTGTTAAATAGGAATTTCCGAAATCAAATCAAAACATTCAACATTGCAACAATTACAAAACATGTCCTGCGTCAAAGTTTAACAATATAATTCTATGTGCTACCGAGATCGAAATGGTCTGAAATTTGGTATGAATAAAGAACAAAACCTGTATTTCAAACTGCAAAAAAATCACTAGATTTGGACAAGAGACGAGAAAGTTACGATGTCACGAACATAGACTCGGGCCATGTTGCGACTGTCAAATGTTCAGGTCTGAAAACCCCTCTGGGTCTGACTTTCAGGTAAGAAACAGAGGACTGAACCACCTCGTATAAAGCTAAAATTTTATATACAGAAAGTAGAAAACTTTATCTTTTAAACAAAAAGGGAATCACTGAATTCCGACGTAAGACAGAAGAGTTACGATGCGTCAAACATGAACTCAGGTCGTGTTTGCAGCAGTGTAAAATAATTTCAAGTACAAAAGAACAACTGCCTGGGTCAAACTTCCAGATCCTCGACCACTAATCATACGATGTCGGATTTTGCTGAAATTTGACAGGCATAAATTAGGTAACTTCGACTCTTTTTTAAAAATAGAATAAACTCATTCCGATAAAGCATGAGTGAGATATGATATCGTGAACATGAAGTCTAACTGCTGTTCAAAAAAATAAAAATAAATAAACATGCACTCAGCAATCATATGTATCTTATAAGTAAAATATATATCGCCTATATAAAACGTATACTAGCATACCTATATTGTATATAAATATAACTACAAATCATGTTTATAAAACCATAAAGATTAAATGTATATACACAACATACCACAGTAACTTATGTACATATGTGTTGCAAACATAAAAATGCAGACACTGTAATTATAATATTACTACCAAATGTACTTACTCAAGCTAATCATACATATCCTATCTATATAATTAACTACATATATAGTTACATACAAAATATCAGGAGAGAGGCTGCAACTGTAAATAGTATATATCAATTAATATATATTGTAAATTACGTAAAAGGAATTAAGCACTAAACCAATATGTCATGCGACTAAATGATACTCATACTACTATATAAACTATTATATGAACAAAGCAGACAGCTGCTCAAACAAATGCAGACCATATAAAATAACAATATATACATTCAAACTTGAGTATGTAGACAATACATACAATATACACTAGATAACATATGCATGCATATATGCGGATGGCTTATATGCAACAAAACATGTAGAAAAATAGAGAAAGTCATGTTTGCAACTATGAAAACGACCTTGAACATATACTGCGACAAAAAAAAGTACTTACATACATATATATAAAGTTATATAAAAATTTACTGTGAACAAAGGTTGTTTTCATAAACTTAGTATAAAGTTATATATAAAGTGTATATATCAGTTATAAGTTATACATAAACTTATGTACTCTTTGATGTATACAAATACATATATAAACTACAAAACCTGATATACACCCAGTAAAACAAACCGAACTCAAATAGCAGTACTACCATAACTAATAATATACATAACTGACATATAACATACTTAAAACAATATATTTATTATATAATTTATAAAACTAACCTATAACTCTTTAAAAATGGAGGCTCGGCTAAGATGAGGAGAAGTGGTTGCTGGCCGATGCAGAGAAGGGCCAAGAGGAGAGGTGCTGGCGTTGGCGATGATGTGGTGGCCGAGCGAGCTTCAGTCTGGTGGACGGATGAAGAGGCGAGATGCGATGCTCGGGATGTAGGCTGTTGGAGTTCGGCAAAGAGGAGGAGAGCACGACTGTTCGGAGGTGCTTGCATAGGCGGGTGTAGCCGGAGTTTGGCTGGAGGCTGCATCGAATAAGGGTGGATCGGTGGGATGCTAGGGTGGTCCACGTGATCGGTGGTATGGTGGTGCTCGAAAATGGGGTCGGGTTCGCGTGGAGGAGCAAGCGGCGTTTTTTTTTTGTTTTTTTTATGAGAGTACGTGTGGAGGAGGGAAGCATGGCTTCGGCCATGGTGGAATGAGAAGTAAAATTAGAAGGTGAGCAGGCATGTGAAAGAAGAAGAAAGCAGAGATGGGAGGAATGAATCAGAAGAAAAAAATGAGGAGTCAGTGGGTAAAATAAATTTGGACGTGAATGAAACCAAAATTTGAAGAGTTGGAAATAGCAAATATCATAAATTGAACAGCTGGTTATAAATATTTGAACCAACAACTTGAAACTCATGAAATAATTAATCTCTGTTGATAACTTTGCACGATGGAAAAGGAAGGACAGAGACCGAAAAGAGTTAGTTGCGGAACCCATACGCCAGACGTTCGCAAATTTCACCGTACATCGGATATCAAAAACAGATAAACGAATGTGCCGTGGAGATCAACATGACTAGACGGTCAAAACGGTATACAGATATCAGTGGTACGATTAAATTTTAAAAATTCGAATTTTCTACCAGCGGAAAATGCAGCAAAAACGCAGAAAAATAAGATCGACGGAGCTAAAGAAGTCCGAATTTGGAAAAACGAAAAATGACGTCTTGTTCAGAAGATGGTTTAGAATTTTTCTATGTAAAAATATTTAGGTTTCGAAAACATTTTATTTTCATCGCTTTTTAACCGATTAAATTGAAGTAAATTTACGCACGAAATAAACTTCCATATTTTCGGATGAAAATTTACCATTTGCTATATTTAATTAGACGCATTCCAAATATCAAATTTTTATTTCAAAATTGTATCATTTAAAATTTCACAAAATTTCACTTAATTACGTTATTAAAACAGTTAAAATTTACGGGTCGTTACATCTTGACTTTAGTTGATTGTGTCCTTGCTGAACCCCAGTCTTGTATGCACTTGTGTGCACATTCTTGTTTATGATGTTTGCTCTGCACTTTCATGTACTAGACATTGTATGGATCCCTGCACCTGTTGCATCTTCATTTCTGGTGCATACTAGTGCATCTGTGAATTGTATTGCACCAGTTTAGTCTTCTCTTGTTTTATTGATACTTGTTTATAAGTTTGTACAAGGTGAAACTGAGGTTTTCCAGCACATTAATAGGATATGTGTGGCTGATCTCATTTTTATGATCCATATATCCCGTGTTACCGATAACGTACACCAAGTTTTATCATCACACTGCATTTAACTAGACACAATATTTGTTAAAGTAGCACTTATTTTCAGTTCATTCAGTTTCAAGCCCACATATAGCTCCAACTTATTGAAAATGCCTTTGACAACACTGGCAACCTACTACAATATTTGATTAGTGTATGTGTAGAATTAATGGGCTACAAGTTTCATCAATAAAAAAATTTGCTTCCAGTATTTCAACTTTAAATTTCTCTGCTCCTGACTTGTTCAAAGTTTGCATGTGGTAATTTGATTACCAAATTTGACTCTAAATTTTATCAGTAACACTCCTGTAATAATACTTCACTGTTTTCTCATTAATTTTCCTGTGTCCATACTGATTGTACAAGACACTGCTTCCTTGTATGTTGTAGTCGGCCATATTCATGAATTGTCCTGTGTCCTGTGTCCATACTGATTGTACAACACTGGCAACCTATTGTTTTCTCTGGTCTACCTGAGTGCTTGCATGCTGTATCGGCCATATTCATGAATGTTATATGTGCACCAATATATGTGTATACATGTATATACATATATGTGTACATGTATATTTGTGAACCAAGCATATTTAAAATTATTGAGTACTTGTCCGTGAGATCAAATTGGGAAACGGCCTTGTGATATTCACAGCGAAATACTGTGCGTATTACAAGTTGTCCGTGCAAATATATTTGGACTCTGTCAGAAAAATATGAAAAGAAACAATCTACATACCTGAGGCAAATTTTATATTTAAAAATACAATTTTATTTTGCAATTTAAATTCGTTTCTTTGTCCAGTTTACTGCTTTATTTATTTGACAGGTATAACAGACGGTTGAACACAAGCTGAAGCAAGTCAAAATCAAGTGTGTGAGTATTGAGTGAGTGTATGTAGTGAGGAATAATTGTAAGCAAATTGTATAGTGACAATTGTGCTGTAATTGAAGTTGTATTGTAATTGAAAATGTGTAAATGTAGTGAGAGCTCAAATTTGTACCATTTGAATTTGTAATAAAATATTTGTTTGAATAAAATATTTGTTTAAATAAAAGTCCGAGTCATTTATTTTATTCAACAAATATTTATTTAATTCTGTGAAAAATAAAATAGTACAATAACAAATACATTTAAGCGGTTATTTGTTTGCATATATTTGTAACAGGGAGATATTTTTTCCCAACGTTTATAGGCGTTGGAGAAAAACATCTTCCAATGCGTATAAGCGTTGGGGAAAAATTTCTTCCAACGCTTATAAGTGTTGGGAATAAATGCCCACGCCCTTATAGCGACACATATACGTGTTATTGAAATTCTTGGCAACACTTATACTCGTTGGGGATCCTCTATTTTGATGTAGTGATATATTTATATATAAATAAAATCAACAGTGGTGAGGAATCCTTTTGGATCCTTCCAACCCGTCCCCCTGCATCACAAACAATATATAATTATATAATATGGGTCTTCCGCTACTAGGCGGGTATATATAAAGGGTCATCCGCTCCAGGGCGGGAATAAACCAAACTAACTGATAAAACGGTAAATCATTCAATCATTCAGTCAACGATTTTTATCAACTATATAATATTACTGGTTAATCAAAAAGGCGAGTTTAACTCGTCGAAACTCCAGTTGCTACCAAAGCGTTATGGTTTGAACTAAAATTGAACAGACGTTAAATTTTAACCCAAATTACCACTAGCTCCAAATCCATCCAATCCAATTCTATATCATACTATTCGTTTATACAAGTACAACGCAACTCGTCGCGCTCGATTTGGACCTAAAACGAATTAGATATTCCATTTACAAAGTCTACGAATTAATTAATGAAATAAAAACCTTAATTACATAATAAATTTATGATTAACCTTATTTAAAATAAATAACCCGGCCCCCAATCTTTCTCTCTCTCTCGTTCGTTCATTCACGAACCCAGACCATGCAACTTTAGGCCTACCTCTACGTCGCCTTAGGCCATCGGCCTTCGCCGCGACCTCACCCAATGCTCCGCCGACCTTGCTAAGCCCACGCCTAAAGTCTTGACCACCATCGCTGCCTACAGCTTTCCCAACCCAAAAACACGATCACCGTTCAATTGAGGACTGCCACTGATACAGCCGATTTCATGCCACCAAACTTCGGCCGCCGCTTGCCCTGACCTCCCTCTACCCTTCTCATTCAGGGTCCATCGGCCAATAATCCTCCACGTCGCTGCAATCAGCGAAAAATGCAATAGCCATTCATCTTAATCGCGCTGCCATCTCATCGCGATCTAACACATTTCAACCATTGATTAGCTTCACTGCGACATCGTGAACAATTCGCTAGTTGAAGTCTTTTCCTGAAAGTGCTTCGAGTGGTCCAAATTGATGAGAGTCGTTGGATTAGGCTATTGCTTGATTTGAAAAAATTCAAACCATTCTCTGATAATAATGCAGTTTTAAATAGAGGAAGGAGGGTATGGTCGGCACAATTGAAACATGGGCAAGGATATGGGCAGCATGTAGGGGTATGGCCATGGTATAGGTTAGGATGGTGAATATATATATATATATATATATATATTATGTTCGAAAATTTCTAGCTTTAAACGTCCAAAAATCTCGAACTCCTATCGAGACATGCCACCTAGCATTCTATATGTAATACCCCTATTCTGAATACACTGGAACTAGTCTCGAGGCCTAATTCGATCATATACAAAAGATAGCTTTTTAAATTGAATTATATTATATAAATTCCTGAAATTAATTTATATGCATTTCAAACTCGTACAATCACACGATACATCCAATTGCCACAAAATTCGACGGCATACAATACTTACTATTATGGATCCAATAAAACTGGTTTTGTCGAAATCCGAGACAGTGCCCCAAAAGGCTATTTTCACACCATAATTAAAACAATTATTATAAAACAAGTTTAATCGCTTTTAAATTCAAAATTTTACTATCTTCATTCTTATCCAATAGAATTTAAATCAGCTTCTGAAATCATTTTCGTTCACCTAAAATTCAAGATTTAATTATTTAAATAATTCCAAATATTCAAATAACCATTAAATTTGAAATTCAAGTCTATTATAACTTATAAAGTTAACTTTTCAATATTTAAAACCAAATAAATATTCCAAATTTGAATGACTGAAATTATGGGTCGTTACATATTAACTTTCACCCATCACCTTAGCTAGTCGTGTGACATTTTGGATGAATTTATCGCTTATACATCTTTGATAAAATCCAACTTTACTTATTATAAGTGGTACCCGTAGTAACGAATATTTACACCAATTCTCTTTGTCAAAACTATGTCACATTAGAACTTATGGAATTTAGTTTGGTTTTGGTCAAAACATCAACATCATCTACATTTAACTTTGTAATTCCAAACACAAAAACCTTGGTTCAATAAAAACAATTATTATTAATTGTACTGCTCTGGTTAGAGACTTTGATTTTGAGTTTACTACAGTTGACCATGATACTGACCATATATAACCGAGGAGACGAATTCTCTATTGAATAGTGTTCCACTTCCAATGCTTCAACTTAGACCCAACTGTAGTCGTTCGATGGACGTCATGTCATGATCTAACTATAATCAAAGTGAAGTATCCATATTGAAGTTCCACGGTATTCTCAAGTTGAAGGAATTATGCACCATCGTCACTTCGAGATTATCTATTTGACCTTTGTTATATTAATCAACAGAGACTCTCAAGTGAGTTATTCCATAGTCATCTAATAACTATCAATATGTAACCACTTGGTGCCCCCATCGGCCGTGAGAAATACACTATCCAACATTTAGACAGTGTTACATATTATAGTGTCAACGGATTAATCGATATCCATTATTGAAACATCTTGACTAGGAATATTTAAAACAATATGTTATTTTCAATGTAATAAAATCATTATAATTACAACACTTTGTAATTACTACCACATAACATATAATTTAAGGATTTTCCATCTATGCACTTTAAATTAATTATTTATATCATTATATTACAAGTATATGATAGAAAGAAAATCACAGAGCTAGATATTTGTAACAAATTACAAAATTGTCCCTAGGGCGTACTACTAACTCTATTACAAAATAGGTGCGCTAGTCCATAACTCCTTTAGCTTAATAAAAGCATACTCACACTCTGAATTCCACAAGAAAACCAAATTCTTCATGGTAAGGCATGTCAAAGGTGAAGAAATCTTCATAAAGTCTTTAATAAACTCTGTAATAGCTAACCAATCCAAGAAAACTTCTTACCTTCGTTGCATTTTTTGGTACATGCCAATCTTGAACTATATCAACTTTACTTGGATCGACCGATAATCCATTCTCAAAAACAACATATCCAAGAAAGCAAACTTCTTTGCACTAGAAGTGACATTTAGAAAATTTTGCTTTTAATTTATGTCCAAATAGAGTATTGAGCAATTCTCTAAAATGCAACTTGTGCTCTTCTTTGCTCTTCGAAGAAACAAGTCTATCATCTACAAATACCACCATAAAATTATTTAGTAATTCTCGGAAGATTTGACTCATAAGGTTGAGAAAATATGCTAGGGCACTGGTTAGTCCAAAAAGCATAACTACCCACTCATAAAGTCTATTAGGTGTACACAAAGTGATTTTTTGAATATCATCCTAAGCCACTGTGACGCCCCACCTCTATACCCACGCTAACCAAGAACACTACGATGTAGTGCTGTCAATTAGCACGGAGAATAAGGCTGTGGAGGAGCGACCATCCATGTAACTTCTTTGTGCGAGCACCGATACGTCAGATAGAATAGAATGCATATCTTTTAAGGAGGAAATCCGACATACCGATACAAACACAAAGCTATCACACGGTGGCTATATATAATCTTCAGAAACAAACATAGAAATAATCATAACATAAATCAGTCACAGACATCCATATCACAAAGGCGGAAGAAGATATGAATAAATATATAACACATGAAAGTGTACATCAGAGTAGTGGTCAGAAAGATCCACTATAATACAAAAGAATAGCATCACGTGCTATACAAAAGAATAAGTACATATCATAGAGTCTATATCTCAAAGGTGTACATCCAAAAACTACTAATCTATGTAGTTAGCCAAAAGTCAGAGTAACCCAGAAGAGAAGTCAAGCAGAAGCACCTGTAACATCTCGGTCTGACCCGAGTATTATTTATAAGAAAATAATAAACGGATCAGTCTAACTATAAATATCAGATGACATGATATAGGATAAGGGGTATGGCATAAACATATAATAACCATGATGGCATACTATTATAAGTATGTAAATGATAATCAACAAGGGATTAATCAATGTCACAAGAATCTTCTCAAAGATCCAAACACATAAAAAGGTAATGACACACAAATTCACCCATACACAAAAACTGATATCATATCAGTGAAAACCACAAAAGTTGGTGAAGCACTAAATCCAGAAATCAACACACGAAATCCAGAACAAATCCCAGAAATCAACACACGAAATCCAGAAATCACTAAAAGGGGGAAGTCCGAACACACGGACGAGAAGCTATCTCATGGAAGCTATCCATTTAAATTTTCCGAACACACGGATGGCCCGAAGGCAAGTCCGACACACGGACGAAGAGACATCGCACATTGCTAGTCTAAACCAAAAATGATCATCATCGATCATAAAGAAGTGTCGATTACACTAAGCTAGTAAATATATGAGTTTAGCTTCATGTCCCATAACCACTTGCTTAACTTAAATATTTACGAACAAACTGTAGATCTTCACTAGGAAATTGTCACAAAAGGGTTCAATCGAACAAGTCCAAGAGCTAACCGACGAAGTGAACGCAAGCGTTTCATACCACTCGTTTTACTAAGTCGTTTAAGTCGATTTCTCATTCGAGTGAAGTAAAGGCTTGTATATACTAGTAGATAGAAAATCGGTTTGAGAAAACGAACTTTTGATATTTAAAATAGTGTTGAAATCGCTTTGATGAAAGAGTTTTGATGTTTACTATTAGTATTGAAACCTTCATATATCTTCAAAGTGACAAGTCATAAAACGATTGTAGAACAAATCAATTCACGTTCGAAGACGTGAGTAAAGTCCAAAGAAGTCAATCCCAAAACCATCAAAGTAGAAATTCTGATAAATGTTTTTCAGAAGAGATTGCCTACGCAGAGTAATACGGGGTTCGACCTAGTGAAGGCAAGCGGTCCAGCGACCTAAGGAAAAATAGGTCATACGACCTAAGGAAATCGCGAACTAAAAAGACCAAGTGTAAGGTCGGCGACGACCTACGACTTACAGAGTCCTGCGACCTAAGTGGGATGCGACTTAGTGGGGCATAGGTCGGAGACGACCTACGACTTAAGGTCAAGCGTCCTAAGGTAAATGGTCCAACGACCTAACTCGAACGACCTAGAGGGTCGAACGACTTAACTGGAGGATAAGTCGGAGACGACCTACGAGATATACTGGCCGACCTAACTCGAGCGACTTAAAGACTTAGTAGGGTCGAGCGACTTACGAGCTACGACCTAAGATGACGAGGGCGTTAGGTCGGAGACGACCTAACATTTGACTCGCGAACGACTTATGGAAAAGAAGCTTAGGTCGGAGACGACCTACGAGATAAGCCAGTGCGAGCGACCTAAAGTTTGCCTGGGGGATTATAGGTCGGCAACGACCTAACGTTTTTCTTGGAGATTATAGGTCGGCAACGACCTAACGTTTTGCCTGGGGATTTTAGGTCGGCAACAACCTAAGACTTAACAAAATTTGAGCGACTTAGTGGTTTGCCTTGGAATTTTAGGTCGGCAACGACCTAAGACTTAAAGCTGTTTCGACCTATGACTTATTTCCCTGCGACCTAAGCCAGAACGACCTAAGCACGCAAGCGACCTAAGTCCTAACTCATGAACGACCTAAGAAAGTGGAGAATTTTCAACACACGAGCTAGCAGCCTGGACGACCTAAGGAGGGCAGAACGACCTAGGGCCAGAATTTGCAAACAGCACTGAAACTTGAGTTTCTCACCAATTCAATCCAAACCAGTTGCAAACATTAATGCTAAAGTGATAGGAAGTCATTTCCAACAACCCAATGATAGTTATAGGCGAGATGTGAGATTAAAAATCTCACCTTTTCCACGAAATTGATGTTGGAGAGCTTAAGAGCAAAGCAAGAATCAACCCCTAGCTTGAATCTATGTTCTTCACCTTGAAGTCGGAGTTTGATGCTGAATTCACTAAAGATCTCGAGCTTGGAATTTTAATTTCTCTTTCCCTCCACCATTTTTGAAGAAGCTTGAAGTATTTGATGAAGTGATGAAGAGAAGAGGGAGTTGGGCTGAGTTAAAAAGGTGCAGTCCCAACCAAAGTCACAAGTGGGAAAAGTGATGAAAATTTCACTATCTCCAAACATATCGAAGTTTACACTCAAAAAGATCGCAAACGTCATTTTGAACTCAATGGGGGTGGTCTCGAGTCCTAATTTGACCGTATGCAAAAAGTAGCTTTTCGGACTAACATCCGACTAACGATAAAATATTTAAATATAAAATCGATAGATATGCGGGTTGTTACAGCCACACACAACTGATGGACTCTAGTAGCCAAGTCAAGTCGAGAAAATATCCTTGCTCCAACTAACTAATCAAATAAGTAATCAATACGCGGTAGTGGATAATGATTCATTTTTGTCAGCTTATTCATGATAGTTGATGCAAAGCCTTAAGGAGCCATCTGCTTTAGTAAAAAAAACAATAGACGGTCTCTATTCTGAAACACTGCTTCGAATAAAATTCTTCTCTAATAATTCATTCACCTGTTTGTTGAGCTTGCATCTTTCTCTAGGAGCCATATGCCTAAGTGGTAAAGCAACATGCATGACATCCTTTTCTAAATAAATATGAAGTCCAATCTCCCTATGAGGAGGAATACCAGAGACTTCGGCAAAAACACCTGGGAATTCTCAAACTAAAGGAACAAAAGATGGAACGTAAGATTATTCGACTTGTGATGGGCCTAGCGAATACAAATAGTTCGAGATAATAGAACTTTTAGGTTAGCAATAAACATCAAGGTTGCGCCCACCATAAGTACCCAAGCGAATAACCCATCTATCACAATCCAACACCGCCCCATACATAGACATTAAGTCCATCCCTAGAGTTAAATCAAAACTAGAAAATCCTAATACAATTGCATTGCAATCAATTTCGATACCCAAAATATATAACTTCAAACTCCGACAAATCATGGATAAGTATATCTATCCCTCTAATAGGATTTGATGCTATAACAAGGTCGCTGACTATACTAGTCTCTAAATGCAATTCATCTACTAACATACTCGAAATAAATGTGTGAGAAGCTCTATTTTCAAATAAAGTATAAATAGATAAATTATAAAGAGTTAACACGCCTTCCATAATGACTTACTCCAGGATGATTTTCTTTCCTTTGTCAATAACTGGGATGTACTTGAGTTGGTAACGACATCAAGTGCATAAATTAGAACTATCTGAGAGTAGTATTCTTAAGCAAGGTTGGGCACTTTCTCTTTATATGCCAAGGTTGGTTGCACTTGAAACATTTAATCTTTGAGATATTCACTTTTTAGTGCTTTGCCATACGCCTCTCATATTGCGCCTTTTGCATTTAAACCTCGATATATTTTGCTTTGCCTCTACCCGCTTTACCCTTGTGTTTATTCTGCTAAATTGGCTTTCCTTCTACCTTCTTAGACTCTTCTTTATTAACTAAATTAAACTATGCCATCTTTGACAGACTTGTTCAATCAATAGCAAATTTTGTCGCCTTCTTCATTTGTTTATTAATGAGATCTAAGCCATATTTCGCTAGATGGTTGAATTCATAAACAAACACCTTGACAATTCTGTCTCCCTGCTTGGATAAACTTCTCCAATTCCACTCCACACTCAACCCCTGATATGAATTTAACTTCAAAACACCTCCTAGACTCGGTCTAACTAATATCAGTCTCCATTGTCTCTACAATACACACACATACACATACACATGTTTTATAGTTATTTTATATGATGTTATTATATCTTAGGTGCACATATATATAAACATACACCAAATTATTAATATAAGCATTTTAAAGTAAAATATGATATTATTTTAAAATGTATAATATATCTAAATGCTCGTTAATAATTTGGATAGCTTATTAAATCTAGTTAGGAACTTTTTTAAACATTCACCTCATTTCACCCACCGCCAACGGACTAGGTCCAATAAGAAGTTTTCCCACCAGCACGGCTACCAATATTTAAAGATTTTTGACTATTTTCCATAGAAAAATAATAACTATTTAAATCCCAAATTTTTAAATAAAAATATTTTAAAAATAGGAAATTCATGTAATAATTAAATTATTGATTTTTTAAATTCGAATTAATTTTTCAAATAAAGATGATAGTATGAAATTGTTTAATTATTGCATTTTAAATCCAAATTGAATTTACAATTAATAATGAATTTACAAAAATTAATAGTTTAATTAAAAACCTATACTTTCTGAATTGCTTTTCATTAAAAAATTGGAAGCGAGATATAATAAAAATTTAATAATATATTGCTTATTTATTAAGCACTATATTTACAAGAGAAATATGGGATAAGAAAATTAAGGAATGTATTCCAAATTCCCTATAGACAAAGCAATGTCCCAAGCGGGGAAAAGACAATAAGTTGAATTGTATTCTTTTGGTTGTCATTTATGTTCTTGATCTCTTACCCATGATGTTATATTTGTGCTCACTTTTTATGTTGAAAATTACCCTTAAATGACATTGGGATTGCTTTGAGTAACAATTATAATAATGGGATTATTATTATAATAAGTGACTACGTCGAGATAGACTCTAAAATGACTAGAATCGCATTGAAGAGGTTCGTGGGAGCCTATCGAGAAGGTGATTTATGGTGAAAATTAATAAAATGAAAATTGACATATTTACTACTAGAAAGGCTAATATCCATCTTAGCAGACTGACTATGGGGTAGCACCTCGAGTCTATGACAAATCAGCCCTATTATCACTAGTCAAACAGTATGCTATTCGGGCTTGAGAATTGTTTATTGAGTAGAACTATCACATAAATAAAAATTGATGGAAACATGTGACTTTGTTGATTTGCGTGTTATTTAGGGTAACAAAGAGACCGTATGGGAATGCTCCTAGTATAGTAATGAGTATTTTCTCCATTTATGTACTCATCTTCTAGTATTGTTTAGTTGTAGATATAGTGATAATGATTGTAACGACCCGTAAATTTATCACTTGCATAAATTATATTTATTTTTAAAATATTTAGATATGGGTATAAAAGTAAGAAATAATCATGTTTTAAGTGGTAAATAATAATAGTTATTTTGTTTGAGAAAAATATTTGTGGACAAATTATCGAGGTAAAATATTGATAATTTGTAAATATTGTTCTAGGTAAAATATCGATAAAACAACCGAAAATCGTTTTATCAATAAATTGCTTTTAAACAATAAGAATCGTGCATGGATGTGGATACATACAATGAATTATATGTGTTCAAACAAGATTATAAAATAAAATAATTTATTTTTGGAAAATAAAATGTATTTATGACATCATCAGTTGATATCATCGGTTTTATATATTTCTTCGGAAATTCAAGTTAAGTTTAAATACTAAGTAAATGGGTTTTTATTTACAAATAAACCTATTTTAATTATTTAATAATGATGGTAAAATATTTTTTATAATTTGTTTACCAAAATAGATAGTTCGTAGAAAAATAGAAAATGTGACCGAAGAACGTTTTTCGGAATTTCGACTTTTCAATACCGAAAAGTTGTCGGGAACGTTGTTCTCCTTTATGCACTATACACACACATATATAGTAGATAATTAACCATATAATAATACACTTAATAATATATTATCTTATGTTAATTATGTTTTGGAAGTGATGTGACAAGTCATGGTTTTAAAAATAATAACATATATATATATATATATATATTTACACTTATATATACAAAGTACATACCCATTACCTCTTGTCTTTTCCTTTCCATCACCATAATCATCAAAGCGTAAGCCTTGGGGGGTAGGTAAGGGGGGACATGACAAGAGAGGGAGGGTGGGTAGGTGATGTGACCTTACACATAATGACATATTATGTATAGTTAAATATAAGGGTAATTTAGTAAATTCTCTAATTTTTTGCCTATAAATACATGTCCATACTCACACAAATTCATTTACACTCTAATCTCCATCAACTCTAATCCACTAAAATTTCATGGCTTCTTATGTTAGTTTGAAGTTTTTTTAAAATCAAAAGATTTAAATTGTTTTAAAGATGCAAACTTATTTTTAAACTCTTTCTTCTTCATTTTTTCTCCACTTTATTCGGCCACAACTTTCTCTATTTTACACCAAAGCAAGATTTTTGTTTTTTCAAATCGTATAAAATTTCAGTAGCTACAACTTTTCTTATTACCACCTTTTCTAATTTCAAGCTAAGGTTTGTCAATATCTCATTTCTTTGCAGTGTACTTTTAAACTCAGAAATTCATGTCCGACAATAGCTCTCCTTCTTTTCACCATATCAACCTCAAACGGAATCTAGTTTGAGTGATTCATTTTTTTAATTTGTAGATAAAAGACTTTTATAAAACTTTTCTTTTGATCAAATTTTTAAAATCCGAGAATAATATATCCAAAAATCAAGTGGAAGATGACATATTTTTGGGGTGATTTTTGATGCATCTAAGGCATTTCAGGTTTCAAAGATTTTCAGTGAGTAAAACTATCTCATATTTAGAAAGAACTAACTTTATTTTCATAGATTATATGTTGTGGAAATCCATAGTTCATGTTGTTAAAATATCATGCTATGATAATGATATGTTTGCGATTTGTGGTTAGCATAGTTTGGATGTTAAATATTGTGATTGGATGTTAAGCATCATGTTTGGATGTTTAAAGTGGTATGTTTGGTTGTAAGAATGTGATGTTGGTGTATGGTATGTTGATGGTATAATTGTGATCAAAACTAGTTGTACGTTTTGTAAGAATTACAAAGTTTACACCTTTGTATGTTGCAACGGACGTGAGATCCGATTTGGAATCAAAACTAAGTTTTCTAATTTTAAATTTTGGAAATGGTTTCAAATTTTTTATGTTTGCTTTAAGTTTTAAAAACTTTCAAAATTAGGTTTCCAAACTTGTAATGGCAAGGAATAAGTAAATTATTTCGCTTAAAAGTAAGTTTAAGCGAACTGCGCTCATAGCGATAGTCGCTTTGAACGCAGTTCGACAAAGTTATCGATATTCGTTTTAAAATATTTTCTTTTGGAATATTTTGCGAAAGTTTTCCGAACATGATTAGTAACATAAAAAGAGTTAAGTTTAGATGATTTTATAATTTATTTATTTAACTAATTAATTAAAAGTAATTACTACTTAATTAGTAATTAAGTAAGTGATTAAGGTTTAAGTAACACTTAAGGAAGGTTAATGATTAATTAGTGATTAATAAAGTTTTTAATTAGTGGTTTATGAAGTTAAGAAGTAATTAAATGGTAAATTATTACTTAATTAACTTAAGTAGGTTAATTAATTATTAATTAATTAAGTGATTATTTAATTAATTTTTAATTAATTAGGGTTTAACAAATAATGAATCGTTTTATGCAAGGTTTGAAAGTTTATAAAGAAGTTTATATAACCGGGTTTGAATATTTATAAAGAGTCTCATTAATGAGTATGGAGGTTGATAATGTTTTGTAAATGGGTTTGGGTTAAAACAAAAAAGATTTCATGGGTAAGGGAAATTTATAAAAGGATTTATTGAAGATAATTACAACAGGAGTCGAGGTTTGGGTTTCTCGAGGTTGACCTTTTAAAAAATGGTGGTATGGAACATCCATTCCATACTTAATGTCGAAGGAATAGTGCGTAGAGTTATTCTTTTCTCTAATTTAAATAATGTAGTTAAATCCGTTTAATAGATTTGGAAATGGGAAATCTTATAAATGTTTGTGAATGCACTTATGTAAAGGAGATAAGTATATAAATGTTGATAAATGTTTGGGAAAGGAGATATATAAATGAAAATGGTTTTGAGGCTTGGTGATTGCTTTGGGTAATTAAATCTCTAGTTGTTGTTATTTGATAGTTAAATAACTGACTATCAAATTTGGCCTAACTTGACTTAGGAAGTATGAATGTAAAACTCGAGTTTTCGATAAGAACTCGAATACTTACTTCCAAAAGAACCAGGAATGAGTCAATGGAAAATTATTGGTTGTTGGTATAGAGAGTCCGGGAGCGGATTTATATATATCTGAAACCACTCCGAATCAACATGTGCGTTCGAGTGGAAGACATCTTTATGATTATTGAAGATGGTGCTCTTTGAAGTGCAAGGGCTACTGCTACTAATCCTAATAGTGATTCCAAAATGGATGTAGTAGAGTTAGTCCCTTCGGTTTTGTTCAAACCCAGAACGAACTTGTACGGATGAATGCTGGCATTGCATTGCATTGACGCCTGGAGGGCAGGTTAGCATTCCAAGATGGATTGCTATTCAGAAAGCTAAAACCTAGTCTTAAGCCTCATCAACCGGGACTGACTAAAACAGGGATATGCAGCAGCTATGTGGGTCGCACCCATTAGGGTATATCATCAACCTTCTAGATATATACACAATCATCAATGAATTTGTGTGCGTGGGAGTGCTCGGTTAAAGGTTGCAAAGCAACCGGGGTGATGATATATTCGGTACTATCCAATAAGGGGTAGGCCGGTCCTGTGTTGGCAGGGGTTGTTAGGTACGACCTCGGTACATTTTTTAGAGGTGTACTATGGCGGGCGGTACCCCGGTCATTAGTTGGAATCCATTCTCCAATACGTGCCTTACGTTTTCGATTGTAGAGCCTAGTATGTTGGAATGTGAGATGCAAGCATTTCAACTATTTTATCTATCTACTTTAAACCTATACACTATGATAATATCACTGGATTTTGATATAAAATATTTTGGTTATCATAAGGTAAAAACCCATCCGTTTTTATGTCCGGTGTGGTCTTACGAGATACCCTTTGTTTGAAAAGTTTTCAAATGTAAAAATCAGTTTGGTTGTTACTTGTTATCAAGTTTAACTCACGCTGGTTTACCAGACTGACCCGGGCATTATTCCATGTAATGCTCCGGTCAGACCGAGCATGTTTTTCCTAGGTTTGGCTAGATACTTTGGAGCTGGAGAGGAGCTGGATGGGCAAGACGTATTCATGTATTTTTACTTCCATTGTATTATAGAGTCTGTATGTTTGTCAATGTGAGGATAGTTTTCTATAACTGTTAAAAAATTTAGGATAAGTCTAATGTACTCTGATGTTGTATATATGAATAAAGATGTTTCCTTTTTGTAAAGGTCATTGTTGTATTATATATTATTCGCTACTTTGTGAGATTCTGTGTTGTTTAGTTTTCTTCTATCTTCTACCTTCTTCTTTCACCCTAACAAATCAGTTTTTCGGCACTTAAATGTTCGGCATGTGATACAGTGGATGTATTAGTGTCGATTTTCCAGGGTCGAAAATATGGTTCGTTACATTTGGTATCAGAGCTGAAGGTTAAGTGAGAACCTTGGCCTTGTTGGGGTAAACTCATTTGGAATTGGGAAAGTAAGACCCTAGAATGAGCCTGAGTGTATTATAATTATGATTGCGTATTTGTTAGTGAGTAAAAATGTTTTATATTGTGTTGTTTGATCCGTTGAGTGGCTTAAGAATTCTGGTAGATGCATTTGGCCAACGTTATCGATAGGGATTTCCTAAACACTTGAACAAGTCCAATTGACATAATGTTTTTTAAAATTGGTAGATGAAATAATTTTACCTAGGATATATTTTATATATAAAGGAATGATTTTCAAAAGTCTATATAGTTATCGATGAGATGTAGGGTTAAAATTGGATTTAGAATAGAATGTGTTTAGTTAAAAGAAAATCTTTAGATGACCTTATAGAAATGAAAAGGATTGTGAGAATATTAAATTACGGTAGCTTTGATAAAGATTTAAATGATTTTGGAGAAGTTGTAGTAATTGTATTTAAAGAGACTTTAAGATATAAATATTTAAAATGATTTTCCAAGTAAAGTTTTCTTCGGATAGTTCGGAAAGGATTTCGATCTGTTTTGTGATAATCAGAATAATCTTCTAAGTGGCAATCAAATGTTTGCTTAGGCAAATATGATAGTGCACTTAGTAAATTATCCTCTTTGTCATTGTACAATCGAAACGAGTTCGAATCCGAATGTATCCAAAGCTAGTGGATGATTTTATTAAAGAACTATTTATCTATAAATAGTATTGCTTCAAAAGGGAATTTGTGAAGAGAGAAATATTTTTATGATTAACTAGTTCGAGTGTCTTGGAAATGACTAAAAATGGGATATATAATACTATTTAGTAGCGCCCGGTTCCTTCATATCATTTTAAAGTTACTCGGGCTATATATTATGTTTCCAAAAGAGTTAAATATAAAGTATCATTTTGAAAGGTTTTTGAAATAAAACCCGGATATTGTGTTCTTGAATCCCTTAAAATAATAGAGTTTTCAAAATAAAAAGATGTCTTTATTAAGAGCGGGTTAATAAATAAAGTTTTAAATTTGTTGAACATCCTAGGTTAAATAAAACCAATTTAAGATTTGAAATCGTATATACTCTTTTGGATATAGGAGAGTATCATACTAAAATGAATTTGAGTTATAGAATGTTAATAAACTTAAGTGATGTTCTGAAGTAAAATGGTGATTCTTTAAAAATGGTAATTATAATCTAGAGAAGTAGGAACCAATGAGATTAGTACGTAGGTTGTACGTAGATCATTTCCCATTTTCACATAGTTCTCGATCCAAGATTCGAGTGCATGACTCGAGGTGTTTCAAACCATTCTGAATAAGGATTTATCGCCCGATTTTTGACGGCGAGCATTGATGAGGGTTCTTATGTGGAACTAAAGGTTGTCTATCATAGTTTATGGCTATGCAAGGAGAACAAAGGCTTTTAATTAAGAAGCCTGATCAAAGTCTACACTAGGAAGTCGAATGAGCGATACTAATTTGGAAGGAAAGTTATGTGTCCAAATGAGTGATCGAACTAAATTTTTACATAGGAATGATATATGTACATCATACGGATTGATGAATAGTTTTAAGTATTTTTGGGAATAGGGTTGTGGTATAATTTCGGAGATGAAATTCTTTTAAGGGGAAAGAATGTAATGACCCGCAAATTTATCATTTGGATAAATTATATTTATTTTTAAAATATTTAGATATGGGTATAAAAATAAGAAATAATCATGTTTTAAGTAGTAAATAATAATAGTTACTTTGTTTGGGAAAAATATTTGCGGACAAATTACCGAGGTAAAATATTGATAATTTGTAAATATCGTCCTAGGTAGAATATATATAAAACAACCGGAAATCGCTTTATCAATAAAACTGCTTTTAAATAATGCACAGCTCTGGATACATATAATAAATTATGTATGTTCAAACAAGATTATGAAATAAAACAATTTATTTTATTTTTGGAAAATAAAATGTATTTATGACATCAATAGTTGATATCATCGGTTTTATATATTTCTTCGAAAATTCAAGTTAAGTTTAAATACTAAGTAAATGGGTTTTTATTTACAAATAAACCTATTTTAATTATTTAATAATGATGTTAAAATAGTTTTTAAATTTTATTTACCAAAATAGATAGTTCGTAGAAAAATAGAAAATGTAATTGAAAAACGTTTTTCGGAATTTCGACTTTTCAATACCGAAAAGTTGTCGGGAACGTTGTTCTCCTTTATGCACCATATATACGCATATATAGTAGATAATTAACCATATAATAATACACTTAATAATATATTATCTTATGTTAATTATGTTTAGGAAGTGATGTGACAAGTCATGGTTTTAAAAATAATAACATATATATACATATACACTTATATATACAAAGTACGTACCCATTACCTCTTGTCTTTTCCTTTACATCACCATAATCATCAAAGCCTAAGCCTAGGGGGGATAGGTAAGGGGGGACATGATAAGAGAGGGAGGGTGGGTAGGTGATGTGACCTTACACATCACGACATATTATGTATAACTAAATCTAAGGGTAATTTAGTAAATACTAACTTTTTGCCTATAAATGCTTGTCCATACTCACACAAATTCATTTACACTCCCATCTCCATCTTCTCTAACTTCCTCCACTAAAATTTCATGGCTTCTTATGTTAGTTTGAAGTTTTTTAAAAAAAGATTTAAATTGTTTTAAAGATGCAAACTTGTTTTTAAACTCTTTCTTCTCTATTTTTCCTCCAATTTATTCGGCCATAACTTTCACTATTTTACACCAAATCATGATTTTCTTTTTTTCAAATCGTATAAAATTTCAGTAGCTACAACTTTTATTATTACCGCCTTTTCTAATTTCAAGCTAAGGTTTGTCAAAATCTCATTTCTTTGCAGTGTACTTTTAAACTCAGAAATTCATGTCCGACAATAGCTCTCCTTCTTTTCACTATATCAACCTCAAACGGAATCTGGTTTGAGTGATTCATTTTTTTAATTTGTAGATAAAAGACTTTTATAAAACTTTTCTTTTGGTCAAATTTTTAAAATCCGAGAATATATATCCAAAAATCAAGTGGAAGATGACATATTTTTGGGGTGATTTTTGATGCATCTAAGGCATTTCAGGTTTCAAAGATTTTCAGTGAGTAAAACTATCTCATATTTAAAAAGAACTAACTTTATTTTCATAGATTATATGTTGTGGAAATCCATAGTTCATGTTGTTAAAATATCATGCTATGATAATGATATGTTTGCGATTTGTGGTTAGTATGGTTTGGATGTTAAATATTGTGATTGGATGTTAAGCATCATGTTTGGATGTTTAAAGTGGTACGTTTGGTTGTAAGAATGTGACGTTGGTGTATGGTATGTTGATGGTATGGTTGTGATCAAAACTAGTTGTATGTTGTGTAAGAATTACAAAGTTTACACATTTGTATGTTGCGACGGACGTGAGATCCGATTTGGGATCAAAACTAAGTTTTCTAATTTTAAATTTTGGAAATGGTTTCAAAGTTTTTATCTTTGTTTTTAAGTTACAAAAAATTTCAAAATTTGGTTTCCAAACTTGTAATGGCAAGGAATAAACAAAGTATTTCGCTTAAAAGTAAGTTTAAGCGAACTGCGTTTATAGCGATGGTAGCTTTGGTCGCATTTCGACAAAATTATGGATTTTCGTTTTAAAATGTTTTCTTTTGGAGTGTTTTGCAAAAGTTTTCTGAAATTGATTAGTAACATAAAAAGAGTTAAGTTTAGATAATTTAATAATTTATTTATTTAATTAAAAGTATTTAGTACTTAATTAGTAATTAAGTAAGTGATTAAGGTTTAAGTAATACTTAAGGAAGGTTAATGATTAATTAGTGATTAATAAGTTTTTAATTAGTGGTTTATGAAGTTAAGAAGTAATTAAATGGTTAATTATTACTTAATTAAGTTAAGTAGGTTAATTAATTATTATTTAATTAAGTGATTATTTGATTAATTTTTAATTAATTAGGGTTTAACTAATAATGAATTGTTTAAACCTTAACTAAGATACATTAGGAAGTTAATTAGGAGTTAACCAAGTTCATTAAGTTAATTAAAGTTTAATTATGAATTAATCTTGATTTAATTAAGATATATTAGGTTTAAGCTCATTGAATATACTTTAATCTTTTCAAAGCTATTTTTAAACTTAATCGATTATGTTTTTAAATCAATTTTCTTTTTAAGGTTAATTGATTTCAAATCAAAGGATCTCTCATCTGGACCATTAAGTAGCCAAATTAATTAAAGTAGTGACTATAAAACGTTGACACATTTTGGGAAGTAAGTTGACTTGTGTTAGCACAAATGTTGAATATCGGAAATGTGATAAACACAAGGAAGTTAATTTCAGTAAGCGGGTCATGGTAACTTAAGCATATAGAATATACTTCTTTATGTACATTTTTCACTGGTAATGGATGTATCTATATTTGTAACTTGGACATCTACCTATGATTAATTGTATGTTATGTGTGAATCCCTTACATATCTAATGTTAGGCAATACCCATGATATAACTTGGAAAAGTAAACCCAAGTTTAATGATCCATTTTAGTCATTAAGCCTCCATTTGGTTTTGGAAAGTTAATATTTCATTTTCTTTTAAAAGGGTCTTCAAGGTTATTCTATTTTGAACAAGATATTTGAAGGATTTAACAATTGTTTTGAATATTACATAAAGAAGTTTATGAATAATTTAGGGTATTCATAAAAGGAGTTTTAGAAAAAGTTTTGAATGTTTATAAAAAGATTTTATAAATGGGTTTGAATGTCTATATAGGGAAGTTTTATGCAAGGTTTGAAAGTTTATAAAGAAGTTTATATAACCGATTTGAATATTTATAAAGAGTCTCATAAATGAGTATGGAGGTTGATAAATGTTTTGTAAATGGGTTTGGGTTAAAGAAAAAAGGATTTCATGGGTAATGGAAATTTATAAAAGGATTTATTGAAGATAATTACAACAGGAATTTAAGGTTTGGGTTTCTCGAGGTTGAACTTTTAAAAAATGGTGGTATGGAACATCCGTTCCACACTTAACGCCGAAGGAATAGTGCTTAGAGTTATTCTTTTCTCCAATTTAAATAATGTAGTTAATTCCGTTTAAGAGATTTGGAAATGGTATATCTTATAAATGTTTGTGAATGTACTTATGTAAAGGAGATAAGTATATGAATGTTGATAAATGTTTGGGAAAGGAGATATATAAATGAAAATGGTTATGAGGCTTGGCGATTGCTTTGGGTAATTAAATCTCTAGTTGTTGTTATTTGATAGTTAAATAACCGACTATCAAATTTGGCCTAATTTTACTTAGGAAGTATGAATGTAAAATTTGAGTTTCCAATAAGGACTCGAATACTTACTTCCAAAAGAACCGAGAATGAGTCAATCGAAAATTACCGGTTGTTGATAAAGATAGACCGGGATCGGATTTATATATCTGAAACCACTCTGAATCAACATGTACGTTCGAGTGGAAGACATCTTGATGGTGATTGAAGATGGTGCTCTTTGAAGTGCAAGGGCTGCTGCTACTAATCCTAAGGGTGATTCCAAAATGGATGTAGTAGAGTTAGTGCCTTCGGTTTCATTCAGACCTAGAACGAACTTGTATGGATGAATGCTGGCATTACATTGCATTGACGCCTAGAGGGCAAGTTAGCATTCCAAGATGGATTGCTATTTAGAAAGGTAAAACCTAGCCTCAAGCCTCATCAACCAAGAATGGCTAAAACAAGGATATGCAACAGCTATGTGGGTCGCACCCATTAGGGTATATCATCACCCTTCTAGATATATACACGATCACCAATGAATTTGTGTATGTGGGAGTGCTCGGTTAAAGGTTGCAAAGCAACCGGGATGATGATATATTCGGTACTATCCAGCAAGGGGTAGGCCGGTCTTGTGTTGGCAGGGGTCGTTAGGTACGACATCGGTACATTTTTCTAGAGGTGTACTGTGGCGGGCGGTACCCCAGTAGCCCAGTCATTAGTTAGAATCCATTCTCCAATATGTACCTTACATTTTCGATTGTAGAGCCTAGTATGTTGGAATGTGAGTTGCAAGCATTTAAGCTATTTTATCTATTTACTTTAAACCTAGACAATATGATAATATAACTGGATTTTGATATAAAATATTTTGGTTATCATAAGGTAAAAACCCGTCCGTTTTTATGTACGGTGTGGTCTTATGAGATGCCCTATGTTTGAAAAAATTTCAAATGTAGAAATCAGTTTGGTTGTTACTTTTTATCGAGTTTTACTCACGCTGGTTTACCAGATTGACCCGGACGTTATTCCATGTAATGCTCGGGTCAGACCGAGCATGTTTTTCCCAGGTTTGGCTAGATACTTTGGAGCTGGAGAGGAGCTAGATGGGCAAGATGTATTCATGTATTTTTTACTTCCATTGTATTATAGAGTCTGTATGTTTGTCAATGAGAGGACAGGTTTCTCTAACTGTCCAAAAATTTAGGATAAGTCTAATGTACTCTGATGTTATATATATGAATAAAGATGTTTCCTTTTTGTAAAGATCATTGTTGTATTATATATTATTCCCTGCGTTGTGAGATTCTGTGTTGGTTAGTTTTCTTCGATCTTCTACCTGCTTCTTTCACCTTAACAATTCGGTATTTCTAGCACTTGAATGTTCGACATGTGATACAGCAGATTTATTAGTGTCGATTTCCGAGGGTTGAAAATCCGTTTCGTTACAATGATATACTTTTTAAAAAGTAAATTAGCAAACTATAATTGAAAATGTGGACAATTGAGATTGATATGTGTATTATCACTATATACAGTCGAGATTAGGGTAGTTTATGAGTGTGTGACATTGCCCTATTATGTTGGATAAGTATTGTTGGATGATTCCATCATCTAGTACCTAATAGGATTATACCATATTATTATTATGCTAACTTTTGTTCCAGAAGAAGAGCAGGCTCTGGTATGATTCCTTATTTATATGCTCTATATGGACGTTATGATATTATGCATGTACAGTGTGATTTCCATCTTAGCCATAGGTCATGGTCGGTTATTATAGTGTTTATTTCCTTCGGATGTTTATATACATATGTATTGCCTATTTTGGCTAAAGATGTCACTCATACCAGACCTAGTCCGACCTGTATTTTGTGTATATGGTTATTGTAATTCAACTCTCAATTACTTTTAAATGAGCAGCTTAAGGAGTTATAGGTTTTATCATAGTAGCACGACGGTACTATGAAGGCTTGGTGGAAGACTATCTTGTATATTACCTACTTATATATCGGTATGCTCTGCCCTTAATATGGCAGAAGTATGTATATTTTCTATATGACTTATGATGATGTGTAATCTTATGCAAGACATTGTAGACCTTGTTATGGAACCTGTTGTATAAGCTATACATTATATTTTATCAACTGCATATTTAAGATATATCTCAATTTATGTGTTAGTGTTGTTTTGTTCTAGGAAACTTCATTGTGACATTGTTGTGATGAGATTAGATATGTGCATTGAGTAATATTTATTATTGTAAATGCATGTACATGTTGGTCCAAGGGAATATGTATGATGGAGAAGTCATCTAGTGTCCCATTATATATTCTCTTGGACAATCTTTACTCTCTAACTACGTAGGTATAGGGGTCGGGTGTCACAACATATGTCAAGTCCCTCGAATGTTGTACATCAACCGCATAGGGGTCGAAAAAAATATAAACAAATATAGATATTAAATGGAAATTACCCGACCATGCTCATCATCTTAGATTTCCAGCTAATTTTTGAATTCCAGCTAATTCAGTTCATTTAGTATATTTTAACTGATAAATAATATTACAAGTTAGATTATCTATGCAAATTCATTCAAGTAGATCATTTTAATACCACGTATGTTCTTATACTTATTAGAATAGTTTATTATATTTTCTAATAAGACACCCACTAGATTTTACATTTCCTAAAACCCAAAATGAGATGTGGGAATTTCGTAAATTTCGTTAGTGGGTGTTAGGTTCCATATATCATGTTACTATAACCTTGAGGGTGCTCAACAAATTTTAGTTCTCATAAACGGTAAATAACCATTATTAGTTATATCTCGTATATAACTCCTGATTATGCATTCTTTACTCCTAATCATCTTTATAACCTTGAGGGTGCTCAATAAATCATAAAGTAGATTAAATATGCATGATGCATCATTTTGTGCTTACCTAAGGAAATTTGTTACACTCAAGGGTGCTCAACAAAGTTACAAAATGTTCTTACTAATCCAGGGACAATATAAACATCACTATAAATATTTTATGGCTTGAAGACGCTTAACAACCATGATATGAATAAAACTCTATTTATACTGTAAATGACGGAGAGCAACATTAGTTTAGATTTATAATCCCAAAAATAATAATAACGAGTATCACCGTCCATAAGAAATAATAAGTATTCACAATACTCAGTGACATCATTTACCATTTTATATGTATATACAATTGCACACGTATGTATTTATTCCTTGTAACTATTATGAGTTTTATTTCAATTATGACTTTCAGAATCGTACTATTTTATTTTATATACATTATATAAGATTCTCTTATTTAATTAACATTTATAATATATCGTTATATCTTATACTTATGCTTATATAATTATTAATCAATAATTAATTAATATTGCAACTTTATTTAAACCTTTTTATAGACTAAAACATTTATAGTTCATATTATAATTTAAAATTAGTTTGAATTTATTTATTTATAACTTTTGTAATTTTAAATTGAAACAATTTCATATTTATTTATTTATAACTTTTATAACCTGGAATTCAAAAAATCAATTTTATCATTCAAATTTAATAGTTTTAAAATTTTATTTATAAACTTTACGAATACAAAATTAAAATAAAATTTATTTTATTCATAACCTTTATAAAAAATTATTTTTTAATTTAAAACATTTTTAAGTTAATTTATTTATAACTTTGATGATTAGTAATTTTAAACAATTTTAAATTTATTCATACCCTTTATAAATATTGATTTAAATTTAAACCGATTTTAAATTCTAATTTTAATTTAACATAATATGGATTCTGATATCATTGTTGGATCAGAGGCATCAAACAGTATGACAGATGAAGCAAATTTCAAAAATTTCCTCTTATTCATTATGCAAGGGCTCCTAGCTTCCCAGTAGAGGGAGAATGTTCGTTCATTGGTAGCAGCACTATAGCGGCTTGTTATTTATGGAGGCATAAAATAATCCCTTAAACAAGTAGAAAATCTCAGAAGATTGTTAGTCCTTGAGATGATGGTTTTGATGACAGCAACCTTATAATAAGATTATAAAATATAAATACTAACATTATAGTTTAGATATATATGTATATGCATGATTTAACCATGCAGGTACAAAGAATGAAGACTGTACAGTATAGAGATTCAAGATATCAAGATTGAAGACTCATGAGTATCAAGATTATCAAGAGTTCAAGATTTCAAGATAAGTATTAAGTCTAGAATTATGTTAAAACTTCACAATAGCACTGAAATCTTCATTCCGTATTTTCATTTGGGATGGAACCCATTTCTACCTTTTTAGTGGCTTACAAACCCACGACAAGTAGCTTACAAACCTACGACAAGTGGCTTACAAACCCACGAACATCCTGGTTTTGTACAAGTTCTCGAGTCCTGATATGATGAGATATTCTGCAGGAAGAAGCTTGCAAAACTACTTCAAAATGATTTTCAAAACTACTTCAGAATGATTTTCAAAATTGCTTTTCAAAATGTTTTAGCCTTAAAAATTATTTTTCAAATGATTTTCAAAAAGATGTTCTAGCCTTAAGATCCATATTCCGCATTCCTCACATTTGGTATCAGAGCAAGGTTTTCAAAAGTTTCATAATCTGATTTTTGAAAAAGTTTTTTTAAAAAAAAATGGCTATATTTAAGAAATTTGTTAATGCATGTTTAGAAATATTTAGATCATCATTGTCTCTTGAGTCTGCATATAATCAATATTCAAATACAAGTTGTCTACTAAGATTGTTTGATGTGCAGGAATCATGCTTTATGGGAGTTGAGGAATTAATCTAGAACAAACAAATTGTGCAGATCAAAAAGAACAAATGGATACTTGATAGTGGATGTTCTAGACACATGAATGGGAATCCAGATATGCTGAATGATATAATATACAAAGACGGAGGACTGGTTAACTTTGGAGACAATTCAAAAGGTTTTGTGATTGGCATCGGCAAAGTCGGTAACTCTGAAACTCCTATTATTACTAATGTTTTGCTAGTTAAGAATCTGAAACACAATCTGCTAAGTATAAGTCAACTATGTGATAAAGGATATAAAATTAAATTTGAAAAAGATAAGTGTCACATTGAAGATAATAATTCAACCATAATATTTGAGGGAATTAGAAAAAATAATATTTATATTCTTAGTATGAAAATTTCAAATGATAACTTGTGTCTTTTGGCATATGCAAGTGACCCTTGGATTTGGCATAAGAGATTTGGGCATTTGAATTTCAAACTCTTATCTAGACTGTCAAAACATGATCTAGTAAGAGGTCTCCCTAAAATGAATTTTAAAGTAGATAGTCTATGTGATGCATGTCAACTGGGAAAACTTAGAAAAAGCTCTTTTAAATTAAAAAATATAATTTCTACTTCAAAACCTCTTGAATTACTTCATATTGATCTATTTGGTCCATCTTAAATTCTATCAATAAATAATAGTAAATATGTTTTTGTAATTGTAGATGATTATTCTAGATTTACATGGACAATATTTTTAAAACATAAAAGTGATACTTTTGAATATTATAAGAATTTTTCAAAAAGGGTTCAAAATCAACTTTCTCAAAAAATTATAACCATCCGTAGTGATCACGATGGTGAATTTGAAAATGAAAAGTTTGAAGAATTCTGCAATAAAAAGGGAATAATTCACAATTTTTCATTTCCAAGAACTCCACAACAAAACGGAGTAGTAGAACGTAAAAATAGGATGATTCAAGAGTGTGCGAGAACTATGCTTTCTGATAGTAGTTTACCAAAGTACTTTTGGGCAGAAGCAGTTGCTACCGCCTGTTATATTTTAAATAGAATTTTAATTAGACCTTTAACTGATAAGACATCTTATGAACTTATTTACTCAAAGAAACCTAAGGTATCTTATTTTAGAATTTTTGGAAGTAAATGTTTTATTTTAAATACAAAAGATAACTTAGATAAATTTGATCCTAAATCCGACAAAGGTATCTTTATCGGATACTCTAATAGAAGTAAAGTGTACAGAGTATTTAATTTAAGAACTAATACCATCGAAGAAACAATGTATGTTTCATTTGATGAAAATTTCAAAAAATTTGAAGAAATAAATGATGAAGAGGATTTAATCACTCAAAACCAAGAGTCAACTGAAACTAATAATGAATTAAATCATCATAATAAAAGGATTAACTTTTAAAAGATCACCCTATAGAAAATATACTTGGAGATATGCAATCTGTTGTTAAAACTAGAAACCAACTAAGTCAAATGAGTAATGTAGCTTTTATATCAACTATTGAACCCAAAAATCCAAAAGAAGCATCAACTGATGATTCATGGATTTTGGCTATGCAAGAAGAATTAAATCAATTCACCAGAAATGATGTTTGGGAACTTGTTCCTAGACCTGAAAATAAAACAATAATTGGAACTAAATGGGTTTATAAAAATAAAATGAATGAACAAGGAGAGGTTGTTAGAAATAAAGCCCGGTTAGTCGCTCAAGGTTATTGTCAAGAAGAAGGAATATATTTTGATGAAACCTTTGCCCCCGTAGCAAGATTAGAAGCCATTAGGATTCTACTTGCTTTCGCAAATCATAATAATTTCAAATTATTTCAAATGGATGTTAAAAGTGCATTTTTAAATGGTTTTGTAAAAGAAGAAGTATTTGTTGAACAACCACCACTTTTTGAAAATGATAAATTTCCAAATCATGTTTACAAACTTAAGAAAGCTCTATATGGTCTAAAGCAAGCTCCTAGAGCCTGGTATGATAGACTAAGATCTTACTTGTTACAATCAAATTTTGAAATAGGTAAAGTAGATAATACTCTTTTTATTAAAAGAAATAAAAATGATATTCAACTAGTACAAGTCTACGTAGATGATATCATTTTTGGATCAACTAATTTTGAAATGAATAAAGAATTTCCTGAAATAATGACAAAATAGTTTGAGATGAGTCATATGGATGAATTAAATTTCTTTTTAGGATTACAAATAAAACAATTAGATAATGATATCTTTATTAGTCAAGAAAAATATGATAAAGATCTAGTTAGTAAATTTGGTTTGACTACTACGAGTGGAAAACCCACTCCCATGGCAACCAATGAGTACCTTAGTAAAGAAGATCTCTCGAAAGATGTAGATCAAAAATTATATAGAGGAATGATTGGATCACTACTCTATATCACTGCGAGTAGACCTAATATCATGCATAGTGTCTGTCTCTGTGCAAGGTATCAATCCCAACCTAAAGAAACTCACTTAAAAGCTGTAAAACGTATTATAAGATATGTTAAACAAACCTTTGATTATGGCTTATTTTATCCTAAAAATGATTCGTTTGACTTCATATCTTACTGTGATGCTGATTATGCTGGTTGTAAATCAGACCGAAAAAGTACAAGTGGAACTTGTCACTTTTTAGGGCATTCTCTGATTTCCTGGTTTAGTAAAAAGAAAAACAGAGTTTCTCTATCAACAACTGAAGCATTGTATATTTCTGCTGCTTTGGCTTGTTCTCAAGTAATATATATGCAACAAACTTTAAAAGATTTTGGTTTAAATATCTCAAAATCACCAATTTATTGTGATAATACTAGTGCAATAAATTTATCCAAAAATACTACTCAACATGCTCGAACTAAACTTATTGATATCAGACACCATTCAGAGATAATAGAAGTAGAGAAGTAATTACTCTCGACTAAATCAATTCTGAAAATCAAATTGCTGATATCTTAAAAAAACCCTTAAATGAATCTACATTTACTAAATTAAGAAGAGAATTAGGTATTTGTTCATTAACTGAAATATAAAATATAAATAACAAACTATAATTAAAAATTAAATCAAAATAAATCAAATAGTAAAAATATTGAGAACCATGTCGACATCCCCCCTATACCCATGTCGACATATAACGTTTTTTTTTTAATTTTAAAATTTTTTCCCACCAAAATTCAAATAATTGGTTATATATTCTTCTTATTTTCGAAATTTTCTTCATTCTCTCTGTTCACTTTCTGTTCTATCTTTTGAAATCAATTTATCAATGGCTTCCTCTTCCAAATTAAACATAAAATCAACCTTTTCGTTCCCTTCTCCTACCTCTGGTCCGTTCCAACATACTACGCTCGCCCGAGTGACAAAAATGAAGGATTCTCTGAAGGATGCAATTCAGTTAATGGCTGAAATTCAAATAGTGCAACTCCGAATGGCAAAAGAACAGGAAAGGCAAGGGAAAATCCTTAGAAATTTGCAAAAATTTCTAATGGACAATCATGCTAATCCAATCTTGATTGACGAGGACTCTTCAGGAGATCATAAACAAGAGGAAAGTGAAGAAGAAGAAGAACCAATGGAAGAAGAGCATGCGGAAGACAACAACAAAGTCATTTGCATTGGCGAAGTATGTTTTGACAAGGACAGAAACTTGGTTGAACAACGTGGAAATTTCTGTTTCCATTATCCAAATTGTTCGATCCATAGATCTCCAATTGTCAAAGATACTCAGTAGTTTCTTCTTTTTCGTTTTTCATCGTTATGTGTATATTTGTCACGTTGTACGAAAATGTAAATATAAACATGTATATATAAAAATAAATATTATGTGTTCTTATATATGATTCCTATATATATATATATAAAAGTATTATATAGGTACTTGGTTAGGAATGTTAGTAGTTTAGGACTAAGTTTTAGGTTTACAAGTAAGTATTGATTATGTATGATAACACTATCATTATAATCATATAGGATATTAGACTAAGAGTTATATAGTTTGGAGTTAGTTTGTTTTTGTTGATGACAAAGGGGGAGAAATATAAAATAGAAGAGTTAGGCATAGATTAAGGGGGAGTTATCAGTTTTAGGGGGAGTTATTAGGATAGAAGTAATATTTTATAAACAAAGGTTGTCATCATCAAAAAGGGGGAGATTGTTAGTCCTTGAGATGATGGTTTTGATGACAACAACCTTAGAATAAGATTATAAAATATAAATACTAACATTATAGTTTAGATATATATGTATATGCAGGATTTAACCATGCAGGTACAAAGAATGAAGACTGTACAGTATAGAGATTCAAGATATCAAGATTGAAGACTCATGAGTATCAAGATTATCAAGAGTTCAAGATTTCAAGATAAGTATTGAGTCTAGAATTATGTTAAAACTTCACAATAGCACTGAAATCTTCATTCCGTATTTTCATTTGGGATGGAACCCATTTCTACCTTTTTAGTGGCTTACAAACCCACGACAAGTAGCTTACAAACCTACGACAAGTGGCTTACAAACCCACGAACATCCTGGTTTTGTACAAGTTCTCGAGTCCTGATATGATGAGATATTCTGCAGGAAGAAGCTTGCAAAACTACTTCAAAATGATTTTCAAAACTACTTCAGAATGATTTTCAAAACTGCTTTTCAAAATGTTTTAGCCTTAAAAATTATCTTTTCAAATGATTTTCAAAAAGATGTTCTAGCCTTAAGATCCATATTCCGCATTCCTCACACATCGATCAACGTTAGACTAAAAAAACCTAATCTTTGGATCATCGATTTTCAGTGATGATTTTCAATGTCAAAGCATCTGTTACCATTCTTTGATGCTTGTGCATGTGTATTGGTCAGATTGAAGTCATCGCGATGTCAACGACGATCTTGTAAGCACGAGAATTGTGTATGCACATGCACGATAAACACATAGTAAAAAATATCCTTTTTAAAACTTTTTTAAATTACCTATTTACTTATTTAGTTCATAACAGTTTTAGTTTGAAATCCACGATAAACCCGTCGGTCGTTCACACCTTGAACCATCAGCTTTGCCTTTAAGAGAACATTTCTCTAACTCAATTGTGGAGTTGTGAAGTCCACCATTAAGATATTTAATGAATGAAGAGAAAAAAAAAATTGTGTGTCATTAGAATAAGGCCTCCTCTAGGTATATTATAGCATCGATAATCCCACAAAGAATTTATAATTAAACATATTTAATTAATTCATACCCATACATATTTGGCCAGCTTTATTTTAAAATAATTTAACAAATTATATTTAAATTATTATATTGGCCCAAAAATAATTAAATTAAATATATTTGAGAATTATGTATTTTTTTAGTTAATTTTAGGAAATCTAACAATTAAAAAATGGTAATAAATAAATAATATAATCATTATATTAATTTCTCTATAATAGTAATTTATTAGTTTTATAAATTATTTCAATAAATTATTTTGACTGAAAGCTGAGAGTTGTGGTTGTGTGACTCTTGGGTGTGAACTCAGCCCTTTGTAATATTTAAACATTGTGAATATTAAATCATGTACGGATTTTGTTATAGCACAGTAGTGTACACAAGTTCATTTAGTTACATATTATATATGTAAAATCCAACTTCTTATCTTGTAAAGCGACACCCTTAAGCAATGATATATTGTGCACATTTTCTCTTTGTTATCACTATATCACTTAGATATCTAGAGCTCGGTCAATGAACAAAACTCTAATAATATTCATAGTTAATTATGAAGTCCAAAATTAAAGTCCGTGGTTCATTTCGATAATATTTATCGATTAATTGATTTTCTTTGAAGACTTTGACTTTAAGCTACTACCAATTACCGTAATACCAACCTTCTATTCAAAAGAGATGAATCTTCTTTTGAATAGTGTTTCACTTCAAATGGTTCAACTTTTACCCAACCATGGACTTTACATGATCATCGTTGTCATTTGATTGACTATGATCAAAGTATATTTTAGACACTTAAGATTCATAGTATTCGTACGTCAAAAGGCTGTTGTACATCATCACGTGAGATCTTCTCACGTGATGATCATGTTGAAGACTTTCAGATACATCAATATCATTTAACTTCAATCATGTAGAAGTCTCTCGGATACATTTAACTTTTAACCTATAGAAGACTCTTGGTGAATCGTTTTATAATTGGTCCAAAGAACTACATGTACTTAACTCGTTCTGCCCTCAAAGATCATGAGTAATTCATCGTCAATCTTATGGAGAGTGCTATGTGCACTAATCTCAACGTATGCATCAATATCATGTTCTCGATATATCTTGACTAGGAAAAATTAAGGATAAATATTCATTTCATATGAACCGATTGTTTGGTGTGGCTCGCTTTGCGGTGACGTGAGTTGGACAAATAAGCCCCACACCGTAAGAAATATGGCAAATAACGTGGTATATATATGAGATTGGTAGCGCATAACATTATGAATTTCTTTTGTTATAAGTAAGTGTTGCCAAGACTATGTATGTGCTCGTTGGGAGGCGATAAAGGGATGTTCAATCGGGGCACCGACACATTGAAAGCGTAGTTAGGTGGCGCTGTCACACACATTGAAGTGTACGTACATGGGGAAGCGTTGGAGTGTCGAAACTCAACATGGTATCATAGCCAATGGTTTAAGGGACCATCAGATGATGCGAGAGTGATCGAAGCATGACTCCTAAAGACTTGAGCAAAGAAGAATGACTCGTCAAGGTGGAGACATGGTTAAGCAGCCTGACCCACTGCTAGAAGAGGACTCATGAATACGTATCCCTCCACCACTACAAGGACTTGATATCTCCAAGATGACTTGAGTGGAAGTACTCGCCTTCAGGTGGAAATGGAAAGAAGTGGAAGCAGCCTGGCCTAACTGCAAAGCTTCTTCAGCATGCTCCTTAAGAAGGTTTGAGGAAATGCTCGCAAAGGTGATTGTTAGGCGTGGCTCGCATTGTGGGTGCATGGATTGGACAAATAAGTCCTACATCGTAAGAAATATGTCGTATAACGTGTTATATATATGAGAGTGGTGACACGTAAACATTGAGAATTCCTTTTGTTACAAGCTAGTGTTGCTAAGACCATGTATATGCTCGTGAGAAGCGATGGAGGGATGTTCAATCGAAATGTCGGCACATTGGAAGCTTCGTTAGCTGACGCCATCATACAATGAAGAGCGCGTACATGGGGATGCGCTGGAGTGCCGAAACCTCAACACCAATACCCATGGTTACGAGCACATTCGTAATTACAATCAGTTAATTAATTTTGCTTAACATTTTCTACTTATATATCTAATGTATTTAGAACATTCTTTATATCTTAATATAACATTATATACTATAGAAAATAAAACAAAAGGCTTACTTTATTTTGAACAAGATTCGTTATAAAATTTAAGTTATATAATCAAATTTCATGATTATCTATAGTACATGCTCTTAACTCTGCCAATTGCTTCAACATTATCCATTTGTTGAGTTTTTGAAGAGAGAAAGGAGATTAATTTTTTTTAATATGGAACTAAAGGAGAATGGGATAAGAAGAAAGATAAAATCAAATGTAAAATATTAAGTGTTGTTTGTGATAATTGGTATGGTATAGAAGAAGACAAGTAGACCGTCAGTAGAACCGAACATGATTATAACTTGATAAACTCTAAAAAATTAGAGGAAAAAGGGACATGTCTGTATTGATGTTCTTAGAAGATAGGTTCATGAACCGATGAATACCTAAATCGGATTTTTGTTTTTGAAAGCCATAATGAGAAAGCTAATTTGTTTTTTTGTAAGGTAGCTTGATTTTTCAAAAAGTTTTACAAAAAGCATATAATTTATGTAGTGGTAAGAAATGAAATTTCCGATAAAAACATAATTATATAATAATTATATATATACACTTTCGAAAAGTGCAGCTTGGTTTTTTATATTTGAAATTCAAAAAAGTGTAAATTGGACTATATTTTTATTTTTATAAATAAGAATCTAATTTACATATTCAATGATATCGAGATCTTTTACACTCAAATCAAAAACAGAAACATGATACTTGAATCCCCTCAAAATCTAAAAAACACAACAAATATGCTTAATGTTTAGTTGTTGTAGCTAATGGAAAACACTTTGGTGATAAGTGTTTTAATAGAGAAACAAACAAAAAACAATTTCCTCTAATTTACCAGTGTTTAAACCATGCATGTTTTAGAATAAGAAAGGTACTTTGTTCAAGCAGCGCACTCATTTTGGCATCTTGGGGGTTTGAACTCAAGACCTCTAGGACCTCAATCTAGAGTGTCTTATTAATTGCCACTTGACCTAGTGTTAAAAGCATATTTCGTAATAATTAAAAGTTAAAATGGGGTATTAGTACTTGGCTTTGAGCTAGTATAAATGAAAAAAGGAAAGAAGTAGTAGAATAATGCAAGTTCATTAAATGGAATTTTTCGAGAGATTCGAAGAATGAATTCTCCTATGTTTACTATACAAAAATCTTTTATTGATGTGCTTAATTGCAATTTTGGCTAATAATTTTGATCAATAATTTGTTTGTTTTAAGCACTCTTAATTTGTTAAATAAATATAACATTTATACGTATTTTATGAATTAATTCCGGTCCATAAATAATACATAAATTAATATACATTATACTAATATCTCTATGATTAGTCGTATAGCGAGTATTAGCTATAAGACTCTCACGATTGATAATCGATCCTTGATAATGTTTTAATAATTTGAACATTAAAGCTTGCATGTTCAATTTTAACTACACCCATGAGCAATGATATATTGTGCAATAATACACGCAACATTAAATGTTTGCAGATCATTTAGCCGAGTCCTACTTCATAATCATTTAAACTACACTCATGAGCAATGATGTATTATGCACGCTGTGTCTCTTTATCAAAGTTATGTCACTTAGATGTCTAAATCTCGGTCAATGACCAGCAAATGTCCATATTCAATTTTGAAGTTTGACCTTGGAAATCACTTGGTCCAATCCGATAACATTTGTTGATTGAAAATATTGCTTTGGCCAAAGACTTATGACTTTATGTCAAATTTTAATTACGGCAACACAACTTTTTATATCGAAAGAGGTGAATTCTTTTTTTCGTGGTGTCTCACTTCATTAATCTTGATACCTACCAACGTATAGTCGTAACCATGATCCATTGTCGTTTATGTCCATAATCAAAATATAGTCTCAACACATAGATTCATTGTATTCTCAAGTCAAAAGACTATTGCATATCGTCATGTGATATCTTTTATTCGACTTAGATACGTTAACCCATGGATGTCTCTCAATGATCCATCTTGTAATCGTTGCAAAATGACTACATGCAGAAAACCTATTGGTGTCTCCAACAATCATGAGTAAACCACTACACGTCATAAAGGTTACATTACGTACACTAGTCAAGCTAGTGTATGTATATCCCATTATTAGAACACCTTTGACTATAAACATTTAAGGATGATTGTTCATTAGTGCAATCCAATGTCATGGTTATGAACTCTTTCGTAATCGCGATCGACAAATAATTTTTTCTTAGGTTTCTAATCGTATACAATGTACTTAAAACATTGTATATATAGATATAATAAAAACATGAATAATAGAAATAAAACATAAAGTCATAGTTTTATTTCGAACAAGATTTGACATAATTACATAATCAAACTATATAATTATCCTAGGTTATACCTTTAATTATAAAGTTTAACAATGATTCTATTTTATTAAGGGGATTCATTATCACATCCAAAGATCTATGCAGATGTTAGCTACATTTATGGCTCTCATAAAACTTGATTGCAAACTAGTTATGCATTTATGGGTGGAAGTACGACTCATCGATAAGATCAATAAAGAAAGTGTTAGTCGCTGCATCATTTAACCATTCGGAGGTATTAGCGCTCCATGAAGAAGGTAGTGGATGTGCTAGGTTTAGATATATTTTCAACTATATAAAAAGAAGCCATGAATTATATATGTATGGTACAAATCAATCATAATATACGAAGATAACGTTACATGCATCATTCAAGCCAAAGAAGAATATATCAAAAGTGATAAAATAAAACATATATCACTAAAGTTCTTCTACGCACATGAGCTTTGAAATTCACCAAATACGTTCAGGTGATAATTTTGTCTGTTTATTTATAAATGCACTACCAACATTATCCTTTAACAATTTTGTATGGTATTGACACACGAAAAATTTATGATCGGTCATTGCTAATGGCTCTTTCTAAGAAGGTTTTAGCGAGACAATATCATAACAATCAAGGTTAGTCCACTTTAATTTTAGGCCAAGGACAACATTATTTTTGAACAAGATTATGGACCCACCTCAAAGATAAAAATATACTACATATAAGTGTAGAATGAAGGAATCAAAGCTAGGTTTCCAAGTACACTACCGAAGTACACAATCATTCAAACCAACTAAACAACTATTAAAGAAAACACATTATAACTTTGTATAATAATTAGTAAAATATGGGCCATCTTTTAAGAATGGACTTAGGTCGGCGTCCAACATGCCCAATTCCAGGACCGGCCCCAACAATAATCTATATCGTACTAGTAGAGATATGTCATTAATTCTCTTCTCTCCCTACTCCACACATTTTATTTTCTCTCTTTGCCCCACATGGCAAATTAGAATTCCATCTATAAAATAGCTAAAATTTTCTCCATCTACAATTAACTTATTTTCATCACTTCTTTCACCAACTCTTCTAATTTTCTAAAAGTCATATAAATTTGTTCATTAAATGGAAAATGTGTTCCCAAGTTTATTCCTACTATCCCTTGATCATTTATTATTTTAGAAACTAAAATACACAATTATAAGTAATTTATTTCATATATTCAAAATCAATTTTGTTACAATGGGTCTCAAAATCAATATCAACTTATTATAAACTATTTTTTCTAGTTTACTTTTTTGTTCAAGGCTTTCTAATGAATCCTAAAACTAATATCTATACATTTTTGACGTGTTCATTTCTGATTTTACCTAAATTATATTGGGTTTTGTCTCATCCATGGCTCATTTCGACCAGTGTCGCTCTTTTGTCGTTTGAGCTAAGAAAATTTATAATAATAAAATATGTGAAAAGAATTCACGTAATGAAACCACATTTTACACCTATTAATCTTCTTTCTCTTGCTACCTATTTGTTTAATTTTTAATTTTCGATGCACATATACAGGTTTTGTGTGTTATTCCTTTCAGTTTCTTCATTTTATCTATTTATGTCAACAGATTCTCATTTAATTTATAGTCAAGAATTTTTAACTTCACTTTCTCAGATTAGAGGAAAAAATGGAGTTTGCAGATTAAAAGAATGGGTGAATTTTCAAATCGGTAAAATAAATAAATGTAGAAAACAATAAAAAAAGGATTTGAAATGACAAAGTTAAGATATTTGAGAAACTATATATTATATTTTATAATACATATAAAAAAATTGTATATGCATGAAAACATATTATGTATTATTAACTTAATCTTCTTGCATACCACTTTATTTGGCTTAATCTATTTTTCTTTGATAAATTGTGTCTTATTAACTTGCAGAATAAAGAGTTTGAAGTGACATGCATCATTAATTTGTTTCCATATAATAGGTATGTTAGGGTCTTTTTTCGTAATGTAGAATCAAAATAGATTTATCTATGTTATTTGACTACTGGATCATTCATTAATTATTGTTCTGAAGAAACCATAGCTCTAACTATACTATTGACTGTAGTTTTTGTTGAAGTTTTTTAATGAAATTATTTGTTTTTGTATATATGGAGTTCAATTTTGATAAAATAGAAAGAAAAGTATATTGGTCGTTTAGTATACCAAGGTATTAAACCACCTTTCGAGTAAAAGATTCTCCCCCTAAAATTTTGAAATTTTTATTCGTGATATTTGTATTTATTTTCACATTTACAATTGATGTTTTGACTTAATGTTGGTGCAATATATATCATCTACTCTACGCTAAATTTTTGCAAAACTTTTAGAGTTCCATTTACATCAAATTACACAAACCAAATATATGAAATTTCAATTTAACTTCTTGTTATTTGATAAAAAACTTCTTGCCTTTTTCAAGACCGCTTGGAATGAATACATCTCTTCTTTAGTGATGACAAATGATATGAACTTAGCTACCTATCTTTAGGAATGAATATAGGTACATATTCTTATTAATATAGTAGCATGATTAAATATTTATTCATTTTAGCATCCGAATGAAAAAATGTAGGTTGTAGGATAGGTTTATAGCTTTGTTTTACATATCAAATGATTGTAGGAAGAAACAGCAAAAGAAATTCCGATCAATAAGTAGGATCCATATGGAAATTGACTATGAAATGAACATACGGCAGACCCGTCAAACGGGTCGGGTCGGGTCATAAATGGATCGGGTAGAATTTGATCCGATCTATTCAAAACATAAACAAATCCAACCCGTTTGACCCATTTAATAAACGGGTCAACCCGACCCGGCCCGTTTAATAAAAGGGTCAACCCGACCCTTTATTTCTTATTCCATTCACTGTACAATGCTTTGATTAACATTGTATGCCATACTATTGATTCAAAAATCAGATTGAAAGAATAACATATAAGATGGCAATTGGCAACCAAACAGTAGATAAGATAAAACTTCAAACACACCAATATCTGATTACTCACAAATTACATCCAATAAAACAAAGTTCACCATATTAGTAAAGAAAAGAACAGAAAAACAATAATGCAACAAGTACATAAAATATATTACGTGTTAGTTTATGCCCAGTACAACAACCATGCAGATTCTACATAATCAGTCCAACAATCATGCCCAGTACTGTCAACAACAAGCATATCCAAAACTCCACCTGCACAAAATACATAAAACAGTGAAGATCAAGAACAGTTTTGCAAAATTTTTTACATATCTGATTGCATAACAGAGTAAGTTAAAGGAAACAGTTTTATTGTTTGATTAAGCTTGTCATTTTCTTTATACTGAATGATATATTATATCTATATGATGCATTACTTGTGAATGAAACAGTTAAGTAAGTTAAACGCAAACAATGAAAACTGCAACTATAGCAATGCAGTCTTAGATATGATTTTGATGTTGGACATCCTTATAAACCTCTGATTAAATCACTTACTAAAGATTGATAAAAAGAATGTTAGACAATCTGCACGGAATTTCATGAAACATTTGTATTTATATCATTATTTTTTCTAAGTATGAGCAAAAAATATGGAAAAGATTTTGGCAATCAAATAAGATATTATGGAAAAGATTTCATACTTGTTATATGTTGGGTTCAAGCATATTAATTTCTGACCATATAGTGGATGTACAAAGTACAGGGATTTTCTTGGGAGATCAAAAATAAATTCTAGGATAGAGAATTAAACTATAAGGTCATGCCCCAAAGTCTAGTATTACATATTCATTATTCTATATATGTTGGAATTTCACACTTACGCTTTCAAATCTGTAACCATTGATTGAATTTTTTCAAGTAATGAACAGAATGTGATCGAAATTGCTCTAACTAAATATTTTTTCTCTAAATGAATCAAATATACTTATCAAAATTCAATGCAGTAGAAGCTCTAATAAAACTAACAAATGAATCTAAAAGAAACAAACCCAAAAACAATGAATAAGATTATACTGTTAAATACAAATACAGCTGAAATTTGCATGGACCAATCAATGTAGCATGAATATAAGGGCCCGCTACCGATAAATTTAAATTACGCCTCTGAATTTAATCTTATTAAAGTTGTATTGTAAAATTTGAGATCTAAAATTCTGTACTTTTAATTTTAATTCAGAATAAGTGAAATCATACTAAAATAAAAAAACGTTCAACTATAATCTAAAAATAAAGCAGACACAAAAAACATAAAATACCTATTATAATTGACGGTGGACAAATCTTTCTAATGGTCGGTTTGATTAGAAACATTTACATAAACATGACCGAGGATAGCACACAAGAAGACATTAGAAAAGGCAACACCCAGAATCCACTAATCATCGGTTCTAATCCAGACATAGGAAAGGACAACAATCGGTATAACTTTTTTAACAATTGTAACTTAAAGAGCTTCACCTCTAATCCAAGGAACAAATTGAAAACATCTTCACAATTGATTTTCTGACAGTCTCAAATTTCTTGTCTAATTTAAGCTGTTCATTCAAATGATCACAAACTTGTTAGTAACAAATAAATTAGGAACACAATCCTACTTGAAAAAAGAAAGAAAAAAATCGTTTTGTAAGATATAATCACATGATTTTCATGTTATGTATGAACTATGCCACCATACATTAGAAAGCCTAACCTGAACTATAACGACCCGTATTTTTACGGATCGAAACATCGTAAAACAGTTGTTATTAGACTGTTAGTATTGTTAAGTCGTCCAGAGTTTAGGTCGACTAAAGCTTGAGTCGAGTAGTGGCTTGGGTCGTATAGAAGTTAAGTCGTGTGTAGCTTAGGTCGCTTGGGAGATGAGTCGTGTGGTGGCTTAGGTCGTGGGGTAGGTTAGGTTGGATGAGCGACTTAAGAGGTTGGAGCAACCTACAGGAATTGGCGACCTAAAGAGTAGACGACCTAAGGAAGTGAACAACTTAAGGTAGTGAACGACCTAAGAGGCGGTATAGGAAACTGGGCGAGTTAGCGACCTAAGGAATCTGGTGTTAGCGAGTTAACGACCTAAGAAACTAAGCGGGTTAACGACCTAGGGAGTTTGAGTTGTTCGAGCGACTTAGTAGTTGTTGTAGTTAGGTCGTGAGCGACCTATGGGGTGTTGTGCTTAGTTAAGTCGTGAGCGACCTAAGTTTAGCAGTTATGTGTAGTAGGTCGTAGACGACCTATGATAATACTAGGTATAGTTAGGTCGTATCCCAGTTAGGTCGCGACTTATGTTAGGTCGCGTAGATGCTTAAGGGGTTAGGTCGTGAGGCGTTAAGTCGCTAAGTCGTATTTTGTTAAGTCGTTTAGTAGTATCTCGTTAGGTCGCGCATGTGTTAGGTCGTATATGTGTTAGGTCGCGCGTATGTGTTAGGTCGTATATGTGTTAGGTCGCGCGCATATGTTAGGTCGGAGGATTTGTTAGGTCATGGACGACCTAAGGGAGCGGACGACCTAAGGGGATTTCTGCCTATAAATAGGCGGGTTCTTCTTCATTTTTGGGATTCGGATTTCGAAGCGACGAAGTGCTGCCATTTTGAGAGCTCAAGTTCTACACTTCTTCACTTCTTTTCTCCACTCTAATCTTGTGATTCCTTCCATCCAAATCGAAGATCAAAATCGAAGATCCAAGAGCTTAGATTGAAGATCTACATCCATCGAAGAGAGATTTCATCGTTTGAAGCGGATTTGTGAAAGATCGAGTTAGATCCTTCGCTGTCCAGATCTGAAGTGTGTTGCTTTTGAGGTGTTTAGGTGATTTGGTGAGTGGTAGTTATCTCTCACACGGATCCAAAGGAGTATATCGGATCGTTGGCTTGATTTTGTGTTAAATAGTTATTTCCATGCATTTTTGTAAACTTAAGTATAGATCTATTGTTCATGATGATTTGACATCCATTTTACTACATGTTAACCTATGCAAGTTCATTCATCAAGTTGTAGAGATATTACTCATGATTCATGCTTGTTAGATTTAGACTCTTTATTTACAGAATTGCCATTATTGTTATAATTGTTTATTTGATCATGTTTAAATGCCTGATTACTTGGATTAATGATTGACTTGATTGATTGTTATGAATTAGTTGATTTATGATTTGATTTGGAAAGTTTGTTGAAGATGATTCAAAAGCTAAGGGAAAGGCTCTTGAATTGGAAAAGCTGCTCGTGGCATATGTGGCGGATGATGAAGCTCATATGGATAGGTTTGATGATGATGATGTTGAGATGAGGCTTTGCTATGATGAGATGAAGCGAGGCATGGTTTGAGATAGCTTTGGTTTAATCCAGACGGGATCATTCCAAGCATGTTGATAACTCGGTGAAATGGTTCGGGTTTGAGGATAATGGTTTGCTCGAGAGGCGCTTGAGCTAGTATGGAAATAGTCGTCGAGGAGGATGACTAGAAGGCTGAGATTTCATCGTTGTTGAAGGTTCTAGCATGCTCAAAGCAAGAGTACGCTGGGCAGATTCGATAGTCCCTAAAAACTACTGATTGGTAGTCGAGTACTCTGGGCAGATTCGATAGTCCTAGGCACGGGCTGCGACGACGTGCGGAGTTATGTCTAGAACCGGGGTTTCCATTAGCCCTTGACGGACGGCTGAAAGAATGTGCCGGTCATTCAATTAACGGTGGTATCGAGGCAAAGATAACAGTGATAGCCAGAGTCATGGATGTTTGGTTGTATCGTCATTCGGTCTCAAGAGCGGTATTTTCTGGGTGCTTATCTGATCTTGGTTTAGGCCTTGGGGGTTTGTACTTGGAAAACATCGCCCTTGACTCGAGTGATAATTGCTTTACTTTAAATGTTTGCTTTGCTATGTTTACTTCTGCTTAGTGTGCGTCTGGGGGCTATCACTGTAGAAAGAGGTGGAGTGGGAGGGTTGGATTCCTATTCCTTTTCTTTTATGCTCTTTTGGTATGTTGTTAGTTAATTTACCGCTCACTAAGACTGTTGTCTGACTCAAGGCTTTTTGTTTTAACTCTTATTGCCTTGGGCTGTTCGTCCATATTGGGACGGGCAGACTAGGTAGCAGGTGACAGGTGCTGTTCTTAGTTTCCGACGATGCTGATGACGAAGACGAGCTGGAGGCTTGCATATTACTTTCTTACTATATGTACTGGATGTTCCGCTGCTTTGTATAATTCTCTGAGTGATATGTAGTGAGGCTTGATGTATTGACTATTCAGATGTTGTATTCAACTATTATGAAGTTTTATTGATGAGATTCTATTATGTGAAGCTTCACTATATATATTCTCTATTGTATTTTATCCATGCACTGTGAGTAATACGATAGATTATGTTGTTTTAATTTACCTTGGCAATCGTCCATGGCTGCCTGGCACACTTTACAGCGCACTATCTCTAGGTTCAGTGCGGGGGTCATGGGCGGTCGTCACATTTGGTATCAGAGCTTTGGTTAATCGATTTTACCCAACGCTCGCTGACGTAACTACGTATGAGAGACGTAATTGTATTTTGATGGATGATTACTATATATAATATAGTAGCTTAGGAAGATTTGAGTCCTTTATGCAGTAGTTTCTCAAGGTGTGCTGATCATTTCTTTTATAGATATTAAGAATGAGTCGAAGAGGGAGACCAGCTGCTAGGGAAGGCCGTGCTGCTGAGGGGGCTGCTGATTATGCAGCTATGTTCGAAGCTATGATGACTTCGATCATGAGAAGGATGCCAGCTCCGGGGCCAGCAGTAGATGTTGGAGTTCAAGTCCAAACTCCAAAACCGGTGGATTTTGCTAAGCTGTGTAAAGATTATACTGCTCTTGGAGGGAAGGTTTTCTTGGGAACAGAGTCAACTATTGAAGTTCAGAGATGGATAGATGCTTATAGAAGGATCTTTAGTGATTTGGGAATTGAGGATGCGACTAAGAGGAAGCTAGCATCAAGACAGCTTCAAGGAAGAGCTTCTGATTGGTGGAACTCTATCACCATTGATACTCTGGAGGAAGAAATTACTTGGGTGCAATTCCAAGTCAGATTCGAAGCTAAGTTCATTTCTACAGCTCAGAAGTCTGTTCTGTTCAAGAAATTTGTGGAGCTCAAGCAAAATGGAAGACCAGTTCTTGAGTACGTTTCTGAGTTTGAAGTTTTGTCCAAGTATGCCCGGTCGTATATTGAATCTTCGTACCAGAAGAATGAGAAGTTTGTGACAGGCTTGGACAGTTATCTTGGGAGGCAGTTGGTGGATCATTTGGACGATCCATTTGAGAAGCTTGTAGAGAAGGCTCTCAGGCATGAGAATCTGTTTCCTAAAGAGGGATCTGTTATTGCTGTAACCAAGGAAGAGTCTAAAACACATCAGGGTGGAAACAAGAAGAGGAAGCAGCAGCAACAAAAGGGTAAGGATGGCCAGAAGAAGCCAAAGGGCGAAGTGACCTGCTACAATTGTCAGCAGAAGGGCCATTTCTCCAGGGATTGCAAGAATCCGAAGGTGCCGGTGAAGTGCCACAACTGTGACAAGCCGGGGCATGTCAAGAGGAATTGTCCAGAACCGCGGAAGGACAAGCAGATTGTGCAAGCTTATGCTTTGGGAGCTGTTCCATCATCTTCAAAAGCTCCTACCGTTGAAGAGAAAGGAAAGAGTGTGGTGGTTCAAGGTACTCTTTCCATATGTGGTGTTCCAGTTAGAGTGTTATTTGATACTGGGGCGTCGCATTCGTTTGTTTGTAATGAACTTGTAGGCCGGTTGGGTTTAGAACCGGATATTGTTGATAGGCCATTGGTTGTGACTAATCCAGTTGGGGGTTCGTCTTGTTTGTGTATGCTATGTTGTGGTCTGATTGTATCGAGTCATAGTTGCTCTTTTGTTTGTGATTGTTTTGTTCTGAACTTTGCGGGGTTCGGAATTATTTTGGGTATGGACTGGCTTAGGAAGTATGCGGCAAATGTTGATTGTGATAGGTTGGAGGTGACAGTCGAGAATGTGGAGGGGCGAAAGGTTGTGATACGATGTAAGCACGAAGAAGGCGTCTTCATGAGCTTCATGTATTCGCTGGTTGTTCCACGGGATGGACTGTCATCTGTGCCAATCGCTAATGGATTTGAGGATGTCTTTGATGAGGTCAAAGGGTTACCGCCGCATAGAGAGATCGAGTTTCGTATAGATCTAGTTGAAGGAGCCAGACCTGTTGTGATGCCTCTTAGGCGAATGGCGCCTAGGGAACAGCAGGAGTTGAGGGTGCAGGTTGATGATCTTTTACAGAAAGGATTCATTCGGCGTAGTGTGTCCGAATGGGTTGCACCAGTTGTGTTCGCAACCAAAGCAGATGGATCGTTGAGGTTGTGTGTGGATTATCGTGAGCTGAATAAAGTGACTAAGAAGAACAAGTATCCATTGCCGAGAATAGATGACTTGTTTGATCAGCTTCACGAAGCTAAGGTGTTTTCTCAGATGAATTTGGCAACGGGATTTCACCAGTTAAGAGTGGCTAAGGATAGTGTGTCGAAGACTGCTTTTAGGACACCATCCGGTTTCTTTGAGTGGCTGGTAATGCCGTTTGGATTGACTAATGCGCCAGCATATTTTGTAGATCTTATGAATAGAGTGTTCAGAGATCAGTTGAGCAAGTTCATACTAGTGTTCGTGGATGATATTCTGATTTATTCCAGAACTGAAGAAGAGCACAAGACGCATTTGCGTATTGTTTTGGAAATCTTACGGAAACATCAGCCGAAGGCTAAGTTTTCGAAGTGTCACTTCTGGAAGAGTGAAGTGAGGTTCTTAGGCCATATTATCTCTGGAAATGGAATAGCGGTTGATTCCGCTAAGGTGGCAACAATCCAGGATTGGGTTAGACCTAAGAATGCATCGGATGTGAGAAGTTTTCTTGGATTAGTAGGATATTATCGTCGATTTATCAAAGACTTCTCCAAGGTGGCTGCACCATTGACAGGATTGACGAAAAAGAACCAAGTATTCAAATGGGATGCTAAGTGTGAGCAAGCTTTCGGAATCCTGAAAGAGCGATTGACGAATGCTCCTGTTTTGACTATTCCAAGTGGGAATGATGAGATGGTGGTTTACACCGACGCATGTGGTACTGGACTTGGAGCAGTGCTGATGCAAAAGGGTAAAGTTGTTGCGTATGCAAGTCGACAACTGAAGCCGCATGAAAGGAATTACCCGACTCATGATTTGGAGTTAGCGGCGATTGTTTTTGCTCTGAAGATGTAGAGACATTACTTATTGGGAGTTCGATTCGAGTTGTTTACGGATCATAAGTCGTTGAAGTATCTTTTCTCCCAAAAGGATTTGAATCTTAGGCAGCAACGATGGCTAGAGTTTTTGGCATCATATGATTTTGATATAGCCTATACTCCAGGAAAGGGTAACGCAGTGGCAGATGCGTTAAGTCGAAGACATGCAGGATTGGGAGCCATGTTTTCAGAATGGAAGAATCTCGAGTATTTAGCTGGATTTGACTTCAGGCCCAGATGTGAATTGGAACCTGAGATGTTGGCAAACTTATCGATAAGACCGACTCTTGTGGAAAGAATTGGCGAGAGTCAAAAGCGAGATGATAAGCTTGTCAAAATTATCCGTGATTTGGAATCTGGATTGGACCCAGAAAAGGATAAAGGATTCGAGGTCGATCGAGAAGGTTGGCTTCAGAAGCAAGGACGACTAGTTGTTCCCGAGATAGATGAATTGAGAAATGAAGTTCTGAAGGAAAGTCATCACTCGAAGCTGACAATTCATCCAGGTGGAAATAAGATGTATCGGGATATGAAGAGAACCTATTACTGGGAAGGTATGAAGAAGGATGTTGGAAATTTTATTTCCAAGTGCATGAACTTCCAGTTGGTAAAAGCCGAACAGAAGAAGCCAAGTGGATTACTTCAGCCGTTATAAGTTCCTACATGGAAGTGGGAGCAAATATCGATGGATTTTATCGATGGGTTACCTAGAACAAGAACGGGAAATGAAGGGATTTGGGTCATTGTAGATCGTCTGACTAAGAGTGTAAGATTTATTCCTGTTCGGGCGACTAGGACTGCATCAAAGTTGGCTGAGTTATATGTTAAGTGGATAGTTCGATTCCATGGTATTCCGAAGAGTATAGTGAGCGATCGAGACCCATTGTTCACTAGTGGATTTTGGAAGTGTTTTCAGGAAGTTTTGGGAACCGAGTTGTGTTTGAGTACCGCTTATCACCCCCAAACAGATGGTCAGACCGAGAGAGTCAATCGAGTTTTGGAAGATCTCCTTAGAGCATGCGTTTTAGATTTCGGAGGATCATGGGAAGATCACCTTCATTTGGTGGAATTTTCGTATAATAACAGTTACCAGTCAAGCATTGGTATGGCGCCGTATGAAGCATTGTATGGAAGACCGTGTAACTCTCCGACATGTTGGTTAGAAACAGGAGAAAAGTTGATACTTGGGCCAGAAATGATTCGACAGACTTCGGATTGTATAGAGATCATTCGGCAACGAATGAAGGCAGCCCAAGACCGACAGAAAAGTTATGCCGATAAGCGTCGTAAGGATTTGGAATTCGACGTAGGTGATATGGTTTTTGTGAAGATTTCTCCACTGAAGAATGTTATTCGATTCGGGAAGAAAGGAAAATTGACTCCGAGATTTGTTGGACCATTCCCGATCACCGAGCGAATTGGAAAGCTCGCCTACAGATTGGAATTACCAGAGAAGATGGCGGGTGTGCACAATGTTTTTCATGTATCATATCTACGGAAGTATGTGCACGACTCGAATATAGTGGTTTCTGCTGATAGCTGTGAAGATCTTGAGGTGGATCCAGTCGATAAGAGACCTTGTAAGCCGCTTCGTGTTGTGGAAACCGACACGAAACAGCTTAGGAGGAAGGTAGTTAGGTTGCTCAAGGTACAATGGAGTGATGATGATAACGACTGTACATGGGAGGTGGAAGAGAGGATGAAGGCAGCTCATCCCGAACTCTTCAAGGTATGGCCCTAAGGTGTCGTGTCATCTAACGACATTGTAACTTGTTCTAGTTTTAGAATTCTGCATGCTAAGCTAGAATTGGATGCATGGTTTGTTGATTGCTATGGATGGTAGGCATGCAGGATAGTCTTTGATTGCTCTGTTTGTTTGGAATTTCGGGGGCGAAATTCCTAAGGGGGAGAGAATGTAACAACCCGTATTTCTACGGATCGAAACATCGTAAAACAGTTGTTATTAGACTGTTAGTATTGTTAAGTCGTCCAGAGTTTAGGTCGACTAAAGCTTGAGTCGAGTAGTGGCTTGGGTCGTATAGAAGTTAAGTCGTGTGTAGCTTAGGTCGCTTGGGAGATGAGTCGTATGGTGGCTTAGGTCGTGGGGTAGGTTAGGTTGGATGAGCGACTTAAGAGGTTGGAGCAACCTACAGGAATTGGCGACCTAAAGAGTAGACGACCTAAGGAAGTGAACAACTTAAGGTAGTGAACGACCTAAGAGGCAGTATAGGAAACTGGGCGAGTTAGCGACCTAAGGAGGATAGGTCGGCAACGACCTAAGGAAGCTGGTGTTAGCGAGTTAACGACCTAAGAAACTAAGCGGGTTAACGACCTAGGGAGTTTGAGTTGTTCGAGCGACTTAGTAGTTGTTGTAGTTAGGTCGTGAGCGACATATGGGGTGTTGTGCTTAGTTAAGTCGTGAGCGACCTAAGTTTAGCAGTTATGTGTAGTAGGTCGTAGACGACCTATGATAATACTAGGTATAGTTAGGTCGTATCCCAGTTAGGTCGCGACTTATGTTAGGTCGCGTAGATGCTTAAGGGGTTAGGTCGTGAGGCGTTAAGTCGCTAAGTCGTATTTTGTTAAGTCGTTTAGTAGTATCTCGTTAGGTCGCGCATGTGTTAGGTCATGCGCATGTGTTAGGTCGTATATGTGTTAGGTCGCGCGCATATGTTAGGTCGGAGGATTTGTTAGGTCGTGGACGACCTAAGGGAGCGGACGACCTAAGGGGATTTCTGCCTATAAATAGGCGGGTTCTTCTTCATTTTTGGGATCCGGATTTCGAAGCGACGAAGTGCTGCCATTTTGAGAGCTCGAGTTCTACACTTCTTCACTTCTTTTCTCCACTCTAATCTTGTGATTCCTTCCATCCAAATCGAAGATCCAAAAGCTTAGATTGAAGATCTACATCCATCGAAGAGAGATTTCATCGTTTGAAGCGGATTTGTGATAGATCGAGTTAGATCCTTCGTTGTCCAGATCTGAAGTGTGTTGCTTTTGAGGTGTTTAGGTGATTTGGTGAGTGGTAGTTATCTCTCACACGGATCCAAAGGAGTATATCGGATCGTTGGCTTGATTTTGTGTTAAAGTAGTGATTTCCATGCATTTTTGTAAACTTAAGTATAGATCTGTTGTTCATGATGATTTGACATCCATTTTACTACATGTTAACCTATGCAAGTTCATTCATCAAGTTGTAGAGATATTACTCATGATTCATGCTTGTTAGATTTAGACTCTTTATTTACAGAATTGCCATTATTGTTATAATTGTTTATTTGATCATGTTTAAATGCTTGATTACTTGGATTAATGATTGACTTGATTGATTGTTATGAATTAGTTGATTGATGATTTGATTTGGAAAGTTTGTTGAAGATGATTCAAAAGCTAAGGGAAAGTCTCTTGAATTGGAAAAGCTGCTCGTGACATATGTGGCGGATGATGAAGCTCATATGGATAGGTTTGATGATGATGATGTTGAGATGAGGCTTTGCTATGATGAGATGAAGCGAGGCATGGTTTGAGATAGCTTTGGTTTAATCCAGACGGGATCATTCCAAGCATGTTGATAACTCGGTGAAATGGTTCGGGTTTGAGGATAATGGTTTGCTCGAGAGGCGCTTGAGCTAGTATGGAAATAGTCGTCGAGGAGGATGACTAGAAGGCTGAGATTTCATCGTTGTTGAAGGTTCTAGCATGCTCAAAGCAAGAGTACGCTGGGCAGATTCGATAGTCCCTAAAAACTACTGATTGGTAGTCGAGTACTCTGGGCAGATTCGATAGTCCTAGGCACGGGCTGCGACGACGTGCGGAGTTATGTCTAGAACCGGGGTTTCCATTAGCCCTTGACGGACGGCTGAAAGAATGTGCCGGTCATTCAATTAACGGTGGTATCGAGGCAAAAATAACAGTGATAGCCAGAGTCATGGATGTTTGGTTGTATCGTCATTCGGTCTCAAGAGCGGTATTTTCTGGGTGCTTATCTGATCTTGGTTTAGGCCTTGGGGGTTTGTACTTGGAAAACATCGCCCTTGACTCGAGTGATAATTGCTTTACTTTAAATGTTTGCTTTGCTATGTTTACTTCTGCTTAGTGTGCGTCTGGGGGCTATCACTGTAGAAAGAGGTGGAGTGGGAGGGTTGGATTCCTATTCCTTTTCTTTTATGCTCTTTTGGTATGTTGTTAGTTAATTTACCGCTCACTAAGACTGTTGTCTGACTCAAGGCTTTTTGTTTTAACTCTTATTGCCTTAGGTTGTTCGTCCATATTGGGACGGGCAGACTAGGTAGCAGGTGACAGGTGCTGTTCTTAGTTTCCGACGATGCTGATGACGAAGACGAGCTGGAGGCTTGCATATTACTTTCTTACTATATGTACTGGATGTTCCGCTGCTTTGTATAATTCTCTGAGTGATATGTAGTGAGGCTTGATGTATTGACTATTCAGATGTTGTATTCAACTATTATGAAGTTTTATTGATGAGATTCTATTCTGTGAAGCTTCACTATATATATTCTCTATTGTATTTTATCCATGTGCTGTGAGTAATACGATAGATTATATTGTTTTAATTTACCTTGACAATCGTCCATGACTGCCTGGCACACTTTACAGCACACTATCTCTAGGTTTAGTCGTCACATCAACATAATAGTTAGTTAATCTTGTAATCAAATGAATTATGTCACAGTTGGATGGATATTCACTCGAAATAAAATACATATCATAAGAACAGTTTAATATTAAAGTATTACTTTATATTAAATAACAGGTCAGGTGTAACAATTGACAATGTCACAATTTCTGGATGTTACATTTTGAAAATTGTGACATTTTCTGAGTATCACTTTAATGTGAAATAGGTTAAAAACAACAGGTAGTTAACTTGCTCGTTATGTAGTTTTGCAATTTATTTTAGCACAAGTCTTTTTTCACCGTACTCTTTGAACCTTCGAAACTTAGCTGTCCAATTGCAGTAGTTTTGTTCTACTACAGTTTTTATTCATAAGGTATTAAGTAGCTGGAAGCTACTAAAGCATATTTGTAGCAAAAAAAATGAGATTTGAATTCTAGTTTTTGGGTTCAGGCTTGTAATCCTTAGCATTTATGGTTTACCATAAAAAGATGAACAAATAAGATAAAAAGAAAAATCAGTGTAAGTGGAATTTCATACTATGAATAGAAGAAAATATGGTCTAAGGTCAGAGCTGCTACTGGGAAGCTTCAACGATAGTCCAAAATCTGCAGAACAATGAGCATAACTGAATTAAACATGTGCGATCAGATTAACTAATTCAGAGAGGTAAAATCAATACCAGCAAGATCCTAGGGCTCGCACTTGCAGACATCAAATACCAGGAAGATCCGCAGGAAGGTAAGCCTTCGTCGTCTCAAACAATGAAAGAATTAGGGCGTCTTCGTCGTCTCAAACAAGAAAAGATCAGGGCGTCGTTGTCGTCTCAAATTCAGACGGTTTTCGAACACTATAAATCGAAGATCAGAAGGAATCGCCTTTTTCTCTTTTACAGATTTGAAGCCGACAAAGAAAATTAAAAAATAAAAATTAGGGTTAGAGGTTAGGCGGGTTGGGTTTGGCTGCTTATGTTTTTTCTTACTTGCAAACGGGTTGGGTAAAAACTGAAAGAAAAATAAACGGATCAGACCCAACCCTTATAATATTATGGTTATTGGGTTGGGTAAATGGGTTAGGGTCGGTTTTGACAGGTCTACATACGGGTGGTCCCCAGAACAATTTATTAACATAAAATTGTTTCAAATCTATTGATATTTATCTTCTTTTTTAACGACATGTGTGCATGCATATCATCTCTAGAATTGCAAAGAATACAATGTTTACTTTAGTGATTTTTCTTAAACCCTACATTTACTGATAATTAACGTCTGGTTTACATCAATACTGAAACATATATACTATCATAAAGACCTGTCAAAATATGACCCAACCCATTAACCCAACCTATTTACTCTACTTATAAATGAGTTGGGTCAACCCATTTATGAATATAATTAAATGGGTTATGGGTTGAGCCGACCCATTTTTAAAAGGGTTGTAAATGGGTAACTCATTTACCCATTTATTAAAAAACATTAAATTATAATATAAATTTGAAAAATAAGAATTTTGAACATACATTGTAGTTTTTAGATACTGACACTTGTACTTAGAAAATAATAGGCTACCGCATCCCCATATTTGAACTCCGCCTAGTGTAGAAGCCCTTATTTTTTTTGTTCAGACTGTAATAACTTCTTCGTACTAACTTGGAATCAGGCGGGATTTCGACCGATTAACTCCCACCTAAATTACGGATAGTGTGGAACACTCGGATGCTTCATCGTGTGTGAACGCACACTATAGTTCTACAAGGGGACTGACAGTTGTACTTAGAAAATAATAGACTACCACGTCCCCATATTTGAACTCCGCCTAGTGCAGAAGCCGCTATTTTTTTTGTTCGGACTGCAATAACTCCTTCGTTCTAACTCGAAACCAGGCGGGATTTCGACCGATTAACTCCCACCTAAATTACGGACAGTGTGGAACACTCGGATACATCATCGTGTGAACGCACACTGTAGTTCTCCAAGGGGACTGACAGTTGTACTTAGAAAATAACAGGCTACCACATCCACATATTTGAACTCCGCCTAGTGTAGAAGCCGTTATTTTTTTGTTCGGACTGCAATAACTCCTTCGTTCTAACTCGGAACCAGGCGGGATTTCGTCCGATTAACTCCCACCTAAATTACATATACTTCATCGTGTGAACGCACACTGTAGTTCTCCAAGGGGACTGACAGTTGTACTTAGAAAATAACAGACTACCACATCCACATATTTGAACTCCGCCTAGTGCAGAAGCCGCTATTTTTTTTTGTTCGGACTGCAATAACTCCTTCGTTCTAACTCGGAATCAGACGGGACTTGGACCGATTAACTCCCACCTAAATTACGGATAGTATGAAACACTCAGATACTTCATCGTGTGAACGCACACTGTAATTCTCCAAGGGAACTGACAGTTGTACTTAGAAAATAATAAGCTACCGCATCCCCGTATTTGAATTTTGATGAAAATTAGAATTTTAAATTTTTATCGGAACTCAAAACATAAAAATTAGAATTAGAATTATTTTATATTTATTTGTTTTTTATTAGTCAAATTAAGTTTAAATCTTTAAATGAATTAAATGGGTAACCCGCTTATTAAATGGGTTGGGTCATAAATGAGTTAGGTCATAAATGGATAAAAAAGAATGGATCATAAATGGGTTGGATCAAACTCGATCCAACCCATTTTGACCCAATCCAACCCGATTGACAGGCCTATTTATAATTGAGTCTAATTTTTGCCCGACCATTCTGATTTAATCTTTATGGTATCATTTCTTCATTGTGTAAATGTTATTGATGCACTTTTCAGAATAAAGATCGAGATAAGTAGATTTGTTTGCCAATCAAAAGAGAAGAATGAGCATAGTGATTACAAATGACTATTTCCTTTTTCGTCTGATCGTATAAGCTTGGAGCACTCATATCTTATAACATCCGTCTTTGTGGATATGTATTCTATTTCCTTTCTTCAAATGAAAATATACACGTAGACAAATGGGTGGCATGGCTTCAGTATACGAATTAGTTGTGGACTTAAAGAATTCACATGTTGACTCTAATCTATGCATGATGTTGATTTAATCATAGCAATTAGTTTATTTTTTTAACTCCCACACGTTATATTTCCACTTCAGCGACTACCCAATAGAAGTTATAAATATTTGAAAAATCTTAACGCTAACGTTTTTTTTAGGAATATAAAATCATGCGTATATTCTTTTGTATTCATTATGAATGTCTGATATATTGGTTTGATATGAATATGACATTCTTTAGCGATTAGATGGTTTTAATTCATTAGTAAAAAATATTGATCCGTCTATACCAGTATTAAATAAGATGGGCGAAAGTGCATGTATGGTTTGCGAATAGTTTCCATGAGATTGAATCCCGTGTGCATAGCATATGGCATGGAAAGGGAGTGTCGTAATCAGTTTATATTTGAACACCTTACCTTATCATATGAAGAGGATAATGTAGCGAACAGCTCATGCTTTCTCAAGATATAAATCGAGCAGATGTCACGTTGTTTAATTGAATGCTACTGTAACAAAACAAAGTGGGAATAAGATTGGTGATATACTCGGTTATGTTCAAGTTACAAAATTCATTAGTTCCTTTTCTGAAGTAAGGTCAGCAACATACATATATACGTCCTCATAGGATTACAAATGTAGTATATACTAAAACAAAGTATTCTACAACAAGAATGGCAAAACCTAGGAGATAGCGTGTATTTTTCACGCTCGCCTCTATAACGTACAGAAGTGCTGTTAACCAATAATGTGTATTTATTTCAGTTTCTATACCAGGCGACGCATACACAGAGACAAAATATTACACAATTTCTTTAACAAGAGTACATCACACAGTCTACAACAGTAAATCTTTCAAAACATGTCATATTGGTGACCCAGCTTAATACTGCAGATTATGATCAATGCAAATTCCATCCACCATTCACAACAGTATACGGCTATCACAGGGTAAAAAGACGCTATATTTTAACTTGCAAAGAATCCTAAACAACAAAATTCTCAGTTAATTCATCTTCCTTCCAATGGTGAAGTGTACAATTCCATGCTATCAAAAGGTTTGCTTCTCCTATCAACACCAGCCAAGTCACAAAACTCCGACAAATCCTTCCTGATCGTCAACTTTCTCTTCTTCTCCAAAGGCCTTGCTCCTAAAGCATTCAAATCCAAATCCATACCACACTCCCTACAAGATTCTGCAATAGCGTCATAAGCCCTCAAAGAAGGACACATACCCTCGTTACAAGCTTTTAAGTACATTTCATAAGCTAACCTCGCCTTCCCATCTCTAGCTAAAGCTTCAATCATCACATCATAAGTGATGCCATTAGGCTTAACATTCTCCTCATTCATTCTGCTAAACCACTCATAAGCCACACCTCCCATTTGCTTTTTCACACATCCACTTATAATAGCATTGTAAGTCACAACACTTGGTTGTATTCCTCCATCTCTCATTTCCTTAAGAATCAAACCTACCTTTTCTTGATTCCCTTTTCCTACATATATCGATGCCAAAATCGTATACGCATGCAAATTTGGCTTAACACCAACTTTGCACATATGATCCCACACTTTAACTGCTTCATCGTACAACTTCCCTTTCTCTAAAGCGCTAAGTAACGCACCATATGACAATATAGTAGGCTTTTCTCCATGATCGATCATACGTTTAAATATTTGCACGGCTGCAGAGGTTTCTGACGCTTTAGAGCAAGCGACAAGAACGGAGTTCCATTCTCTAGTGCCCGGTCTCAACCCTTTTTCTAACATTTTGTTAATCAATCTAACTCCCCATTTCCATATTCCTTTTCTTCTAGCCGCGTTAAGTAAAACATTGAAATGAGAGACTATCAATTCGTATGATAGATTATTAGGCTTAGGTCCTTTGTCTAGAAGTTCTTCATATATCTCCAAAGCCGCCCACCATTTCTTTGCTTTGCCCATTAGCCATATCACGTGGTTACACACGGATAAGCTTATATCGGTATTTGATTCTCGTATCCTACTATACAACTCTTTAGCTACATCATAGTGGTTTGCACGAGTACATGCCCATATCAGTCGCTCATATTCTACTTTGCCTATTTTGATATCATTTTTGTCCATTTCGGTTAAAATTTTGAAGACGTTGGTCGACAAATTATCTTCATTGACTAGGAATTGACGCATTAGTAAATAACAAATTCGAATCACAAACTTTTCGAGCTTGTCCATCTCAGCATCCCAATCGTAGTCTTTGTCCTTGGGTAAATTTCCGTTTTCATATTCTTTTTTTACTGTAATGAAAAAAGATATTGCGCTAGATGCATCTTTCATTTCTCTATATGCTAGTAAAACAGTTGAGTATGTAACAGGAGAAGGGGCTAAACCATTTTGTTCTATGTCTTCTAAAATTTTAAGGGCTTCATATGGTTTTCCTTGTTCTAAAAGAACTGACATCAAAGTGTTATAAGTCACAATGTTCAAAACAATTCCTTCATTCTTCATGTCTTTAATTACTTCATCTACCTTGTTAAACTCCTTAACTTGTTTTACTGCACCCAAGAGGCTATTATAAATGAAAAGGTTTGGTTTCACTGCACCTTTACTCTCCTTCTTCTTTCTTTTTAACCAATCTACAAGAGCAAATGCAGGTTCTAGTCTCTTCTCAAACCCTAACCCTCTAATTATAGATGAGTAAACAGGAAGTGGCAGATTATCATAATTTTTCATTATTTCTTCAACATCATCTGCGCTTTTTGCTTCACATAAACTCAAACCTAAAGCTCTAACATCGATCTTTTCTTTTTCAACCAATTCTATCTCCTTAGCATGATCTAATGCCAAACGTAAAACATGTTTGCTACCTAAAGTTCCAATATTCACACCAAATGAATTAATTTTAAGACTAATGGAAACAAACCCATGTCTGAAGACTTTATTTTGGCAGCTAATTCCAGAAGAACGAGTACTATTCCAAAATTGATTCTTCCTTTTCCGCCTAGAAACTATATGAGGTGTTACCAAAATTGCTATTTTCGTGTCAAAGAAGCTCAAAGCTTGCATTTTTAGTTAGGTTTTATCTAAACAGGTGAAATTTGAAGACAATGAATCCCATTTGGAGAGCTAAAGAAGAAATCAAAGAAGAGGAGAACGCTTACCTCGTAAATTTGTTTCAGTAGCAACCATCCAATTGGAAAAGTAAAGTTTTAATTCTATCGCTAAATGAGTGCGACAACAGGAAAATTGAATTTAGTACATTACACTAAATTGTAATCATCATAGAATGGAACAAAAATTGGATTGGGCCGGATAAAATATCCACAACTGTATTGTTTATGAGTTAGGCCCAATAGAGTGTACCCACAAATATTTATTGTTCCTATCTCTGAAATAAGGTGCAGATGACTTTTAAGTCACGTTTTGATTGTGTTTATAAACATCGCACGTGTAAATCAAACAATAGATGCTCCTAGGCCTAAATACTTCATTAGGCTAATAGCAACTTTTATTCATTTCACACTATTACATTAAAGTGTGATTTGAATTGAAATAGACGAAAATGAGATGGAAAAAATCAACTTTAGCATCATTATTAGTCCTGTTAGGCTTTCTCTTTACGTATTTTGGAACTACACTTCGCAATATTTGGTAAATAATACACTAGTCAATGATTGTGCGTTGGTCAATAATGCAATGATACTGGAAAATAAAATAAAAAATCATATGAACTTATCATAACGTGATTCCAACCTAAAACGTCACGGTTTATCCTTACACAAAGCATGTGCATACCAAATGATGATTGTCACACCAATTATTTCATGGAATATTTACATAACATCTTAAGAATATCAGTGTTTTAGACGGTTATCTGCTCAAATTCAATAATAATTGTCAAACGTTTGATGTATCCGTTCAGATCATTTTAATGGATTTCAGAATCTTCAAATTTGAATCCATTCTTGTTTTTTGAATATACGCTACCGTGGTAGGAAGTTTTAAGAATGAATGAAATAGCCGGTGAATGTGTACAAATTTGCTTGCAGAATTGTATTATAAGTATACTACAAGTTTGAAGAATAGAGGCTCGTTTTACCCAATTATAGAATTGACCACGCCATCCTAACTTATATAGGCACTCTATTTTGCATATGCCAAATATCCAAGATACATCTATAAACATTATTGCTCCACTTGCCTTCCAGAATGTGCTAAGTTTTCAGTAATCTATCATTATAAGTTTCCCTGCTGTTCATCCAAATAAAAGTCGTCTTCTTATTCACTATTAAGCAACTGCATTCGAATTTTTTTTTCAATACCAAAATGCTTTGCATTTTCGCGTAAGCTTCATTGTTGTGAGTAGCTACCTTCTACTGCCAAAAATTCAGGTAATTTAACGTAACGGCAAGGCAAAGTAAGAGAAGCAATGAAGGTAAGATCACAAATGTAAGTTAAAGTAACAATTTCTAACGCAAACATAACGCAATTAAATATAAACATAGAAGAAGCTACACTTAATAGTATTCTGTTCAGCAAAATTATGCACACACGCAATCCATCCATTTATTTAGTTTTTTTAAAGTACATAATAATACATAGATTAAAGAAATAAGACACCTTGATGTGGGGACTTACATCAATATAAAAACAGCAATGTGCTGGGTGCACGCACCATTGCACCAGTAGAAGTTAAAAAAACTAATCCAATGAGAAAGCTATAGTGTAGATAATGCTAGAATGAACAAAAAAAAATAAAAAAAGTGTAACGGAATAAAAGCCATGATATAAACCAAGAGTATCAATTATCATGATCTCTACCAGGCAGTATTTTTTATGTTGTTGGTCGTGCGATCTTTATCTGCTTATATATAATAATGTAGATTGTAATCATCAACTGAAAATAACAATGAAAAATAAGTGAAAGAATCAAATCAATAATTCACACATTAATTTTTTTTTTTCCTTAAACCACACAGTAAACCATGAACCTAAAACATGATAAATAAAAATATAAACAATTTGTTCAAAGGGATCGAGTTAATTCCCCCTAGACCAGACTTACCATCTTTTTTTAGAAGGTTAAACGTTGAAGATAAATAGACAGATATTTACAAATGCACAGAAGATTTTAAAGATAAATATCAACAATGGAGGTGAAGGGTAAGTGAAGCAAGGCCAGTGCTAACCGAGATCGATATCAACTCGCTCTGGGTTGCCTCTTTCACTTTGTTGATCGACTAATTCTATGCCGAGTTGCCCTTTGTCACCGGCGCCAAATGCATAGAGCCTTCCTGAATCGGTTAAGGCAAAGGTGTGTGCATTCCAGTATATAGAGTTTGTGAGACTGACTTGGACTACCTTTTCTTTTATGTTCTTTAGAGAGGTCACTAGCTCTGGACTTAGCACATTCGTATGTCTGTTGGGCTGCACAAAATTAAACAAATTCAATAAGAAAATTTTCAAAGCGACACTTTGATCACCTAAGTACCAAAATATAAACACACATTGTTGATGCCTCCATATAAATCTACAATTTACCGTGTCTATGTTAATTGTGACATAGCTAACACATGGCTGTGTGATGTTACTACTCGTGTATTGTAAAATGGTAAGCAAAATATATTGCTTGTGTACCAGACTAAACTCTTAAAACAAAACTTAATATATATACTAGTTAATCGAATAGACTTTCAGGCTTGGGAGAAATGAAACAACAAACTTGGAGTTGCAGCGCTGTAGTCACACTCATAAAAATCTATATGCGGTGCGCAGGCCCTTTATCTGAATATGTCATGAAACTCATGTCCATGACACCCCTGAATGGTACTTCATCTAACTAAAACGCTGAGATTCCCATCTAACTGCAAAGGATGATTGCTAGAGGCATACATTTCTTTAAAATAACATGGAGTATGTGTTGTGGTTGATGCATAAGCACTATAAATAACTCTTGTCCAAGTCTACATAACAAACAATTACACGTATATCATAAATCCATACCTGTCCTTCAATGGCAGTAGAATGTCCAAGACTTGAAGATTCTCCACAACCAAACGAATAAACATCACCGGCATCTGAAACAACAAAAGTAGTATAGTCTCCTGTAGCTACATGAACTGCCTTAACATTGTTCAAAGATTCCACTATTTTAGGTGCAGCTTCACATTCCTCGTTTCCATGTCCCAAGCACCCATACCGACCCCACCCCCACGTGCACACACGCCCATCACATCCCACTACAGCTGCATGCCATGCACCAGCTGCTACCACCATTGGTTGTATGTTTAAGGTCTGAAATTGCTCTATTAATCTAGGGTACCTTTCATCTGTTCTTGAACCATGGCCTAGCTTCCCACCTAGCCCACAGCCAACGGAATACACAGACCTACAAGAAAGAATGTATATAATGCAACCCTTAATGACAAGAGCTAAAAAAAGCTCTAATTTAACCCATGACAAACGTATATGGGTAGGCTCCTCTACTGTTGAAAATAACCAGATTAGGAAAATGGTGTATTTAGCACTTTGGTAGATTCTACTCTGCTGCCATGCACCATTGATCAAAGACATTATATCTTTTCATATGATTGTTGGTGTTTCCCTACTCTGGTTTCAAACATGGTAGGGGAGCCAAGTCCAACAAATATAAGGGAAGAAAGAACTTACATTCCACCAGGTTGACATGCTAATGCCAATAAATAGCAATACCCTGCTGCAATTTGCACCACCGGGATATTTTCAAGAGGCCCCAAAAGAGGACGAGGCTCCAAATCATTTGGTTCGGTTTGATGCCCTAATTTTGCATCATTTCCCCATGAAAATGTATAAACCCTTCCTTCTCTAGACAGCACAGCTGTGAAGAAATTACCAATTGCAGCTTGAACGATGTAGATGCCTTTTAATGATTCAACTGGTTGAGGTGTAGTTACGAGCTTTGACCCTTGGGCTCCGTATTCTGCTTCTCCAAATGAATCTTTTCCAAAGGCATAAACTTGACCAGCGTCACTTATAAGCATTGTCCTTCCTGCACCTGCTGCAGCTTGTATGATTCGGATGCCTTGAAGTGATCTGAGAAAGTAACATGTGCTTTTAAATTAATATAAACTTGTAGATTGACTAGACTCTTACAACATTCACATCTATGCTCAAGAGAAAAAAAATGAAGAAGTCATCATTGAAGAATTAAATGCAAATTTAAATTGCTGAATTATGTTCTCGATCTTTGTTGGGCAACATAAAGTTATAAATGCATGAGATGTAATTGCTGCAATCTTTCAAACAGTCGATGTAAGTGCAAAAGAGGTTGCAACTTTGATATTACAATGTACATTATGCCAATATAAACTCGTTGTTTCGGTGATGTGCTATATGCATTTGTTCAACCAAAGAACAACAAAGATTGAGAACACTTTCTATTTGTTTCATGAGAGACCTTGCATACCATGACGGGTAATTTTCTTATGAAAGAAGAATCTTCAATAAGTTTATTTCTTTTGTTTTATGTACGTCCATCACTTCAGCAATAAATGGAAATTTATCGAGTACTAAAGCATGTAGGATGTACAAAATTACTTAATAATGCGAGGCCTCCATTCTTCTTCTAAAGTGCCATGGCCAAGCTGTCCAGAACTGTTAGACCCAAAAGTATATACCGCTCCACTAGTAGTAACAGCAATGCTATGTCCAGGACCAGCAATAGCTTGAGACTTCTCTCTTCTGCAGCATGCCTCCCCGGCAAGCAAATACCTAAGCACCAACTTCCAAGAGCCGCCACATCTTTGCTTTAAAATCAACCTTTCTTCGTCATTCATAGGCTTAAAAATAGCTCTTTTTAAACACATATCAAAAGAAGCAAGCTCCGCAATGGATAATTCAAAGTCAGGGGGGAAGTTTGCAGGCTGCCTAAAAAATGTACATGTCGCCTAACAAACAACAAAAAGACATAAAATACATCAGCGGCATTATCAATTCTAAAGGATAGATAAGAAATAGAAATGTGTTACTTGCCTCAAGGTTTGCAAGATCTTGAGGTTCCAAATTACAAGAGGTGAGCACATGGAGAACTATAGAAGGGTTAGTTGCTAAAGGAAATTCTCCAGGATGTGTATCACCAAAACAATGGCTTTTGATTCGCTGCAAAGTAGTTGTAAGCGATAGAGGTTGGTCTATCACACTGTGATACTGAATTGAAGGGGCTGCACCACTTGTAGTGGCATCCATTGGGCACTGCATGAGCTTAATGATGCAAGTGCCCTGAGCTTGACCAGAATTTGAAATTGAAACGTAGTATATCTGTGGTGTTCTGAAAAGGATAATGAAAGTAAAGTTCAGCCACTTCATTTTACATAAATCATCGGTTACTGAATATATACATAGACGGGACATTGAATAAGAATATTACAGAGTTATGGCTCATTTATAGCATAATGTGCAAGGTGAAATTTGATGGGCAATTCATAAAATTGTAAAGAACGGATGGAAGGTTTCTTATTTTATTTCCAATTTTATCGATCAATTATAATGCTATTAATTTATTTAAATTGTCACTGAATACCAAATAGAACACATAATGAGCAACAGTCAAAGAATCTTATATGGATTATACCACACCACCTATTCATTAAAGCATATACTACACCATAAAGACACAAAAAGCAAGGAACTCCACCACTGAAAGCATACTTTCCTTCATAAAATAAATAATCTCTACAGAATAAACAAAATAAAACTGAAAACCAATTAAAATTAAGAAATGGGTCGTCAATCATCTATCATCAACAGTAACCACAAATTTCATAGAATAACAAATGATCGGACCAGATCTTCACAGTCAGAGACACAAATTAATTGCAAATTCTACCACTGTATTAAAGTATATATAACAGACGATGCAGTCAACACTCCAAAACAAACAATAACATTCGAACTTTGTACAGACGAACAAAACACAAAAACAGCAAAAACAAAGAGTCCGATCAATCAAAATCCACTGATTACACATCAAATCCATCTTAGAAACACAAATAATTGGACAATCAGCAAAAATCCTCAATCGATGAGAAGATCAGACCAGATCGAAACAGAAAGCAGTAGCATCTGATAAAAGCACATCGAAAACAGCAAAATCGTAGTCTAATACAATCATCCACCAACATACAATAGAAAAGGATTAAGTTAGTTACTCTGTAAAAATGGACAGACAGTTAATTTTTCCAAGGAATACAGATCGATGTCGCAGATTCTTTCAAATAAAAATCGAGAATTAAGAATGGTGGAAGGAGAAAGACGATATTTTGATTAAGTAGTCCATTTTACTTTTTCCGATGGAATGAGATGAAATGTAAAAAATACGGAGAAAGGAAGGAAATGAAGAAAGAGAGAAGATGAGGTGTCTGATGTGAGAAGCATTTTCTGCCAATATATACGCATATGAAAATGCCACGTCAGCGAGTTAACCATGGTTAAATTTAAACTTACATTTGGTTACTTGTTCGGTTAGACGGAAACATTGCTCTGCCTCTACCATCTCTATTTCTTTCTTTATTCCCTCTATCTACTATTATCTTTACTTGGATAGAGCTGTTTCCATTTTAACATATATCACAGTAATGCATATATTTTCGATACCACAAAAAGATAACAGGTTTTAATTATAATCTCTCCATAAAAAAATATGAATTGCCAAACATACACATTACTGGAGCAGCTGAACAGTAATATTATATTCTTTAACTTCAGTGAACAATCAAGCTACTTGCTTCGCAAATATATTTGTATAATTTCATATGAATCATTACATTAAACCATATTGGGTCTTTGAGGAAGGAGAAGGTTGTAGAATTTATCCCTTAAGAAGAAGCTTCGACCTTTGCTATCGACTGCCTTTTTCCAGCCACACCAACCTCCATTAACTATCTTCTTAAGGTCATCATTGCCTGTATAATGTGGATCGAGTATAAGAAATGCACAATCTCCACTTGCATCGTTGTAGTCGACGCCTAATAATGTATAGGCTAAGACACCACCACCTACATTATGAAGACATTATTAAGTATATACGCATTGACTTATGTATATATGTAACATATGTTGGCATATATGGACCTATCATGATGGGAGTTCCTTGCGTTTCAAAATGCAAGGCAAGTTCTCGGCATTTTTCTGGAAGTTCTGATCCAGATCGAACGTTCATGATCTTGCAGCTAACCTGTGAATTCATATCAGTACATTGACATTTCATAGTCAGTAAAGGATAATGGGTCCTTTGCACTATCGTTTAGGTATAATTTTTACATGAATTATTTGGTATTACTGTACATTATATGTTTTTGAACTAGAATCTTACACCAAGAAGTTTATCCAAGACAAAGCTCAACTCTATTGCTCCAATCCAATCACGAGATCCAATAAATGCAGGTTCTTTGTCACCAATCTCTACTAGAGCTTGCTGTATTTCCCTACGAGAATAAAGATGCAAGAATATTTCACTTAATCCAGCTAACTCGTAGCTTTCGGTTTTCAAATATGCAAATTCCTTATGATGGAGAAAGAAAAATGACACGATGCTCATAATATATCACTTTAAAAAGGAAAGTGCATGGGCAAAAACAACGATGAACCTTCAAAATGGTGTAGTCTGGTTGAGGCATACCTGTGTGAAGGAACTTTAATAGATGTATAATGTTGAAGCCGGAACCAAGAAATGATTGTTTGTAAAGAGCGATAGGCACATCCCCAGCCCTGTCCGTTAAATTTATGTTAATTGCATAATGCATAAGTGCATAAAAAGTTGTTTTTTGCTACATTTCCTGAATGTCCTACTGAATCCACTCATGATATACAGTAGGCAATTTGATAAACATCTTTTACCATTATAATCAGGACTGCAAAAGACAATCCATTAGCATTATATCAGTTTAGGCTATGTCATTTATAAAAATGAGCAAAAAATGATATGTCAAATTCTAACAAATTTTGCAAATAACAACTGTAAGCACATTTCTTTATTAAACAATAACGGACAATAAACATAATACTGACAACCATTATCATTATGAGCATTAGAGCGAGCATAGAGCTTATAAACTAGTATTTGCATCATAAAAGTAGGAATCCTTACATTGTCATCTATTCCATCCAGAAGGTAATGGTAATACTCGTAAGAACCATCGATTAATGATATGTGACCTCCAGATACTGTGAAAGACAATCCATATAATTTATTCCTTGGATCATGGATATAAAAGAGAACTAGGTACATATCAGAATACTCACCACCGCTACTTGGGATATCAGTGTGAACATCTTTAAGCAATGTACTAGCTGCCATGATATATAAAAGAAATTTACAATAAAACACAGAAGAAGATATGCAAACGTAATAATGCAGTATATGATCATATGCTTGAAACATCTGTCGTGTCTATTGAAAAGAACTGTTACATTTCAGGCTGGAACTCGAGGAGCCATTATTGCCAAAGGAAAGAGCATTAGCAATTCGCAAGAGAGGACGATCCAAGGGTAACTTCAGCCTTTCATGTAAAGATTTTCTAATTTCAACTGAAAATGACATGAGAGCACATTTCAGTGTGCTGAGACTTCATTTAAAATAGTATACCTGCAATACCCAGATTCTTTCATGTACAATTAGAAAAGGAAGATTAAAAGTTACCTTGTGCCACCTCAGTTTCCCCATATTGATGGTCATATATTGCAGTTACTGGGTGCAAGTACCCAGGGGGGATGAAATGATATGAACTGAGCTGAAAGCAATTTGAACACGTATGTTTTTGAGGAAGAATAAAGGAAAGATGGCAGTGAACACAAACAGCTAAAAAAAACACCACTGTCTTTAAGGTTTTACTAAAGAAAAGGATGGTTACAACTAATAAGGTGTACATAATTGATGTAATGAAAGAAAAGATGTAAAATTTGACATTCGTAATCAAACAGCAAGCTGAAGAAAGCAAAAGGGCAAATGCAAAGAGAAGCATAAAATTTAGGGCCAGTTGAATTTAAAAACAAAGATGGCATACACTTAATTAAGGGTATGAAGCGGAACTTATGTATAGAAAGGTGAATTTTAATAAGTCTATAAAGTGGAAATCACCTGAGGATGCTGCTGCAATAGCTTTAGCTTAAATGCATTCTTCATACAATTTATCTGATCAGCTAATCCTGGCACAACCAATTGAGAAATTGCAAAAGAAATAGGAGAATCTTTAGAAGCATAACAGAGAACGTCGAGCTTGAAACTGACTATCAAGACTGTTACTGGATCTGATACTGAAATACATATCCAGAATGCAAAAATAACACTTCATTAGAAAAAAGGTAACTAAGCTGTTTGAATACAGTATGTTAAGGAAGTCGAGAACTTTTCAGCTAAGAATCAAGGATTGCCTGGTAAATATTGTGCCGTAGGTGCAGTAGATGTGACATTACTTCTTGACTGATTGGATAGTACAGTTACTTGTATTGCGTCTGCATTCTACAAGGATAAACATTCAATCATTGTCTATTGCGCAAGTGACTTGCAGAAAGCAAATTTATACCAAGTGTCTAGAATTGTCAATTTATTGCATTCTACTGACCTTTTAAGTGATAATAGATAACTATATTAAGATTCATGAGTTACCAAAGTTTATTGATAAGCAGTTTTGCCTTGTTAGAGTAGACAAACCTCGCCAAATGTTGATGATGGAATTAGCTTGTGCTTTGAGCAGAAATATGAACAATCTACAGTCTTTTCATTTGATTTTGTGCTATTACCAAAACCATTTTTATCATAGAGAGAAGTGTTGAATAACTCCTCCCCATGAAGAATACTAGTAGGGCAAGATTCTTGTGAATTAACGTTTCCACCTTCAATAACATATGCAATATGTGGGTCTTTTAACCTGGCAATGGCAGCAGTGGTCGACATAGAAAAGATATCTTCTGAATCTGCAAAAAATGAGTTGGATCATGTTAAGTAGTTTTACCAATCAACCACTTCCAGAGTTTATATGAATACAGAACTAACAGCCAATATAGTAATGCAACAACGCAATAGTACAAGGTGATTGTATAGAAAGTGAGCATGCCCAATGTTTTAGAGTTGATCGTAAAAATTCAATGATGAGGGATCAGAAGAATATCAATGTATAAAGGGAAGTTAGTGGTCAATCAAGCAAAAAAGAAGCCCTAACAGTGGAAGGTGATTTTACTTAAGATTGGTATGTATAATTTTAAAAGTTGATCCTTAAGGATTGAATAAAGCTACAGAGGAAAGCCAAATGTGAAGCACAACAAGAAGAATTATTAGGTGCCGAACCTAACAAGTTATGGTATTAAACATAAAACTGCTTAATTTATGAAAATAAGAATAATTACCTGATTTTTTATTTAAAGGAACATAAACAGGCAAGTTACATGACATCACACATCTAAGAAGGCAGCCTTTCTCCCACAAATATTCTTCCGACACCTCTTCATAAACAACACTATTTAGAACTTCAAGCTTCATAGACTTTGAACTTCCCAATCCAAACTTTATGTCCATACCATTCAAATCAGAAGCACCACCAATCATATCACGACTTTCTTCATCAAAAAGATGCTTTCTTAGCTGACAAGAGTAATTTACTGCCTTTTTAGCTTTCTCCTCCCATGAACCAGAACCAATGTATAGAGCACCAATTATATCAAACCCTCTAATAAGCAGTGACCTAATGTCATCTGTATAATGTGTATGTCAATGATTTTCTTGCATAAGTATCATATAACAAACAAACCATAGTAAATAAATAAATATACGAATAAACCTGTAATCTTATATTACATAGTGGTGTTAAACATCGTTGGTGGCACAAATAGGTAAGGAAGTAATGGAGAAGCATATGTGGCACAAATAGGTAAGGAAGTACTGGAGAAGCATATGTGGCACAAATAGGTAAGGAAGTACTGGAGAAGCATATGTAAAGAACTGATAAAATAGACATGAATGCACATGCTGATGTGCATACATCGAGTTTTTCTCTGTATCAGAAAGAAATTGATGAAGCACGCATGCTAATGGCAACAATGTACAAACAATACAAGATACTACCCACATTTAGTGACAGTGCTGATTGTTGTTAGAGAAGTTAATTAAGAACATTTCGAAAGGATAAATTAGTAAAAAGGTCTAAATTTTGACAAGGCAGTGTTCGCAGCTGAAAAATGATCAGTAATAGTTGGTGTCGCGTCGGCCGTGAGACCCACGTATGTACTCCGTTCCAATGAACCGTTGAAATTGAACTGTTAGCTTCCGACGCATCGGACGCCGCCCCCTTTTCCTACGGTCGTCTTGCCTTCTTTATATTCTTCTCTCCTTTCTTCCTATCTCTTCACCAAAAAATTCTCACTCTTCACCAAATCCGAAAATTCAAGTATTCTTTTGCAACTTCTGTTTCGTTTTTTGAGGTAAATTTCTTCAAATTTGTGTTTTTCATACTTATATCTACCTCCTATATTTCTCGAATTTTTACCCATGAATCTTCAGATTCGTCTACCCGCTACATCATAAACTGTACTAAACAAAGTACGTTGGCCTCACCAACATTGGATCTCGCTAAGATCGTGTTGGCTATTGGTACGATGAAATAATAAAAAATTCATTAAACTATATTATTGCATTTTTTTCTAGCATTTCATAATTATAAATAATATAAATTCATTAAACTATATTATTTAAAAATAACTAAAATAAAATACAAAATAATAATTATTCATAATAATAAAAAAATTAAAATACCTCTTTCAAATGTCTATTTCGTAACACAAGAACTATTCTCCTTTTGTTTAAATGCCTCTTTCTCGTGCCCCTTTCGTCAAACTCAAAAACAAACCCTAAACTTCTAAATGATCATTCTGGCTTTAGAATTAAGAAAAAGCTTAATCATATATTGGCCTTGATAGCATAATACAACTATTAAATTCAAACTGCTACCAAATTTAATGAATTATTTAGTTTTGACGATTGACATATAATTAATTAAATGGTAAACAAGTAATCATGATGTTTGAAAAAAAATGCTACAATCAATATTAATAAATAAGTCATCGTGATGTTTGAATAAATGCTAACAATCAGTATTAACGAAATAACTACTTTTATTTCAACGGTCCTAAAGATAAAACAACAACCACTCTTTGCGTACCCACGTCAACCAAATACCCGTCTTTTTTATATAAAAAATGGATACTTAGATGGTAATACATGGTTATACTACAAGTTTTAGATACTATATAATATACTACAGGTCAATATGTGTCCGGTGGTTCGAATCATGCTACAAACTTGAACCTGCGACTTCACCAAGGTTTTAAATCTCGGCCGAGATCTCAACTGAATCTCGGGCGAGATATTCAAATCTCTACCGATATCTCGGACAAGATCGATTTACGAGATCTCGGAAGAAATTATATGTTTTTGAATTTTAGTTTTTTAATGGTCTAGGCCTGAAATGTCTTGTTGGTTAGGCTCAAAATTCATGCTTTATTTCAACAAACAAGTTGAACTATCAATTTCATTTTCAATCGTTCATTTCTTCTACTCTCAAGTCGTAAATACATGTGTAGATTTTTTATTTCTCATTTAAAACGTCGATTTCTTCCATAAATGCGGTTCTTCGTCCTCAAATCCAGTAAGCTTCCATGTTAAGTTCTTTTCTTCTTGCAAAAACTTTCTGAACCGAATGATTTTGTACTATTTTCTTCTCTAGTTCCTCTTCCATTCAAATTTCTATATTTTTTATATTTTTAATTCATTTTCTATTATATCATTTGTTGAATAACTTCCAATTTCATAGCAAAATTCAAAATTTTGTAGTTAATCCAATTTTTTGTGTTGGGTCTTGGTATGTTCTGCTTTTTTGTATTTCTTGCTTTGAATTTGTTTCTTTTTCACAATTAACTTGAAATGTCAACGTCTCTTGCTAATTCAAATCATTCTTTTTAAGAGACGTTGAAAGGTCTTGCTGTTAAGTTATTTGTCATTCTTGTTCAACGTAGTTTTTTAACCAATATATTGTATATTTGTTGAAATATATTTTTTTGTTCGAAAGAATAATATTAGTGATGTTAGTCTGGTTAAAATAGTTTACTAATTTATACATTCTCTATTAAAAGAAATTAAGTAATGAGTTCAACATTTCAGCTTTACATATTTTTGTTTAAAAAGTTTGCTTGCTTGCTTGCATGTAAACAAATATTAAAAATATCATATAGTCCGAGATTGAAAATCAAACAAGTTAAATTATTTTTGTAATTAGTATTTATAAATTTAGTTGCATACTTGAATGTAAACCAATATTGAAAATATCAAATATTCCAAGATCAGGGTCCAAGATGTAATTCCAAGATGAACATCCGATATGCATTTATCTCGTCCAAGATCTCATCTGATACAAGATCAGGTCTCTAAAATCTCTAAGACGAAACATGACCGAAATCTGAAATTTAAAATCGTGGACTTCACAGACCAAAACTTGAATGAGACGAGATTTAGCAACTGAGGCATTAAATTTTGTTTGTTTATCATTTTGACACTCATTTCGTTCAAGATAGTGAAATTTGAGGTGAGAACTCAATAGAAGACCTCATATGAAGTTATGTTTTTTCATTTACATATTTCTTTTACTTCTTATGTAAATCCAAAAGAAGTTGCACTTTAATTACTTTGTACTGATCTTCTCATTTTTTTTAATATATTTTATCGAATGAGCAAAAATAAAAGACTTTATATTTATTTTTTACGTTTAATATTCGAATGAGTAGAATACATTCAATTAATACCAAATCAATCATGTTATCACTCCCATCTAATCTGTAAAATTAATATTATCGTTGTATATAAATAATATATGTTAAAAGTTTATATTTAAATTACAATTATTAAATAAATCTTTGAAATATCGAATTTAGACATTAACTTACTCCGAGATAGCCCTGAGACGGATTTCAAAATCCGAGATGTACATTCAAAATACACGCATCTCACCTGAGATCTCATCCGATACGAAATATTGAAATTCCCAAGACGACCAAAATCCAAGATTTAAAACCTTGCATATGTATTCAGAAAAGACAGATATTCCAGACTCTCGTTTTCTCCATGTTCATAATATATAATGCATAACTGTTATTTATGCAATCTTCTAATTATGTTGTTCAAGATTTGTGAATTCTGTTTCACTAAATCAGGTTTTTCTTTCTTTCTTGTATATGCTGATTTCTCATTGTTAGGCAAAGCCGACTGAATCTAGATAAATAGTGAATCTTTTGTACCTCAGATTGTTATTTTTGTTGTGCATTGGTACAGTAACATGCTTGAACCGCATTGATAAGTCATTCGCCGACCCAACTATCTAGCCTTTTGTAACAGGTAATTTCTTCTGTCAGCTAACAAGCTTGTTGAATTAAGGAAAATCCAACTCACTACAAGTAACTTACTCAGTAAAACCAAAGTTTGGGAGTCGAATATAAGGAGTGTCCAGTAATTAACTCAAATTTTAAACTACAAGTATGAACTCATGAAGATAGCAATATGCTATGAAATAAGTATTTTCCTCCCAATTGTGTGCACAGTAACGTGATGCTACAATCATAAAACAACGTGCAAATTTTCTACGAAGTTAACTTCAAAAGGTTACCTGCTTCTTTCCTGAAATCAGGATCTGTACTGTTGCCGATAAAATGGAGGCATTTTAGAGAAGAGACGATTGTGAACTGAGGAAGAAACAAAGGAGATCCAATCAGCCACTGAATATATGCTACCTGGTTTGGGCGGCATTTTGAAAGCAATTGCTTTTTTGGGCACAGAACCCTAATTTTTCTCTCGATTAATTCCATGGAATCAATTTGAATCTTAATTTGGGAAAAATGAAAATTGACTGAAATAGAGCTCGATACGCAGTCTAGAGACTCTGGACAACTGCAGTTCAGTTTACCTGTGGATTACTTGGGAATTGTTTTGTTATAAACAAAAAAATTTCATTGCTTTGTTTGTTTTAAGTATGTTCAATTGATGCATCTTATCGTACTGTAATACAGAGTCACTTAGGGGGTCTCATCGTAGATATGAAGGTTTTCAATTAGTCCAAAGCAAAGTTAGCAAGAAGAGATCAAAAAACGAAATTAGGAGATGTCGATGACTCAATCAAACAAAAATCTTCAGAGGTCAGAAATAATCATCTGTGATACAGTGAAACATAAAAGTATGAAAATGTTGTTAAGAAGAGTGCACCGACCATTTCACTGAATCGTACGTAGGGTAAAAAAACATAGACTGACATAGTTGCAGAGGAGCCAACTGAAGATGACTGTAATCTTGTATACATTGCACCAACCAAGATAAATAGCACAAAGTATGGCATTGTCAAAGTGGCGGTTTGTAAAAGAACTAAAGAATACTAGAATAATTTGGTTCTGGCTTATGTGGTGGGGGCAAAGCCATACTTTGTGTATTTCAAAGCATATATCCAAAGAGTATGAAAACCAATCGGCGATTTTGAAATGTATTCAAGAGAGAACAGTTTTTTTGTCATCAATTCCAAAGAATCCAAAGATATCGACAACATTATCAAGAACTGACCATACTTCTACGACGTAGGCTCATCATCTTGAGGTGGTGGTCTAGTGATTTAAAGATGGACGGGGAGTTATTAACAACAATGCCAATATGGATAGGATTACTCAATGTAAATCTAAGGTTATGGGCAGGGAGACATTTAGCGTCATGGCTAGTATAATCGGGAAAACTCATAAAACTTGATGCAGCCACGGCCTCGAAGACGAGATTGAATTATGCTCGCATTCTAGTGGAGGTGACTGCAGAATTAGAATTGCCAAATGAAATATTCTTAACAATGTACAATGGTGAAGGCATAACCCAAAAGGTTGAGTACGAATGGATCCCTCCAAAATGTGATGTTTGTGTGTATTTCGGACACACAAAGGAGCAATGCAGCATAAAAAAAGCTTGGGTACCAAAAAATGGTAATCAACTAATCAAGAAACTGCAAATAGTAGTGATGAATATGGTGAGAAGGATCCACCCATACCGCAAAGTAATCAAGAAACAAACGGAAGTGCTCAGTTCAATCAAGAAGATATCATCATTGATAGTGCAATATCTCGTGAAGGTACTAAAAATCGAGGCAATTTTGAAAACCAACTCCTTAAAACTAATGTTCAGATCATTGTTGAAGAAAGTAATCAAGAAAATCATCAAGAAACTCAGCAGAAGGTAAATCAAGGCAGAGAAAAAGGGGTTAAAAAAATAATACAGGTCTTTGAATCTGGAACACCCTAAATTCCAGATCCAAGTTTAGATACAGATTATACAAATGATAATGTTACAAATGTAAATGGTAGTGCTGATGAAGCAGTAAACATGAAGATCGCTCCTCAATCTGAAAATGCTGCAAGATCTAAGGATAGGGTGGGCATCAACTCACAACTGCCTCGCAATTCAGATTAAAGAGTGGATAATCTTGATGAAGCAGAAACCAGAAACCATGGACATTGTGCCTCAAACTGAAAATACTGCAAGATTTGAGGATAGGGCGGACATCAACTCATAACTGCCTCGCAATTCAGATCAAAGAGGAAATAATTCACTGCAGAACACAAGAAGTAGAGGGGTTAGAGAAAAAGCAAAGAAGAAAGCAAACTTTAAGCAAAAATATACTACAGCAAACCCAGAATGGTAGGGGTGGGCATTTAACCGACTAAACCGACTGAACCGACAACAACCGAATCGACTTAACCGTTAAAATCGATTAACCGACATCATTGGTTAACCGACCGACCTTAACCGAATAGTTTCGGTTCGGTTAACGGCTAAACAAAAATAGGTCGGTCGGTCAACCATTAACCGAGCAAATTATATTTTAATGTATTTCTCTATTTGATTATTTGATCAGCCTACAACCGTGACAACCCAATGAGCCCAGCCCACTACCCTATTCGGCTATTCCAATTGAATACCCGTTAGTACCCACTACCCAGAAAACCTAACCCACTCTAGACTCTACTCCCCTTTTTTCCCTAGCAATAGCAAGTAGCAAACTAGCAATCGATCGCCAATCAGTATTTCTATTTTTTGAGATAAGTTCGAATTAAAAGAAAACCCTAAATCTGTAAAATTTGTCGAAGACTCGAAGCCTCAGCCAATCAGCCTCCCAAATCCCGATTGTTCGATAATCGACAACTTCGAGCGCATCTGCCGATCTCCACTACTGCTGCACTGCGACGGAATGGCAATGCCAACGCCAACGATTACGAACCCATCGGCATCGAGGATGACGAGAAAGAGAAAGCATGTGAGTGACAGAGTGAGCACTCGGTATACGATTTTATTTGTGTTTTTTTGTTGTTAAACCTGATTTGCTCATGTGTAGTGTTAAATCTGTGTAGTGTTAAATCATGTGTAGTGTTAAATCTGAATTTTAATATCTTTGTTTGCTCTTAGATATCTTGGATGTGAATTTTTAACGATTTGTTTTCTCTTAGATATATCGAATATGAATTTTCTCTTAATGTGTTACTGTACTGTTAATTTTTTTCTTATGAAACTTCCAATGTTTCTATTATATTATAGTATTTCTTACATTCAGAGATTTGTTGTTAGTTTATTGATGTGAATTTTATTTTTGCAAAAGTTCCAATCTTACTATTCAATGTAGTAGTTCTTAAGTTCATAGTCTAGTTAATGTGCCATGGTTCTCTATTAGATTCAAATGTACACAGGTTGATAGTGGGATGTTTATTAGTATAAATACAGTGACTGTACATGGTTATGGATTCCATATACATGGTTCCTATAAGCAACATCTGCATCTGTACAACAATTGTCTGAGCACCAACAATTAGTTGTTGTGAATAAAAAGTTCTGCTTGTATGTTGTATGAATAGTGAATACAATGTTCTGATCAATGTCTATATTATTATTTTTCAGATAGAAGTTGGCATTGCTGATGCTTTACTGGATGGAGATTGGGTGGAAGAAGAGACAGTTCATGAGGTTAGTGATGACGAAGAAGAACCGGTCGTAGAGGCTGTTAATGCAAGAAAGCCTCCGTTAAATCTCAAGCGCAAAGCCTCTACTAGAAAACCATCTATGGTATGGGAACATTTTACTAAAGATAATCCTTTAAATGCTTTAAATCCTAAGTGTGTTTGCAATTATTGTCATGCACAATTTGCTTGTGATGGTAAAACGAATGGTACTTCACATTTAATTTATCATATAAAGCAAGCTTGTAGGTCGATTCCTCGAGAAAGTGATAAGAAACAAAAAAGTTTAGCTTTTACAAAAAACAGTGAAAGTGAGGGAAGTAACACCCTTATTACATGGACATTTAACAGAGATGAGTGTAGAAGGTCTCTAGCTCGAATGTTAATTATTGATGAGCTTCCTTTTAGTTTTGTTGAGGGCGAGGGGTTTCTTGATTTTTGTCGAAACATATGCCCTAGGTTTGAAGTGCCTTCACGAAGAACAATTTGTAGGGATATGCTTAACTTATATGGAGACACAAAGGATTATCTTAAAATCATGTTTTCTAATTGTTTGCATGGAGTATGTCTTACTATCGATACATGGACTTCGTGTCAAAATGTGAATTATATGGTTTTAACCGCGCATTTCATTGATAATGATTGGAAATTGCATAAAAGGATTTTAAATTTTTGTGTGATTACTAGTCATAAAAGGGAGAACATTGGAAAACTTATAGTTTCTTGCATTAAACAGTAGGAACTTAAGCAAATAGTGTCTATCACAGTCGACAATGCTAGTGCTAATGAAGTAGCATTAAATTATGTGAAAAATGCGTTGAATGATCATGATGAATGCAATGGTTGTGTTTTGAATGGTGAATTCCTTCATATACGTTGTTGTGCTCATATTGTTAATTTAATTGTTAATGATGGTTTGAAAGAAATTGGTAGCACTATTGCTGGGATTCGTACTGCCATTAGATTTGTAAGATCGTCTCCGGCTAGACTGGCTAAATTTAAAGAGGTTTGTGTTAATTTGAGAATTGATGATAAGTCTATGCTTGCTTTAGATGTCCCTACTAGATGGAATTCTACATATTTGATGTTGGAAGCCGCTTTGAAATATAAGAAAGTTTTTAATGAAATGAAAGAAAGCGATGGTATTTATATTGCCTATTTCAATAATGAAACACAACCTCCAAATTCGCTAGATTGGAAAAATGCTGAATTTTTTATACAATTTTTGAATTTTTTTATGACATTACTTTAAAGTTCAGCAGCTCTTTACCTATTACCTCAAATGTATGTTTTACGGAGTTAAGTGGAATTCAAGAAGAATTGCAAGAGTTGATTGAAAACATGGATCCTAATCTTTCACGAATGGCAAGAAGTATGAAAGAGAAGTTTGATAAATATTGGGGGAATATTGGTAGTATGAACAAAGTTTTATTTATTACTTGCATGCTTGATCCTAGATATAAATTACAATTTTTGAAGTTATGTCTTGAGGACATGTATGATAAAGAAGTGGCAGAAAATATATTAGCAGACGTGAAACGTATTTTAGTAAGATTTTTTGATTTTTATGCTACTGATTCTACTTTTGGGACACAAAGTTGTGATGAACCACAACTTGGTTCATCCATTGCTAGTGGAAGTACCGATAGTGGTGGTAGTGTTTATTCTAGAAGAATGAGTAACTTTCTAAAATAAGTTCAACAACAAGATAATGAAAGTAATGAATTGGAAAAGTATTTAAATGAGCCAGTTGAATTGCCAAAAAGTAACTTTGATATTTTATTATGGTGGAAAGTAAATAGTCCAAAGTATCATATTTTATCTCTAGTTGCACGAGATCTTCTTGCAATTCCGGTATCTACGGTAGCTTCAGAATCTGCATTTAGCACCGGAGGACGGGTTATAGATCCGTTTCGTAGTACTTTAAGTTCAAGGATGGTTGAGGCATTGGTTACTACATTGGTTACTACCCAAAATGGCTAAGGTCTAAACCTATTTTTGTAGATCATCGAATAGAGGTCCCTTTAGACGATGTGAATTATTACGATGTTGTTTTCTCAGGTAATATTTCTCTTTGATTTATAAATTATGATTATTTAATCATCACATACTAAATACAACCTTTTGTTAACTTGTTTGGCTTTAGAGTTTGTACATGGGCGTGGTTCGAAAACTTCTTCAATTGTGGAAACGTCAACGGAGAATCGATCACCATCCATAAGCCTACATTGAATTTGAGGAGGTCATACGAGCAGCCACTCAGGTTCTTTTTCCACTCATCTTTTTTATATGTTTTCAGTTCTGCTTCTTTTTCGGTTTTTCCTTTCATCTTTTTATATGGGGATGATCAAAGATAAATTAGTACTAGACAATATCAATCAAAGGATTGTCTCATGTTAAAATATCAGTACTATTTTTAAATGTATGTTACATTAGTGCTTACTGATTTCATTTTGTCATGTTTTGAGTTTTTAACAATTTAACTTAGTGATTTCATTACTTCACTTCTCACTGCAGTAACGTGGAGAATCGGGGCTGGTAGTGGTCTGCTGGAGTATTGGTTTATCATGCAGTTTCGACAACTTCGAGCACATATTGTTTGTGTTATTGTATGTTTATGTTATTTATTTTGAACTTTGAAACACTTTCTTTGGGACTGGGAATTTGTTGTAATTACTAATTTGTATCTGGACTGATATTGTGTTGTATTTGTCTATTTGAACTGGGAAAATAACTTTGGACAATGTATCATACTATCATGCTCATGCTGGTGCTGTCAGCTGTGCTTACTGCTTACTGCTGTGCTGCTATGATTATGAACTATGAAGTATGAAGTTAGTATGAACAAATTTGTATCTGATAGTTTTAGTTTGTACTTTGTAATATCATGCTGGTGTTGTGCTGCAGATGAACTGATGAAATACAAAAGTATTAACATTCCAATTTGTATCTGATAGTTTTAGTATCTGAAGTACTAAAGATAATCGTTAATTTGTATCTGATAGTTTTAGTTTGTACTATTGCAATTATTGTCATGCACATACTAGTGTGTTACTTTAAATCCTAAGTATGAACTGTTCGGTTAACCGATAAAATTTGTTCGGTTAACCATCCAACGGTTAACCGAGTCACTACAATGGTTAACCGCGGATAATTTTAGGTGGTTCGGTCGTTACTGTTAGATGCTATTAACCGACCAATGGTTAACCGAACCGCTCAGTTTACCACGGTTAACCGAAAATATTAACCGACCACGCCCACCCCTACAGAATGGGTAGATCTTACAAGTAAGTTAAAGCTAAAAGGGGGACATGCAAAAAGAGAGGTAAGAATACTTCAGGGTCAGGTATGAGAAAAAGTCATTTTTTTAATTTATCATTTTTAGATTATGTCGATTATTGTATGGGATGTTAAGGGAATGAATTCCCCATCTAGACAATCAGATATAAACCTACTGTAGTAGCTCTAATTGGAAATAAAATGAATGGTTTGAATATTGAAATATTTTGTTATAAATTACCTAAAAACTGGAAATATACATACAACAATGAGTGCGGGGGCAAGGGAAGAATATTACTATTGGGATTCAGATATTTGGACAGTTGATAATATAGATAAAAACATGCAATTCATTGATGGTAAGTTTAATAATGCAGGTGGGTTGGCTATACAAATAACTAGAATATATGGTAGTAATTTTGAAAAGGAAAGAGAAGATCTATGGAATAAACTTAAAATTATGAATAGAAAGCATAATATACCATTGTTATTGATGAGAGATTTTAATATTGTAATGCACTTCAATGAAAAGAGCGGGGGTAAGAGAATTCCACAAAGTAAATTAGATAAAGTGAATAAATTTTTACTAGAATCAGGTCTAATAGCACCCATTATTACTGGAAACAAATTCACTTGAAGATCAGGATTGGGTAAAAATATACACTGTAAATTAGCTAGGATTTTAATAAACACACAATTTAATAATAAATTTCCTCGTTTTATATGTGAAACTCTAGAACAAACAAGTGACTATTCCCCTATTTTAATAAATCTATTTCAAAATGAATAGATAGAGGAGGAAAATATTGGTATACCCTTTAGATTTAAAAATGGTTAGGTTAACAACAAAGAATACAAAGAAATTTTTTAAAGTTGTTTGACTTTTTCATGTAAAGGCACTGAACAATTTCAATTTAATAAATTTCTAAAAAACACAAAGCAGTGTCTCAAAATCTGGACTAAGGATAAAAAAGCAAATAAAGGGTATACAGGTGAATTAAGAAAAGAAGGGAAATTTTTACAAGACTTGATTGATATCAATCTAAATGATATAAATAATGTCAAATTTTTGTTAACAACCAAAATGAATTATCAAAAGAATTATACATAAATACAATGAATTTCAAACAGAAAGCAAAAAGTAGATTGGTTAACGTAGGGGGATGATTGTACAAAAAAATTCTATGCGAGAATGAATTGTAGAAAGTATATTAATAACATTGGTAATATATTTGATTACGATGGTAAATCTACAAATATTTATAAAGAAATAGCCACAGAGGCAATAAGTACTTCACAAAGTTATGTAATGTTGAAGAAGATGAAATTCAATTGCCTAAAATCACATGTAAAACAATATTAAAGCCAAACGTGGAAGAAGTTTTACTAGCTCCTATAGAAGAGAATGCAATTAAATTTATAATTTTAATTCTGGGGATAATAAAAGCCCAGGACCGGATGGTTTCAATGCCAAATTTTATAAAACACATTGGGGGAAATTAAAAGATAGAATTTTAAAAGTAGTGAATAAATTCATTAGGGAAGAGAAAATCCTTAAAAGTTTAATCATACATTCGTTACTTTAGTTCCTAAGAAAGGGAATCCTTCAAATTCAGGGGATTACAGACCTATATCATGCTGTAATTTCATTTATAAAATAATTGCAGCAGTTTTGAGTAATAAAATGAAAGATTTTTTTACCATTTTTAATTTCAGAAAACCAAAGTGTCTTTATACCTGACAGATTAATATACGAGAATTCATTACTAACTTCTGAAATGGTGAGAAACTTTAATAGTAAATCAGGGAACAATGTGTGTTTAAAAATAGATTTACAAAAAGCATATGATAGGGTAAACAGAAAATTTATACATCATATGATGATTAGTATGGGATTCCCAAAAAAATTCTACGATCTAATATACGAATGCATTAATATACCAACTTTCTCTATATTAACACAGGGGAAACCAATGGGGTTCATTCAAAGTAATAAGGGTTTCAGGCAAGGTGATCCATTATCACCTTATTTGTTTACAATGGTGATGGAATAATTTACTATCTTATTTGACATAGAGATGTTAAAAGACAATATAAATCCAATAAGTAAAATACAACCAACTATTACTCATCTAATATATGCAGATGACTTGATGTTATTTATTAAGTCGGATTATTCTAATGCCTATGCTACTAAAGGTGTTTTTGAGTGTTTGAATAAGTATGCAAGATTGTAGATAAATGAATTCAAAAGTAAGGCATACTTTAGTAAGCAAAGTTAGGATAGAGAAGTAATACTACAAACATTAAGCATATAAAAAGGAACATTACCAATCAAATATTAGGGGCTACCACTATCAGTGAATCAGATAACAGATAGTGACTGTGCAGTGCTGATAGAAAAAATACAAGAGAAAATGAAAACATGGTCAAGCAAGTTCTTTCTATAGCATGAAGAGCAGAATTATTAAAGACTATCATATATGCAATTATTCTATATTGGCTTCAGACCTACCATATTCTTGTAGCATCAGTTAAAAAGTTAAAGAGGATGTGTGCAGAATTTTATGGAGGAGAAACTATCATAAGATGTCATGGATAAAAATATGTAGACCCAAAAAAGGAGGAATTGGATTAAGGAACATTGTAGATTTAAGCCAAACATGCCATTTAAAACTTTTCTGGAGATTCATAGATAGTGAGTCTTTATGAGCGAGATGGATGAAAAATAAATACCTTAAAAAGACCAATTTTTGAAATTCCCTGTCAAAAAGTAACCAGTCCAATGCATGGAAGCAAATTCTGAACTGTAGAAATATGGGTAAGTAGTTTTTAGAAAGATATTTCAAAAATGGAAGAGGAATAAGCTTATGGTTTGACCCATGGTATAATCATCAATCATTTATAAATACAGTGTGTTGGCATAATTTAATTATTTTGGAAAGTACTGATGCTACAGTCTCAACAATTATCAACAACGAAAGAATGACAACCATGGCTACATCCAGTTACCAATCCACATAAAGAAGAGATTATTAATATACCATTAGAAAGCAATGCAGACAAGGATTATTGGGAGTGGTTAGCTAGCAGCAATGATAAGTTCTCTTTTAAAAAACATTGGAATTTATCAAAGGCAAGCATCAAATAGCAGAATGACATGAATGTATTTGGAACAAATCAAATTGTCTTAAGATGGCATTCTGCACTTTTTTCGCAATTAACAACAAACTACCAATAAGGAATAGAACAAGTAAATGAGGAAAAATAGATATCACTACATGCCCTTTATGTGAAATACTCCAGAATCTAGCAAGCATCTATTTTTTGAATGTTTATATCCTCAGTATATAAGGAATGTAGCAAAGATTAAGTTGGGGTTATAGCAAAGCAACATCATGTCACTGAAGGAAGCAGCAAACCGCATCATTAAAACTTTTAGTTCAAAAGCATAAGAAAGAGAGTATGCAAGTATCGTCATAACAATAATAACATATCATGTATGGAAAGAGCATAATAGCAGGGTTCATAAAAATAAACCAACTACCAAAGAGCAGAAGTAGATACTGGTAGAAATAGAAAGTAACATTATACCTAGCAGACCGAGAAAGAGGAAAAAAGAGTGAACCAGAGATGTTCACTTATCTGACCAGTGGGCTATTGAGGCAGACAATAAGCATGTCGAAAGATATCTTCACTAACCGAGAGCAGCGTATCATACAACAAGTAATGTTAGCAGCGTGATTGTTGAAGAGCTTGAGACAGACAATAATCGTAATGACTTAGGTCGACTTACAACAACCACAAGTGCTGAAACTCCAGTGACAACGAACAATTACATTGGAGAAGATCAATACGAGATAAGATTATTAGATCTAGGTCGCAATGAATCTAGATCTGATAATTTTCTCAGATCTGAAAAGACAGTTGAAAGTGGAGTAAACCATAATCCTCAGCTTAGGGGTTTAGGTGGAGGATTCAATGACCGCCTCTCATATTGGAAAAGAGGGGAGACGAGCGAAAGTTGAAAGGAGGTGAGTTGAAGATTGGCAGTGTTAGCATCTGCATTTTTTTGTTTTGGTAGTAATAGATATTTGCGGTGGTAATGAGAAACTCTAAGGGTTGATAATGTTTTGTTATAATTAGAAATGGATATGGTATATGTATCCGTTTGTTTGGAAAGAGTTGGGCTTGGGCCTTGTAATTTTAAACCATTTTAAAAAAAAGTTTAATTGATGTGGTTAAATGAATTTAAATTATTTTTAAACTGTGAAATACTATAAAAACGAATACAACAATGCAAATAGATTAAACAAATATAAATACATGTAAAGAAGATAAAACTAGAAATTGGATCGTGTGTTTGATTGTGTATTTCGAACTTTCGATCTTCAACCACGGCTATTTCGAACGTTGTCATCGTCCAAAGAAATGAATATTTATCTATTCTTGTACCTTAAGAAGGGATGATGCTTCAGCAAGATAAATTTTTTCAAATTACTTCACACGAGCAACAGCAACCTTAAATTTTACAGATGAGTCAGTTGATTCTACATTATTTACTGTTAGATTTGGACTTAGAGTAGTGGTGGGGTTGTCTGTTTCAAAACGGAATTTCTTGAAATTTCTTTGATTCGTCATATCGATAATCTTTTTTATCTTCTTGTTGGTGTCAGTTCGACGTCTTCTGTTAGCCCCACTACGCACTTTAGAACAAGAAGTTGAGTCACACTTCAGATTGAAAGTACCTTGAAACCATGTTGATTGTGATGGTTACGTGTGGAGGTCTTCGAGTGGAGTATAAAATGCATCATATCCCCATGTTTGATCGAAAGCAGTATTGGTAGTTCGTTCCCGACGAGAAGAACGTTGCGTCTCGATTTGTTCGTCTGTACCACCAGACGTGAATGCACCCGCTCCAGTTGTAAAAGTACCCTCAAATATATAATTTACAAGAACTCCAAATTGACTATCGGTTCTCTTCTGTACTTCATAATAGTAGAACCGAACTCCTAAGAAACGAAAGAAAGTGGAACAAAAATTACTACTAAAACTCGTAAGTAAAAAACTTGAATACAATACAAAACTTACCTTCAGACGATAGATCCACCATTGCTTGCTATCACCAACTATTCCTTTCATCGAATCTCATCCAACACCCTTTTTAATGCATAGATTTTGCCAGTTTGACCATTGTTTCTTGAGTCATTCGTATCTATATTTGTAAACTTGCTACCTGGTTATCGATACTTCCCTCGGAAGAGTCACCAAAATTTCGTTAAGCACCATTGTTAATTTTTTATGGATGTTTCTTTTGTTCTTTCTAGCTCCTTGGTAAGCATCGATCGTGCAAGTGCAACGTAAGAATTCACTCGTCAAAACAAATTTTAGGACTTTTGCGAGCGTTCTCTACGACGTTCTGCCAAAATACGAAAAAAAACGTAGAGGAAAACGAGATAAATAAACTACGAAATGAAATTCACATGATTTAGAAAATTTTCAAGAACTAGAAGAATTCATAAAATATAAAAAAAAATTCATGACATTTCTATATAAAAAAAAGTAACTAAAATTGAGAAATGAAAAAAGAAAATTAAAATTCGCTATTTGGTTTTTGAATATATTCAAACAATGTAACTCCCAAAATATTAAAATAAATGCTTTAACTGGTTAAATTACCACTCTTACAATAAAAAAAATTCATTTTGGATATTTGAAGTTTTTGCAATTTTTTAATTATGTGAGAATTTTGACAATTTTTGAACCATGCAACCTCACATTTTCAGGTTCTTTCTTCATTTTCGATCTAGCAGTATTTCCATAAATATCAATTTTAGATTCTTTCAAACTTTCAAGTATTTTTTCTAGTTTATTTCATTTTTTCTTAAGTTATTTCTTCCATTTATTTTAATTATTCATAAAAGATAACTTGAATTTCATATTATTTTTCACGGTAATTTTTATTTCTTTTCAGACCTTTGGTGTTTTATTTCTTGTTTTCGATCGTTTAAAAAACAACAAACCAAACACAGCCTAAATTTGTATATCAGGATGACAGAAAATACACAAATGTCGGTACATATTTTTTTGAAATGGACATAAATATACATACAAATATCTCCTTTTTTCTCTAAAGAAGGAGACTATTATCATTTCTAAAAATGCAATGTCATTTCAATAGATCATGAGACAACGATAAATTGCACTAATTAAAAGTGACGCAAGTTTGCAAAATAGTTTACGAGAAACAGATTGTCCAAATGTACCAACTTAAACAAATAAACTGTAAAAGCACAACACCAGTTGATGTCACAAGCTGTTTTGCCACTATCTTATCTCTAACTGCCAATCCCTCGCAAAACCTCTGCTTATAATTTGGAATTTGGATCATGATCACAAGATAATGGCAACTCATCCCTCGCTTCATCTTCCGAATCAATGGCAATATTACACAGAATGCAACGGACCAAAATGGTCCTTGGCATTTTATGCCTTTCTGGCCTCCACAAATCTGCCTGCAGATATTTCCATGTCTCCTTCCTTCAACTTTGCAAAAGCCATTCATGCCACCTTTCTCGTTGCCGAATGCCTCTCATTAAACTCCATTTCAGCCGCAGTCTTTTCTTTCCCCTGATATGGAAGTAGCGCAAAAGCTCCATCCCCATGGACAATATTCAAATATATGGTAAGATAACACATTAAACTCAATGAACATAATTACATAATATATTTTTTGGTAAACAAAACTAAGAAACACAACTTCTGTAAGAAAGCTATTTTCCTATTGCTAATACAAAATAACAAAGGCCTGAACATGTTACAAAATCAAGCTATTTGAAACTTTTCCCATGGACAGTATTCAATCTAACACCATTTCAGAATTTGCTGCAGTCTCATAATGCATATATTTCACAATCACCTTTTTTTATAAAGCAGTAAAAAGAAAAGTATTCTCTGTTAGTTTTGCTATCCACTCACACCCTCAGACTGCATCACAGCCACTCATTTGCCTACAGATCCAACGTCAGATATTATTTGTTTTCTTTGTTAAAGATCATGGGCTGCCTTGTATTAGGCCCAATATGTACTGTATAAATAAGACCTTGTACAATACTTTGATTAATACAATTCTGCTATTACATTCTCTCAAATATTACACTTTGCATTATTTCTATCTTGGTATCAGAGCATTTTAAGTGCTAACTGCACATATTGATCAGAGATCAAGTCCATCAGAAAAGTATCATCACTTGGACCCCTCTCATCAAGATTTAATATCTCTCATCTGAGAGTTGCTGCTGTCATTGAAACCAGTGCCTCGCCAGTTCATCACTCTGGCTGCATCTGGTCACCACTGACAGCTCTGTGATATAAAGAATTCAAATCAAATTGAAAACCGATCAGGAAAATCAAGAAAAAGGATTTCAGTTGAATTCTTGTGAATCAAGAAAACTTATCAGTTCTTTCTGTTCAAAAGAAAAAGAATAGAAGGTAATCATCACGTAAGGCTGCAAGACATCATCAAGATTCAACTGCACAACCTATTCTCTTATTCCTAATTCAAGATTTTCAAGATTAGAATTCTTATACCTGGTTACCAACTGTGCTTTCGCCATTCATCATGAATCAGAGTGAAGATTCAAGCCCACAGATGTCCAACACAAGAGCTTCCTCCAGCCAAACTCATTCAGATTCTGTCAATGATCTTATGAGAACCACCATCAAACCTCAGAGTCAACTGCTCTCAATTCAACTTGATGAAACCAACTTCCTGCTCTGGAAATTACAAGTAGAAACATCAATTAGAGGGTATGGATTAGAGGATTATATTCTTGGTACAAAAAATATACCACCAAAATTTGTTAAAGATGGTGAGGATAAGTTGATCCCAAATCAAGAATACACAGCACATCAGAGGCAAGACAGCCTTGTGTGTGCATGAATGATGTCATCCATAAGTGCATCTATTTTATCACAGCTTATAGGTTGTAAAACTGCTCAAGAAGTATGGACAACAATTGAGAGGAATTTCACATCTCAGTCATCTGCAAGAATTATGCATCATAGAAGGCAATTACAAAGCATCAGGAAAAATGAAATGACTATGAATGAATATCTGAATAAAATCAAGAATTTATGTGACCAATTAGCTTTAGCAGGACACAAAATTCATGATTCAGAACATGTATTGTACATAATCAGTGGTTTGGACAGTGAATACGAAGCCGTTGTGGCAATTATCTCTACCATGGAACCAACCCCCTCTCTACAGTTTGTCTATTCTACTCTCCTATCACATGAAGGAAGAATTGAACATGGAAAAACAGCAGGTTCAGATATATCAATCAACTATACTTATAATAAAGGAAAACAAGGTCAAGGAAGGGGACAGTTCAATAACTACCAGAGAGGAGGGCCATCTAACAGAGGCAGAAGAGGTGGTAGAAACAATAACAACAATAATAAAATAAGGTGTCAAATCTGCGAAAGATATGGACATGGAGCAAATAAATGCTATTTCAGATTCAACAAGAATTACACTCCTTCACAACAGAACAGCAATGCTAATATCAATACAGTCAATATGCCCAAAGACAACAACAATGGCCAAGCAGAGATTCTCAACACCGAAACTGCTACAGCAGATGATGTCAGTGATGAATGTTGGTATCCAGACTCTGGAGCAACCAACCATGTGACCAACAATCTCAGCAACCTAAATCTAGGGAACAAAGAATACAAAGGTACACAAAATCTCTTTGTTGGCAATGGCAAAAATATTCACATTACACACACTGGAAATGCAAGTATAAATGGACCCAAGAAATTATTTCTAAAAAATTTATTAAGGGTCCCTTCTATTAAGAAAAATTTAATGAGTGTTTCCCAATTCGCAAAAGATAATAATGTCTTTTTTGAATTTTATCCAAATAACTGTATAGTTAAAGACATACTAACTCAAGAAATCATTTTGCAGGGTAGAGAAAACAATGGGTTGTACAAATTTGATTTCTGTAATTCAAAAGTTTCTGAAAATAAAAGGAATACTTGTGTGATGAATGTTATGAATAATTCTAATAGCTGCAATACATTTGACCTATGGCATTATAAGCTAGGTCACCCTAGTGCAAAAATTGTAAAACATGTTATGAATAGTAATAACATTCGGTTTGATAATATTTCTGACTCATATATGTGTACTTCCTGCCAATTGGGAAAGAGTCATAAACTTGCATTTCCAGATTCACATACCACTTACACAAAACCTCTTGAATTAATTGCTAGTGACCTATGGGGTCCAGCCCCTATCAATTCTGACTATGGTTACAAATATTATATATCATTCATAGATGCTTATTCAAGGTATGTATGGATTTATATGCTAAAAACCAAGTCTGAAGCAAGTAATATAGTAATTCAGTTTATTAACAAAGTTGAAAATATGACTGGAAACAATGTATGCAATTTTCAAACTGATGGTGGAAAGGAATTTCTACCACTAAAAAGTTTCTTTGAGAAAAAGGGGATCAATCATAGAACTACATGTCCATATACTTCAGAGCAAAATGGGATCATAGAAAGAAAACATAGGCACATTGTAGAAACTGGTTTAACCTTACTAGCACAAGCTTCTATGCCCTTAAAGTTTTGGCCAGAAGCTTTTAATACTGCTGTGCACCTAATAAACTTACTGCCAGCAAAAAATCTCAAGTTTAAATGTCCACAGGAAGTGCTAACTAAGGTTAAACCAGACTATAAACATCTCAAAGTTTTTGGTTGTCAATGTTTTCCTTGGTTAAGACCATACAATACCCATAAATTAGATTTTAGATCTAAATCTTGCACATTCTTAGGATACTGTAATAATCAGAAAGGATACAGATGTCTTGATGACAAGGGAAGAATATACATCTCCAGACATGTAAGATTTAATGAACAGGTTTATCCATACAGTAACAGTGGAATTAAAACCACTGACAAAATAAGAAATACAAGGTTTGTTATACCTGATCTACTTGATGAAATCAAGGCTATATCCTCAACTCAGCATATGAGTAAGGACACAAGCATCAGCTCTCAACTCACCATGCCCACCAGGAGGCCAGGTCAAGAGCAACATGATTGGGAAGATGGTAGCAATGATCAAAGCATTCAAAGACAGGAAAGCAGCAGCCAAAATGATAATCAAGGCAACAGCAATGATACTGTACCTTGCAACATTCCTGACAATAATCCAGATATCACGGTCAGAAATAACATTAACACTCATCCAATGTTAACTAGAGCAAAGTGTGGTATACATAAACCAAAAATGATCAACAGCACTGCAAGTCAAGATGAGCCATCCTCTTACACAGAAGCAGCTCAAAGTGATAAATGGAGAGCTGCTATGCAAGAGGAATATAATGCTCTAGTTAACAAAGGAACTTGGGTTCTTGTTAAGAAACCAGAAAATAAAAACATTGTTGGATGCAGATGGACATTCAAATTAAAGAAAAATGCTGATGGTTCAATTTCTAAATATAAAGCAAGACTAGTTGCAAAAGGATATTCACAACAGCATGGGTTTGATTTTTCTGAGACTTTCTCACCTGTTGTGAAACCATCATCTATTAGAATTATTCTAACCATTGCTTTAACTAGAAATTGGAGCATCAAGCAACTAGATGTGAATAATGCTTTTCTGAATGGTGTTTTACAGGAAGAAGTTTTTATGGAACAGCCTGAAGGATTTACTCATAAAACAGACAAAAATATAGTTTGCAAACTCAACAAAGCAATCTATGGTTTAAAGCAAGCACCAAGAGTCTGGTTTGACAAGCTCAAGTCAACACTTGTGAAATTTGGCTACAAATCTCTCAAATCAGACAACTCTATATTTACTAAAATTAATAATATTGCTACCACTTATATTCTAATTTATGTTGATGATCTTATCATTACAGGAAGTAGTGAGTCAGAAATCAAGAAAGTCACTGCAATGCTTAATTCAGAATTTTCTGTTAAGGATCTAGGTGATCTGAACTACTTTCTGGGAATTGAAGTCCAAAGACACACCACATCATAGATGCATCTCAATCAAAGAAATTACATTACAGATATACTATCAAGAGCTAAAATGGACAAAGCTAATTCACTACCAACTCCTATGATCACAAATCATCAACTATCAAAATACAAGGGTGAAGCAATACAAAATGCAAAGCAATACAGGAGCATAGTTGGTGCACTACAATATGTGACCATCACAAGACCAGACATAGCTTTTAGTGTCAACAAAGTCAGTCAGTATATGCAAAATCCCTTGGACAATCACTGGAAGGCGGTAAAAAGAATACTCAGATACTTAAAGGGAACAATTAATCATGGACTTATCCTCAAATCAAGTAATTCTCTTAACATCAAAGCCTATGCTGACGCTGATTGGGGTACAGACACTGATGACCGCAAATCTACTTCGGGTTACTGTATCTACCTAGGAAAGAACCCAATATCATGGAGTGCAAAAAAACAAAGTACTGTGTCTAGATCAAGAACTGAGGCTGAGTTCAGATGTGTAGCAAGCACAGCCGCAGAAGTTATGTGGGTCGAATCTCTTCTAGGTGAACTTAACATCACACCAAACAAAAAGGCAACTATTTGGTGCGATAACGTAAGTGCTATTTCACTATCGTCAAATCCAGTTCTCCATTCCAAAACAACACATATAGAATTAGATCTATATTTCATAAGAGAACAAGTGATAAAAGAGAAGCTGAGGGTAGGATACATACCATCCATACATCAAAAGGCAGACATACTTACAAAGCCTTTGACAAAGCTCAAATTCGAAGAACTGAGGGATGAACTCAATGTCGATGCTGCTAATCCATGCCAGAGATCGCAACGGATCGTTTTTATACCTGAATGATGTCAAAAGATTTTTAGCTTGGAGAATCGCCTCATCGCAAAGAGACGCCGCCATGTTTCTTTTTCTTTTTCTACAAACCCTAAACCTAATCGGGTTTGAGGAGGGGAGTAAAAAGAAAAAGTATTCTCTGTTAGTTTTGCTATCCACTCACACCCTCAGACTGCATCACAACCACTCATTTGCCTACAGATCCAACGTCAGATATTATTTGTTTTCTTTGTTAAAGATCATGGGCTGCCTTGTATTAGGCCCAATATGTACTGTATAAATAAGACCTTGTACAATACTTTGATTAATACAATTCTGCTATTACATTCTCTCAAATATTACACTTTGCATTATTTCTATCTAAAGCAAACACACCCCTCTGCTTATTATAACATCCTAACAGAAATTTGCATTTCTGATATTAGCTACTCTTCTTAACTGAATCATTGCTCAAACTGATACTGATTTCTTAAGTACTCCTCGATTTCCAGTTCCCGGTAAGAGACATTGCTGCTTCAAGTATAAAAACACATAATGCACCAGAAATAAGTGTGAATCGGATCATTCCAGTTGATAATGTTATCATCTTAAGGTTAGGTTATGCAATGTGTCCCAGGTAACAGTTACAACCAATAATTACTCTAAGAACGTCTTCCTTTAGGAGCTAACAAGTAACAAGTATCATTTAAAAACAGAAGACATTAATCAAGCATATGACCCTAACGATCTCAAAGGAATCAAGCCTTAATATCGAACATTAATCACAATCGGTATTTGATTGAATAAATCAACAAACATATATAAACACGTATTACCCACTATTCTTTCTGACTCATCGATCCCACAGCTCTTCACTTTCATCTTTCATCGCTGTTTCCCACCGGGTGCCATGATCACACTTTTTTTTGTTAGAATATAAAGATCGATTTTGTGGCATTTTATCGATTACATGGTATAATGATAGATACGTTGCTACATACACTATGCAACAATATGTAGTCCTCAAACGTATCATTTCCATAAGTACATATCTTGTACTGTATAATTGTTATTTATATGTATGTGAATCTAATTTTATATATTCATGTACTATGTAATTATTATTAATTTCTGGTTTGAATTCTAATATATTCTAAAACTCAAAACAAGAATTAAATTAATTTTTTATATTCATGTATTGGGTGGGTGCGTGCATGGGTGCATGTGTGCATGTGCGGGTGAGCAGGCGCACAAACGCATGTACAATAATCTCCTATTTTAAAAAATTATTATGAAGATTAAGAGTAAGTTTAACTAGTTTATTTAAAAAAGTGGAATTATTATAATACTTGTTTAGAATTTTAGAATATATTAGAATTCAAACCAGAACTTAATAACAAGTATACAACACATGAATTTAAAAAATTAGATTCATAAACATATAAGTAACAATTATATTGATATGGTTAATCGCGAATTTGTTTGTGTTTGCGTCAAAATTAGTAACAAACCCCGAATGTTGTGAAAGCACCAGTTGTTTACACACAAATCCTCAATATCCAATCATAAATTATAGATCCAGATAATGCACAGAGCAAAAATGAAGAAATAGCAAAATTAAAATGAAAGAAAGTAAGAGAAGACACAAGATTTATAGTGGTTCGGCTATCTCCGGCCTACGTCCACTTTTAATTAATCATTTTTATTCCTTTTATGCTATAGTAACAGTTACAATCTTTTGAATATTCAAAATGATAGAGTTTTACCAAAAGGGAAGAAGGAGAGATCTTTTTCTAGTTGTCATAGAGCTGCTATTTATAGGTGCAGATCTGGAAAATATCTTCCTCAAACTTTGGAATACCTCTTCTCACGTGCAGGTGGGCCCATCAGATCGATTTGGAGTGGTTTGGGATCGATCTTGATCGATCCAAGTACAATTCGAATCGATCCAAAATTGGTCCAATGAAGTTGAAATCGATCATGGACGTTCTTGAGTGAATAAGGAAGCTCCTGTAAAAATTTCATAGCATTTGGACTTGTAGAATGAGAGTTATGATCGATCCAAGTTTGTATTTCTCTTTGTAGGCCGGTAGCTTCATATCCATGGATTTCGTATCCATCAATTTGCCTCCATCACTTCGTATCCATCAGTCCACATGTCCATAGTCGTAGCCTTCGTATCCATCTGAGTTTCATGCTTCGATCCATGCAATGCGCTTTTCCGCTTGACCGGCTTCTTCGTATCGATCGATACGAAGGCGATCGATACGAAATAGCCTATGAGTGCTCCTGGTGAAGCATGCGACTTTGTATCCATCCCAAGTGTGTTCTTCGTATCGATCAATAAGTGATCGATACGAAATGCTCATCCAAATCCCTGTAACCATTGCTTCATTCTTCGTATTGATCCCAGCCCTAATCGATACGAAATGCATTGACATACTTCGCCATCCAATCGATACGTGCGTATCGCTACGAACTCCATACCCATCAACCTGTTCTCTTCCTGAAGTCTACTGATCGATGCAAAGTGCATCGATACGAGATGCATTGATCCGAAGACCGATCGATCCAAATCAGTCATCACAATGATCGATACGAAGGTATCGATCCAAAACCGTTTCTCACCAATATTGATCCATCCATAACTCGAGCATACGAACTCCGATTGACCTGAAATTCGAAGCGTAGCCTCATCTAACCTTGTTTATCATTCCCAATCGATCCCACTTTAATTGGAGCTTGGTCCAATTTTGACGGTATCGGTCATAGCCTTATTTCCAACCAATCTCCAATCCTGATATCCATCATTTTTAACCAGTTTGTTGATATCCCGACCTTGTCCAAAAGGCAGGGTAACATTTTCCCTCCAAAACATGCCTTGCGGTAGGAATGCGTGTTTTGAATAGCTTTAAATTCGACATCCAAAGTCCATACTCCATCCATAGTCATATGATTCGATCCATAATCCAATCCATTATCAAGCCATCCTATCCAAGTGCCATAGCCATATACTTATCTGAATCTGTGATTGCTCTGAGTCGATATCCGATTCTGAATCCAGTAACCAAATCCTTAGCCAATTCCATATCCATCTGAATCCGACAACCGAGTTTTAATCCATTTATATCCAGTAACTAATAACTAAATCCATGACCTCTCCGGGACGATATCCAAATCCGGGACCGCTCCGGGCCCTCAGCCAAGTCCGGGTTCATGTCCAAATCCTTAGCTGTTCATAGCCGATATACGAATCCAAAACCTCTCGGGGTTCCTACCGAGCATAGTCCATACCCAACGACCTGTGTTAAGTAATGCCTTGGTGCTCCTGGTCTAGTGTCTCTGAACGTTGAGTTATGCCATGGCTTAAGTCCTAAGTCGTATCCTGGTCTCTCCGGACCCATGCCGAGCATAATTCATACTCGACGACCTGAATAACAAATAATAGACAACATGGGGCCTAAGTCCTATGCCGAATCCCGATCACTCCGGATCCTTATCGAGCATAGTCCATACTCGACGACCTTTTACCAAAAACCATATAAAAATCCAATTAAAATCCAATCTAAAATCCAGACCAAATCAGAAAACCAGAAATTCATATAAAAAATTCAAACCAAGATCCACACCAAAGGACAAGCAACCAAACCAAAATTCGAACCAGAAAATCAAAATAAACCCAGAGTTAAAACCAAACTCCACAACCAAACCAAAGAAAAGCAAATACCCAAATCGAAAAGAAAAAGCAAATTTCGCAAACTGGAGCATCACGGTTTATCATCATCTCAAAGCATGCCTAGGGGCTATCTCCGTCCCCGTACATGAGTAAGTGACTTAGCCGTCTGCCCAGAGTTTGCTACTTATTCCATACCATCTTGATCTCGATAACCAATCGACCATCATTCCCGATCCTTGTGCCGTCGTTGCTTGAGGTAGACGATGACTGCTCCTGTTCCACTACCGCATTCCTAGTCCCGGCATATTGCCGTAACTAACCATTCCTTACATGCTCCTTGATTATATTCTTTAGATGCCTGCATCTATTGGTATCATGCCCATCCAGGTCATGGAAGAGACAATGCCTTCCCGATGCCCTCTCGCGTTCTGAGGATTCTCTCCTTGCCGGCCTTCGATAAGGAAGGCGATCCCGAGTTTCCATGTATATCTGTTCCAATGTCTCATTTAGTCCTGTATAACTAGAGAATTTTGGTTCTCCTCACCGCTTCCTTGCCCTGCCAGAATCGTTATCTGACTTTCTCTTCCCTTTATCCTTATCCTTACCCGAGTTTTCACCGGATGGTTCTTCATCCTTAACCACGTTTACTTCCTTTGGCTTCATATCCAAACTTGCATCCTCTTGCTGAAGAAATCTCTTGGCCTCGTGAAAGAATTCCCCGAGATCCATTGGTGGATCCCATATCAATGATACCATGAAATTTGAATTGTCCTTGACTCCTAACACTGCCGTCATTGAAACCATTGATGGATCCGGCCGATCCACTGAAGCAACTGCTGCATTAAACCAGGTTAAAAAAGTCCTGAGCGACTCTCCTGTTCGCTGTTTCACCGATGTTAGCATCATCACAATCTTTGGCCTCTTGAAATGAATCCGAAACTGCTTCAAAAACCTATCCACCAACTTCATCCATGTCCTAATAGATCCATCTTCCAACTACGTGAACCACACAACAGCTATATCCGTTAAGTTCAAGGGGAAACACCGGGCCATAACCTCCTTCGATGCCCTCATCACTTCCATGTGTCTCGTATATCTCATCAAATGATCGGTAGGATCTGTCCGACCGTTGTATACTTCCAGAGTAGGCAGTTTGAACTCCGGTGGATTTCTAGCCATCCTGATGTTACGGGTAAATGGACTCCTGTTTACTCCTTCCAGATCCATGTTTGCCAGACCTCCGTGCATAGTTCACCTGATAATTTCAGCTATTCCAATGTTGTCCACCAAGGGTTGCCCCTCGTCTTTATTTCCTAACTGCCCCCCGAGTCCTTGAAGGAATTTCAGTACGTACTCCTCATCACGCACTCATGTATTCCTGCTGGCACCATGTTGTGCAGCGTCACCTGGTATTCCTCCATGAATTGTTTCAGCATTACACGGGAGTGTGCCCTCGAGTCTAGATCCATCCAAATTGATAGATCTTTGCTGATTGGGGGTTGCCCCCGCTGAACAGCTCTATCTGGTTGCCTATTGAGTCCCTCCGATCCAGCTCCATGGATCCATGCTCCAGCAGCTCCTGTTGCTTCTGCCTGTCCAAACTGCCTGAGAAGGTTCTGCATCATCTCCTTCTGCCTTTTCGTTAACTACTCCTACATAGAACTCATCATAGTCTGCATCTCATCCCTAGTGATGTAGATGGATGCTTGATCTGCTCCAACTCCAGAGGAAGCCTCTTGACTTCCTTCTTGATGGCTCCTTTCTAGCAATGTTCTTCTAGCTGATTGCCTAACCATGGTTTCAGATCCAATCCTTTTGCTTTCCAAATCTGATCTCCAAATCCGATGTAGCGAGTGCTAGCCTTCTTAGTGAAATCACCAAAGTGTGCACCAAAATTGGTCACAAAGCCCAAATGTCGTGAAAGCACCAGTTGTTTACACACAAATCCTCAATATCCAATCATAGATTATAGATCCAGATAATGTAGAGAGCAAAAATAAAGAAATAGAAAAATTAAAATGAAAGAAAGTAAGAGAAGACACAAGATTTATAGTGGTTCGGCTATCTCCGGCCTACGTCCACTTTTAATTAATCATTTTTATTCCTTTTATACTGTAGTAACAGTTACAATCTTTTGAATATTCAAAATGATAGAGTTTTACCAAAAGGGAAGAAGGAGAGATCTTTTTCTAGTTGTCATAGAGCTGCTATTTATAGGTGCAGATCTGGAAAATATCTTCCTCAAACCATGGAATACCTCTTCTCACGCGCAGGTGGGCCCATCAGATCGATTTGGAGTGGTTTGGGATCGATCTTGATCGATCCAAGTATAATTCGAATCAATCCAAAATTGGTCCAATGAAGCTGAGATCGATCATGGACGTTCTTGAGTGAATAAGGAAGCTCCTATGAAAATTTCATAGCATTTGGACTTGTAGAATGAGAGTTATGATCGATCCAAGTTTGTATTTCTCTTTGTAGGCTGGTAGCTTCGTATCCATAGATTTCGTATCCACCAGTCCTCATGTCCATAGCCATAGCCTTCATATCCATCCAAGTTCAACGCTTCGATCCATTCAATGCGCTTTTCAGCTTGACCGGTTTCTCCGTATCGATCGATACGAAGGCGATCGATATGAAATAGCCTATGAGTGCTCCTGGTGAAGCATGCGACTTCGTATCCATCCCAAGTGTGTTCTTCATATCGATCAATAAGTGATCGATATGAAATGCTCATCCAAATCCCTGTAACCATTGCTTCATTTTTCGTATCGATCCCAGCCCTGATCGATACGAAATGCATTGACATACTTCGCCATCCAATCGATACGTGCGTATCGATACGAACTCCATACCCATCAACCTGTTTCCTTCCTGAAGTCTACTGATCGATGCAAAGTGCATCAATACGAGATGCATCGATCCGAAGACCGATCGATCCAAACCAGTCATCACAATGATCGATACAAAGGTATCGATCCAAAACCGTTTCTCACCAATATTGATCCATCCATAACTTAAGCATACGAACTCCGATTGACCTGAAATTCGAAGCGTAGCCTCATCTAACCTTTTTTATCATTCTCAATCGATCCCACCTTAATTGGAGCTTGGTTCAATTTTGACGGTATCAGTCATAGCCTTGTTTCGAATTGATCTTCAATCCTGATATACATCCTTTATAGCCAATTTGTTGATATCCCGACCTTGTCCAAAAGGTGGGGTAACAGTTTTCCATATGCTTAAGTGTTTGGGTTTTCCCCAAGCTCTCATTCAGTTAATCTATGAGTGTATTTCAACTCCCACCTTTTCTATAATGGTTGATGGGAGGCCGGAAGGATTCATTACTTCTAACAGAGGATTATGATAGCCTTTATCCCCTTGCTTATTTTGCATAGTTATGGATTATTTTTCCCTATTAATGGAGGAGGGTTTGTTTGAAAAGCGTTTAGAGCCGATAAACAAATTTCTGCCTACTAAACCTCATTTACTATATGCTGATGATGTTATTATTTTTTTAGCTACTACTACAACAAATGCTACTCAAATGACTCATATTTTTTCTAGAATAGAGGAAACAATTGGCTTATAGATTAATCAAAATAAATCATAGTTATTTTTTAGCAAAGGTGCATTGTGGAAATCTGAAGTATCAAGTATTTTACATATAACAGAGAAGGAATTACCTGCCAAATATCTCAGGGTGCCACTGACATCAGACTACATTCATGTTTCCCACTGTTCTTCACTGTTACAAAAGATCAATGCAAAATTAGAAGGATGGGACAGTAATTTATTAACGACAGCAGGAAGGGCTGAGCTGATACAAAGTACAATAACTCCTATCGTTATGTACTGGATTCTTATTTACCACCTGCCTGTCTCAGTTTTACAGAAAATTGATCTCTTATGTGTAGACTTTTTTTGAAAGGGCAAGTTTCATAAAATATCTTGGGATACTTTATGCAAACCCAAAATGGAAGGAGGAATAGGGCTTCGAAAGTTTACTGATCTTAATACAACTACCAGACTTAAACTATTATGGAAGCTACTAACTTCGAATTGCTTATGGTCTAGATGGATGAGAACCAAATATTTATCTAAAACAAATTTTTGGATCTTGCACATCAATAATAATTTTTCTGGTACGATGAAATCTATTCTACGACAACGTGATTTGGCAGCTAATATCATGAATCAAATTATCGTGAATGGGGAGCATACGGACTTGCGGTACGATCCATGGATCAACCATAAGTCCCTTGTTGATCTTATTGGCTGGAATAGGATATTTATTTTTAACAATACTCACAGTAAAGTCAGTTGCTTAATTCAGGGTGGACAACTACAACCTCAAAACATGCCTGAGACTAGGGACGTGGCAGACCGAATTATGCAAGTTCATCTATCTTCTGAACAGTCTAATGACTATTGGACTATTGCTCATCGAGAAAAATTCAGTTTTGTTGGAGTATGGAATGAGGTTCGACTACATGCTCAACAAGACGATGTATATAACCTCATATGGTTTAACAAAACTGCTAGAAAATTCTATTACACAACTTATATGGCATATATACAACATTTGCCGACTTCTGATAGGCTAATTGTGTGGGGAATGACTGTAAATACACAGTGCGAGATTTGCAATCAATATCATGAATCTCATAATCATCTTTTTTTAGAATGTATATACAGTACTTATCTGTGGAAGTCATTGTTGACCAAATTATAACTTCAGCCCATAGTGGATAGCTCGCCGAGACAACAGTTTTTGACTCTACAACGGAGCTTTGCAATTAAATCAGGTGCTCAACACCGGGCTTATGTTGCGGCAGCTACAACTACTCATCACATTTGGATGGAGAGGGTTAGGCATCGATTCGAACGGAAAAGTTGCTCGATGGAGCAAAGAAGCAAACTCATCGAAATCGATGTTCGCTTGTAGCTAAGGAGACAAACTCGCCATTATCACTTGACATCATCTGAGCGACAGAAGTTTTTGAAGTGGGGAATTGACCTGAATGATGCTGGATAATGAAGGCGGCGGTATTGAAGAAAGGAATTAGGTTATTTGTGTACGCGAAGTGTTTGGGCCGATCTGGGTTGATATGCTTGGAAGTGGCGGTGTGTTGTTTGCCTAAGTGGGCCAGTTTTCATTTTTCTATTTCTTCTTTTGGTTTATGCTTTTGTATCTGTTTATGTATTGCTAAGTTGTACTGTATTAGAGCTGTTGTAATAGAGGATGTCGTGCTCTTTTTCCTTACCACAATGGTTAGGTTTTTTAAGAAGGCGAATCCTACTACTGTCTAGTTTTTAACTGTTATTAATAAAAGAACCTTTCCTTTCAAAAAAAGTACCAATTATACCATAAAAGATATGAATTTATGGAAATGATATGTTTTAGGATTACATATTATTTTATAGTGCATGTAGCAACCTCTCTATCGTTATACCACAAAATCGATAAAAAGCCACAAAATTAAATTTTATGTTCTAACATAAAAAAAAGTGTGATCATGGCACCGATAGGAAATAACGATGAAAGTGGAGATTTGTAGGATGAGTTAGAAATAACAGTTGGTAATACGTGTTTATATATGTTTATTGACTTATTTAACTAAATATCGATTGTGATTAATGTTCGATATTATCAATTGAGCTTGATTCCTTTGAGATCGTTAGGATCAGATAATTGATTAATGTCTTCTTCTTTTAGATATTACTTGTTACTTGTTAGCTCCTTAAGGTTCTTCGAGTAATTATTGGTTGTAATTGTGAACTAAGACACATTGTATAACCAAACCATAAGATGGTAACATTAAACAAGTAAAAGCAGAACAAAAATCTTTATTAAAGTAAGTCATAAATTCGATCCTCTAGGCATACAATAGAACCATTTGCTTTTTATATTTAACCTCTTGGACATAATCTTATGCAAGGAGCTTACTTTGTTCTTAATGCATGTAATATATTATTCGTTAATTTAATTCTTAGTTTGAAGTTTTTTTAACTACATTCCTAATTTATGACTACGATCAATATCACTATTGAAATTAAACATTATCAGTACACTTAATAGAAGGAAAGAAAATCAAACCATGAATTTAATAACAGTTGATATTATTAGTATAAAAAAATTTATCTTATGCCTAAGATCTATACATGATATTAAACATATCAATGAATACCCAAAAAATAGGAGTTTTGACTACATCCGCATCTGAATGACGAAGAAATGTCCAATACAACAATAACAACCAAGTCATTATTCCCAAACAAGTTGGGGTCGGTTAGAAATGAAGCCTAAAACTAAATGACAAAGTCAATTTAAAAGCCACAACAACAACAACAACAACAAACTATGATAGTAAAAATAAAGTCAAATAAGTAAACAAATAATAATAATAACTAAGTAAAATAAAAATAAAGAAAATATATATATAAACATGATGATAGTAATAATAATACTAATAGTTATAATGGTAATAATAGTAATATTGATCGAAGACCAAACACTGCATCTTAGGCTCCTATTCACTAGTCCTATAATCTAAAACTCATAATATTACCCCTAAACCAACCCTAAGCAAAAAAACTTCTAGCTCATGGTTTCTGGTACGTGGATCGCTAATTTCGACACGCTTCTGTCCAACACCGGCTCTTCGGATATATTTCAATCCTTCAAGTCCATTTTTTCTACTCCTCCCATGTCATCTCGTTTTCTTTTTCTATGTATTCTTGATGCTTTTCTCTATGGAAAGAACGAGAATCACATATATTTGTCTGTTGAACATCCTATTCATGCTAGCTTGTGGCATATTATACGACGAAGAAGTGTCCAACAATAATAAAAAACGAATAAAAATGCAGATATGAAGGTAAATGCATCTATCAATTATCCATTTAATTTTTATGACGATAATAATTTATACAATGTATTTTTAGTATAGCAAATGATTGGTATTCTTTTTTTTAAGATAATAGAATTTATTACATATATAAATGCATATTCATTGCTCAAACTATTTTTTATCATTTTTTCTGTATTTTTTATAAGCATCGGTACTGAAATGATTTTAAGTTTTTCATAAGAAAAAAGGATTTCAATTTGTACAATTTTTTTTAACTTCTGTTGGATTTATCAAGTGTGAGTGATGTATAAATTATTTAACAATAACCTTCTTCATTCTTAAGGAAAAACACAACGCACTGTCCTTTTTTTAAGAATAAGAGAGGTAGTTGATTCAAACATAGCACTCATTTTGATACAAGGTTCAAGATCTTGGCTTTGGCTATTTTTAATTTTAAAAATTTCGACATAATTCGTAAATTTCGGGAATTTCGATTTTAGTTTCGGTTTCGGATCTTGTTACTTATGTTTCATATAATTACATATATATTTGTTTAATTTATTAAAATAAAACATGTAATTTATATTTAATTGAAAAATAAAATATAAATGAACAATACTAATTGATTATAAATATTTATAACACTAAAGGATGCTTATTCATTATTTCATTTTTAATTTTTTCTTGTTAAACCATCTATATATTTTGTGAATTCGTATGTTTCTTAAGTTAAAATTTTAGATTTTTTTTGAATAAAAGGATATGCAACCTATGGCCGCACAATCGTACGTAGCATAAATAAAAAGAGACCTAGTCGGTAGCCCAAAAGTTCACATAGTCATAAGCATTGTCATCACACAATTTACAACTATGCCATAACACCAAGAAGTCATATAAACATACAAAACTACAAAACAAAGAATAGCCAAAAACACAACACAAGCTACTGCGAAAAATTGAACATCAAACGACCGCACTGTTGCTGCCAGCGGATTCTTGTGCCTCTATGTTCGGCGGGAAGAAAAAAATTTGAGCTTCTTTTTTGAATGTTTCAGATTTTGAATATTCGTATATTTGAAATTCAAATTAATTGTCCTTTTGAGTTTCTTCTGTAAATTTGAAGTTCAAATAATTTTCTTTTATTGAACTGGAGATTCGGTTTGATTTGATTTCGGTTCCTACAGACACTACTAGGAACAGTGTTTATTGCTACGCTCATTTTTGACGGCCATCGACAGCTTTTCATTTTTTTACGATGGCTGCCGGCGGCAAGCAATTGCTGTGACATTAATGAAAATAAAATAAACTAGCCGACGGCAGCCGTTGGAAGCTGTCGCAAATACAGCAGTCGATGGTCGTCAGAAGTCATCGCAAAGTCGCAAATAACCTAGCCTGGGCCGATAGTTTTCTTCGTTATTTTCCTCCCCAACTCCCCTCCTTCACCCCCTCCAACACCTCCTCCACACCGCCAGCAAGCCTCCATGCTATTAGCAAGTCTCCGTCTTCAATTTTTAACTCTCTCCATTAGCTATTTCTCCACCATAATGTTTAATTTGTAAACCCTATTTAATTTTGATTTGGTAAATTAGGGTTAATTTATTACTATAGCTGTTTATAATATCGTATTGATTGTTTGTTATACCCTATTGAATGCTAATTAGGTTGTTATTATAATTGTTTATCATTTAAATGTTGATAAAAATAAATTGTTTAGTGTGCATGTGCGTTAATTGGTGTATGCGTTTTTAAGATGACGAAAACAACGATTTAGTGTATGCGTTTCTTAGAATATAAATAAATTATTGTAAAAATTATTGTATAATACGCTTTACTTTTTATAAATCGCTTAGATAGTTTTTGGCCTCGTCTGACAATTATTGTATATGATCGTTATATGTATATTCGTTTTTATCACAGAACGAACATTTATATTCATCTGATACAATATTTATCGGATTTGTCCCTGTATTGGATAAGTTACAATCACAATAAAGTAATTATATTTTGCAAATCATTTCATTTTAAACGGTTCATAAACTTTCGACAACACTTTCTTTTTGTTCCCTATGTATAGGCATATGTATACGATACAGGGAACAAAGGGGAAGTGTTGTCGAAATTTTGTTGAATCGTTTAAAATGAAATGATTTGCAAAATATAATTATTACTGTATTTGTAATGGGAAGTAGGATGACCAACTATCAAAGTGTAAAACAATAACCTAAAAATTGTAAATTATATTCATATAATTTGTGTAAATCCGTTTGAAAATAGAATAGAATATAATAATATTATATATTTGCGAAAATTTAAATGTATGATTTAATTGAAAAATAAATTGTCAATATGTAAAAGATTAATACGTTTTATGCTTTAAAGTAGGAAAAATGATCAATTATTTATTGACCGGAGCTAGATGTACCAACAAAGAAGAGAAATCGGAGGCTCAATAAGTGAACATTTTCAAAATGGTATACATGTCTTTATTGAATTCCCTTTAAGTAATAATGGGAATGACAAAGAAATTCATTGTCCATGTAGTGGTGCAAATTATGGAAGCATTTGATACCGGATATGGTAATAGTTCATTTGTGCCAATATGGTTTCTGCAGAATTATTTGGTGTTGGATCGTCATGGAGAACTTATAGAACCTAATCCCGTACATTCGAAGGAGGAAGTGGATACTGAAATTGTTCCAACGAATGTCATAGAAGATACGGTTGAAGATGTAGCACGTTCAATGTTCACTTCTCTATTGTGCACTATAAGAAATTTCATGCGTATGCAATGCTTTCGGGTTGGAGTAAGGCTGGACGTCTAGCTTGTCCTTATTGCATGGAAGAAACACGAGCATTTTCTTTACCGCATGGAAAGAAAATTTCATGGTTTGATTGTCATGGGTATTTTCTCCATATTAATCATCCTTTTAGAAAAGATTAAAAAAGCTTTACAAGTAATAGACCTGAGACCTTGCGACCACTAACGATTTAGTTAAGCGAAGATATTTATGACCTTGTAAAGGATTATCAAAAGATACATGAAACTGGCGAACAAATTGAAATTCAAGGTAAATAGACGATTCATAATTGGAGCCAATAAAGTATATTTTGAGAGTTGGCTTATTGGAAAAATCTCCTAATTCGTTATAATATCGACATGATGCACAACGAAAAAAATGTGTTTGATAATGTGTTTAACACAGTTTTGAATGTTAAATGAAAGACTAAGGACGATTTGAAATCAATACGTGATATAGAGGCAATATGCAATTGTCCTGAGCTTCATATGAATCCAAATGACACAAAAAACCCAAAGCATGGTATGAGCTAGACAGTAACCAAGTTAAAGTACTGTTAAAGTGGGTGGAAGGATTAAGATTTCCTAATGGGATTTTCTCTAATCTTCATAGATGTGTCGACTATAAGAACAGTAAACTGAGTGGGATGAAAAGTCATGATTGTCATGTAATGATGAAACATGTAATGATGAAAAATCATGTCCGTTTGAAGCACGTCTTCGAGATCCTGTGCAATATGGATGGATGTATCTATTTGAAAGGTATTAATATTGAGTATGATAAATTTTAGTTTAATTACGTGTAATAAATTTTAATTATAATTATTCTTAACAGTACTTAAATCGTCTAAAGAAAAAAGTGAGACAAAAAGCAAGAGTTGAAGGTTCGATATGCAAATCATATATCGAAGAAGAAGCTTCGTTCTTTTTCTCACATTATTTCAGTGACCATGTGAACTTATCTTTTGAAAGTGCTACGTGAAATGATGAGGGCATTGAACAAGATTCTTATGAATCAGTGATATCTATTTTTAGACAGAAGGGACGCCCTATTGGAAAACGTGTGGAAGTATTGGTAGACGACAGAGATTGCCATGTAGCCCACACATATGTTCTTCTTATCTATGCAGAAGTTGCGCCATTTGTTAGGTATTATTAAATAACTAATATAAAATTATTTACTTGAAAAATACATGTGTGTAATAATTATAATGCGATATATTATCTATATATGCAGTATTTACGAATCACAACATTTAAGCGGCGATATCATCAATAATTTTGCTACTTGGTTTTTGAATCACGTATATGATCCGATAAGTTGTGTGGTCGACGAAGGATTAAAACATCTTGCGATGGGACTAAAACGAAAAGTCAAGAAATATCCAACATTCTTTGTCAATGGATATATACAAATTCAACACCAAAGAATATGGGGCTGAAAAATTAACTAACAATACCGGTGTATATATTAAAGGTAGTGGTGATTCAAATGATCACATAAATGATTTTTATGACTTGTTAACTCAGGTTTTGCAATTAACATATTTCACCAGACCAGTAAAAGAAGTTTATTTATTTAGATGCAATTGGTTCAGTAATATTCCAGGTTTTGGAATCAACGTGCACCAAAAATATAATATTATTGAAATAAAGCATACATCACGTTATCATAAGTACGATCCGTTTATACTAGCAAAACAAGCCCTACAAGTTTATTATACTCCTTATCCATCTCTAAAAAGAGATAAAGCAGATTGGTCGGCAGTTTTTAAAACGAAGGCAAGATTTACATATGATGGAAAGAATATTCCAAACGAACAAACGTACCAAGCGAATATCGAGGAACATGGCGAAATTACAATAATAGATGATCAAATCGATTTTGGACCTCTAAATGATGAATCAGATGTATTAGTAGAAGTATTTGAGACCACGGAGGAAAACAATATAAAGTACGAGACTGAGTCTGAATCGGAAAACGACGAGGACTGATTTAATAGTATACATGTTGAAAAAGGTAATTTATGAGAGTATTGATATTACATTTTTTATATGTTATATGCGATTATTGATGTTAAATATTGATATATTTGCTCATAATTGAATGATATGTTCTGCATAATAAAATAATATGTATACGACAGGTATTATAGATGTCTTTCTTCAGGCGTCGGAGTTCTTCGCGGTCCAGTTCCCCCTCTTCGTCTCAGAGAGGGATCGTTCGCAGCGGAGGTGATGGCAGTGGCCCATCGCAGGAGGCGGCTTGTACGGTGGTTAAATTGCTACCGAAGGCAGATGTCTCGTAAGTATTAAATTTACTTCAGCATTATAAATATTTTGTATGATATATTAGTCTTAATTTGTTTGTATCATATTTAATGCAGGGTTTTGAGCTTGAGCTTTCAAATATAGTTCTCATCATTTCTAAGCAGGCATACATGAGCCGCAGGCATACATGAGCCGTATGACTACATGCTGGTTTAGATGGAGTAGGATCCCAGAGCATGTACGAGAGAGTATCTGGGGACTTCCTGGTAAGTGTAAATTTATATATCATTATATATAATCACTTTACAATTTGCTGACTAAGAATAAATGTATAACTTATATTTTTTTCAACATATATACGGGGCGGTAAACCTACAAGAGGAGGACGTTTCTCTTTGCCAGCGCTACTGGAACTCTAAAGTTGCAAAGAATTACCAGGATATGATGTCTAACATCAGAAAATCTAGGAAGAAGCCAAGCTGGATGGGTGCCAGTGTTTGGGATGCTTGGGTCGCATAGTGGAAAAACGATGAATTCATGGTAAGTCTATCAGATATCACTTTAATTTGTTCAGTAGAGAATACATAATTTATACCTGTAAAATATAATCTTAATTTTTAATTTGCAGGCGGAGTCAGAAGGAACTCAGTGAACAGGCAGAAAAATCCAGCCACACACTGTGGTGGCTCGAAATCATTTCAGCATCATCGCGTGGACATGGTAAATTGATTAATTGCAATTACGAACATGTATTTCATTTTTTGTATAAATTTGTATGAACAACAATAATATACACCAATTATTGAAGGAAAGAGCGCGTGGGGCTCATGTCTCGTATATGTACGTACTTGAACATACCCATGCTGTCAGGCAAACCGACAACGAAGGATCAATGACGTATGTCTGACATGAGGATGATAAAACATACGCTGTACATGTAAGTATATTTTAAGTTATAAGTTATTAATAATGATCATTTTAATTAATTATATAAAATATTATAATGATGTCATGTAATATATTTAATTGTATTTAATTTTGGATTGTAGGAAAGATTTATGCAAGCACGTGCGCAGATGCTCGAGCAATCGGGACGAAAGCAATTGACCACTGATGAGGAGGATGCTATCTTCGACTCCGTTATGGACGCGACATAGCAAATAGGCGCTATGGCTACGACAATCAAACAATAATTTATAAAAATTAACTAAGTTGGAAAATTTGCTTAATTTTTATAAAAGTTACGTAATAACTTAAATATATTTCGACTTGTTTTGTAGGCTCGGGCCTCACAAAAGGCTTATAAAAAGGCTCGGGACAATGTTGAGATTAATGAGCTTTGATAGCAGATTGCACAGCTGTAGGAGCATGACCGCCTCCGAGCAGCGCAAATAAAGCAACTGAACCAGCGTTTGGCCAAGTACGTGGAGTGTCATGGAGCATTCCCTTCGTGTGGTGGTTCCAGAGCCGATGACGAGTTGTAACAACCCGCATATTTTACGATTGAATATTTAAATATTTTTATTTAAATATTTCATCGTTAGTCGGATTGTAGTCCAAAAAGCTACTTTTTGCAAACAGTCAAATTAGGACTCGAGACCACCCCCATTGAGTTCAAAATGACGTTTGCGGCCTTTTTGAGTATAAACATTGATATGTTTGGAGTTAGTGGAATTTGACTACTTTTTCACTTTGGGCTTTGGTTTGGGTTTCAGCCCTTATATCCTAACTCAAGCCCTTAGCTCCACCCCCACTTATCTTCATTCACTTCATTTTCCTAACACTTTCAAGCTCTAGATAGAAATGGTGGAGGAGAAAAAGAATTAGAATTCCTAAGCCCTAGTTCCATTTGCAAATCAAGTTCTAGCTCCAAATTCAAAGAAGAAGCTTTGGTAAGCCTTCTCTTCATCTTCTCCAACTCGTTCTCTTTTCAATCTTAGAAATTCCTTAACCTAACTTAGGAAATGTTTCTCTTTTAAGCTTAGATTCAAGCTTGTTGAGTTGGAATTGAAGAGTGATTGTTCTTGCCATTGCTCTATAGCTTCTTCTTCCTTGTTTTGTGTAAAAAGGTGAGATTTTTATCTCACATCTTTGTCTATAACTATCTTTGATGTTAGGTATGAATTCCTAACACTTGTTCATGATCATTTGATTTTGACTTGGATTGATTTGGTGAACATTCCAATATTTGGTGTTTTGAAGTCAAAACTTTGAAAATCCTAGCTTGGAATTGTGAACATGTTTTGGTGGTGAATCGGAAAGCTTTAGGGCTGGGTTGTCGCTTGGCATAAATCCTTTGTCGCCATTGCTCATTCAATCGCTCCGAATCCGAGAAGTTGTGTAGGTTTGCCCATTTTTGGGCTTTGCAAATTCTGTCCCGCTACAGGCGACAGACGTCTGTGGATTATCCACAAACGTCTGTGACGGGTTACAATTTCCTGAAACAGGTGACAGACGTCTATGGATTATCCACAGACGTCTGTGGCTTCAGGAAAAATATTTTCCGAAACAGGTGACAAACGTCTATGGATTTCCCACAGACGTCTGTGGCTGTTGATTTCTGGATATTAGCCTATTTTCATGTAAATTTCCAAATTTATCGATTTTTTATTATCCATATAGTTATTGTCAATTAATATCAACTTTGATAATTTCTTTTTTTGGATTTTTGGTGTTTCTATTTGATCGATTTGATATCGATTTCCATGGTTGGATTCACGTTATCGAAATGTGAATTCTTGTGATTGATTGTTTCTACAATCATTTTCTATGATTTGTCACTTTAAAATATAATGGTTTCCTATACTAGTAGTAAATATTCAAACTCTTTTACAAAGATGATTTCAACTCTATTTTTAAACATAAATCTTGTTTTCAAAACCGTTTACCAATCTATTAGTATATACAAACCTTTACCTCATTCGTATGAGAAAATATAATTAAACGGCTTAGCAAAACAAGTGGTATGAAACGCTTGCGTTTACTTCGTCGATTATTTTTTGGACTTGTTCGATTGAAACTCTTGTGACAATTTTCGAGTGGAAATCTACAATTTGTTCGTAAATATTTAAGTGAAGCTAGTGGTTATGGGACATGAAGCTAAACTCATATATTTACTAGCTTAGTGTAATCGACACTTTTTATTGATCAATGATGATCATTTTGTGATTTAGACTAGCGATGTGCGATGTCTATTTGTCTGCAAGGGAGACTAAACCTCGTTTCTGTGGAACTTTGGTTCAATTTGGCGGGGTAGCGACCCGTGGTCTTCGGACCATTTGTGGAGCTTCGGCTCAATATTTATAGTTAGCGACCATGGAATAGCGTTCCATTTGTGATACACGTGTTGGCGAGTTTTCATGCTCCCGTTTGTGATAGGCCTCCCCTTTTGTGATTTCTAGATTTCTAATTGATGATTTCTAGAATTTGTGTTTCACTAACTTTTGTGATTGGCAATGATATGTTTGTCAATATTTGCGGTTTGGTGAATAAAATAAAGAATATGACATTCTTTTTGATGCTTTGAGATTTCTTGAGATATTGTATGATTTTTTTTTTGTTTAAAACATAGTTGTCACAGCTTGACACTATTGTTATCATACGTTCTTATTATATCTCTGCTTATATCTCACTCCTTTATATGATAATTATAGCTTGGATGATCCGTTTATTATTTTCTTATTAAATAATACTCGGGTCAGACCGAGATGTTACAGGTGCTTCTGCTTGACTCCTTATCTGGGATCACCTTCTGACTTTTGTCTAACTACATTACATTTGTAGTTTTTGTTGTTATACATTTGAGATAAAGACTCCTTGATGTATACATATTCTTTTGTCTAGCACTTGTATCTATTCTTTTGTGATATTGTGGATCTTATTTGACCACTACTCCGATGTACACTTTTATGTGTTATATTTATATCTGTTTCACCTTTGAGATATGAACATCTGTGACTGATTTATGTTATGTTTATTTCTATTTTTGTTTCCGAGGTCCACTTAGCCACTGTGTGGTAGCTTTGAGTTTGCATCGGTATGTCGGATTTCCTCTTGAAACGAAATGCATGTTATACTATCTGACATATCAGTGCTCGCACAAAGCAATTACACGGATGGTCGCTCCTCAACAGCCTTATTCTTCGCGCTAGTTGACGGCATTACTCCGTAGTGTCCTTGGCTAGCGTGAGCATAGAGGTGGGGCCGTCACAGCTTGGTATCAGAGCCAAACTTCGGAACAATATAGAATAATCTAGCAAGGATCATTGTCCTAAGTCTTTCTTAGGAATCGTGCCATAGGATTTAATTCGGGTCTTCGTACCGTTCTATCCTATTTCTTTTTATGATGCCTTGTTTTATCAATCAAGTTTGTTTGATATTAATTCTGAGATTAACCTTTTTCCTCTTTTCTTTCCTTCTTAAAGAAGAGAAATGGTTAGACCTGGCCGTCCCAGTGCCGGTCAATCTAGTGCTACTCCCCAGGATGGAGTATTTATGTCTGCTCAGCAACTTCTTGATCTTGTAAGAAATGCTCAAGCCGTCGGACCTATTCCTGAGCCCACTCATCCTAAATCTGGGTTTGCACGCTTGTGCAGTGATTACACCAATTTGGGTGGAAAGCCATTCAAAGGTTCCGAGAATGTTATAGAAGTCCAGGCTTGGCTTCGAGCATGCAACCGTATCTTTTCTCGCATGAATCTTATTGATCTTCATCGAGTCCAAGTGGCTTCCAGTATGCTCCAAGAAAGAGCATTAGACTGGTACGAGCTTCTGATCTCCGAAATTATTGAAGCGGACCTTACTTGGGAGCTATTCCGGGAAAGGTTCGAGGTGAAATTCATGCCGGAAGCTGAAAAAGTATCTTTGGCCCGACGCTTCATAGACCTTGTTCAAGGTGAATCTTCTGTGACGGACTACGTCGCTTCTTTTGAATCTCTCTCTAAATACGGGGTTGAGTACATTAATACCACATTGAAGAAAAATCAGAGATTTGTGCATGGCTTGAACAAGAGCCTCAAAAAGCCATTACTTTTGAAATTGGAAGTTTCATTTGATCAGCTTGTTGATATTGCTCTTCGTCTCGAAGAGGCGGATAAAGATAGCGATGCCGAGGTCAAACCAAACATCAATAAGAAGAGACCTTTTAAATTCAAGCCTAATCCCAACAAGAAGGGAAAGCAAGCAACCCCGGTAGCAAATACTCCTACACCTCATCGGGGAGAATGTTACAATTGTGGTTCTAAGAACCATTATGCAAACAAGTGCCCGAAGCCTCTTTTCTGCCGCTATTGCAAGAGTTCGGGCCATACTTTATCTTTGTGTCCCAAACTTCAAGGCAAGAAGGAGGGCAAGCAAAATGTTGTGCAAGCTCCTGCTAACACTTCTCGTGGTCAAGGTATTTCTCATTCTATCCTTGATGGCATTATTATATTTCATGAATTTCCTATTCGAGTTCTTTTTGATACGGGTGCATCTCACCATTTTATATCAAAAGAACTTGTTGATGTTTTGTCTTTGAATGTTATCGGCTTAATGAATTCTTTGAGAATTGCGAATCTGGTTGGTGGATCCGCAACACTCAGTTTATTATGTAAAGATGTCGAAATTATTTTGTGTGATTACTCTTTCCGTGCCGATTTGCATATTATGCGTTACCTTGGTTTCGGAATGATTTTGGGAATGGATTGGCTTAACCGTTATGAAGCCCATATCTTGTGTCCTGAGCGGACTATATATCTTCGACATCCTCAATCTGTTAAGTAGATTTCGCTTGTTCTGAAAGATTCGGATTCCAATTCGAAAGCGTCCTTATATTTTCTCAATCCTCATGACGACGATAATGATGATGAGGAAGATGTTATTTCTCTCATTCACATTGTTTGTGAATTTCCCGACGTATTTAAGCCCGTTCTAGGATTACCACCTAAGCGAGCAATTGAGTTCAGAATTAATCTAATCCCTGGAGCTCTACCTATTACTCGTCCTCCTTATCGTATGTCCAATAAAGAAAATGAGGAGATGCGCAAACAATTATCCGAATTGGAAGCAAAGCAATTTATTCAATCTAGTTCCTCTCCATGGGGAGCTTCAGCTATTTTTGTGAAGAAATCTGATGGTACACTTAGGCTTTGCGTTGACTACCACAAGCTTAACGATCTCACCATCAAGAATAAATATCCCTTGCCTCGGATTGATGATTTATTCGATCAGATTAGTGGTGCTAAAGTCTTTTCACAATTAGACTTAGCAACCGGTTTTCATCAGCTCCGTACTGTAGAGGATAGCATTCCTTTGACATCGTTCCGTACACGTTATGGATCTTATGAATGGCTTGTTATGCCATTTGGTTTGACGAATGCTCCAGCTTATTTCGTCGACCTTATGAATCGAGTTTTTAAAGACTTCCTCGATCGATTTGTTCTCATCTTTATAGATGACATTCTTATTTATTCTAAAACCGAGGAAGAGCATGAAAATCATCTTCGGATTGTATTGGAAACTCTTAGGAGCAACCAATTAAAAGCAAAATTTTCTAAATGCCACTTTTGGCAATCTCATGTGAAATTTTGGGACATATAATTTCTAAATCCGGAATTTCCGTGGATCCTTCAAAAATTGAAGCGGTTCAAAATTGGAAGAGACCGGAGAGTGTGACGGAAATCCGTAGCTTTCTTGGATTGGCGGGCTATTACCGTCGGTTCATAAAAGACTGTTCTAAAATTTCCGTGCCTCAATTTGACAAAGAAGGGAATAAATACATTTGGTCAGACAAATGTGAAGCCTCATTTCAAAAATTAAAAGAACTCCTTTCCGATGCTCCTATTCTTGTGATTCCCGATGGGAACCAAGATTTTATTGTTTATACCGATGCTAGTCGTGTTGGTTTTGGTGTCGTTCTCATGCAGCGGGAACGTGTTGTCGCTTATGCTTATAGACAATTAAAGCCTGCCGAGACTAGGTATGCCACTCATGATTTAGAGCTCGCGGCTATTGTTTTCGCCCTTAGAATTTGGCGCCATTATCTTTTGGGTGAGAAATTTGTTCTCTACACCGATCACAAATCTTTGAAATATTTATTTTCTCAAAAGGAACTTAATTTTCGTCAACAACGTTGGCCCGAGTTCCTTGCATCGTATGATCTTGATATTCTTTATACTCCCAGAAAAGGAAATCGTGTTGCCGATGCCCTTAGTCGAAAGCAACAAGCGGTTGTTTCTATGATGATATCCGAGTGGAATGATCTCGAGACTTTATCCACTTGTGAAATTCGAGATCGTGAATCCGATTTATGCTCATCTCTTGTTTTATGTAGCCTCGAGGCTCATCCTTCTCTTTTAGACCGCATTCTTGAAGCTCAAAAGCATGATCCCGAATTGGTTCTTCTTAGCCAAAGTTGTAGGGATAAAATTGATATTGAAGGTTTGAAAGACTTTGATATTGATGCTCGTGGCGGTATTCGAAAATTTGGTAGACTTATCGTGCCAAATATTTGTGATCTTCGTAAAGATATATTAGAAGATTCTCATCGTTCTAAATTCACCATTCATCCCGGTAGTAGTAAAATGTATGCGGATATGAAGCGACTATATTACTAGGAGGGAATGAAATCCGATATTGCTAACTTTGTTAAGCGTTGCATGACGTGTCAACTCGTTAAGGCCGAGCATCGAAAGCCCGGTGGGTTATTGCAACCTTTGGAAATTCCAATATGAAAGTGGGATCAAATTTCCATGGACTTTATTGACGGCCTTCCCTGTTCTCGTTCGGGTCATGATAGATTGTGGGAGATAGTTGATAGACTTACTAAATCCGCCCATTTTATTCCCGTTCGGTCTAATCGGACCGTACCTATTTTGGCTAAACTTTTTGTCAAGGAAATTGTTAAACTACATGGAGTTCCTACTTCTATTGTTAGTGATCGTGATCCATTGTTTACTAGTGGATTCTGGAAAGGTCTTCAAAAAGCTTTGGGAACGAAGCTTAATTTTAGCACCGCTCATCATCCTCAGTTCGATGGACAAACCGAGCATGTGAATCAAACTCTTGAAGATCTTCTTCGTGCATGTATTCTTGATTTTGGTGGAAGTTGGGAAGATCATATTTCTCTTGTTGAATTTTCCTATAACAATAGCTTCCAGTCTAGTATTGGTATGGCACCTTTCGAGGCACTATACGGAAGGCCATGCCGATCTCCTTCATGTTGGCTTGAAGCCGGTGAGAAGCTGGTTTTAGGTTCAGATTTTATTCGTGATGCCACAGAAAAGATCGACCTTATTCGTCATAGGATGAAAGAAGCTCAAAGTAGACAAAAATCCTATGCCGATAATCGAAGAAGGAAATTAGAATTTTCTGTGGGAGACTTTGTGTTTATTCGTGTTTCGCCTATGAAGGGTGTTGTGCGTTTCAGTCGATCGGGAAAATTAGCACCTCGGTATATTGGCCCATTTCCCATCACCGAACGCATTGGTTCCGTGGCTTATCGCCTTTCTTTACCGGCTCAGTTTTCTGCTATTCATGACGTGTTCCACGTCTCTCAACTCCGAAAATGCCTTCGAGATTCCGACTCTATTCTTGAACCCGGTGTTATTGAAGAAATTGAAGTTTCGCCTAATTTGACTTATGAGCAACAACCTATCCGTATCATTGCTTCGAAGATTAAACGCCTTCGAAATAAAGACGTTCCTCTTGTGAAAGTTCAATGGTCCTCAAATCCTAAGGATTTCTCTTGGGAATCCAGAGAATTCATCGAGCAAACACATCCGGACTTGCTCTCTCGTACTTCTTGAGGTGGACTTCTTATTTCAAAATTTCTTTTTTGTGTTGATATGCTTCTATTGTTGTTACTTTTTGTTCAATTATTCCTTAAGATTGCGAGGACGCAATTTCTTTAAGGAGGGGAGTCTGTAACAACCCGCATATTTTACGATTGAATATTTAAATATTTTTATTTAAATATTTCATCGTTAGTCGGATTATAGTCCAAAAAAGCTACTTTTTGCAAACAGTCAAATTAGGACTCGAGACGTCGGTTAATTTTTGGACTTGTTCGATTGAAACTCTTGTGACAATTTTCGAGTGGAAATCTACAATTTGTTCGTAAATATTTAAGTTAAGCTAGTGGTTATGGGACATGAAGCTAAACTCATATATTTACTAGCTTAGTGTAATCGACACTTTTTATTGATCAATGATGATCATTTTGTGATTTAGACTAGCGATGTGCGATGTCTATTTGTCTGCGAGGGAGACTAAACCCCGTTTCTGTGGTACTTCGGTTCAATTTGGCGGGGTAGCGACCCGTGGTCTTCGGACCGTTTGTGGAGCTTTGGCTCAATTTTTATGGTTAGCGACCATGGAATAGCGTTCCATTTGTGATACACGTGTTGGCGAGTTTTCATGCTCCCGTTTGTAATAGGCCTCCCCCTTTGTGATTTCTGGATTTCTAATTGATGATTTCTAGAATTTGTGTTTCACTAACTTTTGTGATTGGCAATTATACATTTGTCAATATTTGCGGTTTGGTGATATGATTTTGTTGTTGTTTAAAACATAGTTGTCACAGCTTGACATTATTGTTATCATACGTTCTTATTATATCTCTACTTATATCTCACTCCTTTATATGATAATTATAGCTTGACTGATCCGTTTATTATTTTCTTATTAAATAATACTCGGGTCAGACCGAGATTTTACAAGTGCTTCTGCTTGACTCCTTATCTGGGATCACCTTCTGACTTTTGTCTAACTACATTACATTTGTAGTTTTTGTTGTTATACATTTGAGATAAAGACTCCATGATGTATACATATTCTTTTGTCTAGCACTTGTATCTATTCTTTTGTGATATTGTGGATCTTGTTTGACCACTACTCTGATGTATACTTTTATGTGTTATATTCATATCTGTTTCCGCCTTTGAGATATGAACATCTGTGACTGATTTATGTTATGTTTATTTCAATATTTTTTTCCGAGGTCCACTTAGCCACTGTGTGGTAGCTTTGAGTTTGCATCGGTATGTCGGATTTCCTCTTGAAACGAAATGCATGTTATACTATCTGACATATCAGTGCTCGCACAAAGCAATTACACGGATGGTCGCTCCTCAACAGCCTTATTCTTCGTGCTAGTTGACGGCATTACTCTGTAGTGTCCTTGGCTAGCGTGAGCATAGAGGTGGGGCCGTCACACGAGTCATGAGGTACGTTTTGCAGTTTTTGTTTTTGTAACTTGTGCATATTTATAGTGAGAGTTAATGAGGTTGATTTGTGGACATCTGATGTTTGATGTTGATTTGTGTGGTTTATTGGATGGTATCTTAGACGTCGTACATGTACATTGATGTTGGATGTATATATTGCAGTTGGATGTATAAGATTGATGATGGATGGATTGTTTTGTATTGATTGGAAATATTTGAGTCTGAGATTGAGATAGTAATGTTTGAGTTTTATATTGATATTGATTTTAGCTTATATATTTAATATATATATATATTGATTTTAATGTGTTGTGATATATATTGATTTGATGTGCTGTTTAGCAGCTGAAGAAAAAAATTTACCCAGATTTCCGACGGCTCCCGATGGTCCATCGGTCGAAATTCTCCGATGATTACCGACGGCTTCCGACGGTCTACTGGTCATATAATTCTGATGGCTTCCGACGGCTCTCTGTCGAGTTTTCAAGCCACGTGGACGTCTATACCATCGGAAAAAATGTCGGAACTGCCGTCGAAAAAGCCGTTGGAAGCTGTCAAAACGACGTCGTCGATTCCGTTGGAAATGGACGAAATCTGTGTTCTGTATTCCGACGGGATTTTCGACGACCGCCGACGGTTGAGAGCCATCAAAAATCACTGTATTTCTTGTAGTGTGAAACCTAAACGGAAAGACCAAAATCTCGATGTTTCAGTCGAAACCTCAAACCTTATTTTGATACCTTGGGGTTGGAACAAAATCACAGTCTACAACACCTTACAACTTACTAGTTTAGCCAGTCGTCGTTGATAGCCCATTGTCTTCTATACTTAATACGATGTTTAAGTTATAGGTTTTTATGTATGTTTCACATTATTTTTGTTTAATGGCATTGGAATCGAAAAAAGTATCATGTTTTTTATTTTGATCTGTGGCGCATTTTATTATTTTGTTTGATTTGCAGTCTTTTTTATTTTTGGTAACTTTTGTAATACACCCACTTTAAATTTTAATATACACAGCCGTCCCTACTTAAAAAAAAGTTTTAAAAAACACCCATGTTTTTAGTTTCAGACAAAAAATGCAAATATTTGCAGATTAAACTGCTAATATCTGCACATTTTGAAACTGCAAATATTGGCATAAAAAACCGTTGCCCCTATTCAAAAAAAATTCAAAACAAAGATAAAATAGTTTTGCTCATTAAAACACGCAATTAAGTCCGAATTATTTTATCGAAAATAAAAATATAAGAGTAATTTAAAACATGCTATGAAAAAGATTTTTCGCGTATAAAATCTAAAAATAACGACCGGATCTTAATGTCCACATTATTTTTTTACATGTTAACGCATTTTTAATTTTATACTACAAATATTTTCTTTTTTAGTACATGAAGATCAAAGTCATAATTTAGACTGGACACTATTTCGATCGTTACAAAAACCGAAAGAATCCCATAAATCCCATACAAAAATATTCAAGAGATATACATGTCAACAATGTTTGAATGCATACATAATTACATCTATAAAAATATACTCCTCATGGTAAAAATTCTTGAAAACCAAGTATTTGTTTTCATATTTTGGTTAAAATGGCTTTTAAATAGTCATGAAAGAAAATCATTCGTACCCAATAGATTAATGATCATTTATATCATTAAAGGAGAAGAATTCTTCTTTTTAATTTCCTACCATTTCAGCAAAGTCAAGCAATTATTTCATAAATTAGGAGAAAAAGGACTTCCTTACTTTAGAAAGTTCAGTGCTCATTAAAACTTCACAACAACAAATTAGCAATATTGTTTTAAGATAGTTCTTTATTAGTCTAGGCATTAGCATAATGTCATTTAGGTCAAACTTTTGTAAATCGTTGATTGTATTCTTATTTTGTATTTACTTTTCATCTTATTTGTTTTGCATATTGGGTAACAATTTTTGCAGAACAATTATCAGTTCAACAAAAACATTTCTCCAGCTGGGTATAATCCCCCCCCAAAAAAACAAGTAAATTGAAAAACAGTTGGGAATTTTTGGGTAAAATGCTTAAAGTAATTATGGATTGCAGCAGTTTCTGACATAGCGGGTTTTGGAACCCGCAGCAGAAATTGTTTTGTATGAGTTGTCATGTGCATAATTGAAACAACAATAAAGTTAAGATAATTTTAGAAACAACGATCGAGAGCTACATACTTGATTTCCTCAATTCCTATTTAAATAAAATTTCCGAATTGTCATCACTGTACCTTCGAGTAAAATTTTCAAACCGATTTAAATTGATAGAAGGAAAAGGTAAATAAAATAATAACTTACATGATTTTCTACCGCTTGTAATAGAGATCGATTCCATTAGAATCGATCAAAGATCATTTTCAAAAATCTAAAAAAAGTTAAAGACGGATAAAGGAAGAAGAAAAAAATAAAATATGTACCATTATGGAACTGAAAACTGAATACAAATTCTTTGAAGGATTGAATCATTTATTATTATCAAGTGCTTAAATTTTATTTATTTATAGTTTTAATTATCTATACTTTTGTGAATGAATAATAAAGAAGGATTAGGATTGAACTCTTTAAAGTTAAGTGTTTATATTGTTATTTATTTACAGTTTTATAATATTAATTGTTAACTTTTGTTTATTAAGCAAAAATTAATACTAACAAAGCACTATAACTTGCATCTCAATGTTTACTTAAAAACTTATGCCTCGCCTCACAAGCACAAAATCACATCATCTATGTTTCGTTTTAAAACTTTGATGCATACATACATGATACATGCACAAGTGCACATGCACGCGGCCGCGCACACACATATATGTAGATATCATAGTTGTTAATTAATGTACGGTTGTGTTTATTAATTTCATGCGGTAACACTAAACAAGTAAATGCAAAAAAAATCTTTATTAAAAGTAAGTCATAAATTCGATCTTCTAGACGTATAGTAAAGGCCTTTTTGAAAGAAAAAAGAATGAAAGAAAAAAAAGGTATGCCATAAATAAGTTAACAGAAACTGCAAATTCAAAGTTAACATTGTACAAATGTTAAAACAAATTGAGTCAAGCTTAAAAAACTCATTTGCTTTCATAATTTTAACCCCTTGAACATAATCTTATATAAGGATCTTGCTTTGTTCTTAAGGCATGTGATACATTATTCGTTCATTTAATCCTCGGTTCAAAGTTTTTCTTTAACCAAATTCCTAATTTATGACTAAGATTAATATCGCTATTGAAATAAACATTGACTGTACACTTAATAGAAAAAGAAAAAAAACAAAACATGCATTTAATAATAGTTGATACTAGTATAAATGCACGCCCCTATGTGCGTCCAATAAATAACAATATTTACTTTCTGTTTAGGAAATATTCAATGTGGGAAAACAATTATATTACAATAGTGTTGTTTTTATTATGTGGATTATAAGTGAAAAATCTTTGGTGGTCAAAAAAGTCTTTATTTCAAAAGGTCTTGTTGGTGGTGAATGTTACAAATCGATAGTGAGATTTCATTGATGAGTGGTAGGAAATGGAATTGGGGTTGCATGCTATAATCGGTAGTGTTTTTATGTATTTTTCATGTTATTTTTGCTTAATGGCACTAAGAACCATCAAAAGTATCATGTTTTTCCTGAAACTATTTTGTCTGTCGCGCATTTTATAATATTTTGTTTGCTTTGTTGTCTTATTTACTTTTTACATGTCTAATGTATTATTTATTTTATGTTAGAAATATTCTCTCCTTTTCAGTACACGACGATCAAAGTCATAATTTAGATTGGATTCTATTTCAATTGTCTTTCAACATTTTGACCAGATTTTGATCCATATATCTCACACAAAAATATTCAGAGATACACATGTCAACAATGTTTGAAGGCATACATATTTATAATCTATAAAAATATACTCCTCATGGTAAAAATTGTTGAAAACTAAGGGCTTGTTTTCGTATTTTTGTTAAAATGGGTTTTTCTAAAGTAGATCCTCTCCAAATTTTGTTACTATGGGTTGCTCTACTTAGTTTTTGCACTTTTGAATAGTCATGAAAGGAAATTATTCCAACCAACCCAACATACTGATTATAATTTTTATCCTAAAAAGAGAAGGATTCTACTTCTTGTTCTTACCATCTAAGTAAAATCAGGAGTGTCGAATAGGTTGGGTTGCACATAAATGGATTGATTGAAAATTAACCCAGCCCATTTAAAATAATTACAAACCCAACCCATTAGACCCATTTATTAATTAGGTCAACCCAACCCACTAATTTTAAAAGTCAAAACCAAACCATTAAACCCATTAATTTGCAGCAAAAAAATACTATAAGACATTACAAATATGGTTGCACAACAGTACTCGATCTAGTATAGTAAAATTGAAACTCCGATTTGTTTTCATGTATAGGAATTGCAACATTTGCAACATTTAAACGACACTAATCCAAACACCGTTCAAAATCATTCAAGTGCTGCAACATTTGCATAATTTAATACAACAATAATCAAAATATCATTTGAAACTACTGTCATGAAATATTACAGTAGGCAAAACTTTTTTTTCTGCTCTTCATACCACCGTTTTACCTGTAGCATAATATTTAAAATATAGATTTGGATCATTAACTAATGAATGTAGTACAAATATGGTGCCCCACTGAAAGACCAAGTACCATGCTAAATGAGTGCAAGCAAAATGCAGTCTTACTTCTTAGGTTAAAGCTTGCGTTAAAGCTAGAATTCCTATAACAAAAAAATTTGAACCAATAAGATAATACAATGCCCATATTGAATCAAAACCAACTTAATTAATTGAAAGGTATCTTCCAATCATATGCCTCAACAGAAGAAACACAAACAAAATGCTAACAAAGAAACTAAAACTAAAACACTCATATTTCAACCCTTATGAATGGCTGAATTTCAAACCTTATTATGGTCAACCTCAATCTAACAAAGAAGTAAATGTTAAAGTGCTCTAGTAATATTAATCATATTTAGTTCTATAAATACTTTTTAAAGAAGTTTTTTGATCCCATGGGTTATCAACTATTAAAGCAAATTCATAGGCTCTCTTTCAAGCAACAAGGAAACAAGTATAATTTATGAAAGCAAAAATGCTTGACCTATCCCCTAAAAGTTGCAGATAGGCTTGAATATAGATTGAAAAGGGGAAGCTAGAGATGGTAATACATAAAGAAAGTGAGGTTATAAGTGAGCCAGAGAAGTGAAGCAAATATTCTTGTGACATCTTTGTAATCATGAGATATTATATGTTGGTTAGTACTCATGTAGGTATTATTACATAAGACCTAGTTTTGTACCATAAAATTACTTGATGGTAAACTAATAATTTGTCCATGAACAAATATTATCTATATACCACTGTCATTATTTCTTCATTTTTTAGGAATGACTTAACGACCAGCCTTTTTGGATGGTTTAAATCGACGATAAACCACACACGTCAGACTTGAACCAATCAAAAGAGTAGATTGTTATGGGGTAAATAAGAAAAAGCAGAGAAAGAAAGAAACCAAATACATAATCTCGCCGCGGAATGACAAAATATAATAATAGAATAAACAGTTCATGAAGCTTTTTACAAATAACATTGATTAAACTTTTATAATACAGATCAGAGTTACATACAACAAGAATAAATAATAAATAAATGCAGCGGAACAACATTATGCAACGGAATAAATATAATAAATAATAATAGTGCAAAATCTTCGTCTTCATCCATCGGAAAGCAGTCTTCGATAAACTGAAAAGTTCAAACTAACCCGAGCGAATTGAAAGAACAAATCACTCGAGTCAGAACTAAAAGATCTTATGCAAGTTAAATCAACGGTAAATAAATATGAGTGTAACGGCGTCAAAGATGTTTACGGGTTTTGACACCTCCTATCCAGTGTCAACCGTGAGTGCAATAACTTAAGAAATGTTCGGGATTTACATCTCCTAAGGATCCGTTAAACTATCTACATATATAGTAGAATACGATATTATAATAGTGTCTACAGTAAAATAAAGTATTAAAATAGCGTTAAGGCGTTATCCATATCCCCCTTAACACATTTTATATAATGTCGTAGTCTATACAGATACTGTAAACTCCACTCGTAGGTGGGCTATTAGGGAGCACTCCATAGGTACGACACAAAACAAACTTGTAGAAGGCGCGATAGGGCATGTGAACACGACACTCGAGGCAATGCTAGGATAGATATACCAATTATGGATCCAGACTGGTGGTAATGCATAGCAGCTACTACCGCCCACCTCGGAACACACTTCCAAAATCAAAATCGAGGGGTGGCCACCAAATCATCACAAAATCATAATATGGTACCGAAGAAATGTGTCTGATCGGAGGTGCGACCTCACTTGGCCCGGCGTGGCTCCGGATTCTAGTCACATCTAAGCTGACTCACGGATGTCAGGGTCACGTAAATACCTCATATAGAATCGTTTGCCAAACCATCCTACTTCATTCTGGAATGTCCACCACGTACACAGTTGTTAAAGTGGTTTTCGGTATTGGCAGAGAGTATGACAATATCTGACCCCGGTCTCTTTAACAACCAAACGCTTATTTCACACCGGATGGTTCTTTTACATTTCCCAAATCAATTCATAATTGATATCAAAATATCATATTCTCAAAACCATATCACTTTTGAATCATATTCACTTTCAAAATCTCTTTCACTTCCAAAATCATATTCACTTTAAAAATCATATTTACTCAAATATGTCATTTCACAAAAGGGTATCAATTTCAAATCCCAACTTAGGTTGTATCAGCATCAAGGATTTAGATATAAATACTTCAACTTTACATAGTTTGAAATTTTAGAAAATAGTTTAGATAGTCATAAATAGTTTAATAGTTTAAAAATAGTTTAAAATAGATTAAAATAGTTTAAATAGTAGAATTAGTTTAAAATAGATTTAAATTTGATTTAATTAGATTTAATTAGATTTAAAATGATTTATATAGATTTAAAATAGATTAAATAGATTTAAATTATCTTAAGTAGATTTTTAATAGATTAAATAAATTTAAAATAGATTTAATTTATATTAAATAGATTTAAAATAGATTTAAAATAGATTAAAAAGATTTAAAATAGATTTAAAAGATTTAAATTATATTAAATAGATTTAAAGTGGATTAAATAACTTTAATTAGTTTAAAATCGGTAAAATAGATTAAATTGGATTATATAGGTTATAATAGATTAAAATAAATTAAAATAGTTTTAAATTGATTAAAATAGTTAATTTAGTAAAAATAGTTTAAATTAGTTTAAAATAGATTTCAAAGTTATATCCAAACGTTTTCAATAACTCAATTCTGATAAATTCATTTATGTTTGACACTTCAACTTTGAATTCCAATTTAAATCCTTTGAACAATTCATTAAATCAATTCCAATTTCAACCTTAACGCTTAGATTATCGAAAATAATTCAGTTTATATAAATCAATTTCTATTTCAAAATACCAGTTAACTGAAATCAAAATTTAAAGAATTAAAAATCATTAAATTTAATCGATCCGGTGTCCGTATATAATTTTCTACCCTATGGTCAAGTGATACGGATATTTATCATTTCAATCCGCAATTTAAAATTTTATGGTTATATATCATTTCAAACCGCAATCCTGAATTAAATAAAAATCCATAAAATCGCTCGAGTGTATCATTTCAACCCATAACAATTTTTCCCTAATCTATAGATCATTCGGATATGTATCATTTCAACCCATAGGGAACTTGCAGTGTTATAACGATATAAAAATACAACATCCAGTCATCCAATATCAACAATCAAACATCCATCACAATCATCATCCAAATCAGCCAATAAACATCAATAGATTACTGATTATTATTAACAAGTATTATTTTGACAATTAAATCCAATACTAAATTAAATGATGATTAAATGCAATAAAAGTCAAATTTAACTAGAATGACAATTTAAACATACCAAACATCGATCAATAAATTTCCAATCATATCATAAATTTCATTTAACTAACATAAGATAAATTTGTAATTGTGAGAGGGTTAAAACACTCACCTTTGATTTTAAATCGATTTGAAATCCAAATAAAGGCCCAAAATTCAACAGTCTCAAAATTCGTCCAAACCAGCGTCAAAATGTCTGGGATTTCGATACGATCCCAACGGAACAAACCGCGCGTGAATCGAATCTCGTATAAAAAAGTTATGTCAGTTAGAACGTTTTAAAATTAAAAATTAAATTAGAATAAAATAAACAAAAGGATTACCATTCTCTCAACCAAAAGGCCACGTCAGCATCTCCTAACCCAAACATGCAAACCTTAACAGTTCGAAGGAAAAATCGCGCTCGTCACCCACCAGACATCGACCATGCCCGCGCCCTGATCATCAATTCCGCCACCTCCGGCTACACGCACGACCTTCCTGGCCTGCCGCGACCACGTGGTTCCCCTCCTCGACACCGATCGAAGCTCGAGATCACCCAGCCGTCGCCATAAACATGAACCCTAATTGAATTTTTGACGAAGATCCAACCGTTGATACGATGAACAACCTACACCGATGAACTCCACTCGCGAATCTCCACAACCTAGTACCTTCGATTCGACGATCAGACAAAATTGATCACGACACGACGAACGACCGAGAATTAACAACCCAATTGTGGCCGCACAGAAACCCAAATCGAAAAACAAACCGCAGATTTGTCTTGCGATCGTCGAGAGCTTCGAATGGATATATAAGATGATGTAGTTTGAGGAGCTTTAATTTTTCGATTTGATTTTGATTTGCAATTGAATTTCTGAATTTGGATTTCTGCCATTTGAGAAGGAGGAATAGACAAAAGTTGAAGTACGTACAGAATAAGAAAATGATTGCTAGGGTTTGGGGAAATAAGACTATTTATATTGACAAAGCCCGATAAGAAGAATGAACATATCCAATTGATTCAGAACGACAATAACGACCTGAAAAGCCCGTTTTGCCTCTGGAATGAAAGTAGGTCATCCCATATATCAAAATAGATGTTTTAAATATTTTTAAACTCAATGGAACATGTTTCAAGTCATAATTCCATCGTATGAAGAAGTTAGCTTAAAATCAACTTATTTCAAATTGATTTCAATTGAATTTAATTAAATTGATTTCTCGCGTTTCGAGTCCGTACGATCAAACGACAAGTCTGACCGCTATGAAACTTGAAATACTACAATAATTTACCTTTACGGATCCGATGAATCCGGTTTCGTCGAAATCCGAGTAAGTGGCTAAAATGGCTATTTTCACGTTAATTAAATAAATTAGTATTAAATTAATTAAATCACTTTTAAATTTCAAATCCTAAAAATTTCAGATTTTATCATTTCTGATTACTTAGACATTTATAATAATTTAAAACAAATTTACGTATCAATTCAGTGTTAGATATTACACTAATTACAATGTTCAATTTCAACTATAATAAAATCCAATTAATTATAATTTAAATCCGATAAATTTGATTTAATTTGATTTCAATCTTTTATTCAACCAATAATTACTCTATGGGCATAATTAACATTGGTTTATATTTTATTAAATTAATATTCCCAAATTTTCATCTTTTACCATATTAGTTGCAGTATTTCAATTACATTGAGTTTTTGTCAATTTTCACATTAATTAAAATTTAAATCCCAATAATTTAATTTATCTTGGTTTCACTCATTTATTAAATTAATTATTGCCTTGTGAATGTAATTAACCTTTATGTACATTTTATTGCATTCAATCTTTAAAGTTATCGTCTTAACTCATTTTACGTAACATTTAATTTCATTTAATTATGATTGATTAAATAAATTGGTAATATATAACAATTATCACCATTTCTATATTTAATCACATTTGTATGTTTATTATTTACAACACATGTTATAACAACTTCCACTATACTAATCTTATCCAATTTCAATTTCTTACATATTGTTTCATTAATTAATTAACATTTAAATTATCCATTACTATTTTAATCCAATTATCAATTAATATATGTTATTACAATTAATTTACAATCTATAACCAATTATAACTTTTTAATCTTTTCAATTAATTGGAATTTCATTTAAGGCAGCCATCAAATACCTTAAATTAATACTATTACATTTCATTCCAGTTATATTCTTATTATTAAATCAGAAATTTTTATTTCTTCCAACATTAAATCACAAAACTTTAATAAATCAACTATTTTTAATCATCGAAAAATTGTGGGTCGTTACACTCTCCCCCACTCGAAACTTTTCGTCCTCGAAAAGGAAAGAGAAGGGAAAAGAAGGAATTAAGTAATTAATATATCTTTATTCAAAATATTAAATTTATAAATAATTAATTTACATAATTAAATAATTTAAATAAAATATATCAATTTATAACAATTAAATCCTTTACATTCAAGTTAACAAAAGTTTGGAAAACATTTCACAAAATTTTCTAAGTCCAAAATTCACGAAAGATTTCGGTAGTCTCCTTTGTACGGAGAGGTTTGGGAGAAATAATAATGTAAAAAATAACAATATATATCATATATATTTTAAAATATAATATCCCAAACCACGGGAAAACAATATAATATCGCTCGAAAACCGTAATCCGAGAATGTACCTATTTGTCAGGCAAACAAACGCTTATTTATGAAACCAAAAGCAGTAGCAATTGCTTCCATTAACCTGTATTTCACTTATGTAATCCAAAAGAGTTAATAATTTTATATAAAAGATAAATATTTAAGTTGTTTCAATAAATAACAAACAAAACATCACAACATAACAATGATCATTTGCAAAAAAACAGTACAAACATCATTTCAACCAAGATATCAATCATCCATCCATAGCAACCAAATTAAATGGTTTGTTCGGGTTCAGAAACTTTTAATCGTATAAAATGATAAATAAACTACTAAGTAGACCATACATTCAACAGTCTTAGATAAAACTCAATAGATCATCTTTTCATCCTACATATAGAAGTATCTTTTCCCAACCAATCCATGAGTTAAACAAACAATAATTTCAAATAATATTTAAGTTTTATTCTTATTACTCTTTCTTTTTCACATTATTCACTGTTCATTTTCATTTGTTCATACAATGCTTGTTTAATTTCTTTACATTTATCACTTACAAAATTCATTTTCCATTCATTTATACAATACCATTTTTCTTTTCATTACTTTACATTCATTGCCTACATAGGTTATTCCCATTTCAATTATTAGATTATTTATAATTATGTAAATCTCTTTACCAATTAATTCACCATTAATGGATGTGAGAAATGCGGATTAAGGATCTTAAGGCTAGAATTAACACTAGAGGGGGGGTGAATAGTGTTTTAAGAAATCTGTTAATCTTTTTGAGTTTATCTTAATTTGTTAACAATGTATGCACTAATCAGACACAGATATGAACACAGATGCAAATATAAAGTAAAAGCAGTAAAGGAAAGAACACACCGGATTTTATACTGGTTCGGAGTTACCCTACATCCAGTCCCGCACAACTAAGTACGGATTTCCTTTCAAAGCAAATTCAATAATTACAACCCTTGGTTTCAAGGCTACGAGGTACACCCTCCAGAATAACAATCCTCTGGGTAGAGATACTTGATTTCTGGGGTAACAAGTTCACCCAATTGATTTCCAAGGCTACAATCACACCTTTTCTCGCTTAATTGATTTCCAAGGCTACAATTACACCTTTTCTCACTCGATTGATTACAAAGAAGTCTATAACTCAGATTAGCACTTGGATCTTGTAGAGATAGTGATGGAGAATCACACTAGAAATAATCGAGTATGATTCGATGTTGATTTCGGCAGAGTAATGGTATGATTTTGTATTAAGAAATATGGAAGAAGAAAAGGAGTGAAAAACAGAAGAATATGATTAAAAATTCGTTGAAACTGACCCCTATTTATAGAAGAACAACAGTCATGTCCATTCGTGAAGAGTTATGGTGAATAGACACTTCTTTTGAAATTTGAATTTTGAAGCCAACTGACACTATGTCGACATGGGGTATATGGGTATGTCGACATCCCAAAGGGATTTTTGGTGTTTTGATTTTCTTTGAAAATTACCTCTATCTTATATTAAAATTATTTTAAACTTTATAAATATACTTGAATATAGTTGAAATTCATAAGTAAATATAAAGAACAATATATACATAATTTAACTATAATTTATATTTAAATCTGAGTATAAATATTTAAAAGTTAAATATATATTTGAAAAAATAGTTTAAAATCAGGAGTAATTTTGACTCTGAAAATAAAGATGTTTTTGAAGCTAAAATTATTTAAAAACAGAATCGAGGGTTTTGAATCTTTTTAAAAGGAAAGTTTTGAAACCATTTTGAAAACAAGATAATTTTGAAAAATCATTTGAATTAAAATTAGTGGATACAAAACAATGTCCCACTAGATTTTTGTAGGTTCCATCCTACTTAGGGTTCCATCCCTTTAACGGACTCGAAGTGGATTCCATTCCACGAATAAATTGGATATTAAGATGTCAGTGCCTTTCTATGAGTTTTAACAAATATTCCTAATAAAACAAACTTAACCTTGAAATCTTGAACTCTTGATAGTCTTGATAATCTTGATACTCATGAGTCTTCTATCTCTATATCTTGAATCTCTATACTGTACAGTCTTCATTCTTGATACCTGCATGGTTAGATCCTGAATATACATATATATCTAAACTTGTAATGTTAGTATTTATATTTTATAATCTATTCTAAGGTTGTTGTCATCAAAACCAACTCCTCAGGGACTAACAATCTCCCCCTTTTTGATGATGACAACCTTTGTTTATAAAATATTCCTTCTATCCTAATAACTACCCCTAAAACTAACAACTCCTCCTTAATCTATGCCTAACTACCCTATTTTATATTTCTCCCTCTTTGTCATCAACAAAAATATACTCCCACTTACTCTTGGACTTTAGTACCTGCATTGATAAACTATACAACGGAATATATAATATATTGATTAAGAAATAATGATACTTATGAGCATAATAACTTAATTAAAGACTATATTCATTTTAGTGTATATATATGTTTCACACACCAATCTTCAAACCAAATAAAATCAATCCACACAAAGTATCAAATCAAACTAAATTAAATCAAACAAATTAATTCAGACAAATCAAACAAAGAAAGAAAATTAAACGTTACGAGGAACATCAACCCATCCTTCTTCTCCAAAGATAGGGTCTTGTTTGATGGCATCCCAATTCTCATTATCAACAGGTAGAGAAACGGGAGGATGTGCTTCATTATCATCCTTGTGCAGGGAGGAGATCATCCAACGAATTGCTTCGAAGTGTCTCTCTTTTTCCTTGATCATCTGCATTTGACTCAATTCTAAGCGACGTTGATTACGGAGGATGACAGAGAGAATATTCTTGAATGAATTGAGTGTTTCTTCAAGATTTTCAGATAGATTGTGAATATGATTGGCCATAATTGAATTAGAGAAAGAAATGAAGGATATAGAGAATGAAAAATAAATTTCAGTGAAGATTTCTGGAAGAAAAGGGTATAAATGGGTGTATAAATTCGTTTGAAATGAATAGACATTTGGTAGTTATTCCAATTTCAAATTCAAAATCAATAATCACTTCTGACCAGTACATGTCGACATGGTCTAGAGGGGTATGTTGACATACTATAGTGAATTTTGATGATAATTTTATTTTGTGAATAATGATGTATATATTTCTATACTATACTAACATTTATTCAAGATATAAAATAAGCTAGATGACAGGAAGGAAATTCAATTTCATTGCATAATAAGATAGTACAATGATTAAACATAAAGAACTACACGAACATTCAAAATAAAACAAACTAAGACAAATACAGTAAGATACTAAAAGATAAAACTAGTTAGAGGATGAAGATGATGAAGATAATCCAAGTTTCTTGCTGACTTTTGAAAAGAACTTGTTCATCTTTGAAGACATGTTACCCAACTTCTTACTAACGGATCGTTTTAAAATCCGTTGATTCTCCACAATTATCTTTTGGTTTTTGAGAAGGGTTTTGTTGGATGGATTGGAAGGATTTTCAATACTTTCTTAGGATGTTTCACCTTCTTCTTCTTCTTCTATTTCCATTTCATCCCTTTCTTCTTCTTCTTCTTCCATTTCTTCATGAGCCAAACGCTCTTCCTTTTCGGTAAGAGTCTCATAAGGTTGAAAAACATATGGGATTTTCATGAGAGAAATGTTTGAAATATTAAAAACTTTTCTAGAGACAAATTCTTCACCTTTGAAATCGAATCCAAAATAGTTGAAAATCCGAGTAAGGTAAATTCCATGATATAAAGTGTTTTCTCCCATTTCAAAATTTATAGGACGAAGTTCATCTAAAATAACTTGCTCCCAATTGATATCATAGTTTCCGAAAATAGCAAAAAGTGCTTTGCACACTTTTGAGGTAGGGTTATTAAAATTTCCCGATCTTGGGGTCAAAGTATGTTGTAAGAGAAGATTGACAATCCTTGCTTTAGGACGAAAGTTTCGGTTTTTAAATTCAAAGTTTTCATCTCCTTCAAAAATATGATGAAATGTCTCACGATCATGTTCATCGATTTTAAAACTAGAAAGATCCATTCCCGTGCTTTTACAATTAAGAATGGTACCCAAAAGATCACAATTCAAAACAATTTGAGTGCCTTTGACACTACTCCAAATTTCATTCTCATTTCCATTGTAAAAACCACGGTTTAAATTAGCATAGAAGATTTTGACAAGATTGGGATAGCAAACAAAATCATTTCGAGATGAGTCAATAAGACTTAAAACACCATTGTTTGCAAAAAGAGAATCAATTTCATAAGAAGAAAAATCTTGAAAAATAGCAAATTTTCCGGGATGGACTTTGGCATAATTAGCATAATTGATGTATGCTTTAATTGCCTCCGGATCATTGAGTAATTGCTCTTTGATTTTTTTGGAAATTCTCATGGTTGAGGGGTTGCTTGAAGAATCCATTAGAGTAGAGAGTAGAGAGCTTGAGGATATGAAGAGAGAGTTTGAATTTGAAAATGAAAGTGAAAAGATATGATAAAAGATAGTGAATAAATAGACTTTCAAAGGACATATTCTCTGGTCGAAAGGTATCTTTTCAGAGAAATAAATGAAGTGAAAAGGTGGAGGGAAATTCAAACATTTGAATTCAAAATTTGAAATTCAAATTCAGGTAGGCATGTCGACATCGTGGTAGGGGCCATGTCGACATGTGCCTTTGAATTTTCATGACATGATTTTCCTAAGTTATCTAATATACATACATATATATATAAATATTATTATTAATGTCTATATTTCTGAAATATTATTATACTTATAATATATTTCAGAATGTGTCAAAAATAATAAAATAATAAAATAATAGTAAAAATAGAAAATAAATTTTAAAATTCAAACAACATATCAATTCAAAATCAATCAATCAAACAATCAAGCAACTAATTTTATGCAAGCAATTTCAACCAATTGTATTGTAAACGTGTACCTTTTTCTGAATCCATTTCTTTGAATTTGTCGGAGTCGTGAACTGCAGTGAAACACAAATTCGAATCTGTCTTTTGATCATCATCACTTGAGGACGAGTCTGAGTCATCTAGAGTACCAGTAAATGCATGCTTCCGTTTCTTTGCTGGCTCATTGTTCATAGGAGGATTCTGCCTATCTGGATACGGACAGTCTCTTTTGATATGACCTGGTTCGTCACAATTGAAGCATTTGACAAAGTTTGGTACTGTAGTCTGATTACCGGAATTCTTAAAGTTGTTTCTCTTGAGATTATTCATCTTTCTGTATTTCAGAAATTTCAGAAAATTCCTGGTCATAAATGCTATCTCTTCATCATTATCACTGTTTGAACCTGATCCATCGGTTAATGCATTGAATGCCATTGATTTCTTCTCAGATGCTTTGCTTTCTCTTCTCCCGATCATTTGAACTTCAAATGACATTAGATTTCCAATCAATCCTTCTATCTTTAAAGTACTGATGTCATTTGCCTCTTCAATCGCAAGTGTCTTTTGATCCCATTCTGGAGTGCGAGAATTCAAAAAATTTCTGACTTGATCTTCTTCCGAAAAGTCCTTTCCCAAAGATATTAAATAATGCACAATATCTTGAAATCGACTATACATATCGAAAATAGACTCATTAGTATTCATTTTAAATAACTGAAACTGATTTGTGAGCATGAAAATTTTGGTCTGTTTAACTTTGCTTGTTCCTTCGTGAGTTACTTGCAAAGTTTTCCAGATTTCATATGCAGACTTACAAACTGACACTCTATTAAATTCATTTCTTTCAAGTGAACAAAATAGAATATTCATTGCTTTAGAATTATTTTGTGCAACAGTCTTTTGCTCAGTGGTCCACTATGCAAAATTAGTTGTGGGTTCAGAATATTCAGTTTGTGTGATATTCCATATTTCTAATCCTACAGATTGTAAATATATTTTCATCCTGCATGCCCAATAGGCATAGTTACTGCCATTAAAAAGTGGTGGTCTGGCAGTAGACTGACCTTCTACAAATGAACTAGTGTTGGTGGAAATAGCAGTACTAGTGTTAGTAGCCATTTTAAAACTTTTCAAAATTCAGATTATGAAACTTTTGAAAACAAAGCTCTGATACCAAATGTGAGAAATGCGGATTAAGGATCTTAAGGCTAGAATTAACACTAGAGGGGGGGTGAATAGTGTTTTAAGAAATATGTTAATCTTTTTGAGTTTATCTTAATTTGTTAACAATGTATGCACTAATCAGACACAGATATGAACACAGAATCAAACACAGATGCAAATATAGAGTAAAAGCAGTAAAGGAAAGAACACACCGGATTTTATATTGGTTCAGAGTTACCCTACATCCAGTCCCGCACAACTAAGTATGGATTTCCTTTCAAAGCCAATTCAACAATTACAACCCTCGGTTTCAAGGCTACGAGGTACACCCTCCAGAATAACAACCCTCTGGGTAGAGATACTTGATTTCTGGGGCAACAAGTTCACCCAATTGATTTCCAAGGCTACAATCACACCTTTTCTCGCTTAATTGATTTCCAAGGCTACAATTACACCTTTTCTCGCTCGATTGATTACAAAGAAGTTTATAACTCAGATTAGCACTTGGATCTTGTAGAGATAGTGATGGAGAATCACACTAGAAATAATCGAGTATGATTCGATGTTGATTTCGGCAGAGTAATGGTATGATTTTGTATTAAGAAATGTGGAAGAAGAAGAGGAGTGAAAAACAGAAAAATATGATTAAAAATTCATTGAAACTGACCCCTATTTATAGAAGAACAACAGTCATGTCCATTCGTGAAGAGTTATGGCGAATAGACACTTCTTTTGAAATTTGAATTTTGAAGCCAACTGACACTATGTCGACATGGGGTATATGGGTATGTCGACATCCCAAAGGGATTTTTGGTGTTTTGATTTTCTTTGAAAATTACCTCTATCTTATATTAAAATTATTTTAAACTTTATAAATATACTTGAATATAGTTGAAATTCATAAGTAAATAAAGAACAGTATATACATAATTTAACTATAATTTTTTATTTAAATCTAAGTACAAATATTTAAAAGTTAAATATATTATTTGAAAAAATAGTTTAAAATCAGGAGTAATTTGACTCTGAAAATAAAGATGTTTTTGAAGCTAAAATTATTTAAAAACGGAATCGAGGGTTTTGAATCTTTTTAAAAGGAAAGTTTTGAAATCATTTTGAAAACAAGATAATTTTGAAAAATCATTTGAATTAAAATTAGTGGATACAAAACAATGTCTCACTAGATTTTCGTAGGTTCCATCCTACTTAGGGTTCCATCCCTTTAACGGGCTCGAAGTGGATTCCATTCCACGAATAAATTGGATATTAAGATGTCAGTGCCTTTCTATGAGTTTTAACAAATATTCCTAATAAAACAAACTTAACCTTGAAATCTTGAACTCTTGATAGTCTTGATAGTCTTGATACTCATGAGTCTTCTATCTCTATATCTTGAATCTCTATACTGTACAGTCTTCATTCTTGATACCTGCATGGTTAGATCCTGCATATACATATATATCTAAACTTGTAATGTTAGTATTTATATTTTATAATATATTCTAAGGTTGTTGTCATCAAAACCAACTCCTCAGGGACTAATAATGGATTATTTCTTTTTCACATTCATTCTTCCATATGTAGTATTATTGAATATTAACTTCATTTCTAAATTATTTCAATGCTTTCTGAAGTTATAATCATTCAATTAATATAGTACTCATTTTAATTATAAATGGCTTGAATATTAATTTAAGTTTATAGTTATTTACTTACAGTATTCACCTTTACTATCCAATCTGATTATAGATAGCTTAAATGTTAACTTAAGCTTATGATCATTTTTCTTACATTATTCACTTTTATTACATTTAATTAGTAGCATTCCAAACTATTAACTTTAGTTCATAACAATTTATAACATTAGAATTCTTATTTATAGAAGAGATTCCATTGAACACTTTCGTTTACTAAAGTTTACTATCACAATATTCTATTACATATTCTTATTAACATTTCAACTTAAAATAATTTGGTAAGTTATATTTTTTTTTAGAATGCAATAGAAAATTACACAAGTTATCATATTTACTTTAATTAACAAAATGTTCAACAATTACATTTCCTTATTCCATTTCTAAATTTATAAATGACAACCTTCAATTTCTTTATATTTCATTAATCTCTTAACATCTGATTTCTTATTTCACATTTTAGCAGCTTCCACACATTAAAATAGTTAAGGTTTCATTTTATTATATTAACTGAAAACTCCGGGTTATATTTCCAAATCATTTTAAAATAATATATATATCTTCATGCCCTTTTTAGGTCAAATCATATTTAGAATTCAAAATTTTGGATTTGTTTATCAAACAAGGTGTAGTAAAACTACTACAACCGTCTACCCACTTTGAAACTCGAAAATGAACGTCGATGATGCATGCACTCATCACCGAAATTATTTTCCAGCGACAGAGAGGGGAGTACATAACTTATTTCCTTTAAAAATTTCTTTTTAAAACATTTCTTTCAAATCACCTTGAAATATTTATATCAGAAAATACTTCCAAATAATATTAATATTATATTCCAAAATCTTTCGAAAGAAATTTTCAAAATCCCGAAACTTAAGTTCTCAAGTTCCAATTTATATTCATTTTATTTGTAAATCTTATTTTCAATCAATATTTATAAAATTTTCTACCTAAAAAACAGCATACTACATCCAAATAACATATATAAAATTTGTTATTTTATATACAAAATATATAATAGGCAAAATTATTTCATTTACCTATATTTCAAAACAATATTGTGTCGGTCTGTCCTATTAAGTGTTTAGAAATCCCTATCGATGTCATAACGTCATATGCACCGACCAGAATTTATAAATATAAAACAGAACAAATTAACACAATACAAATTTTTTTTATAACACTAACAAATACGCTCTCTCGTATATACACTCGGCGACTCATTCTAGGGTATTACTACCCTATTTCTAGTGAGTCAAACCCCCACAAAGCTAAGGTTATCGCTAAACCAAAGCTCATATACCAACTGTAACGACTTGCCTTTTTGGACGGTTTAAATCGATGATAAACCACACACGTCAGACTTGAACAATTCAAAAGGGTAGATTGTTATGGGGTAAATAAGAAAAAGCAGAGAAAGAAAGAAACCAAATACAGAATCTCGCAGCGGAATGACAAAATATAATAATAGAATAAACAGTTCATGAAGCTGTTTACAAATAACATTGATTAAACTTTTATAATACAGATCAGATTTATATACAACAAGAATAAATAATAATAGTGTAAAATCTTCGTCTTCATCCACCAGAAAGTAGTCTTCGATAAACTGAAAAGCTCAGACTGACCCGAGCGAATTGAAATGACAAATCTCTCGAGTCAGAACTAAAAGATCTTATGCAAGTTAAATCAACAGTAAATAAATATGAGTGTAACGGCGTCAGAGATATTTACGGGTTTTGACAACTCCTATCCAGTGTCAACCGTAAGTGCAATAACTTAAGAAATGTTCGGGATTTACATCTCCTAAGGATCCATTAAACTATCTACATACATAGTACAATACGCTATTATAATACTGTCTATAGTAAAGTAAAGTATTAAAATAGCGTTAAGGCGTTATCCATATCCCCCTTAACACATTTTATATAATGTCGTAGTCTATACAGATACTGTAAACTCCACCCGCAGGTGGGCTATCAGGGAGCACTCCATAGGTACGACACAAAACAAACTTGTAGAAGGCGCGATAGGGCATGTGAACACGGCACTCGAGGCAATGCCAGGGTAGATATACCAATTGCGGATTCGGACTGGTGCTAACGCATAGCAGCTACTGCCTCCTACCTCGGAACACACTTCCAAAATCAAAATCGAGGGGTGGCCACCAAATTATCACAAAGTCATAATATGGTATCGAAGAAATGTGTCTGATCGGAGGTGCGACCTCACTTGGCCCAGCGTGGCTCCCAATTCTAGTCACATCCAAGCTGACTCACGGGAGTCAGGGTCGCGTAAATACCGCATACAGAATCGTTCGCCAAACCATCCTACTTCATTTCTGGAATCTTCACCACGTACACAGTTGTTAAAGTGGTTTTTGGTATTGGCAGAGAGTATGACAATATCTGATCCCGATCTCTTTAACAACCAAATGCTTATTTCACACCGGATGGTTCTTTTACATTTCCTAAACTAATTCATAATTGATATCAAAAATATTCTCAAAACCATATCACTTTTGAATCATATTCACTTTCAAAATCTCTTTCACTTCAAAAATCATATTCACTTTAAAAATCATATTTACTCAAATATGTCATTTCACAAAAGGGTTTCAATTTCAAATCCCAACTTAGGTTGTATCATCATCAAGGATTTAAATATAAATACTTCAACTTTACACAGTCTGAAATTTTAGAAAATAGTTTAGATAGTCATAAATAGTTTAATAGTTTAAAAATAGTTTAAAATAGATTAAAATAGTTTAAATAGTAGAACTAGTTTAAAATAGATTTAAATTTGATTTAATTAGATTTAAAATGATTTATATAGATTTAAAATAGATTAAATAGATTTAAATTATCTTAAGTAGATTTTTAATAAATTAAATAAATTTAAAATAGATTAAATAGATTTAATTTATATTAAATAGATTTAAAATAGATTAAATAAATTTAAAATAGATTTAAAAGATTTAAATTATATTAAATAGATTTAAAGTGGATTAAATAAATTTAATTAGTTTAAAATAGGTAAAATATAATAAATTGGATTATATAGGTTATAATAGATTAAAATAAATTAAAATAGTTTTAAATTGATGAAAATAGTTAATTTAATTAAAATAGTTTAAATTAGTTTAAAATAGATTTCAAAGTTATATTTAAACGTTTTCAATAACTCAATTTCAATAAATTCATTTATGTTTGACACTTCAACTTTGAAATTCCGATTTAAATCCTTTGAACAATTCATTAAATCAATTCCAATTTCAACCTTAACGCTTGGATTATCGAAAATAATTCAGTTTATATAAATCAATTTCTATTTCAAAATGCCAGTTAACTGAAATCAAAATTTAAAGAATTAAAAATCATTAAATTTAACCGATCTGGTATCCGTATATAATTTACTACCCTATGGTCAAGTGATACGGATATTTATCATATCAATCCGCAATTTAAAATTTTACGGTTATATATCATTTCAAACTGCAATCCTGAATTAAATAAATATCCATAAAATCGCTTGAGTCTATCATTTCAACCCATAACGATTTTTCCCTAATCTATAGACAATTCAGGTATGTATCATTTTAACCCATAGGGAACTTGCATTGTTATAACAATATAAAAATACAACATCCAGTCATCCAATATCAACAATCAAACATCCATCACAATCATCATCCAAATTAGCCAATAAACATCAATATATTACTGATTATTATTAACAAGTATTATATTGACAATTAAATCCAATACTAAATTAAACAATAATTAAATGCAATAAAAGTCAAATTTAACTGGAATGACAATTTAAGCATACCAAACATCGATCAATAAATTTCCAATCACATCATAAATTTCATTTAACTAACATAAGATAATTTTGTAATTGTGAGAGGGTTAAAACACTCACCTTTGATTTTAAATCGATTTGAAATCCAAATAAAGGCATAAAATTCAATAGTCTCAAAATTCATCCGAACCAGCGTCAAAATGTCCGGAATTTCGATACGATCCTAAAGGAACAAACCGCGCGTGAATCGAATCTCGTATGAAAAAGTTATGTCAGTTAGAACGTTTTGAATTAAAAATTAAATTAGACTAAAATAAACAAAAGGATTACCGTTCTCTCAACCAAAAGGCCACGTCAGCCTCTCCTAACCCAAACATGCAAACCCTAACAGTCCAAAGGAAAAATCGCGCTCGTCACCCACCAGACATCGACTTTGCTCGCGCCCTGACCATCAACTCCGCCACCTCCGGCTACACGCACGACCTCCCTGGCCTGCTGCGACCACGTGGTCCCCCCCCTCAACGTCGATTGAAGCTCAAGATCACCCAGCCACCGCCATAAACATGAACCCTAATTGAATTTTTGACGAAGATCCAACTGTTGATACGACGAACAACCTACACCGATGAACTCCACTCGCGAATCTCCACAACCCAATACCTTCGATTCGACGATCATACAAAGTTGATCATGACACGACGAACGACCGAGAATTAACCACCCAATTCTGGCCACATAGAAACCCAAATCAAAAAACAAACCGCAGATTCAGCGTGCGCTCGTCGAGAGCTTCGAATGGATATATAAGACGATATAGTTTGAGTAGTTTTAATTTTTCGATTTGATTTTGATTTGCAATTGAATTTTTGAATTGGATTTCTACCATTTGAGAAGGAGGAATAGACAGAAGTTGAAGTACGTACAGAATAAGAAAATGACTGCTAGGGTTTGGGGAAATAAGACTATTTATATTGACAAAGCCCGATAAGAAGAATGAACATATCCAATTGATTCGAAACGACAACAACGACCCGAAAAGCCCGTTTTGCCTCTGGAACGAAAGTAGGTCATCCCATATATCAAAATATATGTTTTCAATATTTTTCAACTCAATGGAATAGGTTCAAGTCCTAATTCCATCGTATGAAGAAGTTAGCTTAAAATCAGCTTATTTCAAATTGATTTCAATTGAATTTAATTAAATTGATTTCTACGCGTTTCGAGTCCGTACGATCAAACGACAAGTCCGATCGCTACGAAACTTGAAATTCTACAATAATTCACCGTTACAGATCCGATGAAACTAGTTTCGTCGAAATCTAAGTCAGTGGCCAAAATGGCTATTTTCATGTTAATTAAATAAATTAATATTAAATTAGTTAAATCACTTTTAAATTTAAAATCCTAAAATTTTCAGATTTTATCATTTCTGATTACTTAGACATTTATAATAATTTAAAACAAATTTATGTATCAATTCAGTGTTAGATATTACACTAATTACAGTGTTCAATTTCAACTGTAATAAAATCCAATTAATTATAATTTAATTCCAATAAATTTGATTTATTTTGATTTCAATCTTTTATTCAACCAATTATTACTCTATGGGCATAATTAACATTGGTTTATATTTTATTAAATTAATATTCCAAAATTTTCATCTTTTACCATGTTAGTTGCAGTATTTCAATTACATTGAGTTTTTTTCAATTTTCACATTAATTAAAATTTAAATGCCAATAATTTAATTTATCTTGGTTTCACTCATTTATTAAATTAATTATTGCCTTGTGAATGTGATTAACCTTTATGTACATTTTATTGCATTCAACCTTTACAGTATCGTCTTAACTCATTTTACATAACATTTAATTTCATTTAATTATGATTGATTAAATAAACTGGTAACAGATAACAATTATCACTATTTCTATGTTTAATCACATTTGTATGTTTATTATTTACAACACATGTTATAACAACTTACACTATACTAATCTTATCCAATTTCAATTTCTTACACATTGTTTCGTTAATTAATCAACATTTAAATTATCCATTACTATTTTAATCCAATTATCAATTAATACATGTTATTACAACTAATTTACAATCTATAACTAATTATAACTTTTTAATCTTTTCAATTAATTGGAATTTCATTTAAGGCAGCCATCAATTACCTTAAATTAATACTATTACATTTCATTCCAGTTATATTCTTATTATTAAATCACAAATTTTTATTTCTTCCAACATTAAATCACAAAACTTTATTAAATCAACTATTTTTAATTATCGAAAATTTGCGGGTCGTTACAACTTAGTTATTACTAGAGTTAAAATATGGTTTGCATTTTAAATGGAAAGAATGTTGGAAAGTATTTGAAGAAGCAAAACACATGAGAGGAGACAGAACATTCAGTAGCCAAAAAAGATTGTGTTTGCATTGGAAAATCATGGCTTGGTCCCATATAAATTCATTCAGTCATGATCAGTTACCCCTTTAAAGTTATTAAATGGTCTTAACAATAAAAATACCGTTTTGACATTATTTTGTTAGGGAATAATCTACGAAACGTTGAAGAATGGTTCTAAAAAGATGGGATTTAGTGAATTTCGATCATATTTGGTGAAACATTAAAGATTGGTTTTAAAAACTGATTTGATTTACAAATATAATTTTGTTTAGCATATGTTTAATCTGATGAATATAGATTATTCACTACATGTTTACAATTTCAAAAGAAACATAACAATTACAGCTTGACAACCTATATCTCATATGACAACTATTTCTATTTGTAATATGGTACATACATGACTTTTGTATGGTTGTCAACTGTCAAATGTACATATTTTAACTAATTAAAAATACATAACTCTAATTATCTCACACCATTCCGTAGTACGAACTTGTTACTGTGCAAGTTAATTAATCGTTATATAGTACGAACTAATCAAGAATGGTTATAACCTTTTATTCGTTGTACATAACATTGCATCTTGTTGTTGTTACAAGCTAATTAATTGTTATATAGTATGAACTTATTACATTCTACTATGAATATATTATACATAATTCAAGCTAACAAAATTGAGTTGTATGTTGATCAGTTTCCTGAAAAAAATTACAGATTTTGTTCATGGCATTAACATCAAAACTCTAATTTTCAATTTTTAGACAATCGTTCTTATTTGAAGCACTTCTTAGATTACATACCTTAATTAGATAGAATTCCTCTTCAATTTCTCTTTCAGTTAGGATGAATCTCGAAAAGGGAGGAGGTGCATGCTCTAAAAGATTACATAGCTCAAGATAACGCAGCAGCTTAATTAGATAGAAGGCATCGATTGGAGGTGAAGATGGGGAATTGCAGGCTAAAGACGAGGAATTGAGCACGCAGCAGCTCGATTACAGTCGAAGCCAAAAATTAACGAGAAGATGGAAGAAAGAGAAACCCTAATTTTGTTGTAGTGGGAATGCGAGAAGAAATATTTCCACGGGAAAATGGTTAGGAGTAAATAAACGGGCTAAACCCATGTAAACCAATTAGTTACTTAGGTTAAATGGTTTAGCCCAACAAACCCATTTATCTTAGTGGGTTTAACCCAACCCATTAATTTTCTAGGTAATTGGGTTGGGTAAATAGATAGGGTTGTTTTTTCACAGCCCTATGTTGGCCTCTGTAGTGATTTGGCGAAGGCAGTGTAGTGAGGTTTATTTGGTTATGATTGATGATGTCGATGATATGTAATGCCTAAATAGGTACTCAGTTTAAAGAAATTGCTTTCTCTTTACTTGCGTATGCCTTCTCATTTGTGTATAGTTTTATTTGTGTTATGTATTAATGCTTGGTTCAGGCTTAATGGATCCTACTCCATTTGTAGGAACTTGCTTATGCCGCTCATTCATCCTTTGAGGTCATGCCACTATCTCAATAGGATAGAACATAGATGAATATACAATTGCATTGCGAATGTAATGTCAGGTTTTGGATTTATTTTAAAAGTATTCCATGTTATAGTTATATGTTAATTATATTGGTATCTATTAAGCATCTCAGTATATGACTTTGGATGTTCATTTTACTTTCCCACACCTTGAATTACAAGCTAATAGAAAGCTTGAGTTTAGCCTACATGTTTTCCACTTTAAAGTTAAGCTACCGATGCTAGTTTTCTTGTTTTAGAATGTAAATATGTTACATAGGGTCATACACATTAGTAAATAACAAAGGATGCTATAATCGCAAAAATCAGAGCAAATGCTTTTGAAAAATTATGCAATATGGCTCTGTATTTTATAGGACTAGCTAACTTTGATCCCTTGTACATACAAAGTAATATCTTAATCAGCAAGAATACTAAAACTTATGCATTAATCATGCAGCTACAGGTAATGTTTTATGTCAGCTAGAAATGGGACAAAGACAATTTTAGCAATTCTGGTTTAGTTATTTATATCAATGTCTTAGATTGTAATTTTGGAAGTCTACTCTATGTGAATCTCCTTAGATAGATCTAGAATAGTGAAAATATGGACTAAAAAGTAGTGAGGAGAGAGGTTTGAGGACAAAGGAAAGGTCGTCGTATATTGGTTATTTCTTGTCACTTTTCGTGTCTACATGGTGTCTTTTCATCCAATTTTTCTCCTTTATGAATTCTCTTTTCAAAGGTGTCTCTTTTTCAAAGCTAGAACTCATCCTTAGTAATGTCAGTTGTAATTGCGTCTACATTCTCTTTTAAAACAGAAACGGCTTACTAATTAGTCCTTAAAAGTTAGAATAGTATCAAAGGTTATTCTTCTTTATGCAATTTACATATATATTCTACACAAAAAGTTAGTTCATTCACTTTTAGATGAGGAGTGCATCTCTAATAGGATATATGTGCCTATAATTTTGAACATGAAGATGTTTATGTTGTAGCAAATGTCGTAACATTTGAATTGAATTTTGCAAGACTTAGAAGTTATTGTTCAATCTATTTTTATATTTTACAATCGACACTTTATTTTTGTGTAGGCTTAAGATGTAAGGAGTAAAAATTATTGTAGCAACTGTAGGATCTGTCATTATTGCATATTCTTGTGATGCTTTGATCTCTGATAGAAAGATTTTTGGAGGATCTCTAATAAAGTAACCGTTGAGTGAAGTTATTTAGTTGGCATCTCTTGTTTTCTGCATTTGAAAAGATGAATCAATTGTTATTTGGCAAATAAATCCTATGAGGATTCCATATGTTGCAATAGTTACTCTTTCTGTTTTTCTAAATTAATAGCAAATCTTTTGTTCTGATCCTTTTTTTTCTCCGTGTTATCTTATGCTCAAAAATCATTCTAGTTATTGCTTGTTCATTGCCTATTTGAATAATATATATATATATATATATATATATATATATATATATATATTACTGCCTATTCAAGTATTTTGGGGATCTATGAGGAGGATTTTTTTGCATCGGTTGTTACTAAAGGCCGGTGCAAAAGGGATGTATTTTGCATCAGTTGTTCGTAACAATCGATGCAAAAAAGAAAATCTTTTAAAAGCCTATAGCCTCTTTTGCATCGGTTGTAATTAACAACCGATGCAAAATACATCCCTTTTGCATCGATTTTTCATAACAATCGATGAAAAAAGCCACTTTCTACACCGATGCAACAAGTTTAGGCTTATTGCATCATCTGCATTTGCATCGGTTGTTGAACCGATGCAACATGGGGGTAAAGAACTGATTCAAATGACATGTTTTGTAGTAGCGAATCTTCGATTTCAAATTAGTCTGTCCTTCGGATAATAATGAGGCCGTTCAAATTGGGGTATTATTTCTTCTCAAACCTTGAGTCGACACCATTCTTGTCTTTCAGGATAGGTAGAAGTTTCCCTACCTTGATGCTTAATGTCAAGTATAAGATTTTATAAATTTCGTATACTATTCATTTAAAACCAAGAGAGTTATAAACTAAACCCATTTTTCCACTTTCCAAAATCTTTTGCTAAAATTCGAACATTGGTTTCCTTAAAATGTTTACTGAAAACCTTTGTTTAAAACCACATTTATTTGAAAAGATAAGATATTTTTCCTTATAAAAATACAATTAATTTTATTATATCAAATAATCCTTCAAATCAAATATATAAATTTCTAACCTGTTTAAAAATACTCTTAAATAAAGTTTAAACTTTCATTCAAATTATAATTTAAAAGCCACTACTTTAGAAGAGAATACGACTTTGAAAAGTAAGGGGATTTCTTTTAAATAAACCACTTGTTTAAACATACAAATTATATCATTTTATATCTAAAATCTCCTTAAACGTTTATATATAAAACATCACTTTAAAACAATTCCTTAATATTGTTTAAAAACATCTTTTTACAGCAAACAAGTTTTACAATATGAAAAACCTTTGCTTTAAAATTAATATATACCATTTAAAAGTAATTTTAAAACCTCAAATTATTTTCAAATACTTATATGACCCTTATAAAATATATTTAAAAATAATTTACGAAATATTTAAATTAGATAATCTTTTATATCCACTCAAATCGTAGATTTTCAAAACTACATCCATAGCGACTATCGCTATATGGACAATAACTCTTAAAACTTTGTTTTATAAATAAAATAGCTTTTACACTGAATTTCTTTCTATATTTTATACTATTATAACTATAGAACAATTTTTACTTCAAATAAAAATTGAAGTCGATTAAATCCATAAATATAACCTTTCAAACTCAAAAGGAAGCTTAGCGACTATCTTAGCACATCATCAAGTGCAATTCACTTCTACATCAAAAAAGTCCACTTTCAAGTCATATAATAATTCTCAACTTCACATCACATCACAAGAAGCATATAAAATCATATATATATACAACATTATATATATGAAAATAAAATATTCAAACACGAATAAAATACATGGCATCAAAATGCTTATATAGCGACTATCGCTACATGAACATTTCCATTTCAAGTCCAAGTCCCTTACTAATCTTTATGTGATTTTTTCAAGGCTATGCATCAAGCCATAACAAGTCCATACACCACATCACATATCCTCTATATGTCTCCCCAAATTTTTGATAATATTATTTAGGAGATTTAGTTATATAAACTAAATAAAATAATGTGTTGATAAGGGGATTGAGATTTGATTTAATTAAGGTAGACGTGCCTCTTTAACTAATAAATTAAAAAAAAAGGTTTAAAAATGAATTAGAGGAGGGGTATTATGGGATAGAGGTCATTCCTATATTGTCTTTCTTAGGCCGTGTATTCCAAACACACATTCATTATCATTTTCAAAAATTTAAAAGCTTGGCCGGCCACCATTAACAAAGGAAGAAGAAGAGGAAACAAAAGAAAAGCTTAAGGAAAGCAAATTCAAACCAAACTCATTCAAATCTCAAGCTCCTTAATCATTAAAGCAAAGGTGAATAATGTTTACATCTCTAAATTTTTATGGTTTTGGTTTTTAAGGTTAATTCCGAATGATTTTGTAAATGTTTGCCATGTTTCGAATGATAAAAGATTATATATACATGTTGATGATTTATGTATGTTCATATAGATTTTATGACATGTTTTAAGATGAAAACCCTATTAAATGACATCCGTTAGCCTTGCGAATTTTTATGATGATCTAAAAAGTTATTTTAGAGATGGGTTTCAATTTTCAGAATTTTCTGAACTTTCGTGGAATTGTTATAATTTTCTAAAGAAGAAAAGATTAATTTCGATTATAAAAATTATTTACGGGTAAAATAATTATTGTTTGGATCCAAAAATTTTATATATTAAAGAGAACATATTGATTTACTTTCTAGAATTTTTTTCAGAATTTTTCAAGGTGTTTTGATGGTTATATAAAATTATTTAAGGTATGAGACTTAAATGTTTTATATAATTATAAAGGAGAAAGGGGCTCTTTTAAAATTATTCAAATTTCTAAATATGGAAGATCGGCAGCAATTTTCTAATATAAAATTCTGGCAACCAATCATATTTAGACAAACAGGGCAGGTGGGGTACAAAAGAACTATTTTAAATAGTATTTTCACTATTTCAACTCTTTCGGCAAGAGCTTGCATCTATTCCATACCTTCCAACAAGGTCGAAGGGTATCAAACCTTCCAGTTAGATCAAATACCAATGCACATGGTATCAAGAAACTGGTACGTAGTGAATTGGAGGAAGTCGAAAGGTTGGGGACGAAGGGTTATAGCTTTCGGAAGAGATGAAGTTTTGTTTTGGTTTTAAATAAAAATACCCCTGCTAGCTTTCGACAAAGTGCTTTCGAAATTGTCAAAAGGGTTAAAAGGAAACTGTTTTGATTGGTTTGCTTTCTTGTTTTAATTGAAACCTTTCGGTAAAGTCGAAAGGTATAGCTTTCGGCAAGGACGAAAGCATATTTTCCGCTTCCTAACCTTTCAACACAGATGGAGTCAAAGGTTATCTTTTGCTTTCTAAAACCTATCGCTTCTCTCCATTAATTTAGAAGGGTTGGTTCCAACACAAACACTTCATTGTTTTCGAATGGTTTCGAAAGGTTTTATAAAGGTTTCAAAGAAGTTGTTTTTGACTCCAGTGTTTTTCTGATCCCTTTGCATAATCCAAATGTTTTAAGTTGAAACGTTTTAAGGGTTTCAAAGTAGTTAACTTTAAATGGTTTTGAAAGGTTTCTAGTATTTTTAAATTGAACCCAATGCCTTTGAAAGGTTTTGAGTTTCATTGCTTTCGAAATGTTTATTATATAGGGGAGGTACCCCAGGCTTTTGACAAAGTCGAAAGGTGAAACCTTTCGACTAGGTTAAAAGAAACCTTCTGACAACGTTGAAAGGTAGGACCTTTTAGCAAGGTCGTAAGGTATTGTTTTGAAATGTTTTCATAAGGCTAAGGTTTAAAGGATTTATAAGACGGATGTCATATGTTTTGAAGCTTGTAAAAGGAAGGCTTTATAAATGGTTTTGAAGGAGATACCTTCATTGATTTTGAAAGGTTTATTAAAGGATACGAAGGGGTTACCTTCAATACTTTCGAAGGTTTTTATAAATGGTTTTGAAGGTGATACCTTCAATGATTTCGAAAGGTTTATTAAAGGATACGAAGGGGTTACCTTCAATACTTTCGAAGGGTTTTATAAATGGTTTTGAAGGAGTTGCCTTTAATGTTTTCGAAAGGTTTTTTAAAGGATTTAAACAAAGGTTTCGAATGAAAGGACTAGGCGGATAGCTTAAGTGTTTTAAGTTATAATGCACTTTAACTTATCTTTAAAAGGATAGATAATCTTTATTGAACATCATCAACGTTATTTTGAGTAAAGTGTATATATATCATGGAAAAAATAGCTTAGAGTAAAGCTAAAGATATATTTTCCTTGTATATATATGATTTGACGGATAAAATCATTTTGAAAAGGTTTCAAGGAAAATTTAAAGAGCAATCGGCTTAGATATTTTATAAAGCAGTTAACTCAGATATTGTAGAGTAGTTAGCTCAGATATTTGAAGGGTAGTTAACCCAAAAGAAAAATTCGGGCAGTCAGCACATTTAAAATTCGGACATTTAGTCCATTTTGAGGGCAGTCGGCCCAGAGGACAGTTAGTCCAGAAAGAGCAGTCAGCTCTAATATAAACAGATAGTTCATTTATTAGCATAACGGATCTTGCTAAAAAATTTAGGACAGTAAGTCCACCCTTTTTACCTATTATTGGCAGATAGCCCATTATCTAGCATAAAAGATACTACTATTTTGGTATAATCAGTTTTAGGACATATAGTCCAGAAAAGAGCAGTTAGCTCAGAATTTAGGACATATAGTCCAGTAAAGAACAGATAGTTCAGATTTAGACAGATAGTCTATTTTATTTCCTGTTTTAGCAGAATGAATATTGTTATATTATTATTAGAATCAGTTGATTAACCAGTTTGGTTGTAGGAAAGGATTTGCAAAATATATATTTTGAAAAGAGATATTAGTGAGGGAAAACCTGTTTCGCTAAGCGGCGTGGTCTCACTAGTTATCAGTAAACTGAGATGTAACAGATATTATTCATACCAGGCTTTAAGTCTGACTCAAAGTTTTTGTTTCCCCTTAAACTCTCGGGTGCTCAAAAATTGATTTGAGTAGGCTTAGGGTTTAGGTTTTCAGGTTTTAGAATATTTTGGCGAATAAAGCACCCGAAGACGAGCAGGTGGCTGACGGATATCTAATTTAGGGATTCTATTTTAAAATTGTTTCTGCTGTGTATTAAGATAGTTATGTATATATTGCTTTGATCATCCAAGGGGGCATCTTTCAACGTCGCTTTTGGCGTGTTGTTGTAAATTATTTGATCAATGCTTGAGATTTTTGTAACTTGGATATGATTTATTTGAAATATAATCACTGAAATTATTATTTTTGGAAATCTGTGATTTCATTCATATTCAAGTGCTTCTGATATCATGGATACCATTAACACTACCGTATTTCGACACCAGAAGTTAATACTGTGGATGACTGCAGCATCCATAGCGCTTAGCTTTTGGCCTCCGGATACGAGATGTTACAACTTGGTATCAGAGCATAGTTTTATGAAAAAATTTGTTTTGAAAACAAAAATCCGAAGAAATTAGAGTAAGATTTGAGGTTGGGTTAACGCTATAGTAACGTACTTGTATTTGCTATATATAAGTATGCGCTTTGTCTCCATTCATCTATCTTTGATTAGGTTATCTTTCTGTATCTCATGAGGTTTGAATATGGATATGGATGGTAGAAGAAGAAGAGTTAACCAAGGAGGGGGAAGCACAGAAAGGAACACCGGACCTAATGCAGGGAGAGGCCAAGGTCAGGCAGAGAATGTTGGTGCTGAAGTCCCGCAGGTCGGAATGGAAGCCATGTATCAGTTTTTTTAGGAATATGATGCGCAGGAGTTGCAGCCGGAGTGGTAGGAGGAAATGCCGTAGGAGCAGGGGTTCCAGAAGTTCCAGTAGTTAATCATTTCACTAATATGAGCGGTGATTATGTGAAGCTAGGAGGGAAGTCGTTTATGGGAACAGACGATGCCATAGAAGTGGAGAATTGTTGCACTACGAAAGGATTTTTGTAGATTTAGGGCTCAATGATGAGCATAAGAGGAGGTTGGCGTCCAGACAGCTTCAGGGGACCGCATTGTTTTGGTGGAACAGTGTAACAATGACAGTTGATGAGGAGAAAGTAACCTGGGAGGATTTCAGGAGGAGATTCCAAGAGAGGTTTATGTCAGTAATGGCACAGTCAGCTTTGATTAGGCAGTTTGCTGAGCTAGTACAAAGAGAGAGGTCTGTTGCTGAGTATGCCAGGAAGTTCGAAGAGTTGGCGCGGTATGGGTATGCTTCGGTGGAACCGTGTTGAAACGGAATGAGAAGTTTATAAAAGGATTGAAGCTAGAATTGGCTAGTTCTCCTTTGTCTCATCTTAGAGATCCTTCTGATATTGTTATAGAGATGGCTTTGAGGCAGGAAGAAGTCCTTGAGTCTTTGGAGAAGAGCAAGGCAAAAGTGGTCCAGGTTAGGCAGATCCAAAAGAGGAAGTTCTTTCCCAAAAAGGGTGCTCAAAAGGGTGGAGCAGCCAAGAAAGCGAAGTCTGAAGTTGTCTGTTATAAATGCGACAAGAAAGGGCACTTTGCTAATGAGTGTCGCTCATGGAAAGCGAAGGATGTGGCTAAGGGGAAGAATGTCAGGTGCTTTAATTGTGACCAGATAGGCCATTAAAGAACCAGTGAAAGGAGCCCATTAGAGATGGTAAGGGCAATGTGTATGCATTGGAGCCTGCCGCTTTCAAGCCAACAACCTAGGAGAAGGGAACGGTAGTTCTTAGAGGAATGCTTCAGATTCATCTGTTAACATTTTATTTGATACTAGTGCATCACACTCTTTTATATCTAGATGTTAGATAGATAAGCTTAACCTTGAACCCACATATTTAGTTACTTATTTAAGAGTTGTGAATCCAATAGGGGGGTATGCAACTCTAGGGTTGAGATGTGAGCAGTTTGAGTTTGACCTGTTAGGTCATATTTTTGAGTGCAGTTTGCATGTGTTTGATTTTGTGGGGTTTGGGATCATCCTAGGTATGGATTGGTTAAGTGAGTACGATGCTAAGATATTTTGCCAGGGTAGGAAGATATCTCTTAGTCACCCGGATAGTAGCGATCAGATTGTTTTCACCGTAGAAGGTTCTAGTGGTGCAGTGTTTGCTTTGTTGGGTGCTTTGGATTCAGATCATGAGTTAAGCCAAGTTTTCATGGTTAGAGAAATCAAAGAAGTGTTTAAGCCTGTAGTTGGATTGCCATTGAAATGAGCCATTGAGTTTCGGATAGATTTGGTTCCAGGAGCAGAACCGTTGAGTAGACCGCCAATCAGGATGACCCCTTCAGAAATGAGGGAGTTGAAGGTGCAGTTGGTGGATTTAGAGGGCAAGAGTTTTGTCAGGCCGAGTAGTTCACTATGGGGTGCATTGGCAATGTTTGCTAAGAAGTCGGATGGATCGTTAAGGCTATATATCGATTATCATAAGTTGAATGAGAAGACGATAATGAATCGATATCCATTGCCCAGAATTGACGATTTGTTTGATCAGTTAAGTGGAGCAAAGGTATTTTCTCAGTTGGATTTGGAAACGGGTTTCCATCAGCTCAGAGTAGCAGAGGATAGTATACCTTTGACAGCATTCAGGACCAGATATGGATCGTACAAATGGTTAGTTATGCCGTTCGGACTGACGAATGCTCCAGCTTTCTTTGTGGATTTGATGAACCGGATTTTCCGAGAGCACTTGGATAGGTTCGTGATGGTTTTCATAGATGATATCTTGATTTACTCTAAGGATGAAAGAGAGCATGACGTTCATCTTAGAGTAGTGCTTGAGACGCCGAGGCAGCATCAGCTGAAAGTGAAGTTTTCGAAGTGTCACTTCTGGAAGAAGGAGGTGAAGTTTCTTGGTCATGTCATCTCTGAGGAAGGGTTATCGGTAGATCCGACTAAGATTGAGGCAGTGAATAGTTGGAAGAGACATGAGACAGTAACCAAGATTAAGAGTTCCTTGGGTTGGCTGGTTACTATTGTAGATTCATTAAGTATTTCTCGCGGATAGCAATACCGATGACCAAGCTGACAAGGAAGGATGTGAAGTTTGTGTGGATCGATAAGTGTGAGGAAGCATTCCAGAGTTTGAAACACTTGTTGACCCATGCACGTGTTTTGATAGTTCCAGAGGGGAATCAAGATTTGGTAGTCTATACCGATGCGTGTGGAACATGATTAGGAGTTGTGTTGATGCAGAGAGGTAAAGTGATTGCCTATGCTTCTAGACAGCTTAGACCGCATGAGGTCAGATATCCAACGCATGATTTAGAGTTGGCTGCTGTGATTTTTGCTTTGAAGGTATGGAGGCATTACCTTTTGGGAGAAAGGTTTGAGCTATTTACTGATCATAAGTCGCTAAAGTATTTGTTCTCTCAGAAGGAGCTGAACATGAAACAGCAGAGGTGGTCAGAGTTCATAGCCGCTTATGATTTTGGGATTGAGTACACACCAGGGAAAGTAAACCAGGTTGCAGATGCACTTAGCATGAAACATTAGAATGCAGTGTTAGCAATGATGGCCGATTGGAAAGATTTAGAAGCATTAGCAGATTGCAGAGTGCAGTGGAGATCCGAGGCAGGTCTAGTGGTGATACAGTTGTATTGTCTAGTTTGGAAGTTCGACCAGTTTTGATCGAACATATTGCTTCTAAGCAGATAGAGGATCTAGTGTTAGCTGAAAGGATCAGTAAGCTAAAGGAAGGAACCAAGAGTGATGACTTGAAAGATTTCAGTCTTGAATAGAATGGGTGGTTGAGAAAGAAAGGAAAATTATGCGTTCCGAGTGTAGGAAACATAAGAAAAGAAGTCTTGGATGAATGCCATCGTTCGAAGTTCACTATACATCCCGGAGGTACCAAGATTTACCAGGATATGAAGAGAAGTTTCTTCTAGGAAGGAAGGAAGCGGGATATTGGTTTGTCTATAAGGCAGTGTTTGAATTGACAGCAGGCAAAGGACGAACACCAGAAACCGAGTGGTTTGCTTCGACCGTTAGATATTCCAGCGTGGAAGTGGGATTCTATTTCTATGGACTTCATAGACGGGTTGCCTAGGTCGAACAGGGGAAATGAAAGTATATGGGTTATAGTGGACAGATTGACCAAGAGTGCCCATTTCATTCCAGTTAAGTCAACCAGGACGGCACATATTTTAGCAAGGTTGTTCATGAAGAATGTGGTTAGACTGCATGGGGTTCCTAGCAGCATAGTTAGTGATAGAGATTCGTTGTTCACTAGCGAGTTTTGCAAAACTCTGCAGGAAGTTTTGGGAACCAAGCTTATGATGAGTACCGCTTACCATCCGTGGATATATGGGTAAACAGAAAGGGTTAACAAGATCTTGGAAGATATATTGAGAGCTTGTGTTCGGGACTTTGGGGGATCATGGGAGGACCATTTGCATCTAGTCGAGTTTTCGTATAACAACAGTTATCAGACTAGTATTGGGACGGCACCATTTGAAGCTTTATACGGAAGGCCATGCAAATCTCTTGTTTGTTGGTTGGAGACTAGAGATAGGTTGATTCTTGGTCCAGATTTGGTCAGAGAAGCTGCAGAAAAAATTGAGGTCATTCGAGAGAGGATGAAGGAGGCTCAGTGTAGGTAGAAAAGTTATGCAGATAAGAGACGGAAAGATTTGGAGTTCTCAGTTGGGGACCAAGTTTTCGTCAAAGTATCACCGATGAAGGGTGTGCTTAGATTTGGGAAGTCGGGGAAGTTATCTCCTAGGTTCATAGGACATTTTCCTATTCTTGAGAGGATTGAGAAGCTCGCGTATAGACTTGAGTTACCGAGCAATTTGGCAGGTGTCCATGATGTTTTTCATATTTCTCACCTCAGAAAGTGTGTTAGAGACTCGGAGACTGCTATTACACCGAATGTGCTAGATGAATTAGTGGTAGAACCAGACTTGACCATAGTGAGGAAGCCAGTTCGCATTGTTGCGAGAGAAGAGAAGAGGCTTAGAACCAAGACGGTCAGACTAGTCAAAATCCAGTGGAGTAACGATGACAGAGATGGTACTGAAAGGGAGTGCAGATTAAGGATCTTAAGGCTAATTTAACACTAGAGGGGGGTGAATAGCGTTTAATGGATTCTACGACTTATATGGACTAAATTAAAATTATGACACAAACAAATGCAGAACTTAATCACAGAATCAAACACAGATGCAGAAAGTAAATAAAAAGCAGTAAAAGGAAAGAACACACCGGATTTTATACTGGTTCGGAGTTACCCTATATCCATTCCTGTACCAAGGCAGAACACCTCATACAGATTTTTATTATACCAAAGTCGAGATTACAATCCTCAGTTTCTAGAGGCTTTGAGGTACCCTCCTGTCTCACGAGTCCGGGGCAAACTCTCTTGATTTACGGGCCACAAGATTACCCAATTGATTTCCAGGCACAACCACACCTTATAGAGAGACTCGATAAACTTTTGATTACAAATTAATCCTATAACTCTGAATAGCACTTTGATCTTCGAGAGAGAGGGCAGAGAATCAAACAAGAATGAGATTCTAATTTGATTCACTTGAGAATTCAACAGAATTTCGGCACGAACTTAAAAATATGAATATTTTAGAATATGGATTTGTGGAGAAGGAGTGAAGAAAATATGAAAATAGTTAGTTAAAAAATTCGTTTGTGAAGGCTATTTATAGAGCACCAATAGTCATAACCATTCGTGAAGAGATTTAAATGAATAGACACTTCTTTTGAAAATTGAAACTTTTGAATTCAACGACCACCATGTCGACATGGGGTATCCCATGATGTCGACATCCCTATGTTAAAAATAATATAAAATTTGTTTTGAAAATGGTATTGAAATGAAAACAAAATGAAATGACTCTGGAGTAAAATAAACTAATTTTACTATGTTTTAAAACACAAAAACAAAGAATATTTTAAGGCTAAAGCATCTATTTGAAAATCATTTGAAGGCTAAAATATTTTGAAAATCAGTTTTGAAAAACCATTTTGAAGTAGTTTAGCAAGCTTCTTCCTGCAGAATATCTCATCACATCAAGACTCGAGAACTTGTACAAAACCAGGATGTTCGTGGGTTTGTAAGCCACTTGTCGTAGGTTTGTAAGCTACTTGTCATGGGTTTGTAAGCCACTAAGAAGGTAGAAATGGGTTCCATCCCAAATGAAATTCGGAATGAAGATTTTTGTGCTATTATGAAGTTTTAACAATAAACTAGACACATATCTTGAAATATTGATCTTGAAACTCTAGAGTCTTCAATCTTGAGTCTTTATTCTGATCAGTCTTCAGTAATCAATACCTGCATATATATATATATATATCCTGCATATACATATCTATCTAGACAATAGTGTTAGTATATGTTTTATAATAAGATAAGTCAAAATGGTTGTTGTCATCAAAACCAACATCTCAGTTCCTAACAGGTACTTGGGAGGTTGAGAGCAGGATTAGAGATACTTATCCCGACTTGTTTTGATGGTATGTTTACATTCTTGTTTGTTTTGAGCCTTATTGTAATTTCTAAGACGAAATTGTTTAAGGAGGAGAGTCTGTAACACCCTAAATTTTTGATAACATTATTTGGGAGATTTAGTTAGAGAAACTAAATAAAATAATGTGTTAATAAGGAGATTAAGATTTGATTTAATTAAGGTAGTCATGCCTTTTTAACTAATAAATTAAATGAAGGGTTTAAAAATGAATTAGAGAAGGGGTATTATGGGAAAGTGGCCATTCCTTTATTGTCTTCCTTAGGCCGTGTATTCCAAACACACATTCATTATCATTTTCAAAAATTTAAATTGGTCGGCCACCATTAACAAAGGAAGAAGAAGAGGAAACAAAAGAAAAGCTTAAGGAAAGAAAATTCAAACCAAACTCATTCAAATCTCAAGCTTCTTAATCCTTAAAGCAAAGGTGAATAATGTTTACATCTCTAAATTTTTATGGTTTCGATTTTAAGGTTAATTACGAATGATTTTGCAAATGTTTTCCATGTTTTCGAATGATAAAAGATTATATATACATGTTGATGATTTATGTATGTTCATATAGATTTTATGACATGTTTTAAGATGAAAACCCTATTGAATGACATCCGTTAACCTTGCGAATTTTCATGATGATCTAAAAATTTATTTTAGAGATGAGTTCCAATTTTCAGAATTTTCGTGGAACTATTATAATTTTCTAAAGAATAAAAGGTTAATTTGGATTATAAAAATTATTTACAGGTAAAATAATTATTGTTTGGATCCGAAATTTTTATATGTTGAAGAGAACATATTATTTACTTTTTGGAATTTTTTTCATAATTTTTCAAGGTATTTTGATGGTTATATAAAATTATTTAAGGTATGGGACTTAAATGTTTTATATAATTATAAAGGAGAAAGGGGCTCTTTTAAAATTATTCAAATTTCCAAATATGGAAGATCGACGGCAATTTTTGAATATAAAATTCTGGCAACCAATCAGATTTAGACAAACAAGGCAGGTGGAGTACAGAAGAACAATTTTAAATGGTATTTTCATTGTTTCAACTCTTTCGGCAAGAGCTTCCGTCTATTCCATACCTTCCGACAAGGTCGAAGGGTATCAAACCTTCTGGTTAGATCAAATACCAATGCACATGGTATCAAGAAACTGGTACGTAGTGAATTGGAGGAAGTCGAAAGGTTGGGGACGAAGGGTTATAGCTTTCGGAAGAGATGCAGTTTTGTTTTGGTTTTAAAGAAAAATACCCCTGCTGGCTTTCGATAAAGAGCTTTCAAAATTGTCAAAAGGTTTAAAAGGAAAAGGTTTCGATTGGTTTGCTTTCTTGTTTTAATTGAAACCTTTCGGTAAAGTCGAAAGGTATAGCTTTCGGCAAGGGCGAACGCATATTTGCCGCTTCCTAACCTTTCGACACAGATGAAGTAAAAGGTTATATTTTGTTTTCTAAAACTTGTCGCCTATCTCCATTAATTTAGAAGGGTTGGTTCCAACACAAACACTTCATTGTTTTCGAATGGTTTCGAAAGGTTTATGGTTTCAAAGCAGTTTTTTTTACTCCAATGTTTTTCTGATCCCTTTGCATAATCCAAATGTTTTAAGTTGAAACGTTTTAAAGGTTTCAAAGTAGTTAACTTTAAATGGTTTCGAAAGGTTTCCACTGTTTTTAAATCTGTGATTTCATTCATATTCAAGTGCTTTTGATATTATGGATACCATTAACACTGCCGTATTTCGTCACCCGAAGTTAATACTGTGGATGACTGCATCATCCATAGCGCTTAGCTTTTAGCCTCCAGATACAGGACGTTGCACTATAATGTAAGTACATAGTTTCAAGTTCATTACGTATGCTATTTAGACCACCACATCAAAGTGCTTTCCAAAGAACGACAACATACACCACAATATTGCCTTACAAAGCACAACACAATCTACATCACAAATAGAAGTTCGATCAACAACTATATAATTTAAACACCACAAAAGATATCATTTTTATGTTTAAATTATATATCTAGAAAAAAGGAATTTTCAGAGTAAGAGATCTCACTTTGAAAGCATGCTACCCACCACCAAAAGTCACTAGAATCATGGAACCACTTCCTACCATCAACAAAACTCCAAATCCAACACCTTTGCCCTTGAAAATCTAAAACCAAGCCCTTTCCCAACCTCCAGTGCTCACGACCCTAACAAGAAACCCACATTGCTCCCTTTCTCCAACCTTCGACTTGCTAAGGTGTTGTATGGAGTTATAAGTATTATTCTAGAGTATAGAGAGAGTTAGAGAAGATTTGAAGAAGTTTAGAACTAGGAAAGCGAAGAAATATGCCATTTTTAAGTTTTCTTTCTTTTAAAAGCTTTGAATTACTTTTCTTTTGAAAGCTTTTAAAATGAAATTATGAAGTGAAAAGGAGATGGTAAAAGAGTAATAACCTATATGCACCACTCCCCCTCCACGTGACCATGGTACCTTTCATGATGATGACATCAACTTTATTATTTTAAATTAAAGAAGAAAAGTCTTCTATCTTTACTACATTACTTAATCAAATTCTAGAAACTACTAATGGTGATTAAAGTTAATCAATTCCTTTTATTAGCAAATAGGAAATGTTATTTGTTATTTGAATAACCATTTGTATGTTCAAAAAGTTACAACAACTTTCGTTCAATGAAAAGTCAAAAATTCGAAATACGATTTTCGGTCACATTTTCAATTTTTCATTGAACTATTTATTTTTGTAAACCAAATTCAAAATTAAATTTCCTATCATTAGTTATTAATGAAAAGAGGGTTATTTGATCATTAAAAATCATTAATTGAATATTTAAAATAAATTAAATATTCACAAATCAGGCGATAATTCCGGGTCGTTACATCGTTCTCCCTTAAAAGAATTTCGACCCCGAAATTTCATCCCAACCAATTAATACAAAAACAAGCCATGCCAATACTCAACATTATTCATAAGCCCATATGATGTGAATGAATCATTCGTGCGCAATATCCGATCTCTTGCTCGGATACATAAATATGTCATCCAAACTAATATAGATCACTTAACTACTCCATCGTAGAACCCTAATCCGGTTCCTTGATCTGATACATATGTTTTCCTTACATAGTCCTAAACTATGATAGAAAACACTCACGTCATCCCAAAAATCCTTATCAAGTACTCGCCGTCGAGAAAACGAGTGAAAACACCTTGTTCAGGTCGGTGTATAACACCCAGAATCATGTATCCAAACTTTGGATCAAGAACTATCATGCAAATAAAATGATCCAAGTCCAACTTACGGTTTTATCCCTTTAGGATAACTTAATAATTATACCACTCCAATTCTTTTTACTTTCCAAAATTATTTATAAAAACATTTCATTTATCAACACATTCTTTTATCAAAATACTTTTTCTATTTTGAATCCATTTTCCTTTAGAAAAACCTTAGAACTAAATACCCCGTTTTTATTTCCAAACCATTTTGAACTGATACTATATATTTTAATCCATAGAAAATATATATATACCAAGTAACACCAAAATGATACTAAGAAACTAGGTCCTATCAGATAGTATCATACACCTCTTATCAAGAAGGGTAATACTTAAGAGAAGTGCTTACCATCCGAACAAATCTATTGCCCATTGTTAGTCACTTTTGAGCCATTTGAATCAGTTAACATAAAAATACTTCCTTTTCGAATCCTATTTTGAAACAATACAGTATACATTCCAAAATATCAATTACCAATTAGCTTTGGGTTCGTTCGGATTTGAACTTGTTTTGATCGTAAATATTAAAAGGAATAATTTACTAAGTGCGCTACATCGTTCGCCTAAGCAAACATCCGATCAGCACATAAAATATTATTTAGATCATCATAAAACAAATCGAGACTCATTTCTCGAACTACCAAAAGAAAATATTCTTTACCCAAAATATTTAATCATATAAATACTTTCAAGTAATACTATTATCACCTTTTTACAAAAATCCTTTGAAATCTTTTTCAAAGACAACCAGGATTTAAAATCTCAAAAATCCTCTTTATATTATAAATCATATCTTATAAACCAAATTTATAAAATCATCTTTATATAAAATAATTCATTCTTGAACAACTTCCTTTTAACAAAGTAAATGTTGAACCTATATTAAAAATGAACATCTTATAGTCAAATTGTGAAATTGAATTCATAAGGTGTTCATATTTAATTTAAATCAAACTGATAATTACTCAAAAACTGGTCGAGCATAAAAAAATCAGTTAGCAAACAATAGTCAATGCTCTAAACTGGACGAGCAGGACTAATAAAATAATAAATGACAACAATTTAATATTCTCATTTTCTAACACACAAACACATCATAAATTACTATATCAATTTTTGAAAATTGTTCTTTTATATATAAAATATAATCCTGGGTAAAATTATTTTATTTACCCATTTTAATACAATACTGTGTTGGTTTGTCTTATTAATGTGTTTAGGAATCTCTATCGATAACGTTGATCAGACGCATCAACCATAATCCATAAGCACTCAACAGACCAATCAACACGATATAAAACATTTTTATAGCATTAACAAATATGTACTCTCATACACACACACACACACACCCAGACTCATTCTATGGTGTCACTTACGCTATCACCAATGAGTTTACCCTACAAAGGCCAAGGTTCTCGCTTAACCTTCGGCTCTAATACTAAATTGCAACGACCAGCCTTTTCGATCCTCAAGTCGACACTAATACATCTACGGTATTCACATGCCGAGCATCCAAATGGCGGAAAGATAGATTCTTGGGGGTGAAAGAAAAGAAAAGATGGAATAGAATCTCACATGGTGATGAATAATATATAATATACAATAGATATTTACAGAAAAAACTGCAATGTACATATATCATTAGAGTGTACTAACCTATCATCAGTTTGGACAGTTATAACAACATGTCCTTATGATTGTTGACAAATACAAATAAGAAAATACTGTAGAAATAAAATATGTGAATACGTCTTGAAGGCATTCAGCTCATCTCTTGAAAGCATCAAAGCATCCATATCTAATTCTGGAAAGTACTTGGGTTCGACCTGAGTATTTATGATTTATTGGATGCTGCTATGAAACCTCTTTGGGATGGTTGTAAAAGCGGCACCCAGTTATCAGTAACCGCAGAATACATTGCGATGAAATCAAAATACAACATCACCGAAGCCTGATTTACAGCCGTTGTACAAGCTGCAAAAAGACATATGCCGCCTGATAACTTAATGTGCAAAAGTCACTATGAAGTTAAAAAACTTATGTCGGCTTTTGGTTTACCTTATCAGAAAATAGATACATGTTTAAATGGCTGCATGTTGTTTTGGAAAGAGGACACCACTCTTAGGAAGTGTAGAATATGTAATGAGGAAAGGTATAAACCAAGAAAAAAGAAGGAAAAGGAAGTTCCATACAAACGTATGCATTATTTGTCCATCACTCCTAGGCTTCAAAGATTATACGCACCTTCTGTAACTGCATCTCATATGAGATAGCAGGTGTGAGAATAGAGGAAGAGGGTACGTTGACACATCCAACCGATGGAGAAGCATGGAAGCATTTCGACAAAACTTATACCAATTTTGCAGCGGAGAGTCGTAATGTTAGACTTGGATTATATACAGATGGTTTTTCATGATTTTCTCAATTTGGTGCTAAATATTCATCTTGGCTCATTATCATCACACCTTATAATTTACCTCCATGGATGTGTATGAAAACCCAATATATGTTTCTTACTGTTGTCGTTCCTGGCCCTGACGATCATACACAAGGAATCGGTGTTTATTTACAACCGTTGATTGAGGAGTTAAAAACACTGTGAAATGAAGGAGTAGAAACATACGACGTTTCAAAGAGTGCCATCCGATCGTCTAGCATGTCCATATTGCATGGAAGAAACACGGGCATTTTCTTTACCGAATGGTAAGTAAATTTCACGGTTTGATTGCCATCGATGTTTTCTCCATGTCAATAATCTCTTCAAAGGAGACATGAAAAACTTTTTAGCTAATAGAGTGAAGCATAAAGGGCAGAAGCCAAACTGGATGGGGACGAGTGTGTGGGAAGGGTGGCTGGCACATTAGGATAGTGACGAGGCGAAAGTAAGTGTACTAAACTTTTATTAATTATTTGATTGATATGTAAATATCAAAAAATATTTGGTAAGTAAATAATGTATTAAATTTAAATGTACAGGTAGAGTCGAAAAGAAACTCTGCAATTAGGAACAAAAATCCCATCACTCATCGAGGAGGGTCAAATTTGTTCCAACAATATCGCTAGGAGTTGGTAAATTTATTAAATGTGAATTGTAAATAGTTATTGTGCTATATAATTTTGAATATATAATAAATTTACATAATCATCAATTTCAGGAAGCTGAGGCGCAGGGTCCCGTGTCATATATGGATGTGTTTACCCGTACTCATGCCGTCGAGCATGTAAATTCGAACGGGACAGTTTCATATACATGGCACAACGATAAATCGAGAAAGAGTCATGTAAGCATATTTTAGTTTATGTACTATTAGTAGTTGTTTTAATTGTTAAAGTATAATGAATTAAGATATCATGATATTAATTTTAACTGCATTTTTATTTGTTCATGCAGGCAAGGTTTATGGAACAACGCCAGAAACTCTTGGAAGATAACGGTCGAGAGCAGCTGACGATGGATGAGGAGGACGTTATTTTTGAGTCAGTCATGGATGTACTGTCACGGAACAGGCGCTACGGCTTTGGCAATCAAGTGGTAATGAATAATATATTAAAATATAATAATTTAATAATCTTTTAGTTCTAAAGAACTTGACATCGCTTTAGTTTTAGTAATAAGTTTATAGATATAACAATTAACACATTATGTTGTAACTTTGATAGTAAGATTATAGACTAAATTATGTAAGTGTTGCGGACCAGTAAACAGAGGAGAGCCAACCAAACGGTCAGAGCTGATATCGATCTAGCAGAGATCGAAGAGTTGAGAGCTAGGACGGCAAAATTGGAAGAGCAGAACCGTCGCCAGGCCATCGAGATGACACAGCTGCTGGATCAGCATATTACTGAGTACATACAGCAGTATGGTGGCCGCTTTCCATCTCTACTGGTTCAGGAGGTTCTGGAGCTGATTGACCGGAGTGATAGGTATGTTTTTTTGTTTTGTGTCATTGTTTAGTAAGTTTGGATGATACATTGAGTTGGTGGAGTTGGATTTGATATGTTGTGTATATTGTTTGATGATACATTTGGTGGCAGTAATTTTAACATTTGGGAGTTGATGGTGAGGAGTTGGTGAAGGATTGAAGTATATATTGTACAATTAGATGTATGTAAATTATGGTAGCGAAGTTTGGTTTGATTTTATATGAATTATGCTTGATTTATTTCTTTTTGATATTTGATTATATTTGTATGGTTTGATTTCATATTGAATATCCGAGTTGGATATATTGTGTTGGGTGAAATATATTGTGTTTATGGATTGTGGATGGAAGGTGAAAGCGCAGCAGAAATTCAGAAAAACAGACCAGGTTTTCCGACGGCTTTCTACGGCTTGTAGGCCAAAAATTACCAACGGTTTCCGACAGCTCGAGAAGGCATTTTTTCGACGGCTCAAGACGGCTTTTGGCACACGACGTGACCGTCCACATGTCTTCCGACGGCCGTCGAAAAACAGGCGACGGTGCCTGCCGGGAGTCGTCAGAAAATATGTTCACCGACGGATTTTTTTGCAGCGGTTATTTCCGATGGCTTCCGACTGCTGCCGACGAGCAGGAGCCGTTAGAAATTGGTCTGCTTCTTGTAGTGGAACATCCCTAGCTTGAGTTTGCTTAAAAACCAGAGAGTATGCAAGAAATTTATTAATATATAAATGGTAGAGGACAACATTTAAATTAAATATTCTTAATATTTAACATAATTATTGAGTGATATCGACTTATGGAATGATGTATTTCTTAAAAAATACCCTTATGGTTCAAGTGTAGACACATCTAAAATCACAGCTTATGCACTGTACGTATGTATTTAGTCCTTAAATCTAATTTAGGTTTCTTATTGTTCCACCTTTTATTATACATTCATATTATAAAAATTAATTATTATATCACATTTTATAATTTAGCTAACTCATATAACAATCTTATATTAATTCCATTAATTAAATCTTATTTAATTAATTAACTTTTTTAATTAATTTTATTTTATTCAATTAAACATTTTAAATTTAATATGTATACTGTAACATGTATAGTTATACACGAATTTCTTAATATATATATATATATATTTGTGTGTGTGTTTTATTATTTATTAACTAAATAGTTTTTATTAATTATAATTTATTTTGAAAACATATATACATACATTACCTTAAACATTTTAAGATAATGTGACATGTCTAGTTAATGCGCTTAGTAGTTCTATAGCAGTGGAGGTGCAAAAGGTTATATCCTCGATATAACGGTGGAGGTGCAAAAAGTTATAGTGGGAATATAGTGGAAAATAGTAGGGATGCAAGAAGCTTCATTACATATAAAACAAATACTTAAAGTTCATTTATTCACATCATTTACATCGTTTTGTAGAAGAAATATTGTTTAATCTCATATCACAAAACCAAAGAATATCATAATTTATGCAGACCAGATTTGACGACTATAATAGATTTTTAACTTATATTGAGCACTTATGCCTTAAATTAGGTCTTTACCCTAACTTTGTTGATTTGGTTTAAAAGAAAACTAGTCAAATCAACCTTTGTGTAACAACCCGCATATTTTACAATTCATATATTTAAATGTTTAATTTAAATATAGCATCGTTAGTCGGATTTTAGTCCGAAAAAGTAACCATTCGTAGAAGAATAGTCGAATTAGTGAAAAGTCTACGTGGATAGTGCTATTTGGAAGTGCCTATTTGAAAACACATTCAAACATAAATTCAGACGTTTGAAATGGGTCGTTCAAACGTTTGAAATTGTTCGAGTCAATCCAGAAAGGAAATAGGCTAAAATTGCCACTTTCAGTCGTCTGAAATGGACGATTCAGACGTCTGAATATTGTTCTAGACAACTTCTATTTTTCCAGATTCGGACGTCTGAATCGTTCATTTCAGACGTCTGAATGAAGTTAGAAAACTCATATTTTTCCAGATTCAGACATCTTGTTTGGAAATTTCAGACGCCTGAATGAAGATTGAAATTGAGATTCAACAATTTGGACTCGAGACCACTTCCATTGAGTTCAAAATGCCATTTGTGACCTTTTTTAGTATAAACATCGATATGTTTGGAGTTGAGTGAATTTTGCTATTTTTCACTTAGGGCTTTGGGTTTGGGTTTCAGCCCAATAACCTAACATAAGACACTAGCTCCACCCCCTCTTCTCTTCATTCACTTTCATTCCTTAATACCTTCAAGGTTTAGCAAAAATGGAGGAAGAGAAAAGGAAATAGAAATTCCTAAGCCCTAGTTTCTTTTACAAATCCAAGTTTTAGCTCCAAAATCAAAGAGAAGCTTAGGTAAGCATCCTCTTCATCTTCTCCAACTCATTCTCTCTTCAATTTCAGAAATTTCCTAAACCTAACTTAGGAAATGATCTTCTTTTGAGCTTAGATTCAAGCTTCTTGGGTTGAAGTGAAGAGTGGTTGATCTTTCCTTTGTCATTAAGCTTCTCATTCATTGTTTTTGGGTTTAAAGGTGAGTTTTTGAACTCACATCTTTGTCTATTTCTATCGTTGTTGTTGGGTATGAATTCCTAACATATATTCATATTCATTTAATTTTGATTTGAATTGGTTTGATGAATATTCCAATTTTTGGTGTTTGAAATCAAAATTTATGAAAATCCTTATATGGATGTTTGGACATGTTGGTTGGAGTGTATTGGTGAGTCTTTAAGGTTGTGTAGTCGTTTGGCGTAAACCCTTAGCAATCGTCAATCATCCGATCGCTTCCGATACGATTTGGCCATCATTGGCCTAGGCAAAATATTGCCGGAGCTTCAGGTTCAGATGTCTGAAATATCCAATTCATACGTCTGAATCTGCTTATCTCGGCCCAATTTTCCTATTTTATGTGGCTTTCCAATTTTAATCGATTCGCGTTGATCCGATTTGTTGTTATCTTTTATATCAACTTTGATGGCTTCTTTTTCGTGATTTTTTGGGAATATCCATTTTAATGGATTCGGTATCGATTTTCATGGTGCTAATTCACGTCGTCGAATGTGGATTTTGGTGATTGATTGTTTCTACAATCATTTTTTCATTTGTCACTATAAAATGCAAAGGTTTCAATACTAGTAGTAAATACTCAAACTCTTTCATCAAAACGATTCCAACTCTATTTTAATACAAATCTCGTTTATAAAACCATTTTCCAATCTATTAGTATATATAAACCTTTAACTCATTCGTATGAGAAATCTAATTAAACGGCTTAGTAAAACAAGTGGCATGAAACGCTTGCATTTACTTCGTCGGTTAATTCTGGACTTGTTCGATTGAACTCTTGTGACAATTTTCGAGTGGAAATCTACAATTTGTTTGTAAATATTTAAGTTAAGCTAGTGGTTATGGGACATGAAGCTAAACTCATCTATTTACTAGCTTAGTGTAATCGACACTTTTATTGACCGATGATGATCATTTTGTGATTTAGACTAGCGATGTGCGATGTCTATTTGTTTGTGTGGGGATTACAATCCCCGTTTGTGGAACTTGGTTCAATTTGGCGGGGTAGCGACCCGTGGTCTTCGGGCCGTTTGTGGAGCTTCGGCTCAAAATTTATGGTTAGCGACCATGGAATAGCGTTCCGTTTGTGATACACGTGTTGATGAGTTTTCATGCTCCCGTTTGTGATAGGCCTCCCCCTTTGTTATTTCTGGATTTCTAATTGATGATTTCAAGAATTTGTGTTTCACCAACTTTTGCGATTGGCATTAATATGTTTGTCAATATTTGTAGTTTGATGAATAAAATAAAGAATATGATATTCTTTTTGGTGCTTTGAGATTCTTGAGATATTGTATGATTTTGTTGTTGTTTAAATCATACTTGACCTAGTATGACATTATTGTTATCATACGTTTTTATTATATCTCATTTCTTTAATGATAATTATAGCTAGACTGATCCGTTTATTATTTTCTTATTAAATAATACTCGGGTCAGACCGAGATGTTACAGGTGCTTCTGCTTGACTTCTTATCTGGGATCATCTTCTGACTTTTGTCTAACTACATTAGATTGGTAGTTTTTGTTGTTATACATTTGAGATAGAGACTCCTTGATGTATACATATTCTTTTGTCTAGCACTTGTATCTATTCTTTTATGATATTGTGGATCTTGTTTGACCACTACTCTGATGTACATTCTTATGTGATATATTCATATATGATTTTGCCTTTGTGATATGAATGTATGTGACTAATTTGTGTTATGTTTATTTCTATATTTGTTTCCGAAGGTCCACTTAGCCACTGTGTGGTAGCTTTGAGTTTGTATCGGTATGTCGGATTTCCTCTTGAAATGAATGCATGTTATATCGGTACTCACACAAGACAATTACACAGATGGTCGCTCCTCAACAGCCTTATTCTTCGCGCTAGTTGACGACATTACTCCGTAGTGTCCTTAGCTAGCGTGAGTATAGAGGTGGGGCGTCACAGCATGGTATCAGAGCCAAACTGCAGAACAATGTAGAATAATCTAGCAAGGATCATTGTCCAAAGTCTTTCTTAGGAGTCGTGCCTTAGGATTAATTCGAGTCATTGAACCCGTTCTATCATATTTCTTTTTATGATGCCTTGTTTTATCAATCAAGTTTGTTTGATATTCATTCTGAGATTAACCTTTTTTCTCTTTTCTTTCTTTCTTAAAGAGAAGAGAAATGGTTAGACCAGGCCGTCCCAGCGCCGGTCAATCGAGTGCTACTCCTCAGGATAGAGTATTTATGTCTGCTCAGCAACTTCTAGATCTTGTGAGAAATGCTCAAGCTAACGGACCTATTCCTGAGCCTACTCATCCTAAATCTGGGTTTGCACGCTTGTGCAGTGATTACACCAACTTGGGTGGAAAGCCATTCAAAGGTTCCGAAAATGTTATAGAAATCCAAGCTTGGCTTAGATCATGCGATCACATCTTTTCCCGCATGGATCTTATTGATTCACTTCGAGCCCAAGTGGCTTCTAGTATGCTCCAAGAAAGAGCATTAGGCTGGTATGAGCTTTTGATTTCTGAAATTATCGAAGCGGATCTTACTTGGGAACAATTCCGGGAATGATTCGAATTGAAGTTTGTGCCGGAGGCTGAAAAAGTAACTTTAGCCCGACGCTTTATTGACCTTGTTCAAGGTGAATCCTCTGTGATGGATTACGTCGCATCTTTTGAATCTCTCTCTAAATATGGGGTCGAATATATTAATACCCCGTTAAAGAAAAATCAGAGATTTGTTTATGGGTTGAATAAGAACCTCAAAAAGCCTTTACTTCTGAAACTGGAAGTTTCTTTCGATCAGCTTGTTGATATCGCTCTTCGGCTTGAAGAGTCCGATAGAGAAAATGATGTTGAAGTTGTGCATGCCAAACAGAACTTCAACAATAACATGAAGAGGCCTATTAAGTTCAAAGGCCCCAATTCCAACAAGAAAGGGAAGCAAGAAACTTCTGTAGCAAAGACTCCTATCACTAGTCGTGGATGATGCTACAATTGTGATTTTATGGACCATTATGCAAATGAGTGTCTGAAACCCCTTTATTGTCGCTATTGCAAAAGTTTGAGTCATCATATATCTGCGTGTCCCATACTTCAAGCAAGAAGGAGGGAAAGCTAAATGTTGTGCAAGCCTCTACTAGCACTTCTCTTGGTCAAAGTATTTATTTCTCATTCTATCCTTAACGATATTTATTTTGTGATTATCTTATTCGTGTTCCTTTTGATTTGGGTTCATCTCATTATTTTATATCAAAAGAACTTGTTGATTCTTTCTCTTTTAATATTATGGGCTTAATGAATTCATTGACAATTGCGAATTCAATTGATGGATCCGCAACACTCAATTTATTTTGTGAAAATCTCAAGATTATTTTATGTGATTATTCTTTTCGAGCCGATTTGCATGTTATGCGTTACTTAGGCTTAGAAATTGATTTTTTTGAGAAAGGATTGGCTTGATCATTGTGAAGCCCACATCCTATGTCCTGAGCGGACTATTTAACTTTGATATTCTCAATCTGTTAAGCAAATTTCTATGGTTTTTAAAGATTTCGATTTCCAACTCGGTGACATCATTTTATACTTTAAACCCACTTGATGAGGAAAGTGTTATTTCTCTCATTCAAGTAGTTTGTGAATTTTTTGATATTTTTGAGTTTGTCTTAGGATTACCACCTAAGCAATCTATTGTGTGGTGCTAAGGTCTTTTCAGCTCGACCTTACCATCGGTTTTTATCAGCTACGAGTTGCGGAGGGTAGCATTTGACTTACCACATTCCATACTCGTTATGATTCTTATGAGTGGTTCGTTACGTCATTCGGTTTGACGAACCTTCTACCACATTTCATCCATCTTATTAATCGAGTATTCGATGAATATTTCGATGAGACCATCCTTGTATTCATTGGTTTTGGATGAAAACAACAACTTAAAATTTTGCAAATCTTTTTCATAAGATTTATTTATGAGTATAATTAGATTTTTGTTCTTAAAACGAGCAAAGAATATTCGTAAAGTTTTTAAGACATGTTTTTATCATAAAGAAGATGATTTTGTGTTGTTTTTCCCATTGAGTGCTTTAAGGATTCTGGTCGATGCGCTTGATCAACGTTATCGATAGGAATTTTCTAAACGCTATGATGAGACAGTCAGACACAATAAATTGACTTGTAAAAAGTAAATTTTTCCAAAAAGATGATTACATAAAGTTAATTATAATTTTGAAAGTCTTAGCTTTTCGGGAAAGAGGATCATTTAAAAGAACTCTTTTCTGATGTTTTTATTCTTGCGATTCCCGAAGGGAATCAAGACTTTATTGTTTTTACCGATACTAGTCGTATTGGTTTGGGTGTCATTCTCTTGCTATGGGAATGTGTTATTACATATGCTTCTTGACAATTGAAGCTTGTCGAGACTAGATATGCCATTCACGATCTAGAGCTCGCGGCTATTGTTTTCGCTCTTAGAATTTGGTGTCATTATATTTTGGGAGAGAAATTGTTCTCTACCCTGATCATAAGTTTTTGAAGTATTTATTTTCTCGAAAGGAACATAATTTGCGTCAACAACGTTGGCTCGAGTTCCTTGCATCTTATGATCTTGATATTCTTTGTACTCCGGAAAAGGGTAATCGAGTTGCTGATGCCCTTAGTTGTAAGCAACAAGCAGTTGTTTCTTTGATGATATCCGAATGGAATGATCTCGAGACTTTATCCACTTGTGAGATTTGAGATCGTGAATCCAATTCATGTTCATCTCTTGTTTTGTGTAGCCTCGAGGCTCGTCCTTCTCTTTTGGACCATACCTCTTTTGGCTAAACTCTATATCAAACTAAATTGCATGGAGTTCCTACTTCTATTGTTAGCAATCGTGATCCATTATTTTACTAGTGGATTTTGGAAAGGTCTTCAAAAGCTTTGGGAACAAAGCTTAATTTTAGCACCGCTTATCGTTCTCAATCCGAGGGACAAACCGGGCGTGTGAATCAAACCCTTGAAGATCTTCTTTCGTGCATGTGTTATTGATTTTGGTGGAAGTTGGGAAGATCGTATTCTTGTTGAGTTTTCTTCCTATAATAGCTTCCAATCTTGTATTGGTATGGCATCTTTCGAGGCACTCTACGGAAGGCCATGCCGATTTCCTTTGTGTTGGCTTGAAGCCGGTGAGAGGCTGGTTTTAGGTCTAGATTTTATTCGTGTTTCACCTATGAAGGGTGTTATGCGTTTCAGTCGATCGGAAAAATTAGCACTTAGATATATTGGCCCATTTCCTATCACCGAACGCATTGGTTCCGTGGCTTATCGCATTTTATTACCGGCTCAATTTTCTGCTATTCATGATGTGTTTCACGTCTCTCAACTACGAAAATGCCTTCGAGATTCCGATTCTATTCTTGAGCCCGGTGTTATTGAAGAAATTGAAGTTTCACCTAATTTGACTTATGAGCAACATACTATTCGTATCATTGCTTCGGAGGTTAAACCCTTCGAAATAAAGATGTTCCTCTTGTGAAAGTTCAGTGGTCCTCAAATTCTAAGGATTGCTCTTGGGAATCTAGAGAATTCATTGAGCGAACACATCCGGACTTGCTCTCTCGCGCTATTTTAGGTGAACTTCTTATTTCAAATTTCTTCTCTTTGTGTGGATATGCTTTTATGGTTGTTACTCTTTATTTTCTTCTTAATTATTGCGAGGACGCAATTTCTTTAAGGAGGGGAGTCTGTAACAACCCGCATATTTTATGATTCGTATATTTAAATGTTTAATTTAAATATAGCATCGTTAGTCGGATTTTAGTCCGAAAAAGTCACTATTCGTAGAAGAATGGTCGAATTAGTGAAAAGTCTATGTGGATAGTGCTATTTGGAAGTGCCTATTTGAAAACACATTCAAACAGAAATTCAGATGTTTGAAATGGATCGTTCAGACGTCTGAAATTGTTCGAGTCAATCCAGAAAGGAAATAGGCTAAAATTTCCACTTTCAGACGTCTGAAATGGACGATTCAGACGTCTGAATATTGTTCTAGACAACTTCTGTTTTTCCAGATTCAGACGTCTGAACCGTTCATTTCAGACGTCTGAATGAAGTTAGAAAACTCATATTTTTCCAGATTCAGACGTCTTGTTTGGAAATTTCAGACGTCTGAATGAAGATTGAAATTGAGATTCAACAATTTGGACTCGAGACCACTTCCATTGAGTTCAAAATGCCTTTTGCGACCTTTTTGAGTATAAACATCGATATGTTTGGAGTTGAGTGAATTTTGCTATTTTTCACTTAGGGCTTTGGGTTTGGGTTTCAGCCCAATAACCTAGCATAAGACCCTAGCTCCAGCCCCTCTTCTCTTCATTCACTTTCATTTCCTAATACCTTCAAGCTTTAACAAAAATGGGGGAAGAGAAAAGGAAATAGAAATTCCTAAGCCCTAGTTTCTTTTACAAATCCAAGTTTTAGCTCCAAAATCAAAGAGAAGCTTAGGTAAGCATCCTCTTCATCTTCTCCAACTCATTCTCTCTTCAATTTCAGAAATTTCCTAAACCTAACTTAGGAAATGTTCTTCTTTTGAGCTTAGATTCAAGCTTCTTGGGTTGAAGTGAAGAGTGGTTGATCTTTCCTTTGTGGTTAAACTTCTCATTCATTGTTTTTGGGTTTAAAGGTGAGTTTTTGAACTCACATCTTTGTCTATTTCTATCATTGTTGTTGGGTATGAATTCCTAACATATATTCATATTCATTTGATTTTGATTTGAATTGGTTTGATGAATATTCCAATTTTTGGTGTTTGAAATCAAAATCTATGAAAATCCTTATATGGATGTTTGGACATGTTGGTTGGAGTGTATTGGCGAGTCTTTAAGGTTGGGTAGTCGTTTGGCGTAAACTCCTAGCAATTGTCACTCATCCGATCGCTTCCGATACGATTTGGCCATCATTGGCCTAGGCAAAATACTGCCGGAGCTTCAGGTTCAGACGTCTGAAATATCCAATTCAGATGTCTGAATCTGCTTGTCTCGGCCCAATTTGCCTATTTTATCTGGCTTTCCAATTTTAATCGATTCGCGTTGATCTGATTTGTTGTTATCTTTTATATCAACTTTGATGACTTCTTTTTCGGGATTTTTTGTGAATATCCATTTTAATGGATTTAGTATCGATTTTCATGGTGTTAATTCAAGTCGTCGAATGTGGATTTTGGTGATTGATTGTTTCTACAATCATTTTTTTCATTTGTCACTATAAAATGCAAAGGTTTCAATACTAGTAGTAAATACTCAAACTCTTTCATCAAAACGATTCCAACTCTATTTTAATACAAATCTCGTTTATAAAACCATTTTCCAATCTATTAGTATATATAAACCTTTACCTCATTCGTATGAGAAATCTAATTAAACGGCTTAGTAAAACAAGTGGCATGAAAAGCTTGCGTTTACTTCGTCGGTTAATTCTTGGACTTGTTCGATTGAACTTTTGTGACAATTTTCGAGTGGAAATCTACAATTTGTTCGTAAATATTTGAGTTAAGCTAGTGGTTATGAGACATGAAGCTAAACTCATCTATTTACTAGCTTAGTGTAATCGACACTTTTTATTGATCGATGATGATCATTTTGTGATTTAGACTAGCGATGTGCGATGTCTATTTGTTTATGTGGGGATTACAATCCCCGTTTGTGGAACTTCGGTTCAATTTGGCGGGGTAGCGACCCGTGGTCTTCGGGCCGTTTGTGGAGCTTCGGCTCAAAATTTATGGTTAGCGACCATGGAATAGCGTTCCGTTTGTGATACACGTGTTGATGAGTTTTCATGCTCCCGTTTGTGATAGGCCTCCCCCTTTGTGATTTCTGGATTTCTAATTGATGATTTCAAGAATTTGTGTTTCACCAACTTTTGCGATTGGCATTAATATGTTTGTCAATATTTATTGTTTGGTGAATAAATAAAGAATATAATATTCTTTTTGGTGCTTTGAGATTCTTGAGATATTGTATGATTTTTTTGTTGTTTAAATCATACTTGACCTAGTATGACATTATTGTTATCATATGTTTTTATTATATCTCTACTTATCTCATTTCTTTAATGATAATTATAGCTAGACTGATCCGTTTATTATTTCTTATTAAATAATACTCGGGTCAGACCGAGATGTTACAGGTGCTTCTGCTTGACTCCTTATCTGGGATCATCTTCTGACTTTTGTCTAACTACATTAGATTGGTAGTTTTTGTTGTTATACATTTGAGATAGAGACTCCTTGATGTATACATATTCTTTTGTCTAGCACTTGTATCTATTTTTTTGTGATATTGTGGATCTTGTTTGACCACTACTCTGATGTACACTCTTATGTGATATATTCATATATGATTCCGCCTTTGTGATATGAATGTCTGTGACTGATTTGTGTTATGTTTATTTCTATATTTGTTTCCGAAGGTCCACTTAGCCACTGTGTGGTAGCTTTGAGTTTGTATCGGTATGTCGGATTTCCTCTTGAAATGAAATGCATGTTATACTATCTGACATATCGGTACTCGCACAAGGCAATTACACAGATGGTCGCTCCTCAACAGCCTTATTCTTCGCGCTAGTTGACGGCATTACTCCGTAGTGTCCTTAGCTAGCGTGAGTATAGAAGTGGGGCGTCACACTTTGTCTATTAACGTGCTAAAGTCAGTGCTAAATAGCCTTGATTTAGAGAGCGTAGCGGAAAATAGCGGGTATTAAAGTGGATCTACTATTTTGTATACCGCTAAATAACGTGGAAGTTAAAGAGCGCTATGCGTTATAGGAGGATTTTGCGGGGCTTTAGCAAGGCATTAACTGCACAGAATGTAACACAGACACACAGACACACATATATAATTAACTATTTAATTAATTACTTAATTTATTAATCTAATTAATTTTATTTTAAATTTCCAAAACAATTTTGAAATTTAGCTCATAACATTTATAAATTTTCAACTTATTTTAAATTTAATCGCCTAAATTTAAAATTTTCTTTTAGTTTCATAACACATTTTGAAATTTATCCCTAGGCCCAAATTCAAATTGCGTCTTTCATATTAAGGATAACTTTTGGACTCGGTTCACTTTTCGGGTCAGGTCGGTAGCCAAGTAGGGAAAATTATATAATTACCCAACAACCCAACTTAGACACTACTTTTCTAAACACCTTACTAATGGGCAAGCTTAATTAGTTGACTCTAATACTGCTAATTTAGACTGCATAGGCTACTAGCTTCCGGTACCATTGTTGGATCTGGACCAACATGCAGTGGGTTAAATGAGTGAAATTTAGTTTTTTTTAACCATTTTTATCTTATTGGGCCTATGGAGTCCCAATTAATCTAGATCTAATCTAAATAATTTTTAGATAAAACCATTGTTTTATTTAATTGATTAAGATAAAGATATATTTGTTTATGTATGTGATATGTATAATGTGTACATGTGTATCAAATTGACAAATACGAGTATGTGCACGTGCAATATAATAATATGTACATGGTTTGACATGCCCGTAAGTGCTGGGATTTACACCGCAACAAACACATTAGCCCCTTTGTATACGTGTTTACCGTCTATAATTATAATATTGATTTAATATTACATATGTATATTTATAAGTATACATATGTATATAATAATACAAAAAATTTATAATTTGAATTTGACCATGTTTAAATTTCAAATTCATATCTAAAAATCTTAGACAATCTTAAATTTAAATCAGATCTAGATCTATGAAAATATAAAATATGAATTCAAAGTTCAAAATAATTATTTTAAATATAAATGTTTATTAAAAAAATTATTAAGCATTCAAAATAAATAAATAAATATATAGTTTTATAAAATTTCAATAATAAAATAATTATAATATGTTAATAATTAAAAAAATTGTTCAAATTTATTTGTTCAAGACATTTTTAAGAAAATATTCTAATTTGGTCGAGGCCTATTTTTTTTATTTTCTTATATTATGCCAAAACCAATTTTATTTTCTGGTCGAAACTAATTAAAAAATTGTTTTTTATAGCCAAAGCTGGCTTTCAAAACAAGTTTATTTTTCTAATTTTGGCCAAAGCCTGTTTTAAATATAATAAAGTTATTTTTTAATTTATTTTAATTGAAGCCAATGTTACTTTTTTTAATTTTAAATCCATCTGGATTTTTAACAAAGTATTTTTATATGAAATAAATTTGTAATTTAGTCATATAATATAATTATATGTTTTACCAATTTTAAAAACAAATTTAATTTAACTTAAAAAGAATTTTAATTTTCAAAAGATATTTATATTTAAATATTAAATTTGTTGAAAATAATATTACTCATTTTGCATGAAATTTTTTTAACATTACATAAGTGAATGTGTGTATGAGATTGACAACAAATAGATATGAAAATTCGTAATAGTATACATCATCTATATACTCTCAACATTATAGAAATAAACACCATATGTGAATAGTAATGACATAAAATAAGGATGTTACAAATAATTAGTAGCCAGTGAAACACATCTCGATTAATATTGAATGAAACTCCTATAGATCTATACGTCTCCAAAAATTGCAGCAATCCAGAGATGAACAATGTGCCTTGTTTTAAAATGATTTTGGTTTTTATTTGCTTTGGATTTTTGGCCTTGGTTCCTTATAATTTTCGGTTGGGGTATGGATGATCCAGTGGAGGCTAAAGAATGAGAGAAGAGAATCTTTGAATAAGCATCTAAATGGAGTAAAAGGTAGAGACTAAATCTCTTATGTTTATTCAAACTCTTATGCTAATTAAATCATCATTTGAGCACATTAAAGCCCTCTCCTAACACCCCTGTGGTCGGCCAGAACATGAACCAAAGTAGGCCAAAAAATGTCTAAACGTATTTTATAATTGATTTATATAAAGTTAATTTAAATATTTATCAATATTGTATATCGATATATACATATATAACTTTTTTATATGCACCCAAAATAAAAATAAAAATATAATAATTGATATCCCATAAGTATTAATTAATTTGATTATAAATTAATTAAATCATGTGGTAATCCAGAGTATTCAATATTGTGGTTGTGCGACTCAAAAATGTAAACAATTAGCAATTAATATCGAACAATCGAATATTAACGTTTACACGTCACCTTAGTTAGGGGGTGACAGTTTGGTCGAATTTATCGCTTACACAATTAAAAAAAATAATCCAATTTTACTATTTTAAGCGATTCCTAGCACTGACGATAATACATACTAATTCTCTTTGTAAAAAACTATATCACATTTGGACGTATGGAATTTAGTATTGATCAAAACTCCAATAACGTCCATATTTAGCTTCTATAATCAAACACAAAGTGCTTGGTTCAATAATAATAATTATTATTAACCGAACTGATCTGGCTAGAGACTGACTTTGAGTTGACTACAACTGACGAATTCTCGATTGAATAATGTTTCCCTTCCCTTGCTTCAACTCAAACCCAACTATAGTGGCTCAATGAATTCCTGCCACGATCGAACTATAATTAAAGTAGAGTGTCCAGATTGAAGTTCAGTAGTATTCTCAAGTCGGGAGAACTGTGTGTTGGTGTCAAAATTGGCCACTAACACCCAGTTGTATGAAAGCACCCATATCAAGTAACAGATCTCAGATAGTATCTAATGTAGAGAATATAATATGAAGAACAAACATATTAAAAATGAAAGAGTAAAAAGAGACAAGATTTATAGTGGTTCAGCTAACTCTGGCCTATGTCCACTCCAGAATAATCCTTTTTATCATACTGTAGTTTGTTTACAGTTACAATCCGAAATCCAAGAATAAAATTGGCAGAGTGTAGCCTAGGTTGAAGACAAAGAGAAGTGACTTTAGATAGGGATGACCATACCCTACTTGGGAGCGACCCACTTAGCGCTGTTGTATCTCCCATGTTTTAGTCATTCCTGGTCGATGAGGTTTGAGGCTGCGTTTTACCTTTTATATATAACACTTCCCACTTGGAATGCTAACACCTCCTTCCAAGAAATAATGCAATATTAGCATTCATCCATACAAGTTCGTTCTAGGACTGAAAGAAACACTTAAGAGCTTCGTCTTCAATTCCATCATCTTCAAGATGTCTTTACTTCGAAACGCATTTGTTGGATCAAAGTTGTTTTCAGACAACATACCGGATCTCGATCTCTTCGAAACAACTTTTCGATAATTTCTGATAAACTCAACCCTGGTTCTTTAAAAAATAAACAGTTAAAGATAAGATCGGAGATCACCTCCTAACCGTTAGTGGACGGATTTCCTTACCATTGTCCTAGGAGAAAGAAACGAGATTTATATGCATAGTACAACATCATCGGAGATGATTGTGCCATATAACTCATGTGCTTCTCCTATATATATATATCCAAAGTTGCGTTTGGGTCTAATTTTGATAGTCGGTTATTTAACTATCAAATAACAAACATTCAATCAGTGGTTTATTTCATAGAGAAACCAACACTGGTTAAACATGTAAGCGACCACTAGCCTCCTTTAATAAAAATTTCATAAATAAAAACCACTTTGTAAATTACTTGTATAAGAATACTTTTAAAAAGGTATAACCACATATCCTTAAATTCAATATTTGTATACTTATCTCAACGGTGTAAGTATTTTTACACACTAAGAAAGATTCCATTTTTATTCGTATCAAAAATCATTCATAAACTCCTTATAATTCTCTAAAACCATTTATAAACCATTTTATAAAACTTCTCAAACCATTTATAAAACTTCTTTTATACATTTTAATCATTTATAAATTCTTTTTGTACATTTCTAAAACTTATTTGTAAATCCTTTATAAATCTCTAAACCATTTATAAAACTTCTTTTATAAATCTATAAACTCGTTTCTTAAGTCCGTTTATAAATATCTAATCATTTATAAAACTCTTCACCTTGTAAACAATCTTCCTTACGTCCCCAAACCATTTTATAAGCTCCTTTATAAAATTGAAGTCTTTCAACTTTATTTATGGATCTCGAAACATTTATACATAACTAAAAGTCTTTACTTCAAAATAATTCTCATATAAAATAATTATTTAAAATAACATTATAAATAAATAATAATTATTATCAATCATTTCAAAAGTAATGATAATAACTCTTTATTCTTATTATAAATAATAGAAATTTATAAATGATTAACATTGATATTCTTATTATAAAAGTCTGAACCCGAATGAGATCCAACGACAACGTTTTTAATTTTTTCCTACAAAGATTAACATTGATATTATACACTAATTTTAAACTATCACAGAATTAAAAAAACTTAAAATAGTATCTGCAACAGCCGCGTTCACTGGTTTGCCATCTTTTCTAATATGAGATTTGACCCAAACATCAACTCTAGGAACGGGAGAGCAATCATTACTCTTCTCTTTCTACATTCAAACGATCATTAAAACAACAAACTGTATCAACTAACTAGTCAATAAATATTATGGTATATAAATTAACTTTTTACCATATCTTCAGCTAATCGAGCCATGCCTCTACGGCTCCATGTATGTGGCATCTGATTTTGTCTAATAGCTCTGAATCTATCACTTACCATCTGCAGTATTCAAAAAACACAAAAGGAGAAACTTCTTAATTTTTGTATACATTTTAATTTTCAACACACACATATACATACACTCTTTTGTCATGCAACACATGTCAGATATGAATGATATACCTTATTTTCAGCACACACACACAAAGAGAAACTGTAGTTTTACTTATTTGAAATGTAAATGACACACGTGTACATGGAAATTGACAAACGAGTACTGCTACTGAAAGAAAATAGAACATGTTATGAATGATTTACCTTAAAGTCCAGATTTGTTTTCGACTTAATAAACTTCTTCCACTCCGTCATGGTTTTGATGTTATCTGGTTTTAGTTGAAGTCTCTCTTCTTCGTTCTTTGCATTTACTATTTTGCGAACTAGTATGCTTTTTGAATTTTCCAACTCCTCAAGGTGCAAACTAGCATAAAAGAAAAAATGTAAGTTATACATGTTGTTATACACATCAAAACAAAACAAAATAGAATGCAATATTTACTTACTCTAAAGAAGGTTCCAATATAGCCATATTCATTAGGACAGCCAAATGAGCACTTTCTTTCTCGTTAAATGGTAATGTAATTGTCTCAAGCTTTGAAATTGGACGACCTTCGAGTATTGCGTGATTTTCATAATCTTCATTTTGACCTTGTTCTCCTCTATTAGTGATGATTTTTTTAAAAATTCACCAAAAAATCTCATAGATTCTTTTGCAAGGTAGGACTCCACAATAGATCCTTCTACTCGTGCATAGTTTCTTACATAATCTTTAAGAGTCTTCATATACCTTTCAAAGGGGTACATCCAACGAAAATGAACCGGTCCACACAATCGAGCTTCTCTTCTGAGATGAATTGTTAAATGTATCATTATATCAAAAAAAAGGTGGAAAATATCTTTCAAGATCGCATAAAATTGTAACGATCTCATCATCGAGTTGTTGCAGCTTTTCTTTATCAAGAACACGTTGACATATTTTATTGAAAAATGAACACAAACGGATTACTGTTTTCCTCGGCTTTTTTGGCAACAATCCTCTTATTGCAACTGACAATATTTGCTGCATCAACACATGATAATCATGAGACTTAAAGCCACTAACTTTGCAATCCTCTAATGATATACATCTTTTGAAATTTGAGCAATAACCATCAGACCCTTTGAAATCATATAATCTCTTGCAGAATTATTATTTTTCCACAACTTGATAGTGTGTACGAAGCCAGTGGAAGATATGTTTTCTTTCCACGAGGTTGTGCAAAAAGACTATGTCGAATTCCCAAGTCCTCTAAATCTTTTCTAGAATTAGTTCCATCTTTTGATTTGCTATCATGCAATATTGTGCCTAACAAACTTTCTCCAACATTTTTCTCGACATGCATTACATCTAAATTATGTCGCAATGGAAGTTCCTGTAACAATCAAGAATATAACATTTTAGTATTATACATTTTTTCTGTTTAATCAATGTAGGGAAAAAAATAAACACTAACCTCCCAATATGGTAAATCAAAGAAAATTGATCTTTTTTTCCACCTTGATAACTCTGTTTTTACAGGGTTATCATTCTCACTATGTTCATCTTCTTTGTTGTGAACACGCTTCCTTTTTTGCCCATTATCTTTTTTTCCCTTCTTATCTAGTCTTTTCTTCTCTATCTTTTTTTTATTTCTTCTTCCTTATCTTTTCCAAAATCATTAGGAAAGTCTTGAAGCATAGCAGAAATGTTTCTACCTGTCAAAATCCTAGGCTTGGTGTCTTTCTCTACCGTATTATCAAACCAAGTCTTCTGTTTTCTCAATGAGTCTGAAGGAGGTAAAAATCTTCTATGACCCATATACATAATCTTTCGACTATGATCTAACCATCGACTATGAGTGTTAACACCGCATAATGGACAAGCTTTTTTACCCTTTACACAACATCCAGCAAGATTTCCATAAGCCGGAAATCATTTATCGTCCATAGTAAGATTGCTTTTAAATTAAAAAGTGTTTTACTAAATGCATCATAAATATCAACACCGTTATGCCACAAATGATGTAAATCTTCTACAAGTGGTGCCATATATATATCAATATCATTTCCCAGTTGCTTTGGACCAGGAATCACCAATGTTAATATAATATTTTCTTCTTTCATGCACAACATAGGCGAAAGATTATATGTCACTAGCATTACTCGCCAGCAACTATATTTAGAACTTTTAATGACAAATGGATTGAAACCATCTGTAGCTAGACCAAGTCTGAGATTGCGTGGATCGGCTGAAAATGATTTATATTTCTCATCCACTACATTCCAAGTCACAGAATCCACAGAATGATGCATTTTTTCATCACTGCTTTTATTACTATAATGCCATCTTAGATCTTCTGCCCTTTTTTTGGATCTAAACATTCTCCTGAATCTTGGAATGATTGGAAAATATCTCAACACTTTGACAGGGATGCCTTGCATGATCTCTTTTGTACTCTTATTTATCTTTCATCTTGAAGAACCACACTTTGGACAGCTATTCAAATCTTTGTATTATTTTCTAAAAAGACAACAATCGTCCTTACAAGCATGAATCTTCTCAAAACCCATATCAAATATTTTAAGAAATTTTTTTACTTCATATATAGTCTTGGGAAGTACATTATCCTTCGGCAATAATACATGAAAAACATTTAATAGCTTATCAAAACTGGTATCGGATAAACCACACTCACATTTAAGATTATATAAAGCGGCGATAGCAGATAATTTTGTCTGACCTGCACAATCGGGATACAATGGACTTTCTGCATCTTCCAAATTTTTTATCAAATCATCTTCTCGTCTTTGTGCATCAACATTATCTTTATCGTCGGCAAAAAAGGTATGATCGACAAAATCTTCATCTTCATAGTGAACGGCTTTGAATATATCATATGTGTCATTCAAATCCATTTCTTCAACTATATTTATTTGTTCACCATGACTATACCACCTACTGCATTTGTACTTAGCATCCATTCCTTTTATAACCAAATGCTCAAACACAATCTTGTCACGACGATGAGTAAGATTTCGACAATCTATGCAAGGACATAAATTTTTTTCTACAACTGCTAATTTTTTCTTCGCGGATTGCACAAAATTCCATGCTCCTTGTCTGTACTCTATACTAGTTCTATGATGAAAAATAGACAATACAAATATTAATTGTAATATTAAAATTTTAAAATTTTCGAAGTGTATTTAGTTGTATACTATCCTATTACCTGTGTGAATGCAACCAGTCTTTCTCCATCATGAATATACATTGTAATTCCAAGAAAGTATACACTGTAATGCACATCACAACATTATTGTTAAAGAGAAACATAGATTTGTGATGATTCATTCAAATCATTTCAAATATTCCTTGGAAGAACACAATTGCTAATTTGATAAATATGACATCATACTATTTCTTTTAAAGTATGTTGGATAGTTAATTTGCTGACATGATAGACTAAACTGCGGTGAAATTTCTCTTGTTACATTCTTTAAATATACTTCATTCGGTACAAGACGGTTATATGACATTTCATCTTGCTATAAACGACAAGTATAAATGCATTCTACAAAATTTAATGCATACCCTCTATTATGTTTTACATCATTTCATAATTCCAAGAGTCCATATACCCTCTATTATGTTTTACTCGTCACTCCCACTATGCACCAGAAAGGTTTTACTACATATACAAAATATGTATTAAACTATTGTAGGTGGGATCTTGCTCGTCACTCCCACTAAGCACCAGAAATATCTGATGCATTCTTTTGTAGTATGCCAGCACTTTGTAGTCATCTAAGGATTCTCAAGTTTGTTACAAAACGCATTCAAGAAAGGTTTATATTAGTACTAATTTATTTATTTAACTAAATTGAATAACTCTGAAAATGGAACTTTGAAAGTGCAGTAATCGTATAAGCAGATTACTCATTCTTGAATAATTTTGTTGGCATGCATATATGAATTCTATAACATTATGCATCACCAATAATTTCTTAGAGTATCTTTCAAGTTATCCCTAGACATCTCTACATGCACTGTACACTGCCTTTAGTTCTTTCTTTACCATTCAATAATGTAATCATTTTATCTTAATTTCCATACTTTTCTAAATCATTTTCGAATTCGTGGAAAAGTTTATTGTCTTTGAGCATTTCGTGTGTCCATAAAACACGTAGCATTTCATTACAAAAATAGTTGATTTTTAAGATAAAGGTGAAAAGACGGTTGGACCGTGTAATATGGATATATGATAATACAGAGTATAGTGATGATAGTAATACTGTAAATAGTGCGGAATATAAAAGCAGTATAGTAAAATGACACCAGGAATTTTTATACTGGTTCGGAGCACTGTCCTATGTCCAGTCCCAGACTTACTTCTGGCTTTAACTAACAACAATACCCTCACTTAACCCGGAGGAACATGTCTATACAACCCCTGAGCAGCCGAACAGGGACCTAAGCAGAAGAACATGATTTTGCCTCAGCAGCCGAAGAGGACTTCACACGCCTGAGCAGCAGAACAGGACTTCGCTAATACAAAAGAATATCTGACACTGTGTGTTCTTGAAAACACTGATTTGTCTCTGATAGTACAAACTTCCTATAATCAAATCCTCAAGTGTATGATGTGTATGTGAAGATATGCAAGGAAGGTGTTGCTAAGAATCGAAGATTATGAAAGTTAATTTGGAGATTCAAAGCAATAAAAAGCTTGTTTGCTGTTTGAATGTAAGTATGAGAGCACAAGAAGAATATAAGAAAGTTAGAATGATTTTCGGTTAATGTGAAATGTTTGGGGACATGTATTTATAGTAGTCAGAGAGTTACTGCCATTGGTGAAGAGTTCTGACCAAAAGAAGCATCTATTTCCGTTCAGAGAAGGATCACAACTCTTCGCAGAATGAAGATGTCTATTCAAAATATGACAGTTGGGTTCAGGTCAGTCGACGGTCGATTTGGATCAGTCGACTGATTATTCCAAAATTCAAAAAAGAAAAGCAATGCACAAGTTTAATAGGCTGTTTATAGATATTCAGTCGACTGGTCGATCTTGGTCAGTCGACTGAATTCTGTTGATAATCAAAAATCACCATAGCTCATTTGGTTAGAGCACTTGCCTTCTAAACTAGTGACTCGGGTTCGAGCCCCGCTCCTTGCAATTTTTGAAAACTTGATTTTGATTAAAATATGCATGCAAGTTTATTTGAACGTGAATGATGATTCTTGAGGAAAGATTTTAACAAAGCACTAAACTAGACTCTATATACATATATGAACCATACTTTGAGTCGTTGAGTCCGGATGTTGTCGTAGTCGTAGATTCGTGAATTGTTGTGTCTTGTCAGCAATCAAAACCTATGATCCAACATTCTCCCCTTTTTTGATGATGACAACTCCATTTGCTACGGACGAATCTTCGACAAGCTTTGTTGACTTATCTCTCCCCCTGAATATTCCTGTAATTGTGCTATAGATTTCTCCCTCTGAATCTATGCTATATATTCCTGTAAATAATTAATCTTTTCTCCCCCTTAATCTATGCTTGCATCGTTTATTCCTGCAAATAGTGTTAGAGCAATATCTTTCTCCCCCTTTGTTATCGACAAAAAGGAGAGTTTATATGATGACATAAATTATATTCCACATAAGTGTTATCATAGAACAATATAAAACAAAATAACCACTACTTATAATATAAGGTATCAATTTTTTTTTAACATTTAAAGCATGCGATACCCAAGGTTCTTATAATTTCCTAATTTTTAGGAAACCATACCCATTTGGGTGTGGTTGAACCTTTAAAAATATAATTTTCATTATTAACTACCATATCAAAATAATCATCAATGTATTTTTCTCTATTTTTCCAATTAACAGGAACCCAAATACTTAGATAATTTTTATTTATATTTCCCGTCAATGATTTTGTACTTCTAGAGAAATTATAAACATTATTGGTCATAGCAGTATTTGAATTTCTATTAAAATTGGATTTAGACTTTACTCGAAATTTAGTACTAGCACTAACATTTTTACTATACATGAAAGCATATCTAGTGCTATTTCTACGATTAGTTTTATTATATCCTAAACCACTTTTATCATGTAAAGGTCTAGAACTGGATAAAATCATGTTTAAATTGTTTTGACCTTTATTAAATTTTGTGACTTCAGTGTTAAGTTTATCAAATTTAGCTTTAAAGTCACAATTATTATTTTCAAAAGAAATATTACTGTTTTTCAAAATATCAATTTGCTTGTTTAATTCAAAATTCTCTCTTTTTATCGTACAGTTCTCATTTTCGAGAAGAAAAATTCGAGATTCTGAATTATCTAAAGATGATTGTAATAAATCATTTTTATTAATATCTTCTAACTTAGTTTTGAGACTAGAATTTTCTAACTCTAATACTTTAGTGTTAGATTTTAAATCATTAATTTCTACTGATAAATCATCATTTTTATTCTTCTGAATTTCTAATTCTTGAGTGATCATAGATAGTTGAGATGTTAAATTAGAATTAGATTCTTGAGATATTTCAAGTTCTTCTTCTAGGATTTTCTTTTCATCTCTTAGCATACTAATTTCTAATTCAGATCTATTTAATTTTCCTTGTAACTCCTTTTTTTGCTTTTTAGTTTGTTTTACAAATTCCACTAGTTCTGAATTAATTTCAACCAAATCTTCAAAACTTAGTTCACTTACATCATCACTTGTAGCCATGAAGCATTTGCTTGTTTTCTTCTTTGATTCTTCTTTATTGTTCTTCATCTTCCTATTACCTTGACTAGATCTCTTTATAGCCATTTATTCCAGGATGTTGTTACGATCTCTAGAATCCCAAGCTCTGATACCAAATGAAAAGACGGTTGGACCGTGTAATATGGATATATGATAATACATAGTATAGTGATGATAGTAATACTGCAAATAGTGCGGAATATAAAAACAGTATAGTAAAATGACACCAGAAATTTTTATACTGGTTCGGAGCACTGTCCTACGTCCAGTCCCAGACTAACTTCTGGCTTTAACAAACAACAATACCCTATGATCAGTCGACTGACTATGCAATATTTTAAAAATATAAACAGTGTATACTCGTGTATGTACACCAGTCAGTCAACTGGTTGTTTATAGCCAGTCGACTGGCTGTAGAGTTTATACACTATAAGCTCTATTTTGATAAAAACAATGAGAACAATGAAATGTGGACTACTTGAGGATGGATTTTAACAAATTTCTATGACTCGAACATAAGTAATAATTAGTGAAAACATAGATTCAAAGTCTCGATATCACCATAGTCCTTTTATTGTCTCTTTTTGTTGAGATTGATCGTGCATTCTCTTTTTCTTCTAAATTGCTTTGTCATGAATCAAAACTAGTGATTCAACAAAAGGATTACACTTACATACCCAAAAAAATCTATATTTTCCATAATGCCATTCGGCAATGGTCATTTGGCATAGATCATCCATTTCGCAAAAGGAAAGAAACACTGAATAAAACCCATAGCATTTACATTATTGACGCAGCGGATTAATCAAAACCAATGTAGATCGATGAAAGTAGTAATCGGTGAGTTGAGAAATACTGAAATGCCCAAATTCGTTGATCCTAAGATACCAAATTCTAGCTATCTTTGACACGTTAATCGCGCACGATACCGTGAGGAGAGATCTTCAATTCTTCAAGCGTTGATCAAGCGCACTTGATTCCGCGAATCGGCTTCTGCAATCGTTGAATCGAGCGCACTCGATTATCCGAAAGAGGAGATAGGAGATTACCCTCAACTACCAATTTGGTGAAAGCACAAAGCTAACAAAACAAGAATTTTATTTCAAATCAACTAAACTATTACAAATGGCACCACCGGCCTATTTATAGAAGTTACAACTCACGCAAAACAAAAATGTACAACACTTAAGTCGGCACCGACTCATAGCCTACGACTTACGACTCAACAGCTCCGACTTAACAAAGAGAAAATTCAAACAGAAAATACATCACTTAGGTCGGCAACGACCTAAACAACACGACTTAACACTTGTCCGACCTAACAGCAAGGCAGCGACTTAAGAAACAGTTCCTGACGACCTTCCCATGAGCGACTTAAGACCAAAACAGTTACAACACCTTACAAGCCTTCAGCGACTTACGACTTAACAGTTCACCAAATCAGTCGACTTAACATACATGCCGACTTAAAGAACAGACGACTTAAAAACAGCAGCGATTCATCTTGAGCGACCTAAGGAATCAACGGTAAAGATTATGTCGGCAGAAAAGATCCCCGGCTCCACACGTCGTCTTACTTGTTAGGTCGTAGACGACCTAAAGCACCTCCCTTAAGTCGTAGCTGACTTAAGACTTGCGCAGTTTCAACTTGTGCTGCTCCTCCTTTAGCTTTAGGTCGTAACTCGCTCGAGTTAAGTCGTGGACGACTTATGTCTTCAATTCCGTTAAGTTGTACACTACCCAAAACACTTCCCTTAAGTCGTTGCCGACTTAAGCCTTGCGCATTTTCAACTTGTGTTGCTCCTCCTGTAGTTTTAGGTCGTAACTCGCTCGAGTTAAGTCGTGGGAGACTTATGTCTTCAACTCCGATAAGTCGTGGGAGACTCATGCTATTGCCTTGGTTAAGTCGTGGACAACTCATGCCATTTTTGTTAAGTCGGTCATGACTTAGACCTTCAATTTCCTTAAGTCGGTCACGACTTAGTACTTGGCCTGCATCATCCTCCCTGGTTGAGAAAAATTCATCCTCGAATTTGCGCCATCCTCTTCCACCATAAGTTCATCCCCATGATATGGTATGAGATGTTTAACATTGAACACATCCGACGTGTACACACCCTCTGGCATCTTCAATTTATAAGCATTTTCATTAATCTGTTTCACGATTTCTACAGGACCAATTTTTCTGGCTTTCAATTTGTTATAAGCGCCTACTGGAAAACGATCTTTGGTTAGTACGGCATATACCAAATCACCTTCATTAAATTCAACACTCCTTCGCTTCAGGTCCGCAGTTCATTTATACTTTTCATTTGATTTCTTCAATCGTTCCTGAACAATTTGATGACATTCCGTCAGCCCTTCAACAAAATCAGCAGCCTTTTTAGCTATCTTCTTTGATTGTGGCACTACCGTTAAATCCAACGGTCCCTTTGGTAAGCTTGAATATACTATCTGAAATGGACTGAAACCCGTACTACGGTTTACTGCATGATTATGAGCAAACTCTGCCTGGCATAACTTCACATCCCAACTCTTCAGATTATCTTGCATAAGACACCTCAAAAAATTTCCCAACGATCTTTTCACGACCTCGGTTTGTCCATCCGTTTGCGGATGATAAGCGCTGCTAAAGTTCAACTTCGTTCCCACCATCTTCCACAAACTTAGCCAAAAATGACTCAGAAAACGAGTATCCCTATCCGACACAATAGATTCTGGCAATCCATGAAGTCGATATATCTCTTTGAAAAACAACTGAGCAACATGAACAACATCCGTCGTCTTCTTACAAGTAATAAAATGTGCCATCTTCGAAAATCAATCCACTACCACATAAATGGAATCGTTTCCCCGCTGTGTTCTTGGCAACCCCAACACAAAGTCCATACTCACATCAACCCATGGTTTAGTTGGTACAGGTAGCGGCATATATAATCCAGCATTAGTCGCAGTTCCTTTCGAAACCTGACAGATATGACATTGCTCTACAAACCTCTCCACCTCTTTCCTCATCGATGGCCAAAAGTAAGATTGTGAAATCAACTGTAAGGTACGGTCTCTCCCAACATGTCCTTCTTCATGTAGCTCTTTTACAATCTTCATTCTCAAACTACAATCAGGTATGCACAATCGATTTCCTTTGAACAGAAAACCATCTACCATTAAAAACTCATCCGTCTCCCCATTCTTGACTTTATCAACAAACTTTGCAAAGTAAGGATCTTCGTCAAATAATTCTGGTAGCACATCAAACCCCGTCACTTCAACCTTCATTGTTGTTAACAAATGATTCCTTCGGCTCAACGCATCTGCCACACGGTTTGTAACTCCAGATTTATGCTTCACCACAAATGTAAATTGTTGCAGATATGCAATCCACGATGCATGTCTTGCTGAAATCTTGTCTTGTCCTTGTAAATGCTTCAACGCCTCATGATCAGTGTAAAGAACAAACTCCTTCTGAAATAGATAGTGTCTCCAGTGTTTGATAGCTTGCACAACAGCATAAAATTCTACATCATAAGTATTATATCTCATCTTCGCTCCTGATAGCTTCTCACTGAAATATGTAATCGGACGTCCCTTCTGACTCAACACCCCTCCAATTCCAACCTTGGACGCATCAGTATGTAGTTCAAATACTAACTGAAAGTCTGGTAGCACTAGAATTGGTGCAGTCGTCAGCAACTCCTTGATCTTCCCAAAAGCAACCCCTGCTTCCTCCGTCCATGCGAACTGTTTACCTTTCATACAATCTGTAACAGGCGCCATCACACTACTAAAGTGTGGAATAAACCTTCGATAGAATGAAGCCAACCCGTGGAAACTCCGAACTTCTGTTATCGACTTGGGTTGTGGCCAATCTCTAATTGCTTCAATTTTACTTTGGTCAACCTGTATTCCTTTTTCCGACACAACATACCCCAGAAATAAAACACTCCTCGCCATAAAAACACACTTCTTTGTAGCAGCATAGAATTGTTCTTCACGAAGAATAATTAACACTTTCTTCAAATGCTGAACATGCTCTTCTGTACTAGCACTGTAGATCAGAATATCATCAAAGTAAACCACCACAAATTTCCCAATGTACGGTCTGAAAATTTGGTTCATCACTCTCATGAATGTACTCGGTGCATTCGATAGACCAAACGGCATTACCAGCCATTCATACAATCCTTCCCTCGTCTTGAACGCTGTCTTCCATTCGTCCCCTGGTCTAATGCAAATCTGATGATAACCACTCTTCAAGTCAATCACTACAAGAAATTTTATTTTTTGTAGCGCTCAAAAAACGCTACAAAAACTTTTAGTGGCGTTTTGATAATCGTTACGAGAAAATATGCCACTAAAAATCCATGATTTTTTGTTGCATTTATTTTAACGCCACTATAAATGCATTTTTGGCAGCGTTTTTCAAACGCCACCATAAATCTTTTTGTAGCGTTTAAAAAATGCCACCAAAAGATTTTTTGGCGCTACTAATAGAATTTCCAACTTTACCCCTGTTTTACGGTTGCATTTACTCAACGCCACTATATATATTTCGGTAGCTTTTTTGAAACGCTACTAAAAGTTGTTTATTATTTTACACCATTTTTTCATGTTATTATTTCCTGTTAATGGTCTATTTTGGTTCTATTATATCAATCAACAATCACTCACATAATCATCATATTCAAATAAGTTAAAAAACACATTAACCATATAATCAAATAAAATATCCATAACCATTCCAATACAATAGTTTTTCGACAAAATGACCTAACTCACATGCTATAACCATTTGTATACAAATTTACACATCGGGTACTAATAAATGTTATATCTAACTAGTGCTAACAAAACGTTTGATTACCCATAATTCTTTGTTGCATACACAAGTGAAAGCTAGCATCATCAAGTCCAAATTTGCTCTCTTTAAAAGTCCGATGCCTACACAAGTGAAAGCACAACAGATAGTCAAACAATTACGTTAACTCGTAGGACTTCAAATATGAGATCAAACATCTACAACATTATACAAGTATATCATACTATAAATGATGTCATATAAATTATCAAAGTTATAAAAAAATGAAATAAAGTTAACAGTAAAGCAATTAGTTAACAGTTTAGTAAAGGGTGGTGGAAGCGGTGGAGGCGGGCGTGGAGGCGGTGGTTTGGGGTCTGGATCGGGTTACGGGTTGGGTTATGGATCTGGATATGGGTCGGGTTATGGACATGGAGGCAATGTGAATCCTTAATTTTTGAATATGCTGCATTGTGGTTTATATATGTACGTGAGAACTATCTGTGCATGGATTTTGATTAGTATCGTTTATCCATGTTTATAAGATAAGTGTGGGATATAGAATCTATTGTATAAAAAATGTTTTGTAATTAATAAATATCAATAATTATTAGTACTGATTACTGAATTATTTAAATTTTCTCTTGTGTGTAAAAGCTGTTATATACCAAATGTTAATTTTCATTTACTCAGGATGATCAACTGTATATAAATGGTTTAAAATTGGCTCAGTACCATATAATAAAGTAAGGAAAAATGGGGAGTAAAGTTTCATAATTTATGTCTACTATCACTTCACCTTATTGCTTTTTGACCCAGTCGGTTTTGCTGGCCTTACAAACTTAACACTTACTACTAGTATAACGGAGGAAAGCACAAAGGACCTGTCGCTTAGTTTGCCGCATTCAACTGCAGTCTGCCAGCAGCAACTGGAGCCAGGTAGCAGCCCCTATGACAATCTAGAATACTTGCCCATTGATGATACTTCTCCCCTGCAAAACCGCTACACCTACAACAGATTAAGGTTCAGAAATTAACATGGACGAAGACAACTATTCTGAAGATGCTACTGTAAATGTAAAACAGTAGAGCAAAACCTGAATAACCTAACTGACGATAGTGCAACAGGGAATAAACTCAATAGAACAACAAGGCAAAACGACGTACCTTTCCAATTTTCAGCAACGCCTCACGGCATCGTTATCGACAAACCAGAATAGAATCACCTGGTGCATCAAATCAAAGGAAGGGTCGTAAATCGAAGCATACAAAAATTGTAAATGGGTGCACTCCTCCCCTTGCCTCAAAGAGTGCAAACGAATCCTCAAATTAATTGTGTATGTTATTCCGGGACATCAAGGGGATGAACGAATCCTCTGAACAACTGGATATTAAACATTACTTAGATTCAAATAATTCTTTTATAGCATTGGTAGAGAATAAACTACCTGCAAATAGAATATTAGAAGTGGTATCTCAAGTTAAATGAATTCGTTCTCTGGTTCCTTGATCAATACATTGGACCAGTCAATATTCAAAACTGGAAATAGGCATATGCAATTCTATAAATCAACACTGTAGATCCAAAATGTCTAAAGATAAATAAAAGAAAAAGAGAATATGAGAAGAAACAACTATCACATGTGAAGAAAAAACTAGTGCATGTTATTTAACTACACTTGTGGACTTACCTCATCAAAAGTTCCTTCTACTAGACTTTTTTATGCCTCGTTTTGCTAAAAACCAAATAAAGAAACCATGATAAGAGGGGAGAAAAATAGATAGGTAAGCATAAACATCTAAGCATCGTAGTTCGACTAAAATACTTCAGAAGCAAATCTTGTAAAAAATGGTGATTTATCAAACCTATCATTTTATTATTATTTTTAATGCAGCAAGAATAAAGAATTCACATTTCAATACATATAGTTGGTTAACGAGAATATAACCATGACAGATTATAATTATGAGTCAGAGACATAATGCTACAAACAAGTCTTTGATAAAGAGAGATATTTCTCCTACATACCTTCGAGCAGAGCATCCTCACAACAAAAAACCACTACTGCCACCAATGAACAATTCATTAACCATCCTCTGCTCAACTTCTCACTACGATATATCTCCAAACAGTTCACCCACCAATGCAATACATACTGCCATAAAACCTTCGAGCATCACCGCTGCCACCCTCTCCTTTGACATTACTGCATTAACCTTACTAGATCCCTTGCCTCTGCACCATCAACTGCTAACTGCACGCGACTTCATCCATCTCTGCTTCACCATCCCCTGAATACAACCACCTGCTTGCCTGCTTACATCATCAACCATATCACTACTTCACATACCCCTGACCAAATTATCACTTCCTCCAACATCCCCTCTGCCAATACTTTCCACATTCAGTACACTGCATTTCCATCAAAACCACCCCTTACTTCACTGTGTATTGCCACCACACTACACAGCTTCATCTATAGCAAAACAAAAACTGACCCACTTCCTCATTCAATAATACAACAACTGCATCCCTGCATATTTCATTCACCTACCATATATCATCTACAGATAACCGTCTTCATATAGAACATCAACAATGCATCACTGACCTCATAAAAATTGACACTTTAAATGATCAAGGTCAACCAATTGAATCAGCAATATATTATCCCACACTATACTCATAAAAATTGACACTTTAAATGATCAAGGTAAAACATGCAAAACATAAAAGGGATGTGTGTTAGCATAAGCATACTGTCCATATTGTATATGTTACATTTCTATGAACTAACATGGTTTTCTATTTTCAGTAAATTCCCTGCATGGCACGGCATATGAAATATTGCAAACTTAAAGTCATTTCTAGAAACAATGTTAAGTTTTACATAAAGAAAAATAAAAGACAACCAACCAATTAACCAAAAGCTTGAAAATTAAATGATATTACCCCACTTCCAAGCTTTGCCAGTCATGATCGATCCTTGTCATTGGTGACGGCATTAGCATCGGCGATCTCCCCACATTAGTAACATTACTACGTATGTTGTGCATCCGATCCAGGTCATAATTATGATTATAACCAAGATCGTATTGATCATGATCAGATGCACCGTCTCCATGGCCATAAAAGCAGCACTGTAAGCACCTAACAAATGCATATATCAGGACTCGACGCCCCATGATTATAGAATCATTAACTTTATGTAAGTGTGAATGGTTTGGATCTTCTTAACTTTATGTAAGTGTGAATGGTTTGGATCAAAAACTAATAGCTAAATAAATAGAATTCATGTTTAGTTTCATTTAGTAACATCTGAACATATATATATATATATATATATATATGGTATATCTAGTTAGTGGTGTATAATGAAATAGCTAACCTGAAAGCAGCCACCATATTGAATTCCATCTCTGTAATGGATGGAGCTGCTGAAGCAATAAAAACTTTGTTGATTTCTAATGCCAATGATCCAAGTCCAGCAGCAAAGCCTTAATTACATATTTTCATACATAACTTCAGTGCTAACAAAAAGGAGTTCATAGGCTCAAGTGATCACAAACATTAATTAGCTGCAGATATATAAGAGTCATTTCAGAAATCATAAAATCAAAATACCCACATACTTAGACCTGCCTTCACTAAAAACAGAAGTCATACAACTGTAAGCTCATATATACATATATGATCCATCCTCTCCAGATGTATGTACTACAGTGAACATGCATATTTGTGTTTAAATGCAATAGTAGATTATTCTCTAAAGATATGATACTTACTCGACTACACTTGCATTTACTTGCTCTATTCACGATCCTCTTTTCCTATTAAGGCTCATACCATTATAGTGCCTATCTACCCAATTAAGATCCACTCAATATCAATTTCAGTGTGTAGTTCAAGATACCTCACAGTGCAACTCCATCATCACATTCCTCCCACTACTTCACCAAAAACAAAATTGCACTACAATCAACAACCACTTAACTACATCACCCCTGCCACATTTCCTCACCACTGCACTCACGCTCAACTTCATCAATGCACAGAAGCTTCCCCCCATCGACCTTCTCAGCGTTCAAAACTGTCCACCTTTCACCATCAAACCTACCTTCACCTTCCTCAAACTGCAACTCTACTTCCTCTACCACTCATCACAAAATTGCCATAACACACAACAGCCTCCATCTCCCACATTAGCAAACCTTCAACAACCATCTCCATTCGCCATCACCCACCTGAACACCTTCCAACCTCAACTGCAAGTTCAAACAACTTCAACAATCAAGCACCGAATCTCCTACACCATAAATTCGTACCTACCTCACTGCAAACCCAAATCAAAACAAACCTTCCTCTGTAAAAAAATCCAATTCCATCATCAACTATCCTTTGCACTAAAAATTGCTAATTACCAAATCCACAACCCATACCCGGGCTCACAACGACCATTTCCTATGACTACAACCTTAACCACCAAATCAACATCAACATCCTCTACTTCCTACAGCAACTTCATTCACAAAACTGAACCCAAACCCTAAAACAAAATCGAATTGCCTGCAATCAAAAATACCCCAATTCCGAATTCAACAACCTCAAACAAAATTAATCTAATCCGGTTCAAAATGGAAATAGAAAAGAAAATTAGTTTTTAAATTACCTCATAAGAGTTGAATTGTGCAAGGTAGAGGACGAATTTTTCAGCCATATTTTAGGTGCTAGGGCTTAGGGAGGAATCGACATGAAGATTAATTGTGCAAGCCAGAAGATGAAGAATTTTGTGATCGTTGTATATATCAATTGGTAAAAGAGGACAAGAGAGATTTAGTGTTTAATCAGTTCCGAACAAATTACAAGTTTTTTTGAGTTTTTCACTATTCATTCGTGAGGATAAAGAAAAGTTAAATGTTAAAAAAAAATATAAGCGACCGCGTAAAAGTTAAGCGAAATTTTAGTGAAATGTTGGCGGGAATCAATCAGTAGCGTTTCTTCATTGTTTTTTATATTTTAAAATGATAACGGTTGCACTTACAATTAAACGCCATGAATTTCTGCAACCAAAGGCTGATTTTCTTGTAGTGAATCTTTGAAAATATTACGGACCCACTGATTTGATCCAATAAATCATCAAGCCTCGGCATCGGAAATCTGTATCTGAATGTGATCTTATTCAATGCTCTACTATCTGTGCACATCCTCCACGTTCCATCCTTTTTGGGTACCAATAAAGTTGGTACAGCACAATGACTTAAACTCTCCTGCACACGCCCCTGTCCAAGCAATTCCTCTACCTTCCTCCGCAACTCTTCATGTTCCTTCGGACTCATTCGATAATGTGGTCTATGTGGCAACATTGCTCCCGGAACAAGATCGATTTGATGTTGAATGTCTCTTAGTGGCGGTAATTCCTTCGGTAACTCATCTGGGAATACATCCTCAAATTCTTTCAAAACTGGCTTTGCTTCTTCTGGAATTTCAATCTCTTCACTGCTCTCTCGCCCAATCAGCAAGAATACTTCCGGCTCTTCCTCAACCTCCTTAACAAACTCCTTCAGAGATAATAAAGTTTTCAGCTCTTCAATCTCTTCCGATTTACTTTCTCCCTGTTGTCTCTTCTTTGGAACTAGAATAATCCTCGTACCTTCAAACATAAAACTGTAGCTATTGGTCCGGCCGTCATGTTGTACTGCTCGATCATACTGCCATGGTCTTCCCAAAAGTAAATGACAAACATCCATCTCTACTACATCACACCAGATCTCGTCTTTGTATTTCTTCCCAATAGAGAATGGAACACGAACTCGTCTATCCACTTTCACTTCTCCACCTTTTCTCAACCATGCTAGCTTGTATGGATTCGGATGTTTCTCTGTCTTCAATTTCAACTTTGTCACAGCCTCGGTTGAAACGATATTGTCACAGCTTCCTGCATCAATCACAAATTTACACACCTTCCCTAGTATAGTACATGTCGACTGAAAGATATTACTCCTCAACCAACTCGCTTCTTCCTGCTTCGGTGTCAAACACGATCTCCTCAGCATTAGATTACAACCTTCATCTCCTGACGCAATATCATGTTCATCCTCCTCAACTGGACTAGAATAATCTTCATCAACATCCTCAACTTCCGCAACCATAGTTCTCTTCTTTGGCTTCGGACACTCATTGCTTTTATGCCCCAATTCCTGACAATTGTAACATTTGAAACCATTGTTAACCTTCGTCTTCTCAGCCTCCTTCACCACTGGTTTACTGATAGGTTTAGAAACATTAGAACTCCCACTAACACCCTTCACTTGATTGTTGGAATTAGTAAACACACCACCTCCTCGTCTTCCTTGCTTCTCCCAAGCCAACGCTTTCTGATGTGCCTCCGCCACAGATCTTGGATCGAACATATTAACCATATCCTGAATCTGCATTCTCAATCCCCCAATGAATCTAGATGTCAGCTGCTCTTCCGTTTCCATAATATCATTCCTCGCAATAAGCTGATAAAATACATCCGCGTAATCATTAACAGCCTTTGTGTCCTGCCTCAAATTCTGCAAACGTTGATACATCAGTGATTGATAATTGTAAGATAAGAACGTTGCTTTCATCAATTTCTTCATCTTCTCCCAAGATTCAACTTTTGACTTCCCTATTTGTTCACATGTAAGTTTGGTTTGCTGCCACCATGCCAAAGCTCTACCCCTCAACCTTGTAGCAACCAACTTCACTCTACGATGTTCTGGAACTTCTTTGAAATCAAAAATTTCTTCAACATTAGCCACCCAATCTAGAAACTCCTCCGCTTGCATACCACCTTTGAATTCAGGAATTTCAGTCTTCATCCCCGTCTCCCACTTGTGATCATACTCAGAGTAATTTCTTCCTTGTCCTCGTCCTTGTCTACTACCACCATCATACTCCTCTTCAAAATCAGATGTATATCGTTGTCTATCTCGTCCACCCACATCTCTACTACCATCACGTCTACCACCATCATCCCTTCTATCTACATTCCTCCGTTCACGATCATTCACGTTCCTCCCACGCCTTTGATCATCTTCAACACTTCTATCTCGATTGGAATGTGGCGAGACTCTACTTCCCCCATGGTTAGATTCAGGTGAAACCCGTCTCCGATTTTGATTCATCTCTAACATCATCTTCTCTAACCGACCAATTCCTTCGTTAAGCTTTTCACTAAAGTTTTCATTGATTCTTTGCTCCATCTCATCAGCCTCTTCTCTTCGATACAAAGCTTCAACATTTTGATGTCGATTAGCTCTCCTTGGTGGCATACTTGAAAAATTCACAAACTCTTCACAAATCAAACACAACTTCAACAAGCAATGCATGGCTCAACACTAGCTCGTCAAACTTAAACACTTTTCTTCTTTTGATCCAAGATGATATGGATCGGAATCTCCACACTTGTTGCAAATTGCGATGAACACGATGAACAACCAAACTCCCAAACAAGATAAATCCGTCCTCCAAACTTTAATACAAAGTCGAACAACTTCCCTTCTTGCTCTCGGCCGTGATTAATAACCTCAAATCTTCACTTCGATTCAAACTTCTTCAAGATGATTGGCTCCAAGACTCGATTTAGCTATGATTGGCTAAACAAGCTTTGATACCAAAACTGACGCAGCGGATTAATCAAAAATAATGTAGATCGATGAAAGTAGTAATCGGTGAGTTGAGAAATACTGAAATTCCCAAATTCGTTGATCCGAAGATACCGAATTCTAGCTATCTCTGACACGTTGATCGCGCACGATACCGTGAGGAGAGATCTTCAATTCTTCAAGCGTTGATCAAGCGCACTTGATTCCACGAATCGGCTTCTGCAATCGTTGAATCGAGCGCACTCGATTATCCGAAAGAGGAGATAGGAGATTACCCTCAACTACCAATTTGGTGAAAGCACAAAGCTAATAAAACAAGAGTTTTATTTCAAATCAACTAAACTATTACAAATGGCACCACCGGCCTATTTATAGAAGTTACAACTCACGCAAAACAAAAATGTACAACACTTAAGTCGGCACCGACTCATAGCCTACGACTTACGACTCAACAGCTCTGACTTAACAAAGAGAAAATTCAAACAGAAAATACATCACTTAGGTCGGCAACGACCTAAACAACACGACTTAACACTTGTCCGACCTAACAGCAAGGCAGCGACTTAAGAAACAGTTCCTGGCGACCTTCCCATAAGCGACTTAAGACCAAAACAGTTACAACACCTTACAAGCCTTCAACGACTTACGACTTAACAGTTCACCAAATCAGCCGACTTAACATACATGCCGACTTAAAGAACAGACGACTTAAAAACAGCAGCGATTCATCTTGAGCGACCTAAGGAATCAACGGTAAAGATTATGTCGGCAGAAAAGATCCCCGGCTCCACACGTCATCTTACTTGTTAGGTCGTAGACGACCTAAAACACCTCCCTTAAGTCGTAGCTGACTTAAGACTTGCGCAGTTTCAACTTGTGCCGCTCCTCCTTTAGCTTTAGGTCGTAACTCGCTCGAGTTAAGTCGTGGATGACTTACGTCTTCAATTCCGTTAAGTTGTACACTACCCAAAACACTTCCCTTAAGTCGTTGCCGACTTAAGCCTTGCGCATTTTCAACTTGTGTTGCTCCTCCTGTAGTTTTAGGTCGTAACTCGCTCGGGTTAAGTCGTGGGCGTCTTATGTCTTCAACTCCGATAAGTCGTGGGCGACTCATGCTATTGCCTTGGTTAAGTCGTGGACGACTCATGCCATTTTTGTTAAGTCGGTCACGACTTAGACCTTCAATTTCCTTAAGTCGGTCACGACTTAGTACTTGGCCTGCATCAATTATTGCTCAAAGTTGGCTGCTACTTAATATTTGATGAATCGGTTTCTTGGAGTGCTTTTCAACTATTACTGACTTAATATTTTTATACAACTACTTTAACCAATCAATCACGCGAAGCATAGTTTGACCTAGTATATAATGAATATTCAACCACACATACTCAAAGCCAAAAAGTGATTTTCTCTTAGTAGTAACAAATATAACGATTATTATTGCTTTTCTTTAGGAAGCTTCCACTGCATATTCCCAACCCGGTAGACTTTAGAAATACACCAGCAATTCTAATTTTGGGTCTGGACTTCACAGACTAAAAAGATACACAAAACCATATAAGGCAAAAGACAATCACTTTAGCATGGCTAGAAAAATAAGCCTAAATAGCAGTAAACCCTGGAACAAACAAATTCGAAGATAATGGACGCATTATTCAACCTAAATTCCTCTAGCAATGGTGGGCCTCTGACAGGTATAAGGCAAACTTGTTAAAAAAACCACGGCCTACCATTAAGAATTGTTTCTACAAAGCGGTAGAACATTTCTTTAAAATTAAAACTTTGCTTGTGGTATAAATTCTACAAATCTTGCCGTGATCCCCAAAGTTGATAACCCTATCTATTTATATATTTCATCATATCGCTTATTTTACAGTCATCTACAAATGCATCGCAAACAGTATAACTACCAGACTTAAAGCCTTTTCTATTAAGAATCATTTCATCCAAGCAAGTTGCATTCTTTACAGTTTTAACAGTTTTGATTCTAGCTCACATTACAAAACCATATTAAACTACCATAAAAACAAGAACTAAAAAAATAAAGCTCACCGATTTTGAGATTTTCACGATGGTTGATTTTCTTCTTTTTCACGATAATGAAGATAATTTGTTTCGTGTGCTGTCGGATCGAAGGTTTGTATTTTCGTGCGCTGTCGGATTGAAGATAATAAGTTGATAACCCTATACGATGTTAGGTTTTAGAATAGGGATTGGGGATGAAAATGACGAGAGCGGGAGCAGGGATTGAAGTTTAGGGATGGATTTCTTCTGAAAGTAGTTGCTGTTACATGTATTTATGTATCTCGGGTTTTCTCATACCATACATATGTGTGACACTTGGTTTTTGTTTTCCTTAAAATCCTCATGTACTCCTTCGAGTAGGCTGAGTAGCAGGTTTTACCTTGGACGCTTCAGAGTTTGGAAGACGAGCTAGAGACTTCCATTATTTATCTATCTCTATTTTCGTTGTTCCATTTTCGCTATGTATATATATCAGCATTTTGAGGACAGGTAGTTATAACTATCCAGGCCGATGATAGTACTTAGGTATTGTGACTCTGAAATTCATGCATTCAGAATAACCCTTTGTACTGTTCTTTTGATATTACATATTATCGTTCTGCTATGAGATTCTGATATTGTGTACTTCCTTTCTTGTTCTATTCTTTTTTTATTTTACCCCAACTTTCTGTCTTTCTGGCACTTAGGTGTTCGGTAGACGAATACCGTGGATGTATTTAGTGTCGACATTTGACAATCGAAAAGTCGGGTCGTTACAATGCTTATTCCTGCTCTATCCATTAATCCACCCTATAAAATCGATGTTACCATTTCCATCATGGAACCCCTCTTAAAAATTCTATGTTAATTCTTTAGAGCTCTTTAGATCCAACCAATTCCCATTTTAGTAGTCAAATATTTCAAAAAAAAATCAAATTAATAACTTCAAAATCGGTCATCCTATACAATCACTTTATTCAGTTCAAAACGAAGGTTATTTTTATTCCAATGATGGTGATGGGTGCATTTCTAATCCCAGTGTTGAACTTATGTCATCTAACACTAGAAAAGCCCCTCGTTTTAGTGAGCTTTATGGCATTGAATTCCCTTCTTATCAAGACTCGAGGGCCATAAGTTCACATAATAAAGCAAAAATAGCTCAAGAAAAGAAGAATGCCTTTTCTGGGGAGGCAAATAGGAAGAGGCTCTCTAGGGAAGAAAATTTTCCTTTTTTAAAGCAATTCAAAATGACCAAGAATCAATGTGGGTAATTACCCAATTAATGAAATATTAAAGAGAGTACTACATAAAATTCTAATCAAAAGAATAAAGAGAAAGAAATTGGTGCATCACAAAATTATTCTAGGAAAGGGAAACAAGTTAGCATGCATTCAAACGACGAAAGTAAGGAGATCAATTTTGATGTCAACGAGTATCTTAATGATGATGCAGCAAGTTTATATACTACTCAGAGGAAAAGAAAATCATAAAACCTAATCAATTGAAGGTTGCCTAGTGATCAAGAATTTCATTTTATTTATATGTTAGTACTGGATCATGTTTTTTGTTGAGTCTATCTTATTAGCTTTATATTAAGCTATGCCAATATTTTAGTTTGTTTTTCTCACAATTTCATTTTTAGCTTCTTTTAGTTTATTTGTTGTTGTTTATGCGATGTCTTCATGTTTTTCTTTATGTCTACTGGAATAGTAATGGAAAATAAAACTTATTAATTGGGTTTGGTCTCTTGTTGGATTGTATTTGTCCTTCTAAAATGATTGCTTCAATTCTTTTTGTTAGTTTATTTGCGCGCGCGTGCGCGCATATATATATATATATGTAATCTTTTGTACAAACCGCATCGACGCATGATATTATGAAATAAAACTTTCTAATTATCGTCTCCCATAATAATTTAGTAACGTTATAACGTGCTTTGAATGAATGTTACCCTTATTAGTCAGTAGTTTGTTTATAAACAAGCTAGACATATCCAAATAGAAAATAATATTTTTTGATAATAAAACTAAATATATTGTAAACTTTTTAGTAATGAAGGGAATATATTCGTATATTTAGATAACTAAAATTTCATAACTTAAACTTACGTATTTAGATTTTAAGTTCGTTATCAATTTAATAGCTAAGTAAAAGGATATAATTTGATAAAACAACAAATTACTAGGGTGTTTTGGAAGAGAAATTTTGGATGCTATTGAAAATATAATTGGGATACATGATAACTATAACTGCAAAAATCTTGTAACAATTTTAGTTGCATTTCTATTTTGTAAGACCACACCAAGAGTCCTTTGATAAATTATCTTTTATTTACTTTGATTATATTCATATTCAAAAATTCCACTTCAAGTATTAGTTTAATAAATAAGAGATACAAAACTGTTTACTTAACTTATTTTCTAATTAAGAAGGTGTATCTAATCCGAGTATGCTACTGTCGAATCAAAATTAATACTTTTATGATAATGCCTTAACTATCGATAAAAAATTAACTAACGTTATAAGAAAGAATAAAACTAAAAGCATCATTTCTTACACAGAAACGTCAACCATTATCAGAAATGGTAAGCCAGTCTTATATATTCTATACTTCTTTTTTTATTTACCAATTTTTAAAATACCCAAAACAAAAAAAAAATTGCAGAAGACCAATTTTAGTGATTTTTTATCTCCAAGAATAGGTCTCATTTTTTTAGTAAAGAGGATAGACTTTTCAATCAAATACATGAGAAGGACAAAAATTTGTTGAGAATGACATGTTAATTTCAACGAATAGTGTATTAAAGTTTTATGTGAGGAATGACATGCGCCAGATCTTAGCAATAGCGGTGACTTAGGTGAATGTGATGGTGGTCGATTAGGGTTTTGAAGAAAGCACAAAATTGAAGTACGTTGACAATGTGGAGGTGAGAAGGATGCAGAAGGGATGACTGTGGTGACAATAATGGTTTCAAGTTTCATCATTAATACATGTAAATTAATAAGATTATAACAAGTAATTATAATAGAACTACATTAATAATTTTCTTTTTAATTACTATTAAATACTTTTTTTACATATTTAAAATTATGTTACTCATTTTAATGAATTTTGATAATTGTTATGCTGAATTTGACAAAAATTATATATTTTCCTTTCTTAATTTTAATTGCCAAGCTTATTGCTATGATTTAAATTGATGGTATCTTGGTGAGAGGCGGTTGACATAATCCACGGTTATCTAGTGGTGAAGAAAACATCGGGTGGAGAAATGTTGACAGCAGTTGGAAAAAAGGGAAAGCGATGAGAATGTTGAAATTTTAGTGGGAATCAAAACATGATATGGTAGGAGAAATGACACATACATCCTCATCTTTTTTTTCTATTCAATTGTTTTATAAGTACGTGAAAGGGTTGATTGAGAATTTCAAAAAAGCTTCACCATAGAAAAGGATTTGCATTATTAGTAGAGATATATATTCCCTTCTTTGCTAAAAAGTTTATAATATCTTTTAGTCTTATTATCAAAAAACAATATTTTCTATTTGGATATGTCTGTTTATAAAAAACTACTGACAAATAAGGGTAACATTCATTCAAATTACATTATAACGTTACGAAATTATTAAGAGAGACGATGATTAGAAAGTTTTATTTCATCATATTACGCGTCAGTGCAGTTTGTACATAAGATTATTTATGTAGTGTTTGTGTGTGTATATATATGTATGCGTGTGTCTCTGTATGTGTGTGTGCAAATAAACTAACAGGAAAGAATAATGAAGCAACCATCTTAATTGTGAGAAAAACAAATGAACTAAAGTTCTGGCATGGCTTAATATAAAGCTAATAAGATAGACTCAACAAAAAAGAGGATCCAGTACTAAAATAAAAATAAATGAAATTCTTGATCACTAGGTACCTTTCAATTGATTAGGTTCTATGATTATTTGTTCTCCGAGTAATTTATATACTCGCTGCATCATCATTAAGTACGGGTTGACGTCAATATCGATCTCCTCACTTTCCTGTTTGAATGCATGCTAACTCGTTTCCCTTTCCCAGAACAATCGTGCTCTGCACCAATTTCTTTCTCTCTGTTCTTTGGATTAGAATTCGGTATAATGTCTCTCTTTGACATTTCGTTAATTCGGTATAATGTCTCTCTGTTCAAACTGAAAACGATAGGCCAATTCTGAAGTTATTGATTTGATTTGTTTGAAAGATTTGAAGAGCTCTGAAAATGGTACACAAGTGTTCTGTTTGAGGTTTTTCCATGTCAAAATTATAAGCGGTCGAGCTCAATTGTGTCGTGTGGACGGAGCAACATGCGATTCATGATTTTCATGAATCGGTAATATAATATTATTATATGTAGCAGCATTATTGATACATGATGATAAATCCTTCCAACTTTTAGAGTAAGGAATAAATAAACTATAGTTTTTTTCCGCCATGAAGCAATAGAGATTGCAAGAAAAGTTAATGAGAAAAGGAGAAAATGTAGGTTATTTATAGTAGCACATCGTGTTGCTTTTTTATAGATCTTTCATTTAAAGGAATTTAAAGAAATTAACGAGTATTTCTATCATCGACGTTTCAGAACGAGGAAATAACTTTAAATTAAACGCACGTTCTGTGTTGTCATATGCATGTACTTTGTTATTTCCCTTTATTATCCTATGCTCCAAGCCAATATGAAAAAAAAGGTAAAAATTTAGATAGCGTTTGGTTTGTTATTTTTTATTTTTGAGTTTTCGTCCATACAAAAATGCACTAGACACATTTATATTGTCGAAAATGACCAATTTAACAAACGAAGTTAACATACAAAATAGAATTTTTATTTATATTTTCCGCGTTTTAGGAAAAAACACAAGCACGTGAAACAATCCATTCTTCTGTCGTCCATCTATCTCTTTCGTCCTCCCATCCGTCTTTTTTTCATCTTCTCCGTCATCCCTCCATTCTTCTCATATTTGAGACACATATTGAAAACCGAAAACACAAAATTCGTTTTTAAACCGAACATCTAGAATTAAACAATGAATTAAAATATGTTTTCAAACCAAATCCACTAATAATTATATTCTCTGATTATAATGTCGTCTCACATTAATATTTTTTCTTTTTTAATTATGCTTGAATATTTTCTTTTTTTTACATGTTTAGAATTATAATTACCTCTTATAATTAATTATGACAACCATTTTCATTTCTCTATTTAGTTAATTGGCATGCTTATTGCTATAATTTGAACCGATGGTATTGTGGGATTCATGAACTTAAATAGCAATATACTAGCTACCAGGTATGTAAATCAAATATTTGCATTAAATAAAATAAAAAAAAGTGCTATTTCAATCGACATTAAACACCAATTTACATTAGTAAATTCAAGTTTGACCCATGCAATTATGATTTTTAATCAACTACTACGAATAGAAGAAAAAACTAGCATAATTTTGTTCACAAATTAGCTACGTAATAATGGTAGATTTGCAGCATATATGGAATAATAAAAACGGATGTCCAACTAATGGAAAAACAATTAGTCAATAGTCCTTTGTTTGTTAAAAGGAGCATGTATGAATTTTATAATTCTAAGTTCGAAGGTAAAATAATAATTTTTTCAAAAAATATATTATAAATAGTCTTCTCTCTAATCATATTCAGTTTGAATAGTTGTAACACCCAAGTCTCAAGGTATGTTGTTTACAATTCCTTTTTATTGAGAAGTGATACAAGTTTACAGTGAGCATAACTTTTAGAACATGAAAGACTTCCTAATTGTTGGACTGTTCTTAAAATACAAGTACAAAATTTTGTTACTTTTTTGAAACCGTTGAGCTTATCAAATGGATTTGGTGTTCCTTAAATAAATTAATTTATTAATTATATTATAAGACCACTCAACAATGAACATATAGAAATAGACTCTTAGATAAACGTTGCCAACTATGACCCTATGATTCCACCATAGCCTATAGATATTAGGCATAGGATATCTTTTGGAACATTTGGTAGAATATTTTAATTAAATACCAAGACCTTTTAGGTTTAATTTGGGTAAATTATCTTGTGGTTAATGCTGTCTCACATTACCTTTTCTTTATTCATTATGCTTGAATCAAATTTTTACATATCTAGAGTTGTTATTACATGTTATAATGAATCTTTATTATTTCATTACTTGCTATAATTAAGGAGTATTGACTGATTGTATACACTTCATATATGCTTAGAAACTCTAATAGTTTACAATGCAAATACCCTTAGTCAATTAGTCAATACTTAAGAAAAATTTGCAGTTTATATGAAATGATAAAAAATGGTCGTCCAACTTATGAAAAAACTAATTAGTCGATGATAGGCGTAGCTCGCATTTAAAAGTGCGTGGGTTGAACGTTAAGTCTCATATCGTAAGAAATATGACGCATAACGTGGTATATATGTGGAATTGGTGGCACGTAACATTGAGAATTCCTTTTGTTATAAGTAAGTGTTGCCAAGACCACGTATGTGTCCGTTCCGAAAGGCGATGGAGGGATGTTCAATCGAGATGCTGGTACATCAGAAGCTTCATCAAGATGGCACTATTACGGATCAGTAAAGCGCGCGTTCATGGTGACGCGTTGAAGTGTCGAAACATAATAGTCGATACTCCTTTTTTGTAAAAGAAGCATACATTATAATACAGATTGTATTTTATTTTAATAAGTACATAAATAGAATTATAACAAATATTTGTAGCATATATTAAATAATAAAAGTGGTCGTCCATCTTATGAAAAAATAACAATTAGTCAATTCTTCTTTTGCTAGATAAAAGAAGCATATATGATCCTATGTAGTTAATGCCCCGCTATTACCCCGCTATAACCCCGCTGTATCTCATAGCGGATTTCTACCGCTACGATATTTCCATATAGCCCCAAAATATAGCCTTTCCGCTTTAAGCCCCGCTATTTCCGATATATCCCGTTATTCCCGCTATATTCCGCTATTTCCGCTATATCTTTAATAAAATAAATTGAAAATTACATTTATACATTATAAAAATTAATAAACTAATTTATTTGATTTAATTTTTAATATATTTTCAGAAATGAAAATACTCTAATATTCTACTAAATTCAATTATGTTATATAACAGTTTTACGTTTATTTAAAGTATATTCGCACATGTTTTTATTTAAAATTATTTATGTATTAATTATAATTCAATTGAATGATAATTTTTCATTTAATTACCATTTATATATTTGTAAAAACATTAAGTACGAGTTTTATATGCTATTTTAGAGCCATCCGCTATATCCCGCTATATCATCGCTGTATCTCCGCTATGACTTTTTGCACATCCACCGCTTTGAATCTACCGAGCGCTTTAACTGCACAGATATGATCAATTGTAAACAACTTACCTTGACAGGTAATACTACTTAATTATATAAAGGGTAATTTTATCTATATCCACAAGATTAATTAGTTAATCCAATTTTGACATTAATTGAGTTAATCCACTAATTTTTTTTAGTTTATCCACATGTGGATTAACTAATAAATTTGTTATCTTCTCTGTTTCTTCTCTTACAAACCTTAAAAAATGAATTTTCACACATACAATTCAATATACAATATCATTCAATTCCTAATATACAATCAATTCTCTTACTTTTAACATGAAAATTGTATCTTGCCTGTTTGAATTTATAGTCGTAATTTTTCAAAGTTTTTGTAGAACAGAATGATGCAAAGAGATTTTTTTGTTTTCTTTATTTTGGATATTAGTTGCGCACATTCTCTTTATTCTGAATATTGATTGTGGACTAAAATTCCTCATATTGTTGATTAATTGCTTCAATGTTAAGGTTGAATAATTCTTAACATGGCTAAAACTAGTATACTTTTACATGTAGGAGTTAAATAAATAAGGTGGATAAACTAAATAACTTACAAAAGTCAAATAATGCTTATAATTAGGGTGGATTAACCAAATAAAATGGTGGAAACAATTATAAACAATTAGTCAATGCCCCTTAACTATAACAAGTAATGAAATCATAAAGATTCATTATAATAAAGTTTGTATTTTATTTTAATTACAATCATACATGCTTAGATACTTTTCTTGTGTTTTATTTAATGCAGATATTTAATTTACATCTTGCAGTATAATGTCATTTAGGTTCATGATACAAACTGGTTATATAAAACACATAACAATATTAGAACATTTTTAATAATCATTCAAATCAAATAAATTACGTCGGACTTATTATTATTTCAAACTTTCTGCATCTGTGCTCATATCATTGTAACAACCCACCTTTTCAACCCTCAAAAGTCGGCACTTAATACATTCACGATATTCAAATGTCGAACATCCAAGTGCCGGAAAGATAGTTTGTTAGGGTAAAAAGAAAAAGAAAATGGAAAACGGAATCTCACAGTGGAACGATAGCATATAATATAATAAAGACAGTAAAAGCTGTCACTCTAAGATACATGGCATATCAAAGTTAAAAACAAACCTCGTCAGCCTGGACAGATATAATTTTTTGACCTTACATTGCTGATGGGTATATATAATAATACAGCGGTAAATAAAAATATTACGATAGGTAAACATCTAGCTCTACTCCATGAGCTCCATGTCCCACCAACGACAACTTGAAATATACCTGGTCTGACCCGAGCATTATAATAAACAACACCCGGATCAGTCTGGAAAACCAACGTGAGAAAACTCAAGCAATATGGTGAACATATAATAATTCTGTTAGACCAAGCCGCTAAACACGGAACGAGTTTTACCTTACAAGAACAACATCCATAAATGAAAGAATGGAAACAAGTAGGAACAAAATCAGACTTGAAAGAACGAAAACAAATAATTAAATATTGAGAAGAGTTCCAGGCACTTCTCGATGCAATTAAGAAAACGATTCAAAATTTTGAATCAAATGAAGAATATGAATTTTTTCAACAATGACTAGCAGGGTACACCCTCTTACCGAAAGAATATCTCTAGAAAATACACTTAAGAACTACGATGACTCTCAGACACATCCAAGCCGGACCCCGTTAACCTTACCGAGTATCCGAGTATTTCACATCTCCATGCGCTTACAACCAAATTCAATCTACAGTAGATGTGAAGATATCCTAATGGGAGTAACCCCACATAACTTGGCTTCCACTTGCTCTTTGGTTTTAGTCATTTCCGACAAAGGATATCAACGTCAGAATGAGCAACAAATCATCTTAGATTGACGAAACACAAAAGATAGTAAAATCAATAGTCAATAAATTAATTACCGAGAATAAAAAAATGGTCGTACATGAAAATTAAATCTTTTAAAACATTTGACTCACACTTGTGCTTATTCACATCATAAATATTTGTAAAACACTTTAAAAACAAACACAATTTGAAATATTGTGTTCAAAGAGCAAATTATATTTCTCATTGTATTAAAAAGTAGGTTCAAAAACAAATGTCATTGAAACATCGTTTACTATAAACCCAAAACAATTTACACTTAGCTTTATTTTTAAACATTCCATTTTAAAGATTGTCTTATTCATAGATTATTATTTATCACTTTTAAAACAATATTTATTATCCCGGAAAATAATAAATCAATTTCAAATACTTTTATAAATTTAAAACAATGTTAATACCGAAAGGAATTTAATTTAAAGCAACGTTAAAATACTTTTATAACTCTTTTATAAAATTAAAACCGCATTAGTTATCCCGAAAGAAAATTAATTAAATTAATTATCTTTTTATAAATTTAAAACAACATAAATTGTCCCAAAAGATAATTAATCAAATTCATAATCTTTTTATAAATTTAAAGCAACATTAATTGTCCCAAAAGATAATTAATCAAATTTGTAACCTTTTTATAAAGTTAAAACAACATTAATTATCCCGAAAGAGAAGTAATCAATTTATAACCTTTTTATAGAGTTAAAACAACATCAATTATCCTGAAAGATAATTAATCAAATTCATAATCTTTTTATAGAATTAAAATAACATTAATTATCCGGAAAGATAATTAATCAAATTTATATTCTTTTATAAATTTTAAACAACACTTATTCTTTATTTCAAAATTCTCAATAATGCTTGAAAATATGGTTTAAATAACTTTCAAAGTGCAAAAACGCGACCAAACATTATTTTGTAAAAATACAAGCACAAGTTCAACACACACAATGGTTTAAGGAGATGATATTTCATAAATGACGGTATAGCGATAATCGCTATAGCGACACTTACTCAAATTAAACAGTACGTCACAAATATTTCAACCAAACATCAATATAAGCAACGTATGAATATAATTAAGATGCATATAACAATAAATTAATAATGACGAGAAACCCCTTAGGTTCTCTTTACAAAAGTCCCCTACAAAATAATTGTTATTTATACAATCCGCTTTTCAAGCGGAGATTCAAATCCAAACAAACTATCTAATAACAAATATATTATTTTAATTAACAATCACTAGCTAACATATCATTTATTAATTAACCCACATATTAATTAAATTCAAAAATAATCGTTTTACTTTGGAAGCACAGAACATTGATTTTTTCTGTTCGATAGATGTCCAAAATAATCTATTTAATTATAGCAAAACGGTGTTTTATTCTGCAAATAAATATCATAAACGAAGTATAACTAATTAAAATACGTTAAGCGCAATTAAATTAAATCACTATAATTTTATTATTAATTTATACTTCATTACAACTAACAGCTATTATCCGATCATTCAACAATAATCTATAGAAACACCGATATCATATAGTTTACTTAAAGGTGGGTAAACTCACCAAAAATTCTAGTTGACACTTTCGCATTTTGGTTTGATCTAAAATTGAACGACATTCGATTTTAGCTCAAAATTCTACTAGCTTCAAATCCAATGAAATTAGTTCCAATGCGTATATAACGATGATATGAGTCTAACGCAAAAGACCTCGTCCAAATCATACCTCGTATGCAAGAGTTATTGAATTTATAAGATTTCGGATTTAAATAATTAAATTAATTCACTTAGCTACAAAGTAATTACCCTTAATCCACGTTTAAAATTTTCTTCCGCAAAAAAAAAGAAATTCCCGATTGAACCCATTCAGGCCTTGGCCATTAATCCCTAACGCTGCCTTAGGCCATCGTAGCTTATGCCATCTCTACCATCGTTCATGTCTAAGCGAGGCAGACCCGACCATGCCAAAACATCATGTCCGCACCCACGCAAAGAATCGCGACCTGAAGCTCATCTTTGGTCGTACAGAAATGTCACGGCCACCAAAATGCCACCACAACCCACCAAGTTGCGGGCGCAGCTGCTCCCCGTCACGACAAACCCAACTACAATCATCAAAAGACCTATCTCCTCCTCATCCCCTGAAAACCCAAACCCTAGTTCACTTTATCCATGTCCAGACTGTCGAACAATCCAAACCAACGCCGCAACTTACAACACCTGTACCAAATCGAAGGTCTCACCAAGATGAACCCTAAGATTCTTGTTTTACAGTTTATAATTGAGTAATTGATTTGATTTTAATTTTGAAGGTGGTGGTTTACTTTGTTTTTTCTCCATGAAATGATAAATAGAAAATTGAAAGAGGAAAAGAAAAGTCAAATGTGTTGAAAGCTAAGTGTGGGTTATCTTTTTTTACAAATTTTCGGCATCTCACTACATAGAATTTTGTTCGCGTACGAACCGCAAACGACAAAACAAAAATAAGATCGTGCATAGAAACGAGATACGATCATAAAACAATAATAAAATACACAAATTATTTCATTTTTTGTAAACTTCAAAAATACCATCGTTTACCGCAATATACGTCAAACGAAAATTTAAATATTTTTCAAATTAAAAATTATTGAAGGATCCAATAAATTCATTTAAAAATACCTCACTAAAAACAAGCGTTTTATAAACAATTGATTTTCTTATTATTTATTCGAACCATTTATTATTGTAAATAAATTTATAAAATGAGTTCACCATTATTATTTATTAATTAAAATGAGTTAGATAAGGCTATTAAATCCATTTAATTAATACTTAATTCACAATTCAAATATTTAAATAATCCTTATATTTGAATATAAGTTATTAAACTCTATAAAAAAAATATTTAAATATTTAAAATTAATTAAATATTCAAAATCAAAATGAAAAAAATTCTGGGATATTACAACCATGAACCATACTCCCCTCTTCATCAGTTTTGACAATACACTTTTTTATCTTCTTTTTTATTTCGTAGTTATCGTAAATTTCTCATCACTTTGACCATCCTTTTGCTGCTCTTTTGCTTCTTATGTCTACTTTTCTTCTAAAATTTTGGTGGAGATTATAGCTCCTTACAAGTTCCAGTGATTAACACGTGTTTAGCATAAATAGGGCAGACATTTACAAACCTCTAAATAAATCAACATAAACCTACCTAATTAAAATATTTATATAGTTTAAAATTAGTATAACTAGATTTACTTTCCTTAACATCCGTTTAAAGATCATAACTTCCAAAATACACAATCAAATGCATGAAAAGGAAACAAAATATTTTAGTGGAGCATTAATTTGTTAGCATGATAATGTATATAAAAATAAATGAAAATGAAAATGAAAATATATGTCAACTAAAAACCAATATAAAGAAATAAATTGTATTATATACAAAGAGACAAACAACAAATGAAAATATAGTTCAAATGCATTTTTAGATATATTGGAAATGACTTAGTATCTTTGTTTTGAAAATCAAAATATTAATTTTTATATCGCTTCTCTTGAACATCACATATTATAAAATAAAGTATTTTCAAAGCTTATTACTAAGGACTTATTATCAATGTGTTAACTTGTTAAAACTTCTTAAATAACACCATATAAATGTTCTGTTATGTCTTGAAGTTGATTAATTAAAAAATCTTATAACATATATGTAGAAAAGATGTCAAACATTTAAATGAAAAGGATACAATGAAATAATAAGAGCAAAAAGTGACAATAACTATGAAAATTATGTAGTAGGCTTGAATATGTCCTTGAAAATGATATGTACTTTATAATCAACATGCGTAATTCAAAGAAAAACAAATTAAGTAAGTAACTAAAATATTTATTATGATCATCAAAGAGGTGCATGGTGATAGAGTTAAGGGTATATCCTAGGGGAAATTTGGTTATTTATTGTAAATTATTAATTTTGTAATAAAATATCATTTGAAATAAAAGGTGTTTTTCTTTCTACTATATACTTGCTATAACTTGTGTAACGATCCATAATTGCAAACCGTTCATATATAAATATCTAAATTATTAATATATTTGAATCATGGATTTAATGTTATTAAAAGTGATTTTATAACCTTTTTAACCCCCTTTTAATTAATACTAATGATGAAAAATGTATTTTAGTTAAATGTATACAAAAATAAATATTCAAAGAAATATCGATAATGTGACCGAATATTGTTTTATCGATAAACAACTTTTTACTCGGTAAAAGTTGTTCAAACTTGTTGTGCTTTCTTAATATATTAATGTGTAATTAATTAGCTAATAAAAATATTTCTATGATATGGCTAACTAAATGTGAATATCAAAAGGTGATTAGCAAACGGTTTAAGGAAGAGGATATTTTGATGAATAGTGTTTTAGATATTTTTCCTAAGAAAATGAGGTGTAAAGGTGGCATGTGAGGGCGAGGCAACTTTGCGACCTTTCAAGAAGGGTAGAAGGTGGCAGTGAACTCTTGACTAAAGCTTACAAATACACCCTTAATGGTTTCACTAAACACTTTTAGGAAATTATCAAAATGGTAGAAACTAATTAGTGCTAATCCATTTCTATCATCACCAATCTTTCTATAATCAATCCAAATCTATTCCAATCTTTACCAAACTTTAGCTATAAGCCTATATCATCAGAGGAAGTAAGAATAGAAAGTTGAAAATGGAAGAAAAGGAGAGTAAGTCCCCCTACATGTTGAGGCCGTGAGCAATTTATGGAGGAGGGAGGAAGCAAAGTGCAAAAGCAAGGCTAAAGGTGAAGTCTTTAGGTGTTTGGTGATGGTAGGAAGTGGTTCTATGTACTTTGGTGTTTGTGCTTGTGTTTGGCTTGGTTTTGGATGAGCAAAATCACCATTTGATGTATATGAAGTGTGATGACCTACCTTTTTGACCCTCAAAAGTCTACTCCAATACATCCACGGTATTCACGTGCCGAGTATCAAAGTGCCGGAAAGATAGATTGTTGGGATGAAAGAAAGAAAAGAAAAAACATAATCTCACGTCATGACGAGTAATATATAATATACAATAGATCTTTACAAGAGAAAAACTGTAATATACATACATCAATCTGAGTAAACTAACATATCATCAGTCTAGACAGTTATAACAACATGTCCTCACAAATGCTATTAAATATAAAACAACAAATGCAACAAAAATAAAAGATACATGAATACATCTTGAAGGCATCTAGGTTGTTTCCTAAAGCTCCAAAACATCTATAACTAAATCTGGAAATATGCTCAGGTTGACCTGAGCATTATGAGAAAATAACGCCCGAATCTGTCTGGTAAACCAACATGAGAATCACAAATCATATGGATATCTAGTATCATAAAACCTTTCAAAAATAAAGGTATCTCATAAGACCACGCCGCACATAACATGAACAGGTTTTTATCTTATGATAACTAAACCATATTATAGGAAATCCAATGATATTATAATAATGTCTATGGATTAAAATAAATGTATAATATAGCTGGAATGCATGCATCTCACGTTCCAGCATATTTAAGCACAACTAAGTCCGTAAGACACTTATTGAAGAATGGATTCCATACAATGACAAGGCTATTGGGGTATCGTCTATCACAGTACACTTCTAGAAAATGTACCAAGTCGAAAACCCTTCCACCTCTGTGAGTCAAGACCGGCCTACCCCTTCCTTGATAGTATCAAATATGATCGACACCCCGGTTGTCTCTGATAAACCGTTCCATGGACACAAGCATATATAATTTAAGAATAGATATCAATCTAGATACAGGTAATGACCATACCCTTATGGTAGCGAACTACAAAGCCATGGAGCATATCCCATGTTTTAGTCATTAACGGATGTTAGACTCGAGGCTACTTTTTACCTTTTAGCAAATCCTACTTGGGATGCTAACACTGTCCTCCAGGAAACAATGCAATACCAACATTCATCCATATAAGTTATTCAGGATATGAAAAACCAAAGGCACTACTTCTACTACATCCTCAGGATTAGTGGCAAGTAGCCCTTGCTCTTTAAAGAACTTAGTCTTCGATTATCTTTAAGATGTATCAAATTTGAACGCTTATGTCAGTTCGAAGTGGTTTTTAGATAATATATCTTATCCCGGTCTCTCCGAACCGACAATCAATAATTGCAAAATTGGCCAAGTTTTGATAGTCGGTTATTTAACTATCAAATAAACGAACAATCGAATCAGGGATTTAATTTCACATGGGAACTATAACATCCTCCATTTCGAGACCCAAAGCTACGTGCGTTTACTAAATCGTTTAATTCACTTTCTTATACGTTCAAATAGTGCAGAAATGTGTATTTTATATTTAAAATAATTTATAGAGAAACTAGCTTTTAAAACTATTTTCCGAAAATGATTATTGAAACCAATATTTGAAATTCCTTTATTATAGGAAATAAATAGATTTTGTATTTGAAAATAAATTTTAGAATACTCTATAATAATAATTTTAAATGCCCATTTATTTCAAAAATTATTTCAAAAAGGTATAGAGAAATTCATGCTCGAAAACAATTAACAAAGAAAATATCTCAAAACCGATATTCAAATTCAATTCAAATTCACAGTATTACGAATGCTGCAGTCATCCATAGTATTAATTTCCAATGACAAAATGCACCTATGTTAATCATATATAACATCAGAAGCACATGAGTATGAATTTATTCAGAACTCAATTCGTTAAATAAACTTTCATATTTCATTTCAAAGTAAGATTTCATATTCATTACATAATCCTATTCGCAATCCCACGTTCACAGGAATTATAATTATTACAAAATACTCCAAAAGCAACATATGAAGATGCCTCCTTGATCGATCAGAGTTTACTACTACTTGACAGTTATAATTTTTGTCATTACATCCATTCAAGCAAAATGAACTATATAGAGGATTAAATAAAACTCCTAATATAGCAATCCGTCTCCTGCACGTCCCTAGAAGCTTATTCGTCAAACTAAAAAAACCTGAAAACCCTACTCCCAACCTACTCAACTGAGCACCCAAGAGTTTAAGGGAAAAAACAAAAACTTCAGGTCAGACAAACAGTCTAGTGTAAATAATGACCTAACATCTCGAACCAAATAGATATCTAGTGAGACCATGCCATTAAGCGGAATGGGTTTTCCCCTCACTAGTACCTTAATTAGATATAACAATCAAAATTCATGCACCTGCAAGCACAATGGTTAATGCACAATAAAATTATTATTTGCGGGCATAAAATATGGGTAAGTCCGACTAATCTTTCTTCATAGTGTTAACTACTATAACAACCCACCTTTTCATCCTCAAAATTTAACGCTAATACATCCACGATATTCACGTGCCAAGCATCCAAGTGCCGAAAAGATAGATTGTTGGAGGGAATAGAAGAAAAGATAGAATAGAATCTCACATCGTGACGAGTAATATATAATATACAACAGATCTTTACAAAAGAAAATTTGTAATACATACATCAATCAAAGTAACTATCTATCATCGGCCTGGACATTTGTAACAACCTGTCCTCACAATTGCTGATAAATATAAACAACCAATGCGGAAATAAAATATACGTAAATATGTCCTAGGGCATCCAGCTCGTCCCTTGAAGCTCCAAAGCATCCAAACTAAATCTGAAAATATGCTCGGTCTGACCCGAGCGTTATAAGAAAATAACCCTCGGATCAGTCTAGTAAACCGACTTGAGAAACACACCTCATACGGATTTAATGTTATAAAACCCTTCCAAAAAAATAAAGGTATCTTGCAAGACCATGTCGCACATAAACACAGACGGGTTTTACCTTACGATAACCAAGTCATTTCATAAGAAATCTTGTGATATTATAATAATGTCCAAGGTTTAAAATAAATATTGAATCATAGCCGAAATTGTAATATTAATTAAATTCCAGTATAATTGGTATACAACTAAATCCATAAAGGCACGTACTGAAGAATGGATTCCGTAAAATGACAAGGCACCGGCGTGCCACTTGCCATAGTACACCTCTAGAAAATGTATTGAGGGCCTCACATGGACCCCCTACTAGCACAAGAATGGCCTACCCCTGACTGGATGATACCGAATATTACATCATCCTGGTTGATTTTGCAATCTTTTCCCGAGAGCTCTCATGCACAACCAAATCCATAAATATATATATCTATAAGGGTGACGACAATACCCTAATGCGTGCGAACCACATAGCCCTGCCACATATCCCTTATTTTAATCATTCTCGATTGTGAGGCTTGAGGCTACTTGTACCTTTTTAGAAAATCCTACTTGGAATGCTAACACTGCCCTCCAAGCAACAATCCAATGCCAACATTCATCTATACAAGTTGTTTAGGATAAGAACAAACTGAAGGCACTACTTCTACTACATCCTTTATAGAATCACCCTCAGGATACCCTTGTTCGTCAAAGATATTCGTCTTCAATTTCATCATCTTTAAGATGTCTCAAATTCGAACGCTTATGTCAGTTCGAAGTAGTTTTTGATAATATATCTGATCCCAGTCTCTCCGAACCGACAGACAATAGTTTTAAAAACTGACCAACATTTGATAGTCAGTTATTTAACTATCAAATAAACAATTTAACTATCAAATAAACAAAAAATCAAATCAAAGATTTATTTTCATATGGAAACCAACACTGGTTAAGCACATAAGCGACCACAAAGCCTCTTCATTTAACCCTTTCATTAATTAGAACCAGTTTCAAACATTTGTATTAAAATACATTTTCAAAAGATATATTCACAACCCCTCTTCACTTGTTTCAACACTTGTTTCAACACTTGAAAATATTAATATACTTATCTCAACTGTATAAGTATGTATACTCATAAAACATTTCACTTTCAAAACTTAGAAAACTTTCCCATACTTATATCAACAGTATAAATATATTCATAAAACACTACACTTCCAATTCTTAGGAGATGTACCCATATACTTATCTCAATAGTATAAGTATATTCACAAACTTTAAGAAAGATTTCATTTTCCAAAACCATACTCAATTGGGCTAAAACAAATGTTGTGACACCCCGCACCTCTAGGCACCCTGAAAATTGGATATCACTAGAAGCACGGGTAGTCGGGCGAAATAAAAATCCATAACATAGCACAGAGACTAAGGCAACATCATAAAATGATTAAAATATTACAACGGAAGAAACTTTCACTAATTATAAATTAATAGCAAAACAGCTTCATTAAAAACAACATTATCCCAAATTTATTTCTGAAATCAAAAGTACCAAGTAGTCTCCACCAAAACATAAAACATAACAAAGTTCACAATATAGGTCCCCATATGTAAAGCAAAGTACGGAAAAGAGAAATGAAGTACATGAAACAAAAGAAACAAAAGCTGAAGATAACACCTGCTCCAATGACCCTCCAAGCTACAAAGATTGCAACCTAGACCTGCCCACCTGTGATTTGGGGAAAATAAGAAAAATAGGAATGGGTTAGACATAAAGTCTGGTGAATGAGAAATAAAATGAAGCAGAAACAATAAAATAGTTTAATTCCAGGTCTTCCCCGGATATCGCAGAGGGTGAATAATATAATGCAGTGAATCCTTCTTAGATACAGTTCCTAAGAAGCCAAAGTCCATGGTCACTCTAGGGAAGTCAATCATGCAGTAATACTAAACGTCAATCGGCCTGTTGGACCTGCTGTCCTTACCTATCCACGTGCTACAGCGTGAAAGTCATGCTATTCACCCATGCACTATGACTAGCCTCTTACGTATGACCAGCATCGACTCAAACAACCTCGTAGGACCCTGAAGTTGCGCTCAGGCTCCGCCAAACTGGACTCCTATCCTCTTGTCTCCTCGGTCACCAACGTGGACTTGCCCCTATCCAAAGTATCGGTCCTCCGAAAGAGCGCCCGCAGCTGGGTCGGCTGCGCAAAATCCTCCAACGATTTGCCTAAAGAAGCCTACGTCGAAGCACAATTGTCATGTTCCGTCCGCGTCAATCTGCCTGAAGAAGCCTACGATTGCGGGTGCTATCTATCCTATGTACTAGCAACATATGAAAGGTAACAAACATCCTTGCGAACCTACTTGTCCGCTCCTAGTACGTACAACCAAAACTATATTTTGGTCTTAACTGCATGAAACACCTATCCAGACCTTTACAAGGTCCGCCTACCAAATCGCTTCCAGATTAATTAATTTTACTGTTACAGTTTACATACTGTTTATTTTCATTAATTTGCTTTAGGCCATTTTTACATCCGATTTGGTTATTTCACAATTTCCCTTTTTCTTACATAAATTGTATTTCAATTTCACGTCCGTTCAGTACGTATGGTTTGTCTGTAATTTTATGCCATTTTGTTACAGATTTACACAAGCCTTTAGGGTCCATTTAATTTACATTTTTTTTCCACCCTAATTTACGTTCTCCTTTTAGAGATTTAATCTGTACAAAATTTTTATTCAATAACCTCAAACCATTTAATTACAAAAAATCCACTTTTACATTTTTAGGCCACATATGAAACAAACAATTATGCCAATTAGACTTCCCAATTTCGTTCCAAAACCATATTCAAAATTATGTAATTATATTAATCAAAACTATAATTTTATTCAAGTAACATATTCTAAATTTATTCAACTAACCTGTTCTACCATTAGAAATTGAATAACAATTCTTATTCAATTTAATTAAACCAATCTTATTTATGCCATGAAACGTGAATAACAATTTGTTTGTTCCAAATTTCAACCCAAACATGAATTAGAATTGAGAAGTGGAAGAAGAAGAAGATACAATAATTTACATAAAATTCAATCTTATTAATGCCATAAAACGTGAATAGACAATTTATATGTCCCATATTTTAAACCAAACATGAATTAGATTTGAGAAGTGGAAGAAGAAGAAGAAGAGGTTGCAATAATTTACATCTATTCTCAATTAATAACAGAAATTAATTCATATTAACGTGCCAGAAAAGAACTGTAATTGAACTTCTTTATTTTTCTATTTCATATTAATTCCCGCTCACCTGGCACTTGAGCTTGCATAAATTTGAAATAATCTTTGCTTTAATCTTTCTCACTTTGATTCTTCTAAATTCCCCAAATTGCTTGAATATATATAAATAATTTAATTTGGGAGAGATTTGTTTATTTATTAGAGAAAAGGAGGAAGAATAATACACACTAATTTTACTGTAGAATTATGCTGACGGCTGAATAAGAGATTAGGTTTAGGTTAGATGGTTTATTTATAGATTGTTTGAGTAAATATAATTCATTAGATTATTTTAGATTAAATCTGGTTCTTTCATACACTTAACAGTTATCCATTCTAGCCCATACACATCACTCAACCAATAAAATTTAGCCATCTCATCATATTACATCACTGGAGCGAATGGAAAGCCGCCACATGTCAGAAACAACGCTGAATTATGTAGGAAAATCGCTGGAAATGAACTAGCTAAAAAAATATCGCTCCAGATTTTGGGCGACAACGGGACTTGATCCCTGGTCACTAAGGAAGTCAACATGCGCCTTTACCACTATACCAAATGCGCTTTTAATTTCTTTTTAATTATATTTTCTATAAAATATCGGGGTGTTACATTCTCTCCTCTAAAATATTTCGTCCTCGAAATCTCCAAAGACGGAAGAACGTAATTAACAACCAGCATCCAAGAACTACATCCATCTACTCAACCATCATCCATTTCTACCATTGTCCTAATTTTTAACTAATGCAATTTATGATTTATGCAAAGTGAAATGCATATGAACTTACCTAATGCGAAAAGGTAATTGGTCTACTGATTCAGTTGACCTCCTGTAATGCAAGTATGCTTATGCCATGCAACCAAATGTATGCAATTACCCTAGTATATTTGATAATTCTATATGTATGTTTCAATCATTCACCCAAATGCACCACCATATGCAACATCCATTTATACACACACACACATGCACACACACACACACACACATATATATATAGACACACACACACACATAACCATGTGCAAATGCAATAGATAACAGGCATGCATATGCAGGTGTGTGTACCTAGTTGGCTGATTATCTTAATAAATATCTATCTAGTGCATGCAATGCATCCATTTGCAAAAATTGACATCCACTTGCAATCATTTTCATCCATCAAACATAACATGCCCTAATGACATGTTTACAACCAAGCTACCATCCATAGGTTTCACCTAAAGATTATCGAAAAGACCCACACTAAGGAAAGATCAAAGATCAAAGATAGGATATTTGAAGTGTACCTTTAAATAGAAAAGGATGAGAAGTTCGAATTCTCTCCTCAGTTTCCCACGTGCACTCCTTGGGGTCATCTCCCCATCGAACCTTCACTAGACGAACTTCCTTGTTGCGTAATCTCTTGACGTCGTGTTCCAATATACATGTGGGTGTACGACGCATAAGTGATTCGTGCTCTACCTCCACTTCCCTTAGCTGATCGGGTTCTACTACTACTGCGGAATCATGTAGACACTTCCTCGGATGCGAAACATGAAAAACACCGTGAACTCCTGCCAACTTATATGAAAGATCAATTCTGTATGCCACTTTTCCAATCCGTGCGGTAATAGGGAAGGGTCCTACAAATCTCGGTGCCAACTTACCCACTGAGCCAAATCTCATAACGTTTCTCAAAGGAGAATCCTTGACAAAAACCATATCTCCAACCTTAAACTCCAAATTTGAACGTCTTCTGTCGGCATATGACTTTTGTCTATCTTGTGGATGTTTTCATAAAAAATAAAGGGACATAGACTATAACACTATTGTTATAGTAGGTGACTCCCAAAGGAAATGTTTTTATTTAGTATATGAGATTTATTACTATTTATTTTAATTAAATCCATACACTAGTATTTTAGGGTTGTAGTAACGGTGTTTTATGCAACATCTGTTTTGACCAAATAAAAATGTGTTTTGAAGATAATTTCTAAATATAGAAATAAAGTGGTTTGTAAGTACACTTATTATTTAAATAAGTATAAGGAAATGTTTTCTAGTTATGAAAATATTAAAACAGTTTTGAGAATGAGTTCTTCTGAAAAAAAATGTGTAAATTAAATATTAGGAAATTAATAAATTTCATAAAAAATGTCTACCGTAAGAGAATATAGATTAAACATACTTTAATCTATTGGAATGAAATAAATAACGATACAATTTTCTATGAAACCAAATCACAAATGAAGATGTTTTGTGCAAGTTATATGGAATACGTGAAAGAGATGTACAAGGTATGGGAAGCACCATATTTTGTATAGCCTATTTCGAAAAATATAAAATAAGTTCCTTGTAATTTCACATAAACATGAAGTCCTCTTTTAAAGGATTCGTAGAAGGTTTTATCGTTAGTAGTTTCTCATAAAAGAAAGTAGTTCCAATACATTAAGGTATAAAACCATTAGGTGTAATAAGAAGTGTAATAATTAGAGACAGTGTTAGTTAGGAGAGATATTATAGAGAGCCTTAGTAGACAAAGCTAAGCAATAGAAATTTCATTTTTTTCCCATTGATTATGCGCATTGGTTGCTTGCCTTTGTAGAAAGTCCCAATTTGTAGTAAGTTAGAAACTCCTCCAAGGTTATGTAATTGGAAAGTTAAGGGTTTTTAATAAAATAATTGTTCTTATCTATGAAAAGAAGATGTTTTGAAAACATGTGAGGACATTTTAAAGATACCTTAAAGAAAAATGGTTTGGTGAAAAAGTAAATAAGTTTTTGGAAGTCAAAAGCTTAGTAAAAGTTAAATTTAAAAATCCAAATTTTTATGGAAAGCTGTAAAGGTCTTTAAAAGAAAAAGAGGAATAAGTTTTGAACTTAGAATTTGTAAGCTTTTCCCTCTAGGTTCGGGGAATAATGTCAATTCAAAAAGCTGTAAGGATACAAGTCTAGAAAGGTAAAATGTTAAGTAACCAAGTACCTTTGAATTTAATAGAAACTTGAAAATAACACTTTTAAAGGCAAAATTTTTGAGATTTGATGTTTTAAAAATTTAGAAGCTTTAGTTTTTAAAATGAAATGATAAAGACCAAACAAATTTTTTGAATGTGGAGTAGATAGGAATTATTTCTTAGGTGTGACAGAAAAAGTGTATGGATATGTATGGGATATCAGTGATTACTTTTAGAAGTAATAATAGAAGTTTCCGTAAAGTGTATGGGACACTAGTGAGAACCTAGGAATGTTGCTTCATGTGTGTAGACTATAGAAGAATTGTAAGGTGATATTAGTAAGATTGTATGACACATGTGGTTGATGATGTATATTTTTGATTTTGGAGGAACTTGGATGGAGCATCTTCCTTTAGTGGAATTCGCATATAATAATAGTTTTCTAGCTAGCATTGGGATGACACCTTTCAAAGCTCTTTATGGAAGACCGTGCAAGTCACCTTCGTGTTGGTTAGAGTTTACAGAGAAATTGCTACTTGGTACCGACATGGTTAAAGAGACTTCGGAGAAGATTGATTTGATTAGGGGAGAATACGTACCTCTTATCCACATCTCTTTGATAATAAATTTTGAATTTCTGGTTTCCATCTTTAGTTTTGAATATGTTCTTTCCTTTATTATCCTTTGGGAGGGTAGATCTTAGGATTTAACTTAAGGATGATAGGATTTGATGTAAACATGTTATTAGAACATGTTATGTATGATGGATGCTAGTGGTTGCAAGTGTTTGCTAGTGGATGCTAATGGACGCATATACTTACACTAGGCACTATTATCTCTTAGAGATCGGCCTAACTAGGTCACTAGAGCATATACATATGGATGTGTGCGCATTTGCATTTTTATTTTATTTCCATGGTTGCTATAAATGGATGATTAGCATATGATTGTTGCATTTGGATGATGATTGTAGCACGCATATAGAACTATCAGTTATCATTAGGGAATTTGCATTCATTTGGATACATGGCACATACATGGTTGCATAAAAAGGAGGTCGGCTGAATCAGTAGACCGCCTAATATTTTGTATTAGTTAGGGACATCGACACCACACTATTTGCATATATATCATGAATTACATTAGAAAAACTTAAGGACAATGGGTGTAATGGATGATGGTTGAGTAGTTGGTTGTAGAATTTGGATAAAAATATTTATTTCATTCTCCTGTCCTTGGAGATTTCGGGGACGAAATCCTTTAAGGAGGAGAGAATGCAACAACCCAAAATTTAAGCTATAATAATTAATTAACGAATTAATTAAATAATAAAATAACTTTGTGAAATTATCAAAATTGAGCCACAGGAGTTGCAACATCGTGTACGAAGTAATTTTCTGGTCAATTTCCATACATAGTTTGTCAAAATCCAAGTTAGAACGAAGAAGATACGAATTAAACAAGAAATGAAGAATATATATATATATGGTCAGGTCGACCTTAGGGTCGGTCCTCCCCTTATCTAGGTCGATTTATATGTCGACCCTAGCATATGATGGTCGACATGAAGGTCGACCCGCCTTCATTTATTTGACGTTGTTTTTCCAGTTTTGATTTGAACACGTCATTTTGCAATTCTTTTGAATCATGTGTGTCCGTGCTTCCATCCGACGGTTCCTAACGAGCCTATGACATGGTTGCACCAGATTTAGTCTTCAAATCCAACAGTCTAAGATCCCCAAGTGACACTATAAATAAGACCCAAGACCTAGCTATTTTTCTCATTCAGATTTTCTCCTATCTGGGTTCATTGCCTGAGGCTGGACCGTAAATAGAATATTTTTCTAAGGAGAAGATCTTTTTAATTAAAATATTTTATACCCTAAAAGTGGATCCGGGATGGCAAACGAAAATAGATAAGGACCACATGTAAGTGTTTAGTAATTATTTTAGATTTTTAAGTAATTTAAAATAATAGGGTTCTCAATTGTTGTAGTTTTTCTGCAATTTTGAGACAATTTTTGTATAAGTTATTTACAGCTAGTTTTTAAAGTTCTTTTCAATCTATTTTATTCAGTTATTTTTATTCAGCTATTTTATTCAGTTATTTACTGTTATTTGCATTTATTTACGTCTGGTTTACATTAAAATTTAGTCTGTAAATGTTAGTTCCTTTTTATTCCTTTTTTACGCGAATATAATATTAAAAAGAGAATAATTCGCTAATATGGATTAAAATAGAATAACACTAAATTTATAGAATTAGATGTAAAATAAGAAAGACTGTAATAAAAAGAAGATAGACTGAAATAGGCAAATTTGAGACGTTTGCAAGCAAGTTTATAACTAGTAGTTATAACTAAAAAGATAGAAAAGAAGAATAACAATTATAACGTAGGTTATAATTGAGCAGAAAGAACAGTAAAGGCTTATTTTAAAACTTAAAATAAATTAATAAGAAAATATAGCAGTGATAATAGAAGAGGCTTATTTTAAGACTTAGATTAAGTTAATAAGTAAATATAGCAGAAATAACAGAAGAGGCTTATTTTAAAGAACTTACACTAAGTTAATAAGCAAAGATAGAAATGGGACCCATAACCAATAGCATTCCTTTTCAATCAGGAGCTGATGGCCTCACAACAGATTAGGTGAGGCTGGGACACACTTATGCTAACTAGGGTAACTAAGTGGCCAATGGATAGAAGCTCAAATCGGGCGATTTGGATGAGGGGCGCAACTAGATTTTGTTTGATAGGACTCATACCAACAACATCCCCTTTTCAAACTAGTACTGATGGTCTCACAACACACTTAGGTGAGGCTGGGCAGGACCCGTTCAGGCTAGGACTGATGGTCTCACAACAGATTAGGTGAGGCTGGTCACGCTTATGCTGACTAGGGTTAGTAAGAGGTCAAAAGAGGGAGCAACAGATAGTGCGAACCGGCGGTGACCGAGCGTGCGACATCGAATTAGGGAGATAAGTCACTATTGAGTTCCAAAGTGCTAAACATGTGTCTTTTTGTTGTGGGACCCACAGGATGGGACTAGCTAACAGTGGCACAACATAGATATAAGGCCGATCAACGGGTAGAATTAGGATTTTAGCCTAATTAAAATAGAATTGGAATTTCAGCCTAATTAAAATAGGATTAGGATTTCAGCCTAATCAAAGCAGCAATCTAAGACAAGTGCAAACAATCCAAGCAAACAATCAGAATCAAAGCAAACAGTTAAACAGTATTTTATCCTAGTTTTATCTTTCCTTTGTTTCCTTTTATACTAGAACTATTGCTAAGTCTATTATCTTTATCTTGCTTAAATATACTAGTAGTTATTTCCACTCAGCAGACTTTTAGTCTGACCCACTTCTCTATTTCCTTTTTTCCCCCATAGGCCAGCAGAGGCAAGGACATTAGACTTGGATTTCTTGGAGGCCCATTTGCAGAGCTTTCTCATTTTTCATGTATTCTTCTTCTTCTTTTCAGTTTTCTTTTCGTTTGAGTTTGGATGTACTGGTACTTTGTGAGAGGGATGATTTTATGTACTCTGATGATACGACTGAGATTGTATTTTTCATAAGACATGAGTATTTGGTATTTTAGACATATTCTGTTTTATGACTTCTTTTATTTGAAATGAAGTTTATTTTATGAAGTATTTTAAATGTTTTCGCTGTTATTATTTATTTGTCTAGTGAATCTTAGTCTCTGTAAAGTTTTAGAAATACCTACAATGCACCACATCTTTTAGTGTGTCCTTTTTGGGTATACTGAGGGGTGTGGGGGTGTTTCACAGTTGTTATATTCAGCTTTTGTTTCTTTTGTTTTATGTACTTCATTTCTCTTTTCCGTACTTTACTTTATATATGGGGACCTATATTGTGAAATTTGTTATGTTTTATGTTTTGGTGGAGACTATGTTGTTTGTAATGAAGCCGTTTTGCTATTAATTTATAATTAGTGAAAGTTTTCTTCCGCTGTAATATTTTAATCATTTTATGCTGTTGTCTTAGTCTTTGTGTTATGTTATGGATTTTTATTTCACCCGACAACCCGTGCGTCTAGTCATGTCCGATTTTCGGGGTTCCTAGAGGTGCGAGGTGTCACAGTTGGACATGATTAGAAGCACGGGTGGTCGGGTGAAATAAAAATCCATAACATAGCATAGAGACTAAGGCAACAACATAAAATGATTAAAATATTACAGCGGAAGAAAACTTTCACTAATTATAAATTAATAGCAAAACAGCTTCATTAAAAACAACATTATCTCAAATTTATTTCTGAAACCAAAAGTACAAAGTAGTCTCCACCAAAACATAAAACATAACAAAGTTCACAATATAGGTCCCCAAATATAGAGTAGAGTACGAAAAAGAGAAACGAAGTACATGAAACAAAAGAAACAAAAGCTGAAGATAACAACTGCTCCAATGACCCTCCAAGCTGCAACCCTCCTGTTATTTGGGGAAAATAAGAAAATTAGGAATGGGTCAGACATAAAGTCTGGTGAATGAGAAATAAAATGAAGCAGAAAGAATAAAATAATTTAATTCCAGGTCTTCCCCGGATATCGTAGAGTGTGAATAATATAATGCAGTGAATCCTTCTTAGATACAGTTCCTAAGAAGCCAAAGTCCGTGGTCACTCTAGGAAAGTCAACCATGCAGTAATACTAATTTATCGTTTAATTTCTTAGAAATAGTTTAATTTCTTAGAAATAGTTTAATTTCTTTTTAGTTACATTTACCGTAAAACATCGAGGTGTTACAAATGTCATTTAAAACATTAATAACAATAAACCCAAAACACTTTCCTTTTGGTGTAAGTGAATAGGTAGTCCAGAAATTAGATCAAATATACTTACCACTGCTTCCCTATTTCAAGCAGTACTATCCCTCGATTAACAATAAGATCGGACAAGTTAGAATACTATCATTGCCTTGACACACATTTCTAATTCTTAAGAAGAGACGTGTTTCCATACCTCGGAATTTTATGTTAAGTATGAAAAGAACATTTTCCATACCATCGTAAATTTAAAATGATCATTTAGGGAAATCGAGTCTCGGTCTTTCTATAAATCCTTTTTTGTATAAAATGCCTTTAGAAAACTCCTTATATTTACGAACTCCTTTTATAAAATATTATTTATAAAATATAAAATTTCCTTTATAAATATCCAAACATAATTATAAACCTTTTTTTTAAATCTCTAGACTTATTTTAATAAACTCCTTTATAAAAATCCCTTATACTATTTATAAAACTTTTTTATAAAACTTCTTTTCACTACAAGAAAACTTATTATTAGTTGCACTAATTAGTTGCGTTTAATGCTAAGTGCAACTAATAATCGTTTATAATAAGTAAATAGATACGTAGTCGCTACCAAATGCTCCCGCCAAGAATTTTGGTGAAATTTTTTTGTCGGCCGCTCATATCTCTATTTCTTCCCTAAACAAAAACATTTCTTACTTTCATTTAGAAAAAAAGACAAGAGAAGCTTAGAATTCTGCCGCCATCCTCCGTTCTATGCTTCCTTACCTGACCCTTCCAATCTCGTCGATTCTTTAACCTCAGTCTCGTCTAACCCACTTCCATCTAATCCACTTTTCGTCTCCATCGATCCTTGACTTCTGTTTCAAAGATAGGAAACCCTAAAATTGGCTTACCTTATCGTGGTTCACATCTCGATTTTCTAACAGTGCCCCACCGCTGCTCTTATGAGATTGGTTGGTGATATGGATACATTAGTTGAATTTTGAATTGATATATGAAGAATAATGGCATGGAAGTTAATGTTTTGCAAACATTTGGAGCAACGGTTCAGGTAAAACATAAATTTTTATGTTAATTTCTTTGGTTGATATTCATTATCTGTACAATAGTTGTTCAACTCATGAAAATGTGTGAATATCTTGAATTTTGTTGTCTGTTGAATATTATTTATGGTTAACCACTTTTATTCAGTATGCTTAGCATTCGCTTGTCATTGAATTTAAGGGAAGACGATATGGCTAAGCTTTATGAAGAGGTGGAGAACGAAAAAGCAGAAGCTTTAGCTAAAGAAGTAGCAGAGAAGGCTAGAATTAAAGCACTAGCCAGAGAAGCAGAAGAGAGAAAGAAAGCAGAAGTTGCTGCTAAGGATGCTGCAACTGCTAGAGCTAGTGCCGCTGCCATTGAATTAATGAAAGGTAAAAAGAAACTTCTGGAGAATAATGAAGGGAAGGAAGAAGAAGCTGAGATCGTTAATGTTGGTTCTTCTCCTGAAGCTACCGGTGGCGGTACAGAATCAAGCGATTCCAATAAGGAATCTAAGGTTTGATGTTACACTTTTTATATGCTAAGATACATTTTGATTGTTAGGCAGGATAATGTTGCTTTAGTCAGTAATTTCCTGTTATGTGAAGTTTGGTGGTTTCATCTTGCCTATATGCATTGGTTGGTAATTGGAAATATGTTTTTACTATGTGAAATGAATGACCCGGTATAATGGCTGAATTGCACATTGTTGTTCCGGGCAGCTGTATTTGGCTGTCTTACTATTGGTGTATTTATACCGCCTATCCTTCAACATAAAGTACTTATTATCTGCACACATATAACGCAGTTTTGTTTCTTTTTTATTTGTCCCGTGATTTGCATTTTCAAAGATGATTGCCAGCAAATTCATAGTTAGTCGCCAAGTTATTTTATTTATTTGAAACATAAGTCATGAAGACAACTTGTTACTCCCATCAAGTTATTTATTTGAAACAAGTAATAAACCAAGCAGATTCCAACTTCGTTGAAACTTAATACAGGATCCTCTGCAATAGTATGCCATTGGATACTCTTTTTGTGTGTATATACTCTTCAAGCAACACCTGCTTTAAGGATACTTTCTAAAACTAAACGTGTGATGGACTTTTTGCAAAGAAACACACATAAACGTGTGATGTAGCCTTCTTTTGTAAAAGCGCCTAGTTGATAAGAACAAAAGGTATACACAGTCGAAGTTAACGAAGTAAATTCATATATCAACCGTAGAGTATTGACTTAATTATAAAAGAACAAACGTCACGTTCCCATATCTCTGTGCTTATATCTGAGTATTTTGATAGCCAACCTCCTCCTGGTCCTGTAAAGAAATTTTCAAAACCTAAAGTTTGGGAAAGGTGGAGAGGTTCATCTATTCATCGGGAGTCAAAGTAGTTTCCTATCCGGAGGGCACGGGTTTGATCTGAAGAGTCGGGTTTAGACTTCTTTTTTTAGGGAAGAAAGAAGGGTAAATGTAGGGTGAAAGAAGAGCATATGTTGGGTGAGTTATCTTTGGCACGAGGTGAGTTAACTACTGCAGCACATTCATCACCAGATTTAATTATTAGAAACGTGTAAAATCATAAATTACGTTAGTAGGTGACTGTACTTGATGGAATGACTAACAAGAGTAATGCAAAAAGTATTATCCAGCTTGCACATATGTATTATATGTGGCAAGTTATATCATAAAAGCCTAAGCATTTGTTTTTGCTCAAAATAAAAATAGAAGCTGATAAGACCATGCACATTACACATCCGTTTTTCATTGTCTAGCCTATCAAGTTAAATAAGTTGAAATCTATTCAGCCCAAAAGCTTTATATTCTTTTATTTCAACTAATTTGATCGAAACTTTTCATATCTTGAACACAGATATATAACTAAAGGATGTAAAAATAGAATGCTTGCCTACATGTTTTGCCTGTAAAGAATACAACCAAATCATGCAATAACATCCTCAAAAAACTCTTGATAGGTTTAATCAATTTAGACATGTATATTAGTTAAATTTTACTATTTGTGTATCATAAATTAGAAGGTTGGTATAGTGTGTCACTTTCAACTGCTGGCCGTGATGATTTAATTCATAGTAATATCACTCCCATTGTTTTATATTGGATACTCATCTACCGTATTCCCAATTCTGTGCTTAAAAAAAATGAGGAACTATTTGCAAACTTTTCTGGGATGGAAAGTTAAATAAAATAGCTTGGAATTTACTTTACAGGCCCAAATTAGAAGGGGATACCGGTTTGAGGCTGTTAACTAATTTCAGAAAAATATCAATTATCAAAACGAAATGGAATCTATTTACTAAAAAATGCTTACAGAGAAAATGGATGGTACATGAGAACTTGCATAATAAAAATTTCTAGGTAGTTTCAATTAACAGTAACTACTCAGGAACTCTGTAACTATGCTAAGACAAAGAGAGAAACAGCTTGCCTACTGATGCGTAATGGGTGACACATCATTATGTATGATCCTTGGATCAATCACAATGCTTTGATCGGTTCACTAGGGTGGAAAAGAGTTGATTTAAGTACACCTCTCAGTTTACAGTCAGTAGCATTATTCTTTGGATTTCCTACATCCTATCATCCATAACTTATCTTATCCTCGATACCATTTGTTAATTTAGTTCAAATTTAAACTATTCTTCTTTGGATGCATTTTAACTACAATTTTGAGGCACCCTATAAGGTGGACAAGAAACATGACACTTGAGATGCACAAATGTGATAATAGAGCAATATTTTGCTCGTTATACACACATGACATATTTATATTTCATGTGTTCATTATCTTTACGCTACTATGATCTGCAAAATACATTGGATCCTTATTTATGACATGTAACTTTGTTACATAGACATGACATGAATACAGTAATATTTGCTTGTCCGTGTTTAAATAACTGTGCGTTTTTAATAGATTGGAATAGTGAAACTATTTATACGTTTTCCTTCTTATGATGTATCTGCGTTAGGTGATCTGCCAGCTGTTCCTATGCATTCAGGTTCAACAGACAATTCTACATTTTATCCTATGCATTGGTGTCTATATGAACGTAAATGTTGCAGGCTGTTGCTTCTCAAAATTGTCCAGAGTTAACCAAATATGCTGGGTTGGTATGTGCACAAGCACATCGTCAGGAACTCATACAAGGTCTATATAGTGAGTGGACCAATACTAAGGGTGCAAAGCACTATGGTGGAATGATCAGGTTTGTATATTTTGTTTTTAATCTGTAATTCTTCAGCTGTACAAACTCTTGCAGTTGCTAAAAACATATGTGACCTTTACAGGGAGCTGCTTATATCCTTCAGGAAATCAACTGGGCATAGACCTGAGCGAATAATCTTTTACTGGTATGTGATGATACATTCTTTTCCATTGTATGCCATGATTAGCTTGACTTATTTCAAACTGTGCCTAACTCAATTTATACTGATAAGCATATTATGCTTTTCAACCGACTGAATTAGTTTTGTTTCTCGGAGATGGTGTGAGCGAAGGGCAGTTTTATTAAGTACTTTTATTTGAACTTGATGTGATTCGAAAGGTAATCAAGTTTTCAACCATATATGTTCATTTTTATGATTTAATGCTATAATTTTATGCAACTCATTCCTTTCTATTTTTAGGCATGTGCTTCTCGAGGCAGAATATCAGCCCTTTGTAACATTTGTAGTTGTCCAAAAACGTCATCATACATGATTATTTGCAAATAATCATAGAGACTTGTCATCTGTTGACAAGAGTGGAAATATATTGCCTGGTATCTTCTTTGAATAGCAGCCAAGTCATTACTAGTGATTTTGTAATGATCAAAGCACATGTGTTTGTACAAGTGGTTAGTTTATGACCTGCTTCTTAGTCTAATGTAACTGAATCCTAAAGCACACGACTACATGTGAAATCCGACTCTTCTGTTACATTATTTGGTTAAAGCATTCAATCATATACATCTGAAATCCTACTTTATATGTGGTCTTCATTATATTGTTCCTTTGTCTTTTCTTTTATGTTCACATTTTAAATCCCAATTTCATTGTAAAATTTTGTAACATGTCTCACGGTCGTATTTTTAAATGTCATGTCTTCCAAGCTAGCATTTTTAACCTGTATTATAATCAATGGTGGAGGTAAAAGGTCTAAATTAGTTAGGTATGTCACTACTTTTGGTCAGTATTCTAGAATTCTTATGTCACTACTAAATTAGTTAGTAACCGTGTCAAGGGGAGAGTTTACTATTGTGGATTATTTTCATACTGACTGTATGCTACTGACGTTAATCTGGTACCAAATATTTGATGATTATTTGATTACTAGTTAGCTGTGATTGCAATGATAACATGTTAATCCTTTTTTTCAAACGGTTAATCCTTTTGCTTATTTATTTGATGATTACGATATATTTGATCATTATTTATTTATTTGCTTATCCAACAGGGTGCAAATCTGGTACCAAATAATAGATGTAAGCTGATTGATGTGGGTGAAACGGGATAAGTAGTGGCTGAAGGAACTATCGCTTCAACTGATCCAACAACGATGGTTCATTGTGTTCCGCTGGGAAAAGATGCGGTAAAAGTTTGGGTAAACTTTGTGAGAGTTAATGACGCATTGCTATGGCGACCTACATCTGAGTGTACGTAAATGGAAGATGCCTTTGGTACTACGATAGCTTGGCCAACAGCATATGTCATTGGAGAATCAAGTTCCAGTAAGTATTATTTTTCAGTACATCATATCTCAACATTAAGTTTTAGTTCTGTTTATTCGGGTATTAAAAAAAAATCTGTATCACAACATTTAAGATTTTATCTGCTAAGCCAGAACATTTCAGTACATATCCTCTATGGTAAACGTGTTTATCTGCAGAGCCACAACAATTGATACACTTGAAACTAAAACTTAAATAAACCATTTTTCCTAAAACTGTCTACTCAAATTAATCGTTATGTCATTGCACATGTATTACACAAATGTAGTTATACAAGAGGGCTAACACAAATAAATGGAAGTAACTGACACTACAGTTGTTGCCTAATACAGTTACGGCAATGTGAATTAGGGAATATTTTTGTTTTAGAGAACCCAATTGATAGAAAACGACAAGGGTAAAGAAAATTGTACATTTCAATTAGTGGATGGATGCATCATCGATGGATTACGGACGTTCCAGATACTTTTTCATATTTTATAAGATTTAACTTGACCATAGTACTAAATACACAATCTGCCCATAGTACTGAATACACAATCTACACATAGAATGAAATCCAGTCAGACTTCTAACCCAGTTTTGATCTGAATATCTGTGTAAATTGAAAATTGTGTATTCGTTGGGGAACTATATAGGATGCATATAAAAATAGAACAATTTTTGTTAATATGTGTTAATATAGAATATCGAGTTATAGATTACATGATTTTCATATATACATATATATATATGTACATATACATATACATATATATATATATACATATATATATTGTTGATTGTTAAACTCGTTTGCAGGTAATTAGCTATTTCGAAGCGAAGACTGTCGACAACAAAGAACTATTGGTAATCAAGCAACGTACATGAATTTAATTGTTATATATGTTGTCGTATTTTGTTAGTACCATTTGTGGAAACTTGTCTCTGAATGCTTGTAGTATGTGACTTATTTTGTTGAAAAACTACTATCGAATTGATTATGGATATTATATTTGATTGTGAGATTAGCATGTTTTTGCAATTATTTGAATATGATGATCATATGATTGATTGTTTGTATATGTTAATTATGTCATTTAATTGTTTGTTTGAATATATGAAAATTATGCGATTGATCGTTCGTTTTAATATGAATAGTATATAAGCGATTGCTGAAAATGGTATAAACCATCAACCGTAAATAGTAGCATTTAAAATATGCTACCAAACAACCAATAACTTTTAGTAGCGTTTCAGAAATGCTACAGAAACAAATGTAAACTAATATAAAAATTATACAGTTGCATTTTAAAAACGCTACTGAAAATCAAAAAAAGCAAATAAACAAAAAATGCAACCAAAAAATGAAGACTTATGGTAGCGTTTTTTTAACCCTACAGAAAAAACCTATAGCTGCATTTAAAAGTGACTTTTGGTAGAGTTTTTTAAATTCTACAGAAAATACCTACAGTTGCATTTAAAAGTGACTTTTGGTAGCGTTTACTACACAAAAGGTTTTAGACATTTAGTTGCATGTCGTATAGCAGTGTTCTCTAAAACGCTACCATAAGTTATGGTAGCGTTTTTTCAACGCTACCAAAAGTCTTTTCTGGTGTAGTGTTTATAAAATAGTCATTTATAAAACTCATTTTATAAATCTCAAAATTTATTTGTAACTCTTTTTATAAAACTACAAAATTTATAAAATATCTTTTATAAATTTCTAAATATAATTACAAAACTTCTTTTATAAAATAAATCCCAAATATAAACAAACTCCAAATAATAATTATAAATCTCATATACTTCTCATGACACGATCATTCCATATATCACAATAAATTCACAATTGTGATTTATTTCTCCAATTTGCCAAATGATAATATTTTTCCTTTTATAAAATAGCATTTATAAACCTATCAATTTATTTATAAAATATTGCTTATAAATCTCTCCTTAATTTATAAAATACCATTTATAAATCTGTTCTTTTATTACAATATTTTATATAAAATGTTTCACAAATATTTATTCCCAAAATATTTCTACCTTCTTTTAAACACAAAATATCTTTAAAATAAAAGATAACCCTTTTTATTTCTTTTGTAAAATAAACATCCTTTATTATAATAAGACTTCTATGAAAATAAAGACTTCCTAAAATAATCTTAAAACATCTACATATATGCATATATTAGAAAAGAATAGTAAAAGAAATTGAAGTAAAATAGAGAAGTACAAAAACTATTTTTGAATAAAATATCATAGAAAATTCAAAAGTTCAGATTAAAAATCATTTTTCCAAATCGAAACAATTTGCAGATCAAACAGCAACCTATAGTATTTTCCAAAATACTATAAAAACATCAATAGTTACTATAGCACATAACCAATGCTGCTGCTACATTTTTCTCTCTAAAAAGTTTCAACTTCTAACATACGTTGGTGTCACATCCAATATTACCAAACTATCAAATTTTGACATTTAACAATCTGTATAAGAGTTATATAACTGAAAATAAAATTAGCACGTATATAATTGGAATTAAAAATCACAACGACGATTCTACAAAATACCCTGTATTTCAATTTAAATGACATCACATTTCAAAAGCGGATATTTAACCAAACCAAGCCATTAAATCATCCATACATAAAAAGTAAATTTTATCTACTACATATCATACTTATTATCCAAAAAGGTGAATTTAACCCATCAAAATTCCAACGGACGCTCACGCGTTCCGGTTTGAACTAAAATTGAACGACGTTCGATTTAGCCCAAATTTCCAACTAGCTCCAAACTTGACAAAATCAACTCAGGCTGTAGAAAATTCAGATACAAGTGCAATGGCGAAGATGCGTCTCGATTGGACCACGTATGCACAAGTTATTGAATTTATAGGATTTCGATTTTCAAAACATTAATAAAATATTAAATTACATTAATTAAATTAAGGGGCAGTTTGGCTAAATTCCCTATTAAGTTTCAAAATACACCAAACATCCTTGCCAAAAAAAGTATGTAAATTAGGTCCCTAGAATTAAGTTACTGAATAATTGCATACATTTATGCAATTATTCAGTGAATAATTGCAGACATTTATGAAATTATATCCAAAAATTGCAGACATTTCCGCAATTATTCATTAAAAAATTGTGGAAATTTCTGTAATTATTCACCAAAAAATTGCAGATATTTACGTAATTTTTTCAATAATTGTGGAAATTTCCGCAATTATTCACCAAAAAAATTATGGAAATTTCCGCAATTATTCAATAACTTAACTCTAGGGACCTAATTTACATTCTTTTTTTGGGGAGGAGTTTTTGTATATTAAGTTTGATTTTAAAGACCTAAGCCTAATATTCACTAAAATTAATCCCACCTAAATCCTTCTTCTCCTTACCTCATTCACTGTCTATACATGATATGCACATGCCGTGCACAGTCCCTCCCCCTCTCTCATCCTATCTTTCTCATCTCTCCATGAAATCAACTTCCGACTTCATCAACATGTTTCCCTTCACGCAAGCTCTCTCCCTGACTCAATGAACCTAAGTTCGCACCTCTTTACCAAATCGCGTCCTATCACCTACCTTCCTCGATTGGAACATGTTGCGACCCCCAAATATGAGCTGCACCCTACCATTTCTTGGCCGCCGATGCTCCTCCACCCCATAAACACAAATCTAACCTTTGTTTGCAAATTGAAGCCTATGTCACTCAAAGATCTTAACCCTAGTTCTAACATATTCTCGACTCAAAACTGTCAAATGACCAAAACATCATCGCATCCTTCCAAACAGCCCTAGAAATGTGGATCTCTTCAAGAGGAACTCAAAGATCCTTGTTTTGGAATTTTTAATTGAGTACTTGAGCTTTTAATTTTTGAAGACAAAGTTTGTTTGTATTCTTTTTTTTTTCTATCTGTTTGTTTATTGGAACACGCAAAAGAAAAGGAGGGAGGGAAAAGAAAGGTTAAGTTGTTGATTTGTGTAAGTGTTGAGTGCTTGATTATTCATATATTTCCAGCACTTCACCGCATAGAATTTCGTTTGCGTATGAACCGCAAACGACAAAACAAAATACGATCGCGCACAAAAATGCGACATGACCAAAATCAATAATAATATACATAGGTTGCCTTATTTTGTAAAATCACAAAATACTATCGTTTGTCGAAAAATCATCAAACGATAATTTAAATATTTTCCAAATTAAAAATTATGGAAAAATCAAATAAATAAAAATAAAAATACGTCATTAAAAATTGAGTCGTCAATTAATAATTGATTTTTTTATTATTTATTAAATTTAAAATCAAATCTGAATATTTAAATAAATTAAATATTCCCATTCAAAATGTTAAAAATTCCAGGTTGTTACACCCACTCCCTTACCCTCCCTAAAATCATATAGTGGACTACCCATCCCAATTTAATTGACTATCTATCAAATTTCAAATGACCATCCGTCTCAATTTCATCAGACTGTCCGTCTAAATTTAATCTGACTATCCGTCTTATATTTATATGGACTACATTCTTCCACATATTCGATTAATCTTAAAATTATGTGGACTATCCATCACACGTGTTCTATTCATTTAAATTATGTAGACTATCCACCACATATATCATAGTTTTCCAAGGATGATTATGAACCCATCATGAACTATATAGAGACTATCCATCTCTGACATTATGTGACTATCCATCACACGTATTATAATTTTCCTAGGATGACTACGAACCCATCACATATCAATTTTAAAGCATAATATACATTATTCACTCATGTGCCAAACATATGTCTATTAGTATCCCTAATTAGGTTGACAAACCCATAAACTTATAGCATGTCATAATAATACACATTAGTATCCCCAATATATGTGTGTTGGAATCATAAAATAAATGGCAAGTCAAATATAATATACATCGGTGTCCCCAATGAATAATGTCGAATTCGTAAATTACGGCATATAGAAATATAAAACATTGTTATCCCCAATGAATAATGTCGAAATCATGAAGCATATGGCATATTGTCATTTTTATAGCAAATTAGAAGACTTACAACATTCATGCCGCAATAACGGTGTCAAATCTATATCCAAGGTTAGAAAACAAAACCTTAATTGTCTTAAGTACATAAAAATTTCATATTGAAACATAAGGTTGTCGACATACTTAAGATATAGGCTATCCCACCCTTAAAACCTAGCTTTATTAACATAGAAACATGATAACTCGGCCTACAAGGCCTTAGTGTCGACATAGAAGATACGGCATCAATGCCACATGACATTGTTGCCAAAAACAATGAATATAGGATGCCGACATTGATAAACCTCGGCATCAAAACCTTAAGTCGAAAACAATACTTGAGGCATTAATTTAAGGATGTCGAAAACATGGCACTTCAGCTATTATGGTGTGAAGCATAAGATGTCGGCATTAAAAATTCACAACATCAATATTTCATGTACCCACAAGATGCGATATTCCCATAACGACGATGTCGGATGCATGACCCAATGCATTACATACTTATGGTATAAATATCACATGCATTGCTTCATGTCAATGCCGTCTATTCCAATATCGCTTACAACTGTAAAGTGATACTGCCTATTGTTGATGCCAAACATCATGGGGATGCCGTATATCAGTGGTATTGTTGTAATTATTATAAAAATTGTTTTATTTCTATTAAAAGCATTTCTTTTCACCAACTCTTATTCCTTATCAAATTCCTATTGGATAATAATATACTTTACCCATATCTTTTTAGAAAAACTACAGCAAGTCGATTTTATATTTCCAAAAACATTTGCAAACTAAATTAATTAATATCCTTAATTAATATTAATATAAATGCTTTTCTAGCAAAATAAATTCATAGAAAATCATAACACTTGAGGAAAAAAATCCCCAAAATTCACCAAAAATCAGAATCAACATATTGTTTCAAATATAAGAATTTCGGGGCCAATATAATTATTTAACTATTTTTAATAATTAAAACCCCAAATAGACACTATTTCCTCCTTAGGAAATTCATAAAATATTTATCTTAACTTGGAAAATTATGAAATCAAAATCTCGTCTCCAAAATAATGTTTTATACAACATACCAGAAAATCAAACCGATTAGAGATCAAAAACTTAGATTTTACCCTATGCAGTTAAAGCCCCGCTAAAGCCTTGTAAGATCCCTACTATAGCACATAGCCTCTCCAATCACTATGCTATTTCAATTTAGCGCTATTAAATAGTAGATCCGCTTTAAGCCCCGCTATTTTTCACTACACTCACTAAATCAAGTCTTTTTGGCACCTACTTTAGCTATATAAATGTACAAAGGTTGATTTGACTAGTTTTCTTTTATCCCAAATTAGTAAAGTTAGGATAAAGACCTATTATTAAGGCATAAATGCTTAATATAAGTTAGAAATTTATTGTAATCGCCAAATCTTATCTGCATACATCATGATATTTTTTAGTTTTTTACATAAGATTAAAAAATATTCCTTTTTCTACACAAATGTTATAAGAATGAGAATAAATTAACTTTAAATATTTTATTTTATATCTAGTGAATCTTTTTTACACCTCTGCTATTTTAAACTATATAATCGCTTTATCCCCGCTATAAATTTTTGCACCTTCATCGCTATAGAACCACTAAGAGCTTTAACTGCATAGGTTTTACCACTAAAACCCATCTAAATAATTTTATAAAAATTTCATAAATAATTATTCTATCCAAACAATGATTAATCATCCATAACTTGGAAAAACAATCAAGATTAATTTGGAAATTAGCCATAACCGAATTCAAACAAAAAATAATAAAGATGATTCACTATTATTCACCTTAAATTGGATGATGAGATTGAGTTTTGATGGAGTTTAGTTTCCCTAAGCTTTTTCCATTTTGAATCCCCTTGATTTTCCCTTCTTTCTTCATTAGTAATCACTGGCCTTAATGGTTGTTTTTACTTAGTGTATTTCAAAAATAAGAATGGATGAGAGGGAGGAAGGGTTTAGGAATGAAATAAGCTCTTGTTTTCTAATTTGCCCTTCTCGTTCATTCTTTTCTTTTATAATTTTAAAACAATATTAGCACTTGATTCATTAAGGCACGACCTAATTAAATTATCAAATCTCATTTCCCTTATCTCTCTACATTATTCTATTTAATTTATCCAATTAAATTTCCTGAATGTTGTTAAACTAAAATTAAGAGTGTTACAGGCTCCCCTCCTTAAAGAATTTCATTCTCGAAATTGGATGAAATTCAGTAAGGACCACACAATAAGTATATCAAACATGAAAAAAATTGTAACAGACAATGCTAGTATATCCTACCAGCTACAAAGTCTATATAACAATTATAGAACATACCCTCATAACAACTTAAGATAAGTATCCCTAATCTTGTCCTCTGTTTCCCAACTATAGTCTTTCTCGTTGTCACTCCACTGGACTTTCACCAATCTGACTGTCTTGTTTCTTAGCTTTTTCTCATCTATCGTCATAACACGAACTAGTTGCCTAACAAAAGTCAGATCCAGTTCTCCTACCACCAACATAGTCGGAGCAATAGTAATCTCTGAATCATGTACATACTTTCTAAGATGAGAAATATGAAAAACATTATGGACCCATGCCAAACTACTCGGTAACTGTAACATCCCGCCCTTTTGACCGCCCCTAGTCGGTAATTAAACCAACTTGAAACGTTCAAAATGACGGATTGTTATTTAGTTTATAGAGTTTAAACAGAATCAGCCACAGAATCACAGAATAATAATAATATTTCACAACAAAAAGAATTTTTTTCTTTTTCTTTCCTTTTACAAATACCAGAGTTTATACAATGTATTTAATTTATACAACGGAATATTTCTTTAAGTAAAAAAAATCCCCAAACTAAAGTGAGCGTTTTCCCTCCCTCTTTAACTTCGCTGCCCGAAAACCTTCAAGCTGCAAAACACTCGGTCTGACCCGAGTATTATATTCAAAAGAAAATAATACACAGGTCAGTCTAATTCAAACTCAGTTATTAGTGCATAGAGTCAATAATAATCAAATAATCAAATAGACGACAGTCACAATAATTCTCGTCTATTCGACCCTTTTAATAAAGAAATCGGATGACGGTAATTATAACACTTAACAGTGTTAAAAACAAATCAGTAGATTCAAATTATCAACGAAGATATATGAAAGGATTATCAATGAAGATAATTTGGAAAACATTAGAATTGCCTAAACGACAATTATCAACAAAATCTAATTATTAAATAAATCATTAGAAACTCATAATCCAATTATTAAAAAGATAATTAGACAACAACAAAATGATCAAATCAAACTAAATCAATTCAAACAATTTAAATGTCACTTAAAACATCAATACTGATTGGCTGCAGTACACGCACGCGTGCACTGCCTTGCTAATACAGCATATGAAATACGCAAAAGATCAATGAATCAGAAACAGATGGCCTTAACTCAAATCAAAATGAACCATCAAATGAACAAAGTGCTCATGAAGGCACGATGAAAATTCACAATCAATCACAAGGTCAAACCCAAAATGCCGGATTCAACTCAAGTGTAGTCATAAAAACAATCCATTTGCATCAATGCAATGCAAAACAACAAGGGCAAAATCGCAACAAAAGAAACTGCAACCACCACAAATATTCAAGGGCAAAACTGCAACAAACTACAGCCAGCTCATGAATACAAGGGCACAACAACAAACTGCAACCACAACATGTTGCAATTATACTTGAAAACAAATGCACATCATACGTAAAAATGAATAGCATCTAGGCACCAAGGCTACAGGTTGACAACAAGTGAATTTTTGCATGCAACCTGTACACGATAGTTGGGATAACAAGGACACACAAGTGCCTAGTGTACAATTAATGTCAGCAAAACAAGCACATAGGCCAGGCACCAGTACAACTCCATGAAAACTGGATAACATGAAGCAGTAACTAATATACTTGAACATGAAGGCGAGTTGACACAGTTTCAAGCCGGAATGAACCCTGCAATATGTACAAAATGTGTACCAAACAAATGCACAAATGCAACTGCAGATACAAGGGGTGTGTCAACGTAAAATGAATCAGAGAATACAAACCACCACATCAAGTGATACTAAGTGCAACAGAATCTCAAGCATCGCCAACAAAAGGATACAACTACATGAACACCGCAGTATGAAGGTGAGGGCACCAAAATATGGCACCACAACACACAACAATAAAAGATACAAAGAATCAATACCCAAGAGAGGCAACTGGTAACCACATGTATACATATACATGCTATCATCAACTACAAAAATGCAAACAATTCACCTATACTAGGTACAGGTCAAAAGTGCAATCGTGAATAAAATTCACAAATTACTAATATATATATATATCAATATCAAATGAAACAGCACTAAAATAAGCAAGTGTCAAAGGTAGTACGAACAAAGCCAAGAAATGCCAAAGTCGAACGAAATCATTTCGTTAAAATCAAGCCAAACCCGAGGCCAACACTATCACCAGCCAAAGTCAGGTGAGAAACGAATTGAAGCACAAAACAAAATTCAACCAATTTTTTTTTCCAAAACCGAAGTTTATCACCAATTCAAAGCCGAGGTGGTCAGGGCTAGAATCGAACAAAGTTAGAGGTAGTATTTTCAAGAACCAACAAAGAAATTAAAGCAACTGTTAATGATCGAATACATAAAACAGCAGATCAATCGAACAAGGACGAAAGTCGAACAAAAAAACATCCCCAAACTCACACATATATATGAAATCGACCTGAATTAGATGTGAGTAATTAACCATTACTCGTCTTAGTCTCGACGCAAAAATAAGCAGCGTGTTCGAATAGATGAAGAGTCGAAGTCGTGGTCCTCAAAAGACTAACGATTGACGAAGCGAAGGAAGCGTCGATCGACTGAGCAAGCAACGACCTTCGATCGAGCATACAAAAGTCGTATCTTCAATTTATCTAAAACCCTAGCTTGGAAAGGGGAACGATGAGACGAGATGAAGCCGCCATTTTTTTCTTCTTTTTTTTTCGTTTGAATTTCTTTCTGACTTCGAACGACTTCGGCCATGCTTTGAAAGGAAGGTTGCGTGATTTTAGGCGTGGGTTAAGGCGTGATGATTTTTTTCTTTGAACGTACTGAAGACAGTATGGTGTAAGTAAATATAGAAGAGTGCTTGTACATATATAGGCTAATTATCTTAGTAGCAAAGGGATGAACGTACAAACCATGTGATGCAAACACGTTAGCATTTAAATGCAAACAAGAAAAACTTGCTATTTGCCAGTACACTATCTTTTTCTTTTATTTTGTATTAGAGATTAATATTTTTTTTTCTTATAATGGGGACTGAAATGATTTTAACAAATTCAAATTGACTTTATTTGTTGCTTGTATTATAAACAACTTTCCATAATTAATATGTTGCTGTAATTTCCTTTACAAAGTTTATTAATATGTCATCTGAATTTATCTATGTGTATTTATTTTATTTATTTTGTATTGATAAAATTTATTCCTTTTTAAACATCATTATCTATATTACATTCATTTGCATATATCATATCATATCAAATGTCAAAAATGTAGAGTCTTAACTTTAATCGAATAAGATAAACTTGATTTTTAAAATCCAAAGATTCTATACTTTAAAATTTCAAAGCAAATTTCCTTTACATTATTTATAAATCCCAATTCAAATTTAAATTCAAATATATTTCTCATATTAACTTGAAAAATTCAAACAACTTCACAATTTCAAATCAAAAATTAATTTAATTATTAATTTAAAATAATTTAAAATTCGGGATCGTTACAATCTCCCCTCCTTAAAAGAATTTCGTCCCGAAATTATAAGTTAGGAAAAATGATTGTTAAAATCCCTCCAATACTTATACCCTACACAATTTTACTAAGCTTGAAACTTATTAAAAATAAATAAATATAGGATTCATTCCATTTATTTTATCTCACTAGCTTTGTTCATTGATTTCTACAATCAAAACGCAAAAGTCCTTTACCAAATTTTTCGACTTACAAAACTCAGATTTAAACTTGGAATTTTTTTTCATGTTAGAGATTTGCATATTATATCTTTTCCAAAGCTGTGGACTTTCAAGACATTTTAAAGATCTTCTTCTTTATTTTTCTAGGTTGGAATTATGTAATTTTTATTTCAGACTATTGATTCGCTATTTATAGTTTGAAAATACTTACTAACTCGAAGTTTAATAAGTCTATCGTCGTTCTTACAGACATTAGGCATACGCTGGCCAGGCGTAGGACTAAAAATCTCCAAGTACGAAATATACTTGCTTCAACTCCCAGTGAAAATACTTAAAAATCCTTTTTTAAAAATGGATATGGAAAGCACGTTCCCCCATGGATCACAGTTACTCGGCGGTTACGCTACTATCCCAGTAGAATCGGTTGTAATCTGTAGATTTCACATCTCTTGAATTTCGCCATGGTTGTTGCCATAGATCGCAGTTCACACGGCGGTTACGCTACTATCCCAGTAGAATCGCTTGTAACCGTAGGCATCTCGCCCCTCAAATTTCGCTTATGGCATCTAGATCGCAGTATACACGGCGGTTACACCACTATCCCAGTGGAATCGCTTGTAACTGTAGGCATCACGCCCCTCAAATTTCGCTAGTATACATCATAATCAATCAACATGATCCCATCAACATGATCCCATCACGAGGGATTCCAATTCAAATGGTCACTCCAACTAATGGAAATTCTACGTAGCTACGAATTTCAAATGGACACTCATACCGAGTTCCAACACCTTCACAAATTTTAAATGGAAGGTACTTTTCCATATCCTCAGTTTAGAAAACATAATGTCATATACATATAGTACTTCATTTCACATTTCGTACATATCATACCTATGTAAACTTACATAAGATTTCCATAACAATTACTTTCCAAACTGATGGTTTTCGAATTCACTGCATTCTCATATATAAGTTCTGAAAACCTACATATCCCATACCCATAACAAATAGAGGGTTCCTGAATTTTCCATCTCGTTACCAATTTAAAATTTTCCTCTAAGTCGATTTGGAAGTTTAAGGTTATCTCAAACCTAGTTCATATTCATAATTCAATTTATTATCGACTTCTCATTCGATTTGGATTACACGTTACCTTGTCAATTCACAACACATAATTGATGTCTACCGATATATAACCTCTGAGCTCGTACGTCTCAGAGAAGGGTGTTAAGCTAAGAGAATAAATTCTACGCCACCAAACAGATATATATTTAATAGAGATCAATTGCTATGTCATCAATTCACAATGTTAGGCATACAATCCAAATCGACCATCCGAAATTCAAAACTCAACTTATATTGTTTTTTGTGTCGAAGTTAAACTCAATTTAACTCAAGATTCAATCTTTTTGAAAAAATTTCAAGTTGAACTAATTGTTCAAATTTCCCATTTTTTTTTTCAACTTCGACTCAATTCATAGTTTGAATCCCGCATACTTTTCACAATATTGGTTTTAAACCGACTTCAAACTTTCCAATATTAAGTTTTCCATTTAACTTAATTCTCTACAAGTTCAAATTTAAATTCATCACTGAATCTATTAAACCTATTATGGATTATCATGTTGACAAACTTCAAATTTGAAATCTAAATCCCATTTGAACTTTGCATTTGCTTTCTATTTCCAAAATAATCAACTAGTTCTTTAGTAAGCCATTCATCGACTTGGTTCCATTGGATTCATATCTCCACATTAACTATTTTAGGCATTAGTCTAAACTTGAAATATAAACTTTACATCAAAACTGGTTTGATTCATACAGTTAAGTCAACAAATAAATTTCCTTCCCAAGACGCTATTTTATTAAAATATTTCTTTCCGTACAAAACTATACATAGATTAATACTTTTAAAATACGTACATAGAAGATTTTGGATTACAAAAGATAGTATTACAAAATATACTGATTGCTTCTAATATATTGATTGGTTTAAGATTCAGAATTATTGAGGACTATCGACTTCCTGTCTGGTAGTACGCATCTTAGCCAAACTTCCCTTTTCGGTTTTCGCCATTATAATTAACAAGATGTTTTCGAAGTTTCCTATTAAAATTTGAAATCCCTAATCCCTATTAGCAGAGGTTGGATTATTCAATCATTTCCCAAGACAATTTGCAAATTTACATTATCTTGATATATAGGATTATTATTTAACCAAACTTGAGATTCAACTCCGGATTTTATTTCAAACATTTGAAATATGCATATATATACATACTTGCGTATCAAACCTTACTCGAAACATACAAAACAAAAATTATTTTATTTTATTATTTTCGAAAATATTTCAAAAAAAATTACTTGAAATTTTTTGTTGTATATACTACTAGTATTGTTTTTCAAAACATTTGAAATCAATTTTCAAAAGAATTCAGAATCAATTTCCCAAGTTATATTTCAATAAACCCCTTGGCTATAACTAAATTGACATGTCATTTTATTTCCCAATTATTACTTTGGAAATATTCAAAATATTTGATTTAAACCAACTCATTAATTCACTTAACTTATATTTTATTTTTTTATAAATCTCAACAATTCGATAATGAGTTTCCGAATGGTCGGGACTCAAATCTATGGAGACCTTACCGAAGAGAAACTATCGTAAACTTAAATTTAGAGAGGGGGATTTCCGAAAAGGATTTGAATTTTCAAAATACCTTTTATTTTTAAAAAACGATTTTATACTTCTTTAGATTTGAAAAACATTTTCTTTAAAGTGATTCTAGTAACTATTCATATTAAACGCCATAAACTAAGCTTTGTATAAACCAAAGCTCTGATACCACTTTGTAACATCCCGCCCTTTTGACCGCCCCTAGTCGGTAATTAAACCAACTTGAAACGTTCAAAATGATGGATTGTTATTTAGTTTATAGAGTTTAAACAGAATCAGCCACAGAATCACAGAATAATAATAATATTTCACAACAAAAAGAATTTTTTTTCTTTTTCTTTCCTTTTACAAATATCAGAGTTTATACAATGTATTTAATTTATACAATGGAATATTTCTTTAAGTAAAAAAAATCCCCAAACTAAAGTGAGCATTTTCCCTCTCTCTCTAACTTCGCTGCCCGAAAACCTTCAAGCTGCAAAACACTCGGTCTGACTCGAGTATTATATTCAAAAGAAAATAATACACAGGTCAGTCTAATTCAAACTCAGTTATTAGTGCATAGAGTCAATAATAATCAAATAATCAAATAGACGACAGTCACAATAATTCTCGTCTATCTGACCCTTTTAATAAAGAAATCGGATGACGGTAATTATAACACTTAACAGTGTTAAAAATAAATCAGTAGATTCAAATTATCAACGAAGATATATGAAAGGATTATCAATGAAGATAATTTGGAAAACATTAGAATTGCCTAAACGGCAATTATCAACAAAATCTAATTATTAAATAAATCATTAGAAACTCATAATCCAATTATTAAAAAGATAATTAGACAACAACAAAATGATCAAATCAAACTAAATCAATTCAAACAATTTAAATGTCACTTAAAACATCAATACTGATTGGCTGCAGTACACGCACGCGTGCACTGCCTTGCCAATACGGAATATGAAAAACGCAAAAGATCAATGAATCAGAAACAGATGGCCTTAACTCAAATCAAAATGAACCATCAAATGAACAAAGTGCTCATGAAGGCACGATGAAAATTCACAATCAATCACAAGGTCAAACCCAAAATGCCGGAGTCAACTCAAGTGTAGTCAGAAAAACAATCCATTTGCATCAATGCAATGCAAAACAACAAGGGAAAAATCGCAACAAAAGAAACTGCAACCACCACAAATATTCAAGGGCAAAATTGCAACAAACTACAGCCACCTCATGAATACAAGGGCACAACAAATACAAACTGCAACCACAACATGTTGCAATTATACTTGAAAACAAATGCACAACATACGTAAAAATGAATAGCATCTAGGCACCAAGGCCACAGGTTGACAACAATTGAATTTTTGCATGCAACCTGTACACGGCAGTTGGGATAACAAGGACACACAAGTGCCTAGTGTACAATTAATGTCCAGCAAAACAAGCACATAGGCCAGGCACCAGTACAACTCCATGAAACTGGATAACATGAAGCAGTAACTAATATACTTGAACATGAAGGCGAGTTGACACAGTTTCAAGCCGGAATGAACCCTGCAATATGTACAAAAGTGTACCAAACAAATGCACAAATGCAACTGCAGATACAAGGGGTGTGTCAACGTAAAATGAATCAGAGAATACAAACCACCACATCAAGTGATACTAAGTGCAACAGAATCTCAAGCATCGCCAACAAAAGGATACAACTACATGAACACCGTAGTATGAAGGTGAGGGCACCAAAATATGGCACCACAACACACAACAATAAAAGATACAAAGAATCAGTACCCAAGAGAGGCAACTGGTAACCACATGTATACATATACATGCTATTATCATCAACTACAAAAATGCAAACAATTCACCTATACTAGGTACAGGTCAAAAGTGCAATCGTGAATAAAATTCACAAATTACCAATATATATATATATATATATATATCAATATCAAATGAAACAGCACTAAAATAAGCAAGTGTCAAAGGTAGTTCGATCAAAGCCAAGAAATGCCAAAGTCGAACGAAATCATTTCATTAAAATCAAGCCAAACCCGAGGCCAACACTATCACCAGCCAAAGTCAGGTGAGAAACGAATTGAAGCACAAAACAAAATTCAACCAATTTTTTTTTTCCAAAACCGAAGTTTATCACCAATTCAAAGCCGAGGTGGTCAGAGCTAGAATCGAACAAAGTTAGAGGTAGTATTTTCAAGAACCAACAAAGAAATTAAAGCAACTGTTAATGATCGAATACATAAAACAGTAGATCAATCGAACAAGGACGAAAGTCGAACAAAACAACATCCCCAAACTCACACATATATATGAAATCGACCTGAATTAGATGTGAGTAATTAACCATTACTCACCTTAGTCTCGACGCAAAAAGAAGCAGCGTGTTCGAATAGATGAAGAGTCGATGCCGTGGTCCTCAAAAGACGAACGATTGACGAAGCGAAGGAAGCGTCGATCGACTGAGCAAGCAACGACCTTCGATCGAGCATACAAAAGTCGTATCTTCAATTTATCTAAAACCCTAGCTTGGAAAGGGGAATGACGAGACGAGATGAAGTCGCCATTTTTTTCTCTTTTTTTTCGTTTGAATTTCTTTCTGACTTCGAACGACTTCGGCCATGCTTTGAAAGGAAGGTTGCGTGATTTTAGGCGTGGGTTAAGGCATGATGATTTTTTTTCTTTGAACGTACTAAAGACAGTATGGTGTAAGTAAATATAGAAGAGTGCTTGTACATATATAGGCTAATTATCTTAGTAGCAAAGGGATGAACGTACAAACCATGTGATGCAAACAGGTTTGCATTTAAATACAAACAAGAAAAACTTGCTATTTGCCGGTACACTATCTTTTTCTTTTATTTTGTATCAGAGATTAATATTTTTTTCTTCTTATAATGGGGACTGAAATGATTTTAACAAATTCAAATTGACTTTATTTGTTGCTTGTATTATAAACAACTTTCCATAATTAATATGTTGCTGTAATTTATTTTAATGTATTCACTTTCTCCTTTACAAAGTTTATTAATATGTCATCTGAATTTATCTATGTGTATTTTTTTTTGTATTGATAAAATTTATTCCTTTTTAAACATCATTATCTATATTACATTCATTTGCATATATCATATCATATCAAATGTCAAAAATGTAGAGTCTTAAATTTAATCGAATAACATAAACTTGATTTTTAAAATCCAAAAATTCTATACTTTAAAATTTCAAAGCAAATTTCCTTTACATTATTTATAAATCCCAATTCAAATTTAAATTCAAATATATTTCTCATATTAACTTGAAAAATTCAAACAACTTCACAATTTCAAATCAAAAATTAATTTAATTATTAATTTAAAATAATTTAAAATTCGGGATCTTTACAGTAACTGTACTCGATACACGAGTTTTCCGATCCTCTCTATAATAGGGAATGGTCCAACATATCTAGGTTCTAGTTTCCTAACTTTCCAAATCGTACCACACCCTTCATTGGTGATACCTTAATGAAAATATGATCTTCAACTAAGAACTCTAAATCTTTACGCCTCTTACCTGTGCAACTTTTCTGCCTAGGCTGATCCTTCTTCATCAGTGCTCGGATCAACTCAATTTTTTCTATGGCTACTGTAACGACCCTGAATTTTGACCAAATTAAATTGAGAATATTTAATTAATTTTAAATATTTGAACGATAATTTAATTTGAATCCCCGATCTAATTTTGAAATCTGCGATTACACTTTAAAATTTAATCGATTGATAGTCGAATAAAAATTTGAATCTCCAAATTTAAGCTGAAGAGAAATATTTCAAGAGCTTTTAAAATTTATATCGATGATACTGAAGATAATAGAAGCTTCAGAATCGAGTTTGAAAACGATTTGTTCAGTTTTGAATTTATATCGTTTAAATTGAATTTTAAAAATAGCCGTCCGAGGCGCAGTCTCGGAATTCGACGAAACCAGTTCCATTGGGTCCGTAATATTGTATTATTATCGGATTTCAAATTTCGTAGCATTTGGAGTTGTTATGTGGCCGTACGGCGAATAAACGCATAGAAATTAAATTGAATTCAATTTAGATTTTTAAATTTAAAACCTTGCCGACATACACACGTTCATCTCCTTCAATCACGCAAAGAATCACGTAAAGAAATCGTGCACCCATACCTCGTTCGATTTTAAGTACCTCGTTCCCATCCCTTTCAGTTCAAAAATCAAAAATTCGCTCCTCTCTTTTAATTAAAATCACGAACGAGAAAGCAAAAGAAATGGCCGTTCAAATGAATGTTCATTCATTCGAAAATCAAAAATCAAGGCCAGAGCCTTCCTTCTCAAAACAATTGCCTCCCTCAAATTTAATCGACAGCTCCTAGATTTAAATCGCGAGCTCGTATGGGGGTCGCGAATATAGGCGAACGCACGCTCGAGTGGGAGTGGATGGTCAGGCGGCGGCAAGTGAAGACGGCATCGCTGGGCTCGTATTCAAGAGGAAGAAGCGCTCGCGAGCACGAGGCATTGGCGAAATCGAGGCAGTGGATTCGACAATACGGCATAGGGGTTCGCGATGACTGGAGGAGCTCGCGAGCGAAGAGGGACGTAGGCGATGTCGAGGCCAAAGTCGAGTAGCAGTGCGGCGAAACGAAGTCAGGCGAAGTCGAAGTCGCGGTGGCGGTCGTTCGATTTGGGTGGTTTCAATTTGGAAGCTGTTCGATTAGCTTGGGTTCTCTGATTCAGTAAGACATTTATTTTAAAATTCTTTTGTTAAATATATATATAGATAGATATATATGGATGTACAGTAAAGCAGAAAAGCTTGTATAAGATTTGGGAAAAAAAAATGGGGATTTTAGAATGTTGGAAGTTATAGATTAGATTTTTAACAGATTTATTTTCTAAGTTTATTTTTGTACAAAGATTTGATTTTTGTCTATATAAATTAATTTTCTAAGGGTGGGTTTCAAAGGAAAATAAATAAGCATCCATATATTTTGATTTGCTAAGTTATGAAGAAAATAAAATAAATGTTTAGTGGTTAGTTTATTTTATTTATCTATTCAGTCGTTTTAACTACTAAAAATAATTTATTAAAATGGAATTCGTTTAAATTTAAAAGTATTAGCTTAAAATTAAAATTTGTAACTCGGTTTTATCCGGATATTAATGAACTGTATAAATTATTTATACAAGGTTAAAGTCGAGAAAAACGAAAGAAGAATTGGAATGGATTGCAAAATAAAAAGCTAAGGTGAGATTTTCTCACTCGAAGGAAAATTTTATTTTGCAGTTATTGATTTGTTTGATGATTGGATGTGCTATTAGATATAATAGGATATATCTATATATATATAGCAATATATACATATTGGCATATGTATATATTGGATTGATGATTTCCCGCCTCGTATAGCGGATGAGACCCTATTGCGCCGTTAGTAAGCGGATTTTTATAAAACCTATATACCGCGATAATTCCGTACTGGAGCGGAATTGGTATTGTGCTAACATCTGTGGATGCAGGGAAACAGGTTGGAGGGATCCAACTGGATTCCTCACCAGTAGTTATTTATGTACAGATATTGTGATGTATTCTGTTATCATATGTTGAGATATGATATTGACTGTTGTGATTGACTAATTGATGCGTTGCATCATTGGATTCAAATTTTGAAATTTAAAAATAACGATGTTGATTTTAAAAGTGATCTTTGAAAATATACGTTTATTTAAATTGTTGAATTGATTTACTTTAAATAGATAAACGTTAAAACTTTAAAGTTATAAAAGTTAAGATTTTGTGAATTCTAACAAAAAAAAAATTCTTTTGAAATAAAGAGTTAAGAAATTTATAAAATGGTTTAAGTTGAGAATTTTGAATTATTAAACCAATGTATATAAAAGATGTATCAAATTGATATTTATCAATTAAAGTTATTGGAATTTTAAAATGAGTTTTATAAGTGATATGAAATTTATAATTATAAAATGTGAAGATATGAAATTTATAATTATAAAATGTGAAGATATGAAATGTATAGAATTATAAATTGTAAAGATATGAAATTTATAGATTTATAAAGTATGAAGTTGTAGAATGAATGATTATAAGAAATTTACTTATAAATTGGATTTTTGCTTTTAAATGGAATATTGATCTGATTGTTAATAAAGGAGATTTATAAATCGAAGTTGTTATAAAATAAAATTTGAATTTATAAACGTTGTTTTTTATAAATTCGAAATCAATTGAATTTGATAAATTAAATATAGAAGATTGTTAAAGGAGATATATTCACGATTTTGGATAGCGAATTATTATTGAAATAAAATGTGTAGAAAATAGTGAAATGTGATTAGTGAAGTATATTCACGATTTTGGACAGTGAATATATTGTTAAGTAAAATAGATATGTTTTGGAAAAGTGATATTTGAAATGAAGTTAATTGTTTTAAAAGATGTTTTAAAACGTGTGAACTATCGAAATCATAGATTTCAACATTTATTGTTGAAATAGACGTGTTCGAGAAATATAAGGAAATGATGGACTATAACACTGTTTTTATAGTAAATGATTTTCGAAAAGAAAATGTTTTATGTAGTATTGGGATTTTCATTATATCTACCTTAAAATTTCGAATCCCTATACTAGTGATTTCGAGTCGTCGTAACGATGTTTTACGTAACATTCGTTTTGACTCAAATGGATGTTAGAATAAATGATTTCCTTAAAGAATGAATGTATACTTAATTTGATTTAAGTATATCGAATATTTTCCAAGTGTTGAAAATAAATGATTGTGAAATACTTATTATTTAATAAGTATGGAAATGCTTTTCCAATATGAAATGAACTGTTTTGAGATTTTATCTTTTAAAGATAAATTGAAATGTGGAAGTTGATTTGAAATTGTTTTCAAATGATTGAAGTGTGGGAATTTTATATCTAGTAAAGATATTTTAGAAGATAGAAATAATTTGGAAAATTATTTGGAATCTGATGATGTTGCGCATCTTTATTGATAGTTAAATAACCGACTATCAATAATTACCTTTAGATAGGTATTTGTTGTGATTGGATGAATTTGAATGCCACACTTGTTTTTGAATTAACGCTCACTATTCGGGTTAGCCGGGAAAGGACCATGGGGTCGTATAACCCATTCCGAATATGTGATACGTCGTTATGAATTGCATTCGAAGACCGTTGTTGAAGACCGGATATTTTTGAAAACGGAAGGATTACCGTCGAGTTACTCTACATCGGCTGATCTCCGGTTTAGAGGTTTTATCACCCTTAGTGACGGGAAGTCCTGACGTGATTGAAAATTATCCGGAAATGCAAGGGCTTCGTGAGAAGTGCCTTCGGTTCTGTTCGATCCCGGAACAGACTTGTATGGATTGTGTGTCTGACGTTACAATTTGAGATATAAAGCTGATTTCTTTCAAATACATTTCTGTTGGTGGCGGAGAATTTATTCTCTTAGCTTAACACCCTTCTCTGAGACGTACGAGCTCAGAGGTTATGTAGTTGAAATTTATCAGCGATATATCCCAATTTGGTAACGTGGCATACTGAGTGTTGCTGTGAAATGATCAGTGTTTGATCATTTGTGATATGATCATTTGTTTGATCTTATATCTTTATGATCATAGGTTGATCATTTTGTTTGACCCGAAGCAGGGCTTTTTGAGAAAGCGTAGCTTTGCGGACGAGACTTCGTCGAGCCTCACACCCCGGAAATGGTCGAAACAGGAAGGATGCGGCAAGGTTCTAGGGAGTAGCGCCCCTTAGTGTATGTCATTCCTTCTGGATAAAGGTGGTATCATGGTATGGAGCCCAGATACTTAACCTCTGTGGTTACTGCATTATTATTATCTATGTGGTTTGTTGCGAATCGGGGATCCTGGGGAAGATCGGTGACGATCGGGGGATGGCATACGCGTGTCAGTAGTTACCTATTTTTGCAGAGGTAACCCGGCCTTGTGTTGGCAGAGATCCGGTTAGGTTCTCGGGTCGTCTATTCCAGGGACGTACCCATCGTGGATAGGAAGTTCCTTAGCCTGACCATTTGTTGGAAATCCAAAGAAACAATACGAGCCTTTACGATTTCAATTGTATAACCTATCTCCTCAGGAGGCAGCTATAGCAGGCATAATATAATGGTACCTATGCTGGCTAAGATTTATATTATACTTTCGAAATGTTTTCCACTATGCACTAATAATAATATCAAAAAGAATTTGATTTTGCGTAGTAAGCATCTTTGACTATCATAAGAAGAAATCTCCTCCAAGTCTGCGTTTGCATTGTGTGTGTGGTGGGAGGTCTTATGGTAGTTTCATTTTCCAAAAGCATTGCGAATTGACATTAAAGTTTTCCTGTTGTTTATTTTAAAGAATAACTGTTTTACGATCTCACACCAGTCACCATGACTGACTCGGAGTTTATTGTTTCCCTTCTAAACTCTGGGTGCCCACCAATTTCCACACGGGCAGTCTAGAGTTAGATTATCAGGATATTCTGGATATTCTGGAGCTTGGAGATATGATGGATGACGAGACGTAGTATTTGTATCTGATAGTATTTATTCCGCTGTGTATTCTGTATGAGGACAAGTTATATAACTATCCATTGTTGTATATTGACTCTGATGATTGATGTATGTATAAAATGATATAGTTCTTTGTTTTAGAGATTATTCATTTATCTATTATATATTGTTCCGCTGCGATGTGTAAGATTCTGATATTTTTTTCTGTTCTGATGTTGTTCAGTTGTTCTTTCTTTTTCTTCTTCTTCTCTTTTTCTTCTATTTCTTCTTTCTAAAACCCTCACTATTGGAGTTTCCGGCACTCGATTGCTCGGCAGTCGATAAAATGAGTATCGATGTCGAATTTTCGAAAGTCGAAAATTTCGGTATGTGACAAAGTGGTATCAGAGCATATGGTTAAGCGACAACCCTGCTCTGTTGGGTGTTACTCATTAGAGATAGAGTCAGCAGTACTCTAGAATGAGTTTGAGTGTAATAATAGATATGAGCGCGTATTTGTTAGTGAATATAAAAATTGTTTTGTATTGTGTTGACTTATCGGTTGATTGTTTATGGATTCTGGTTGGTGCAGTCTAGCTAACTGTAATCGATAGGGGTTTCTAAACTCTTAAACAAGATAAACTGACACAGTATTGTTTTAAAATAGGGTAAATGAAATAATTTTACCCAAAACTATTTTTGTATACAAAAGAAATGATTTTCTGTAAATTATTACAGTATATGGATGCTTGTTTGTTAGGAAAGTGATAATATTGAAATATTATCATTGTTATATTGAAATTGAATAAGAAAATTGAAATCGAAACTCCAAAGTTAAGAAATTAATCCATATACAAATGAAATGTAAGAATGTAAATTATAAATGTGATTTGTAATTTAAAATGGAATTCCAGAGAAGTTTTTGGAAACGCTTTGAAAAAAAAATTTGAAAACTTTGAAGATTTGGAAAGTTTAAATCATTTTTGGTTTGGAAATGAATTTCAAAGGATTTTGGAAAAGTATTCTGAAGAGATGAAAGCTTTAAACTCTTTTCGGTCGCTGGAAAATAATTCCGACGATGATTGCGACATCACCGGTGTTCATTTTCGGGTTTCCAAAAGAGGAATTGCTGCCGATCGTTTTAAATGGAAGTTGTTCGGAAAATTGGATTTTGTTTTGGAAAATCAAAAGATAATTTGATTTGTTTTCAAAATGATTTTGAAATATTGGTAAGACTCTGGGATACCATATTTATGAAATATTATCAAGTTGATAACTTATACAATTTGAAAGGTTGATAGAATAAATTTAACTTAAAGGATGAAGTTAAATGAATGTAAGTACAAGTGAATCAATTAAATGAAATTGAAAGTTGAAATTCATTTCGAATTCGTAAGCAAATGAATTGAATTGAATAGTGTAAATTGAAAGATGAATTAAAATTCATATGTTATTGGAAATCCAGTTTAATATAAGTAGTTATGAACCAAAGTGGTAAATCGAAAATAAATATAATGTCTGCATGGAATATTTATATTGAACCTAAGAAATGAAGAGTGAAATTCTTAAGTAAAATCTGATATTGAAATTTTTCTAAGTTGATGATTGAATGAAGATAAAACTGGAATTGAAACTGAATGTTGAAAACAAATTTGAATCTGTAAAGTGAACTAGAATGTGTGATGAATTAGTAAGTGAAACTAATTTAAAATAGTGCAGTTATGAATGAAAGATAATTGATAAATTCAATGTTCAGAAGCTAAACTGAATCCAAATTAGATTGGGATTGTGAATTGAATTCAAATGAATTTGAAATGTAAAATCGAATGAAAAGAATATATAACTTCAACAGTGAAGTAAAAATGTATAAGCAGTTTATATTGAAATTTTTGTAATAGAATTTACAAAATGGTTTGAATATATGCAACTAGATATTATGGCTAGTAGGATATACAGGTGTTATAAAGGAATTGGAATTTTGGATTTCAAAGATAAATTTGAATTGCTCGACAAAAGGTATGTATTTAAATTTGAATATGAGATTTGATGACTTATTTCTCTAGCCGCTTGGCTTTTTCTTTTTCTTTTTGAAATCTGAGAGTCCGTAGGGACGTTTTGTAGTCGTACCGTATTAGCCGCGCAAAGGAGACGCTGGCGAAATTTTTCGGAAATTTAGGGCGTTAGAAAATTTTTGAGAAAATTTGAAAGTTTAAAATTTGAATTTAAACTTAAATTTGAATTGTTAAGTAAACAATGCTGTTGAAACTTATAATTGAAGTTAGAAATTTAGTTGAATTAATAACGAATCTCTAGTAGAGAGATTTGTTTTGAAAATTTGATAAAACTATTAAATGTTGGAAAAAGAGTAGACGAGTTAAGGACCATTTTTCCTAACTTGTAATTTCGAGGACGAAATTCTTTTAAGGGGGGAAGTCTGTAACGACCCTGAATTTTGACCAAATTAAATTGAGAATATTTAATTAATTTTAAATATTTGAACGATAATTTAATTTGAATCCCCGATCTAATTTTGAAATCTGCGATTACACTTTAAAATTTAATCGATTGATAGTCGAATAAAAATTTGAATCTCCAAATTTAAGCTGAAGAGAAATATTTCAAGAGCTTTTAAAATTTATATCGATGATACTGAAGATAATAGAAGCTTCAGAATCGAGTTTGAAAACGATTTGTTCGGTTTTGAATTTATATCGTTTAAATTGAATTTTAAAAATAGCCGTCCGAGGCGCAGTCTCGGAATTCGACGAAACCAGTTCCATTGGGTCCGTAATATTGTATTATTATCGGATTTCAAATTTCGTAGCATTTGGAGTTGTTATGTGGCCGTACGGCGAATAAACGCATAGAAATTAAATTGAATTCAATTTAGATTTTTAAATTTAAAACCTTGCCGACATACACACGTTCATCTCCTTCAATCACGCAAAGAATCACGTAAAGAAATCGTGCACCCATACCTCGTTCGATTTTAAGTACCTCGTTCCCATCCCTTTCAGTTCAAAAATCAAAAATTCGCTCCTCTCTGTTAATTAAAATCACGAACGAGAAAGCAAAAGAAATGGCCGTTCAAATGAATGTTCATTCATTCGAAAATCAAAAATCAAGGCCAGAGCCTTCCTTCTCAAAACAATTGCCTCCCTCAAATTTAATCGACAACTCCTAGATTTAAATCGCGAGCTCGTATGGGGGTCGCGAATATAGGCGAACGCGCGCTCGAGTGGGAGTGGATGGTCAGGCGGCGGCAAGTGAAGACGGCGTCGCTGGGCTCGTATTCAAGAGGAAGAAGCGCTCGCGAGCACGAGGCGTTGGCGAAATCGAGGCAGTGGATTCGACAATACGGCATAGGGGTTCGCGATGACTGGAGGAGCTCGCGAGCGAAGAGGGACGTAGGCGATGTCGAGGCCAAAGTCGAGTAGCAGTGCGGCGAAACGAAGTCAGGCGAAGTCGAAGTCGCGGTGGCGGTCGTTCGATTTGGGTGGTTTCAATTTGGAAGCTGTTCGATTAGCTTGGGTTCTCTGATTCAGTAAGACATTTATTTTAAAATTCTTTTGTTAAATATATATATAGATAGATATATATGGATGTACAGTAAAGCAGAAAAGCTTGTATAAGATTTGGGAAAAAAAATGGGGATTTTAGAATGTTGGAAGTTATAGATTAGATTTTTAACAGATTTATTTTCTAAGTTTATTTTTGTACAAAGATTTGATTTTTGTCTATATAAATTAATTTTCTAAGGGTGGGTTTCAAAGGAAAATAAATAAGCATCCATATATTTTGATTTGCTAAGTTATGAAGAAAATAAAATAAATGTTTAGTGGTTAGTTTATTTTATTTATCTATTCAGTCGTTTTAACTTCTAAAAATAATTTATTAAAATGGAATTCGTTTAAATTTAAAAGTATTAGCTTAAAATTAAAATTTGTAACTCGGTTTTATCCGGATATTAATGAACTGTATAAATTATTTATACAAGGTTAAAGTCGAGAAAAACGAAAGAAGAATTGGAATGGATTGCAAAATAAAAAGCTAAGGTGAGATTTTCTCACTCGAAGGAAAATTTTATTTTGCAGTTATTGATTTGTTTGATGATTGGATGTGCTATTAGATATAATAGGATATATCTATATATATAGCAATATATACATATTGGCATATGTATATATTGGATTGATGATTTCCCGCCTCGTATAGCGGATGAGACCCTATTGCGCCGTTAGTAAGCGGATTTTTATAAAACCTATATACCGCGATAATTCCGTACTGGAGCGGAATTGGTATTGTGCTAACATCTGTGGATGCAGGGAAACAGGTTGGAGGGATCCAACTGGTTTCCTCACCAGTAGTTATTTATGTACAGATATTGTGATGTATTCTGTTATCATATGTTGAGATATGATATTGACTGTTGTGATTGACTAATTGATGCGTTGCATCATTGGATTCAAATTTTGAAATTTAAAAATAACGATGTTGATTTTAAAAGTGAAATTTTAAAAGTGATCTTTGAAAATATACGTTTATTTAAATTGTTGAATTGATTTACTTTAAATAGATAAACGTTAAAACTTTAAAGTTATAAAAGTTAAGATTTTGTGAATTCTAACAAAAAAAAAATTTCTTTTGAAATAAAGAGTTAAGAAATTTATAAAATGGTTTAAGTTGAGATTTTTGAATTATTAAACCAATGTATATAAAAGATGTATCAAATTGATATTTATCAATTAAAGTTATTGGAATTTTAAAATGAGTTTTATAAGTGATATGAAATTTATAATTATAAAATGTGAAGATATGAAATTTATAATTATAAAATGTGAAGATATGAAATGTATAGAATTATAAATTGTAAAGATATGAAATTTATAGATTTATAAAGTATGAAGTTGTAGAATGAATGATTATAAGAAATTTACTTATAAATTGGATTTTTGCTTTTAAATGGAATATTGATCGGATTGTTAATAAAGGAGATTTATAAATCGAAGTTGTTATAAAATAAAATTTGAATTTATAAACGTTGTTTTTTATAAATTCGAAATCAATTGAATTTGATAAATTAAATATAGAAGATTGTTAAAGGAGATATATTCACGATTTTGGATAGCGAATTATTATTGAAATAAAATGTGTAGAAAATAGTGAAATGTGATTAGTGAAGTATATTCACGATTTTGGACAGTGAATATATTGTTAAGTAAAATAGATATGTTTTGGAAAAGTGATATTTGAAATGAAGTTAATTGTTTTAAAAGATGTTTTAAAACGTGTGAACTATCGAAATCATAGATTTCAACATTTATTGTTGAAATAGACGTTTTCGAGAAATATAAGGAAATGATGGACTATAACACTGTTTTTATAGTAAATGATTTTCGAAAAGAAAATGTTTTATGTAGTATTGGGATTTTCATTATATCTACCTTAAAATTTCGAATCCCTATACTAGTGATTTCGAGTCGTCGTAACGATGTTTTACGTAACATTCGTTTTGACTCAAATGGATGTTAGAATAAATGATTTCCTTAAAGAATGAATGTATACTTAATTTGATTTAAGTATATCGAATATTTTCCAAGTGTTGAAAATAAATGATTGTGAAATACTTATTATTTAATAAGTATGGAAATGCTTTTCCAATATGAAATGAACTGTTTTGAGATTTTATCTTTTAAAGATAAATTGAAATGTGGAAGTTGATTTGAAATTGTTTTCAAATGATTGAAGTGTGGGAATTTTATATCTAGTAAAGATATTTTAGAAGATAGAAATAATTTGGAAAATTATTTGGAATCTGATGATGTTGCGCATCTTTATTGATAGTTAAATAACCGACTATCAATAATTACCTTTAGATAGGTATTTGTTGTGATTGGATGAATTTGAATGCCACACTTGTTTTTGAATTAACGCTCACTATTCGGGTTAGCCGGGAAAGGACCATGGGGTCGTATAACCCATTCCGAATATGTGATACGTCGTTATGAATTGCATTCGAAGACCGTTGTTGAAGACCGGATATTTTTGAAAACGGAAGGATTACCGTCGAGTTACTCTACATCGGCTGATCTCCGGTTTAGAGGTTTTATCACCCTTAGTGACGGGAAGTCCTGACGTGATTGAAAATTATCCGGAAATGCAAGGGCTTCGTGAGAAGTGCCTTCGGTTCTGTTCGATCCCGGAACAGACTTGTATGGATTGTGTGTCTGACGTTACAATTTGAGATATAAAGCTGATTTCTTTCAAATACATTTCTGTTGGTGGCGGAGAATTTATTCTCTTAGCTTAACACCCTTCTCTGAGACGTACGAGCTCAGAGGTTATGTAGTTGAAATTTATCAGCGATATATCCCAATTTGGTAACGTGGCATACTGAGTGTTGCTGTGAAATGATCAGTGTTTGATCATTTGTGATATGATCATTTGTTTGATCTTATATCTTTGTGATCATAGGTTGATCATTTTGTTTGACCCGAAGCAGGGCTTTTTGAGAAAGCGTAGCTTTGCGGACGAGACTTCGTCGAGCCTCACACCCCGGAAATGGTCGAAACAGGAAGGATGCGGCAAGGTTCTAGGGAGTAGCGCCCCTTAGTGTATGTCATTCCTTCTGGATAAAGGTGGTATCATGGTATGGAGCCCAGATACTTAACCTCTGTGGTTACTGCATTATTATTATCTATGTGGTTTGTTGCGAATCGGGGATCCTGGGGAAGATCGGTGACGATCGGGGGATGGCATACGCGTGTCAGTAGTTACCTATTTTTGCAGAGGTAACCCGGCCTTGTGTTGGCAGAGATCCGGTTAGGTTCTCGGGTCGTCTATTCCAGGGACGTACCCATCGTGGATAGGAAGTTCCTTAGCCTGACCATTTGTTGGAAATCCAAAGAAACAATACGAGCCTTTACGATTTCAATTGTATAACCTGTCTCCTCAGGAGGCAGCTATAGCAGGCATAATATAATGGTACCTATGCTGGCTAAGATTTATATTATACTTTCGAAATGTTTTCCACTATGCACTAATAATAATATCAAAAAGAATTTGATTTTGCGTAGTAAGCATCTTTGACTATCATAAGAAGAAATCTCCTCCAAGTCTGCGTTTGCATTGTGTGTGTGGTGGGAGGTCTTATGGTAGTTTCATTTTCCAAAAGCATTGCGAATTGACATTAAAGTTTTCCTGTTGTTTATTTTAAAGAATACCTGTTTTACGATCTCACACCAGTCACCATGACTGACTCGGAGTTTATTGTTTCCCTTCTAAACTCTGGGTGCCCACCAATTTCCACACGGGCAGTCTAGAGTTAGATTATCAGGATATTCTGGATATTCTGGAGCTTGGAGATAAGATGGATGACGAGACGTAGTATTTGTATCTGATAGTATTTATTCCGCTGTGTATTCTGTATGAGGACAAGTTATATAACTATCCATTGTTGTATATTGACTCTGATGATTGATGTATGTATAAAATGATATAGTTCTTTGTTTTAGAGATTATTCATTTATCTATTATATATTGTTCCGCTGCGATGTGTAAGATTCTGATATTTTTTTCTGTTCTGATGTTGTTCAGTTGTTCTTTCTTTTTCTTCTTCTTCTTCTTTCTAAAACCCTCACTATTGGAGTTTCCGGCACTCGATTGCTCGGCAGTCGATAAAATGAGTATCGATGTCGAATTTTCGAAAGTCGAAAATTTCGGTATGTGACAAAGCTACTCTCACCATCTCTAGTTCAAGAACCAATCTGTCTCCGGCCTCCAACCAAAATGCTGGTTATTTGCACGGCCTTCATACAAAGCTTTTAAAGGTGCCATTCCTATACTAGTCTGATAACTATTATTATAGGAAAACTCAACTAAACTAAGTGCAAATGGTCTTCCCATGGCCCATCAAAATCTAGTACACAAGCTCTCAACAAATCTTCGAGTACCTTTTTAACTCTCTCTATCTGCCCATCTGTCTATGGATGATAAGCGGTACTCATCTTAAGCTTGGTACCTAACACATCCTGTAAACCCTTACATAACTCATTAGTAAACAAAGTATCTCTGTTACTGACTATACTACTAGGAATCCCATATAGTATAACAATATTCTTCATAAACAACTTAGCCAATACAAGTGTCGTTCTGGTCAGCTTAACGGGAATGAAATGTGCACTCTTGATAAGTCTATCCACTATAACCCAAATACTCTCACTTCTCGACCTTGGCATTCGGTCCATGAATATAGAATCTCAATTCCAAACCAGTAAACCTAAAGGCTGAAGAAAACCACTTGGCTTTTGATGCTCGGCTTTCACTTGCTGGCAATTCAAACATTGCTTTACCTATAAGCCTACATCCCTTTTGTAACCTTCCCAAATGAAACTTCTCTTCATATCCTGATACATCTTAGTTCCTTGAGGATGAATAGTAAACTTCGATCGATGAAACTTTCTAAGAACTTCCTTCCTTAGGTCACCAACATTTGGAACACACAATCGTCCATTCTTTCTTAACAACCAATTCTGGTCAAGACTAAAATCATTCAAATAATCAATCTCATTCCCACCTTCAAGCCTTCTAATTATTTCAGCTAGTAATATATCATCTCTTTTAGAAGCAATCCTTTCGATCAATACTGGTCGAACTTCCATGCAAGATCACAAGGCAATATTCTGACTAGAACTAGCAGTCAATCTTAACTACACACCACAAGTAGTTAATGCTTCTAAATCCTTCCATTCCGCTATCATAGCTAACACCACATTCTGATGTTTCCTCCAAAGTGCATTGATAACTTTATTTCCTTTTCCTAGCGTATACTTAATACCAAAATCATACGTTGCTAAAAACTCTAGCCATCTCTGTTGTCTTATATTCAACTTTTTCTAAGAGAATAAATACCTTAATGACTTATGATCCCTAAACAACTTGAATCTTTCTCCTAAGAGGTAGTGTCTCCACATCTTCAAAGCATACATCACCACTGCTAACTCCAAATCATGAGTCAAACACCTAACTTCATGTGCTCTAAGCTATCAAGAATTGTAGACAATTACTTTACCTCTTTGCATCAACATAGCTCCTAATCTTGTCCTACATGCATTTGTATACACCACTAAATCCTGATTACCATCTGGCACAACTAACACGGGCACATTGGTCAATAAGTATTTTGGATTCTAGAACGCTTCCTCACATTTATTTGACCAAATAAAGTTTATGTCCTTTTGGTTAGTTTAGCCAAAGGTGCTGCTATTTGAGAGAAATCCTTGATGAATCTCCAATAATAATCAGCTAATTATCTCGGTCACCGTCTCGGGTCACTTCCAATTATTTACAGCTTCAATCTTAGCTGGATCCATAGATAACCCTTCCTTTGAAACTACATAACCAAGAAACTTTACTTCTCTCTTCTAAAAATGACACTTCAAAAACTTTGCTATTAGTTGATGCTGCCTCAACATCTCAAGCACTATTCTAAGTTGAACCTCATGATTTCTTTCATCCTTAGAATATAACAAAATGTCATCTATAAACACTAACATGAACCTATCCAAAGTGCTCTCGAAAAATCCGGTTCATCAAGTCCACAAAGAAAGTGGGCGCATTAGTCAGCCCGAATGGCATGAATGACCACTCATATGAACCATACCTCATTCGAAACGCCGTCAAAGGAATATTGTCCTCCTCCACCTTCAGTTGATGGAACCCTATCACCAAATCCAACTAGGAAAACACTTTGGTTCCACTCAACTGATCAAATAAATCATCAATTCTCGAGAAAGGATGTTTATTCTTTATCAGCTTCTTTTCGACTTTCAATAATCCATACACAACCTCAATGGCCTGTCCGGTTTCTTCACGAACACCACACCCGCTCCCCAAGGCGAACTACTTGGTCTAATAAAACTCTTTCCTTCTAAGCCCACCAGCTGCAGCTTTAAATCTTTCATCTCAGTAGGTGTCATTCTGCTAGGCGGTCAACTTACGAGTTCAGCTTCAGGAATAAAATCTATTCGAAACTCAATAGCTCATTTTGATGGTAGTCCTGTAACTGGCTCAAAAACATCTGCAAATTCTCTTACGGCAATCCGAATTCAACTCATTGTCCACGTCTGTTGCACCCATAAGTACAAACTTCTAAACTTGAATTCTCAACTATGTATATAATTCGGTCGCTAAGGTGTCTCATGATAATTTCCTACCCTGGCAAAATATCATAGCATCATATTTGCTCAACCAATACATACCCAAAATAATCCCAAAGCCCACAAAATCAAACACAAACAAACTGCAGGCAAAAGTATAATCTAACAACTCAAACTCTAGATGGTCACATCTCATTCCAAGAGTTGCATATCCTCCTATTAGATTCGCGACCCTTAAGGAAGTAACAAGGTATGATGGTTCTAGCTCTAACTTATCTACCAAACACTGATAGGTAAAACAATGTGAAGCATCAGTATCAAATAACACTCTAACAGGTATGCCATGAATCAAAAGCGTACCTCCTATCGCAGCCTTTCCCTTCTCCTCTGTTGTTGGCCAAGAAGATGATGGCTCCAAAGCAAAGACCTTCACTTTTTCTGCCTTGGCTGCTTTTGGACATTTATTCTTATAATGCTCCACTTGGTCGCAGTTCAAGCACTTCACATTCTTCTTCCCCACAACTGACTTACCATCACCAAATCGACACTCATTAGCATATTGCCCCTTCTTATCACACTTATAACAAATGATATTAGCTTTCCCATTCTTGGCAGCTCCACCCTTCTGAGCTCCCTTCCCCTTGAAGAACTTTATCTTCTTACCCTGAGAACTCTGGGTTTCCACCTGCTTATCATTCCTAAAAGTCGAAATCATCTCCTCATTTCTAATCGTCATTTCCACCACCACATTACATGGATCCCTGAGATGCGGCATTGTCACCCTAGCAATCTTCGGCCTCAAACCTCGGATAAACTTCTCATTCCTCTTGATCATTGTACCAATGGTGGTATATCCATACTGGACAACTCATCAAACTTAGTAGAATATTCTAATACAGACATCTCTCCTTGCATCAAATTAGAAAATTTCCTAAACAAGGTTGACTTGGCTACTTCAGACTAGAACCTCTCTTTAAACCTTCCCCTAAACTCAGCCTAAGTCAGCTCCTCTTCTTGCACAACTACGGTTACCCAGTTCCACTAGTACGAAGCAGCTCCTTGCAACTGCTTTGATGCCAACTTCCTCTTCTGCTCATCATTCAATCCTAGGTCAGCAAAGATTCTTTCGCAGTGGAATAGCAATTTCAACTTCAATAGCATCCTCAGTTTCTAGAAAAGACTTTCCTCCAAGACTGGCGTAATCCCTGCTTAACTTAGCATAGTTGTTACCAATAGGCACTACGGATTAACTCCTTCTACATTAGCAACATTCCTACTAACCAAACCAACATCAGCTCTAGCTTGCATCATGTTGACAAAGAACTAATACATGGTCCTCATTTCTACCGGTGGGGTTCCAACACCTACATTGGCATTTGCATTTTGGTTAGCATTTGCCCATCAACCCTGGTTCCTTCTGATATTGGGTCAAACATTTCCATTAGTTGTAATGCTTCCTCCACCTAGATTCACTCTTTCATTTTTTGCTTCCATATCTTGCTTTCTCGTAATCTGAAATATGAGCCTTAAGAAGATATAGAAGAACGGTCTAAGAGAGAGGGGGAATACAAACTTATATATATCAAATACAAGTACATTACTATAGCTTTATTCCATACCCCAATCTTGTTCTCTAATTCATTTGGATTATGTTTTCAAAACTCTTTTAATCTTTTAAGTTTTACATAAACCTATGCTTTGACACCAAATTGTAACATCCTCCATTTTGAGACCCAAAACTAAGTGATATGTTGCAATCATCCATAGTATTAATTTCGGATGGAAAAATACGGCTATGCTAATCATATATAATATCACAAGCACATGAATATGAAATTTTTCATAACTCAATTCATTGAATAAACTCACATTTCATTTCAAAGTAAGTTTTCATATTCATTACATAATCCTATTCGCAATCCCACAATTAGAGAAAATATAATTATTACAAAATACTCCAAGAGCAACATATGAAGATGCCACCTTGGTTGATCAGATTTACTACTGCTTGGTAGTTTTAATTTCTATCATTACATCCATTCGAGCAAAATGAACTACACAATAGATAAAATAAAACTCCTAATATAGCTATTTGCCTCCTGCACGTCTCTAGAAGCTTATTCGTCACTGTAAAACCTGAAAACCCTACTTTCGGCCTACTCAAATAAGCACCCAAGAGTTTAAGGGGAAAACAAAAACTTTGGGTAAACAAACAATCTGCTGTGAATAATAACCTACCATCTCGAACCAAATGGATATCTAGTAAGACCACGCTGCTGAGCAGAACGGGTTTTCCCCACACTGGTAATGTCAAAATTCATGCACCTGCAACCACAATGGTTAATACATAATAAAATTATTATCTACAGGCATAAAATATGGGTAGGTCTGATTGTTGTCTTCACAGTGTTACCCACTCCCTTACCCTCCCCAAAATCATACAATGGACTAACCATCCCAATTTAATTGATTATTTGTCAAATTTCAAATGACTATCCATCCCAATTTCATTAGACTATTCGTCTAAATTTAATCTGACTGTCCATATTATGTTTATGTGGACTACCCATCTCACATTCCATTTATCTTAAAATTATGTGGACTGTCCATCACACATGTTTCGTTTATTTAAAATTATGTGGAGTATCCATCATAAATATCATAGTTTTTCTAGGATCACTATGAACCCATCTTGAACCATATAGAGACTATCCATCCCTAGCATTGTGACACCCCTCCTCGAGACCCACAATAATAAAGGGTAATACTGGGTAATACTATCTGTTAGTACAGAGAATAAGACTGGTTAGAAGCAACAATCCATGAATTTTATTTTAAGCGAGCATTGATATGTTGATTAATATGCAATATTTTTATTTCTGCACAAGAAGAATCGACATATGCCATCCAGGCTTAAAACAAAACTACGGTGGCTAAAATAATAATTCAAAACAATATATAATAAATACAAATCACAGAATCATGGATCATAAAATATACACAGTGGAATATTAACAGATACAAGCTAATCATACCGAATAGGTACATAAAGCTGACTAGAAAACTGCGGACATCACGAAGCACATAATATACAAGTATAATATCCTCTAGGTACAAATGTGTACAATAAATAAATCTAAACTCGACATAAAATACAACACTATACAAATATGTACACATATACAAGATGAAGGTAGAATGAATGATAACCAAACAACTGGAGTTAATCCTCTCTAGAACTATCAAAGTGGAGCACCAGAAATATCTTGGTCTGACCCGAGTATTATGAAATAATAAACGAGTTAGCCTAGACAATAATGAATGCGTTAAGAAAGATAAACAATGGACGTAATGATATAAACCTCAAAGATGAACATAAAGCCAAGAATTGGCTAACAACAAGAATGCTTCAATAAACTCCAAGTGTGTAATCACCAAATATCAAAACCCAAAATAGCTTCTAAAATCAAAAAACCCCAAAATTATTGGTGATAACAAAAATAGCATCGAATCTAGAAATCATAACAGAAATGCATAAAATCACATAAAAAGGGAAAAGGCGCCAAATCTCCAAGATTGGTGAAATAAATTCATCTACATGCATATAACACCAAGATAGATGTATAAGTCTATAAACATCAAGATAGATACGAGACCTATAAACATCAAGATAGGAACAAGTCCTATAATCTCCCAAATAGGTACGACACCTATAAACATCAAGATAGTATAAGACCTATAAACATCAAGATAGGAATAAGTCCTATAAACGTCAAGATAGGTACAAGACCTATAAACTCCAAGATAGGAACAAGTCCTATAAACTCAAAAGGCAAGTCATTAACTCATCAATAAGTGTTATATACCTCCGAATAGTGATCGAATAAATAACAACCGTGTGTCCCATACCACATGGGTTTATTTAAACGTTTACTATAAGTTAGTAAACTCCACTCATGTGTACAAATGGCTCAATCGAACAAGTCCGAGAATTAATCGAAAAAAATAAAAGCGAGCGTTTCATACAACTCGTTTTATTAATCCGTTTAAATGGATTCCTTATTTGACCGATGTCATACATAAAATAACTTACTTTGAAATCCTTCTCAAAAACATTGTTTTATAAACTGGAAGATATACATATATATATATATATATGTTGGAAAGTCCTTGCTAATATATATATATAAGGACCGTTTTAAACCATTGTTCCAAATCAAATTTAAAGCCATTATTATTATAAATGTGTATATATATATTGCAAATATCTTTTATAGAAAACAAATTCATACTTAAAATGATTTGAGAAAATGGTTTGGATTGAAAATCATTCTTTTGAAAACTCTAGCTGAAAACGTATGACGGAAATTATGTGTTATGTCAGACCCATAGAGAAATTCTATGGTATAATAAACTCCAAGTTGAATTCCCAAATTCGTAAATTAAAATCCGAAAATATCGTTGAAATTGACATAGAAAACAACATCAAAATCAATCAAATAGGTTCAGGCGATCACATGAGGGAACGAGTGCAACTGGAGGGCCAAACAGCTTAACCTGGGGCTCAGACCAGGTCACCACCGGCCCACCGGTCTGGTGGGACTGATCAGTGGTGACCTGTCCACCAATGGTCATGCCTGGACCGTGTTCCAGGCGGCTCTGGTGGCACTCCGATGGCCCGTTGTCGCTCATTTCTTCGCCGTCACTCTTCTTGAGGTCTGGGGTACTGAATTAACATTCAAGTAAGCATGCAAACATATACAATTGGATGAAATTCATGATTTTATGATGATGGGTTTCAGCAAACAAAGAATTGAATAACATATGATAGAAATAACACAACAAGATTGAGATTATTTCAACATAGATTCATCCAATTCAAAAATCAGCAACATGCATTCAATTATAGGCTAGAAGTGTGAGATTAACTCACCAATTTAATCCAAATTAAATGCGAAATGCCCAAATTCTACAAGGCCACCATCTTTTAGCCAATACCCTAGGTTAAACTCAGAAATAGGGAAAGATAGGATTACAACCTAGGGTAAAATGGAAATTAATAATTGAATTTAAGCACAAAAAGAGAGAGAGAGAGAGGAGATTACCTTCTTTAGATTTATACTTGAATTTGTGAAAAGCCATTTGATTTCTGGTTTTAATTTGGGATTGAATTAGCTAGAGATTTGAGACTTAGGAGATTATCTTGTTTTCTAGTTTACGGGATGAAATTATAAATGAGAAACATGTACGTACGTTTCTCATCTCTTATCCTTCTTATTTGGGCTAAAAGGGTTGAGATGTAGATCCAATTAGCAAAGTGTTGCTAATTTCCTAAGATAGAAAAGTGTTACTAATTTGTTTTGCGTTATCACTTTAAAACACCAATTTATACTAAGCATAAACAATGTTTTATTTAACAAACATTGATTCCTTTAATTTTCCTAAAACAAATAACATGCCCAAAATTCTCATTTCTATTGATATTGAAACATCTTATAAAAATTATATACAACTTTTTGAAAATAAAAGTTATTCGATTTAGTTTTAATAAAATAAACTATTAATTAAAAAAAATCTCATTTTTAACAATTAGTCACAATATTACCATTTAATTAAATTTACAACAATAACTTGAAATGGAAATTATTTATCATAAATCTCCTTTATAATAAATAAGTGAATATACCTTAGCAAATTTATATTTTAAATTACAAAATTATTTTCATATATTTTTGTAAATTCACATTTTCCCAAAGGTTATTCTTATATTATAAAACATAAGAAGTTAAATCACAAAATTTCTAAAATTTAATAAATTTTCCCGAACTTATTTATTTCCATCTAGAAAGCCATTTTAATTTGGAAATTATACCAAATAAAATTTCCCAAATTCATCTTAAAATTAATTAAAATAATTTTAAATCATATTTTAAATTTAATTATAAGTAATCTTGACCAAGGTTGTTACCCTTTATGATAAATAAGTGAATATACCTTGGAATAATTCATATTTTAAATTACAAAATTATTTCCATACATAGAAGGACATTTTAATTTAGAAATTATAACAAATAAAATTTTCCAAATTCATCTTAAAATTAATTAAGATAATTTTAAATCACATTTTAGATTTAATTCCTGGTTATCTCGATCAGGGTTGTTACAGACTCCCCTCCTTTCAAAAATTGTGTCCCCGCAATTTCCTTAAGGGCAAAGTCTATAGCAAATTTCAAAGAATGTATTTTCTTAAAGGAAATTGAGCTATGAACGAGAGATAACTCAAAACAAGAGACACATCACAAACGAACTCAGAAAATTACATAGCAGGCATTCGCTCGACGAACTCTTTAGTTCCATAAAAATTGTCCTTAGGCTCATTGGACCATTGGACTCAGATAAGTGAAACGACTAAATCTTGAAGGTATTACACCTCTAAGGTAACAAAACAAATTGAGCTATGATCATAAGTAAGATTTTTGAGAGATCTCAAGTGCAACAAGGGAGGCTATTCTCAAGAACATAATCAAAATTCCTAAAGTGTTTCTAAGGTTAAAACACATGAAGGACACTGCGAATTCAGAAAAATGGATAAGTAAGGAACTCGGTAAGTAACAAAGCCACTACACTCAATAGCTGGGTAGGGTCCCATATATCAAAGAGCTATTTTTCCTTGATTGACCAAAGTACCAGACTTCTAACAAGGAAGAAACACGGGTAAAGATCTGATCTTCAACAGAAAATTCCAAAATCTTTCTAAAAGATTCACAAGAGCGTCGGGACTTAAGATCCGCTTCTTTTCCAAACTCAAATTAACAAGAGAGCGATTGATATGGTCTCATAAATAAAGTCTTGAGAGGAGCCATACCGATGCTGGATTGGAAACTATTAACAACATGAAAATTTTAATCAAGGCATATATGATGCGCTCCTAGCTTCTACTAGAGTCAAAAAACAAGCATGAGGTAAATTTATAAGATTTACCTACTTTCAAACCTCTTAGAAGCTCTCTATTTATTTTTTCCTATGAAATACAATTTTGTTTATTACTTATTTAAGATAAATTCAAATGATTGGTTTTAGATCTCATTCCTAGATCTCAATATAGACTACTTCTATAACTTGTATAAAGGATTAAAATTCTACAAATTCCAACCTCATTCAATCAAAAAAAAGTTATAATCCCAAAAAGCGGTTCTTAGCTGTAATTTCCAAGCAAGTTTTAGTTTAAATTTTCATACCTTAATTTAGTAAAAGTATTTTCTCTATTCAATAAATACATAAAATTCTTGATGTTCTAAGAGACTTGCTAAATTAATCATATTCAAGAGTTGGAGATTAGTTTTAGGATTTCTCTTCATTTAAATTTCAAGATTCTTAATATAAATTTATCTCATCATGAAATTCCTTCCCAAAGGGGATTTAAATTTACAAAATTTAGACAAACCCCCCAACTACAAATTATTTTCCTTTCAAGATTACCTCTTACTTATTTCTATATCAAATAAAACTCTTAATTGGTTTTTAATTTGAAAGGCTCAAATTATATAACTCATTCTAAAATATTCAAATTACTTAACTAAATTTCCTTTACAACCTTACACTGCAATTTTCATACTAAAGAAATCCTAATCATTTTGCTTTTCTAAATATTTATTTCCGAAATAAAGAAACTTCCTCTAGTTATTTCCAAACTTAGTGTTAAGTTTTGAAAACTTGAAGATTTTCCTAAAGAGGTTTTTGGTGGTTAAAGACCTTAAACTTCAACCATTATCTTTTACCTAGACACTTCACATTCATTGCAATTAGGTTTTATCCTATTCAAGATTTACTAATTATATTTTTTTTCGAATTTTTTATTGATAAAATAAAGGAATTAGCTTCTCATGAAATTATTATGATAATCAGGTCTCCCAAAATTCATTTTCCCATCTGAAAATCATTTACAATTTCACATCTTTTGAAATTCCCAAAAATATTCCAAATCCTTGATTATTTTTATTTTGAAATAAATCCTTTCCTTATTGCAAGTTTGAAACTTTAGGCACTACCTATTTAAGGTTGAACCAATACACGCACACACGATACATATATATCCTACGGATTCAATTCATTAACCTCTTCTTAGGAGTGTAATCAATTTTCTCTTAATATTTTGATTAATATCCAAGAGATAAATATATCCATAAATTCATTTCTACAATTTTTATTTCAAATACAATTAGAGATGACATCTTACCTTATATATCATTTAACCTAAGCTTAAAAATTCAGAATTCATTTCCAATTGATTTTAAATAAAGGAATCATTCTTCCCTTTAGCTTTGGCTGATTTAGCTATTTAAGGATTGACATTTATGTGTTTATACTTAGATTATAATGGTCTTTCAAAGCCTATCCAAAGCATACCTCTTAAGGATCCATCGGCTCTCTAGTCGAACACCAAAAGGAAATATACTCTTAAGTGCCAAATACTATCACTTTCAGTAAACACTAGAATTTAACAAAAACGTCCCATACTACTTGGTGAACTTCAAGTACTTACTAGAAGCTAGTAAATCTCACTCGTTATGGATACCACTGGAAAATTTGAACTATATTCCCTTAAAGATCTATCGGTCCCACCGAACACCGAAAGAGAATACAATCCTAAAGTGTTAAATACTTCCTAAGAGCAATTACAAGAATTTAACCAAGGCATCCCATATTACCTGGTGAAATTCGAGTACTCAGTAATGTACTAATAACTTCCACTCAAACATTTTATTTAATGAGTTATAGTATATTCGATGAAGCGTTACTCTAGAGCATTTAAACCAATTGGTAACACTAATTCGATTATTAGTACTTCTCCATATTATAGAACTAAGGCTTTCAAAACATTTTCCTTACAAGATTATAATTTAGAAATCCAATAATATACTCTTTCATATAGAAAATGATTTCTAAATATTATTTATCTTCATTGATATTTCTATTCCTTTTGTAATATAGAAATACCCTTATATTTTCAAAACCTCAATATATAATTATAATTATATTCCTTTGTATGCATATCAAAAGATCATTTTATTTTAAACCACATTAGTTTCAAAATGTTTTTATTCCTTCTTGAATCAATAGATTTGTAAAAAAAATGATTTTCCAAAACACTTATTTTAAAAAAGTGTATGTCCAGTTGTCTCGTTTGAATGTTTAGGAATCCCTATCGAGTATGTTGGCCAGACATCCACATCCAGAATCCTTAAAGCATCCAACGGCAATTTAACACCCACATATACACACATACACTCACACGCACACTCTTCAAAAATCCTCTTTTAAATCAAGAGTACTTATATTATTATACCCTAGTTTATACATATAATAACAAGCTTATAGTCGTCACCATTAACATCTTATAGAAAACTTCATAGGATGATATTTCCTAATTAGGCGATGATTTCATTAAAACAATTTTTAATCAAACTCTTGGTTTGGAATAAATAATAAATCATTTATTTTTTTGGTTAATTGGTAATCAACTACCAAACTCATCTCGATTTCTAATTCATTAATATTTTTATAATTACAAGATTTGATCCTTGTTATTTGTATACCTAAAAAATTCAATTTCTCTAATGGTGATTTCTAATACGGAGATACCACAAGATTCAATTATTAACCTTCAAATTAAACTCTAATTATAAAGGAATATTGCTTAATTGAATTAGAATTATCACTAGGAATCTTATGCAAACATACATTCAATCAACCAATCAAATCAATCCTAAATCTATTGGATAATGTGCTAAGCGGAAACATCCGTCTGCTACCGCTGCGCGACACTGATCATAAAAAGATCGACCACAAACTTCAAGATTTGCTGGACGACAAAGTACTACGGCTCAACTAGTCTCGCAGGATTGCCCAATCCTAGAACAATTGACTTAGCCACTAGCCAACTACACCTACGGAATGGGTATGATTGGATTAAAGATTGCTTAGAAATCACATGATTCGATAATAGGAACATCAAAGAGTGGAAACAAAGGAAAACATTTTTAAAATCAAAAAGTCACTTCTTATTCTAAAGTGAACGACTCCTACTATTTATCCTAAGAACCCTCAATGGACGGTCTCTAAGCCTCACCTAGGTCAAGATTTGTGTCTGTAATATCATATTTTGTTCTGAACCTAGCTCCGATACCAAGCTGTGACACCCTACCCCAAGACCCACACTAACAAAGGGTATCACTAGGTAATAATGTCTATTAGTGCAGAGAATAGGGCTGGTTAGGAGCGACCATCCGTAAATTTTATTTGAGGCAAGCATCGATACATCGATTAATATGGTATTTTTTTTTCATCAATAGAAGAATAGACATATGCAATCCAGGCTTAAAACAAAACTATAGTGGCTAAAATAATAATCCAGAACAAAATATAGTAAATACAAATCACAGAAAATACACACCAGAATATTAATAGATACAAGCTGATCATAATGAATATGTACATAAAGTCGACTACAAAACTACGGTCATCACGAACCATAGAATATACAAGCAATATCCCATAGGTACAAATGTGTATAATAAATAAGTCTAAACTTGACCTAAGATACAACACTATACGAATATATACACATATACAAGATGATGGTAGAATGGATGATAACTAGACAACTAGAGTGAATCCTCACTAGAACTATCAAACTGGAGCACCTAAAATATCTCAATCTTACCCTAGTATTATAAAATAATAAATGGGCCAGTCTACACTATAATGAATGCGTTAAGCAAGATAAACAATGGATGTAATGATATAAACCTCAAAGATGAACACAAAGCCAGGGATTGGCTAACAACAAGAATGCTTCAATAAACTCCAAGTGCATAATCACCAAATATCAAAACCCAAAATTGCTTCTAAAAGCAAAAACCCCAAAATCATTTAGTGATAACACAAATAGTATCAAATCCAGAATCATAACAGAAATCCATAAAATCACTTAAAAAAAGGGAAAAGGCGCTAAAACTCCAAGATTGGTGAAATAAATTCACCTACATGCATGTAACTCCAAGATAGACGTATATAAACATCAAGATAGATACAAGACCTATAAACATCAAGATAGGAACAAGTTCTATAATCTCCCAAATAGGTACGAGACCTATAAACATCAAGATAGGTATGAGATCTATAAGCATCAAGATGGGAACAAGTCCTATAAACATCAAGATAGGTACAAGACCTATAAACTCCAAGATAGGAAAAAGTCCTATGAACTCTGAAGATGAGTCATTAACTCGTCGATAAATAACAACCGTGTGTCCTATACCACATGGTTTATTTAAACATTTACCATAAGTTAGTAAACTCTACTCGTGTGTATAAATGGCCCAATCAAACAAGTCTGGGAACTAATCGGAAAAATAAACACAAGCATTTCATACCACTCGATTTATTAATCCGTTTAAATCGATTCCACATTCGATCGAGGTCGTGCAATTTTATAAAATAACTTACTTTAAAATCCTTCTTGAAAATATTGTTTTATAAACTAGAAGATATACGTATATATATGTTGGAAAGCCCTTGATAATATATATATATATATGTGTGTGTGTGTGTGTGTGTGTGTGTGTATGAGGACCGTTTTAAACCATTGTTCCAAATCAACTTTAAAGCCATTATTATTATAAATAAATAAATATATATATATCCCAAATGTCTTTTAAAGAAAATATATTCATACTTAAAATTATTTGAAAATACGGTTTCGATTGAAAATCATTCTTTTGAAAACTCTAGTTGAAAATATGCGATGGAAATTGTGTGTTGCGTCATGGACCAATAGAGCAATTCAATGGTATAATAAACTACAAGATGAATTCCCAAATTCATAAATTAAAATCTGGAAATAGCATTGAAATCGACATACAAAGCAGCACCAAAATCAAGCAAATAGGTTCAAGCGATCACACGGGTGAATGGGCGCAACCGGAGACCGAATGGCTTGATTTGGGACTCAACCCAGGTCACTATCGATCCACCGGTCTAGTGGGGCTGGTCCACTAGTGGTCACATCTGGACTGAGTTCCAGGCGGCTCTGGTAGCTCTTCGATGGCTCGTTGTTGCTCGTTTCTTCGCCGTCGTTCTTCTTGAGGTCTGGGGTACTGAATTAACATCCAAACAAACATGCAAACATGTACGATTGGTTGAAATTCATGATTTTACAATAGGGGTTTTAGCAAACAGAGAATTGAATAACATAGGATAGAAATAACACAACAAGATTGAGATCTATTCAACATAGATTCATCTAATTTAAAAGGCAGCAATATGCATTCAATTATAGGCTAGAAGTGTGAGGTTAATTCACCAATTTAATTCAAATTAAATGCAAAATGTCTAAATTCTCCAAGGACACCGTCCTTTAGCCAATACCCTAGGTTAAACTCAGAAATAGGAGAAGATAGGATTACACCCTAGGGCAAAACTGAAATTAATAATCGAATTTATGTACAAAAAGAGAGAAGAGATTACTTCCTTTAGATTTATACTTGAATTAGTCAAAAGCTCTTTGATTTCCAGTTTTAATTTGGGGATTGAAATAGCAAGGGATTTGAGACTTCGGAGATTGTTTTTTGTTTTCTGGTAAATATATGAAATTATGAATGACAAAACTATACGTACATTTCTCATCTCTTATTCTTCTTATTTGGGCTAAGAGGCTTGAGATGTGGATCCAATGAGCAAAGTGTTGCTAATTTCCTAAGATTGAAAAGTGTTACTAATTGTTTTGCTTTATCACTTTAAAACACTAATTTATACTAAGCATTAAAATTGTTTTATTTAATAAACATTGATTCCTTTAATTTTCCGAAATCAAATAACATGCCCAAAATTCTCTTTTCTTTTGATATCGAAACATCTTAGAAAAATTAAATACAACTTTTTGAAAATAAAAGTTTTTCGCAATAGTTTTAAGAAAATATAGTATTAATTGAAAAATCTCATTTTTAACAATTAATCACAATATACCATTTCATTAAATTTGCTACATTTGTTGTAATAACTTGAAATGGAAATTGTTTAATCTTCTTTATAATAAATAAGTGATATACCTTGGAAAAATTCATATTTTAAATTACAAAATTATTTCCATATAGTTTATAAATTCTCATTTTCCTCAGGGTTATTCTTATATTATCAAATATAAGAAGTTAAATTACAAAATTTTTAAAATTTAATAAATTTTCCTAAACTTTTTTCTATCTAGAAATCCATTTTAATTTGGAAATTATGATAAATAAAACTTCCCAAATTCATCTTAAAATTAATTAAGATAATTTTAAATCATATTTTAGATTTAATTCCAGATAACCTCAACCAGGGTTGTTACAGGCATTATGCGGACTATCCATCACAAATATCATAGTATTCATAGGATGACTATGAGCTCATCGCTTATCAATTTTAAATCATATTATACATTATTCACTCATGTCCCCAACCTATGTCTATTGGTATTTCCGGTTAGGTTGACAAACCCATAAACTTATAGCATGTTGTAATAATACACATTGGTATCCCCAATAGATGTGATGTCGAAACATAAAAAAAATGGTAAGTCAAATATAATATACATTGGTGTCCCCACGAATAATATTGAATTCATAAACTTACGGCATACAGAAATATTGGTATCGCCAATGAATAATGTTGAAATCATGAAGCATATGGATTACCGCCATTACTATAGCAAAATAGAAGACTTAAGGCATTCACGCCGCAATAACGATGTCAAACCTCTATCCAAGGTTAGAAAACAAAACTTTAATTATATTAAGCATATACAATTTCATGTTGAAATATATGGTTGTCGCCCTACTTAAGATATAGGCTATGCTGCCCTTCAAACATGGATTTAGTTAACATAGAAACATGATAACTCGACCTACAAGGCCTTGGTGTCGATATAAAAGAAATACGGCATCAATGCCACATGGCATTGTTGCCGAAAACAATGAAATATAGGATGCCGACATTGATAAACCTCGGCATCAAAACCTTAAGTCGAAAACAATACTTGTGGCATTAATTTAAGGATGCTGGAAACATGGCACTTCAACTATTATGCCGTAATGCATATAATGTCGGCAATAAAAACACACGACGTCAATATCTCATATACCCACGAGATGCATTATTCCCATAACGACGACGTCGGATGCATGACCCAATGCATCACATACTTACTGTATAAACATCACATGCATTGCTTCACGTCAATGCCACCTATTCCCATATTGCTTATAATTGTAAAGTGATATCGTCTATTATTGATGCCGAACGTTATGGGGATGCCGCATTATCGATGGCATTATTGTAATTATTATAAAAACTATTTTATTTCTATTAAAAGCATTTTCTTTTCACCAACTCTTATTCTTTATCAAATTCCTATTGGATAATAATATATTTTACCTATATCTTTTCAGAAAAACCACCGCAAGTCATTTTTACCATTCCAAAAACATTTGCAAACTAAATTTGTTAATATCCTTAATTAATATTAATTGAAACGCTTTTCTAGCAAAATAAATTCAAAGAAAATCGTAACCACTTGGGAAAATATCCCCAAAATTCACCAAAAATCAGAATTAACATATTCTTTAAATATAAAAATTTCAGGGCTAAAATAATTATTTAACCATTTTGAATAATTAAAACCCGAAATAGATATTATTTCTTCCTTAGAAAATTCATAAAATATTTATCTTAACTTAAAAAATCATGAAATAAATATCCATCTCCAAAATAATATTTACACAACATATCAGAAAATCAAATCAATTAGAGATCAAAAACTAAGGTTTTACCCTTAAAACCCACCTAAATAATTTTGTAAAAATTCCATTAATCATTATTCTATCAAAACAATGATAAATCATCCATAACTTGGCAAAACAATCAAAATTAATTCGAAAATTAGCCATAATCGAATTCACACAAAATAATAGAGATGATTCATTATTACTCACCTTAAATTGGATGATGAGATTGAGATTTGATGGAGTTTAGTTTCCCTAAGCCTTTTCCCTTTTGAATCTCCTTTATTTCCCCTTCTTTGCTCCTTAGTAAGGTTGGCCTTGATGGTTGGTTTTACTTAGTGTATTTTGAAAATGAGAAAGGATGAGAAGGAGGAAGGGTTTAGGGATGAAATAAGCTCTTTTTATTCTAATTTTCCCTTCTCATTCATTCTTTTCTTTTATAAGTTTAAAACAATCTTATCACTTGATTCATTAAGGCACGACCTAATTAATTTATCAAATCTTATTCTCCTTATCCCTCAACATTATTCTATTTAATTTATCCAATTAAATTTCTTGAATAATGTTAAACTAAAATTAAGGGTGTTACCGAAACCATACATGGTTAAGCACATAAGCAAAGGCTAAGCCTCTTTAATTAATCCTTTAGTTAATTAAAAATCACTTTGTAAATTCTTATATTAAAATACTTCTACAAAAGACACACACAAGTATATTACTCAATCACTACTCATTTATACTTTTTCACTGCTTGGGAAAAATATCCATATACTTATCTCATTAATATAAGTATATTCACAAACCACCACACTTTCAATACTTAGCCAATGTAAATATACTTATCTCAATGGTATAAGTATATTCACAAAACCTTAAGAAAGATTCTACTTTCAAAACCAAATTTATTTGGGTTAAAACAAATGTCATTTAAAAAATTGATAACAATAAACCTAAAACACTTTCCTTTTGTGTAGGTAAATGGATCGTATGTAAATTAGACCAAATATATTTACCACCACTTCTCGATTTCAAATTTGTGTTATCCCTCAATTAACAATGAAGTCGAGTAAGTTAGCGTACTATCCTTTCCTCGACATACATTCTTAATCCCCAAATATAATTTTAAAACTCCTTTTATAAATCTCTAAATATAATTATAAAAATTCTTTTATAAATCTCCTAATATATTTATAAAACTCCTTTTATAAATCTCCAAATATAATTATGAAACTCCTTTATAAATCCTTTTATAATTCTTCTTTATAAATATAAAACTCCATTTATAAATCTCTAAATATAATTATAAAACTCCTTTTATAAATGTCTTTTATAATTATAACTCATATACTTATTACAAATCTTCGGTCCCAAAATCAGACTAAATACTTTCCATAAATCGATCATTCCATATATCACTATAAATTCACAAATGGGATTTATTTTCCAATTTATCAAAATGTTATCACTTCCCTTTTATAAAATCTCATTTAAAAGTTTATCTTTTATTTAAAAAATGCAATTTATAAAACTATTTTTTTATTTATAAAATAACATTTATTAATCTATTCTTTTATACAACAATTTATATAAAGCGTTTCACAAATATTGTTTTCAAAATATTTTTATCTTCTTCTAAAACAAAATCACTTTACTATAAATGTTAAATTCCCCTTTATTTTCCTTTAAAATAAACATTTATTATTATATTAACTTTCCTATACAATCAATACTTCTTGAAATACTTTTAAAACATTTCCAAATAGGTTAGAATAAAATAGAGAAGTTGAAAAAAAAACCTTTCTAAATAAAATACCATAAAAAATTCCAAAAGTCACATTAAAAAATCATTCTCCGAATCAAAAAAATTTCTAATCCAAACAGCAAATAATTGTATTTCCAAATACTATAATGAGGCCTATAGCTTGCACGGTAATTAACCAATGCTACTACTACCATTATCACTAAAAAGATCCGACTTTTAACATATATCAATGTCATACCCAATATGGTCAACTACCAAACTTTGAGCGTTCGACAATATATATAACAAGTATATGACTGAAATTTAAAAATCAAAACAGCGAGGAATCTGGATTCCTCTACAAAATTCCCTGTATTTCATTTTATATGTCATTCACTTTTCAAAGCAAAAGTCAACCAAACCAAACCAATAAATCATTCAAGCACAAAAACAATAATTTATATCTACCATATTTCATATAGAGTTCATCTAAAGGTGAGATACTCAAAAAATTCCAGTTGATGCTTAAGCATTCTGGTTCGATTATTGCTCAAAATTCCACTTGCTCCAAACTCGGTGAAACCAATTCCAACATGTAGATAATGCTCCTACGAATGCAACGCAAAAGACCGCTCTCGATTGGACCTCGTATGAAGAAGTTATGAATTTTATAAGTTTTTTGAATTAATTAAAACAATTAATTCCTTAATCACTTTAATTAACGTGTAATTGCCCTTACATAATCTTCTTCCCCAAACACTAATCCATTCCCACTCTTGTACATGTCCATGTACAAACCCAAAATGCACGCACCCTCTCTCCTCGAATTTTCCATCTTGGATCAACAAAATGATGCGCTGCCACTTCCGACGAACTCCCCTCCTCGATGTCCTCCCAATGCACACCAAGATGAGAAGCTCGGTCGATAATAGTGAAATGCAACCTCCTGCCTTCCTCCATGATTCCAAAATGTCGCACGTCCCAAGTCATGATCGCACCACCCCAAACTTCATCCACTACCTTGCCTTTGCATGAAAAACTCAATGCAACCAACCCCATCGCCTACAACTCCACCAATCACAAACCCTAGGTCGGCATCTTCACGCTAACCACCATAAATCGACATCGCACTCTACCAAATTCCATAGATTCAGATCTCTCATCATTACAAACTCAACGGATCCAATTTCATATTTTTTTATTAAGTAAATTATTTGTTTTGATTTTTGAATGAGGAGGGTTGATTTTATTTTTACTGTAAGTGGAAGAGGGGGGAAAAAGAAAAAGTACAGAGGGAAGCGTGAAAATAATAAAGAAAAGTCTAAGTGTGGGTTTGTGATTATTTTCAAGTTTCTAGTATGTCGCTACACAGAATTTCATTTGCGTACGAACCGAGAAGAACATAAATAAAAATACGATCACGCACGACAATAAGATATAACCTCAAAACAACAATAAAATACACTGGTTACCTTATTCTATGAAATTTCAAAAATACCAACGTTTGCCAAAAATATGTCAAATGATAATTTAAATATTTTTCAAATTAAAAATTATGGAAAAATCCTATAAATTGAAATAAAAATACATCATCAAAAATCAAGTCATTTTATTAACCGTTAATTTTCTTATTATTTATTAAATTTTAATCATGTTTGAATATTTAAATAAATTAAATAATCTTATTCGAAAACGTTAAAAATTCCATTTGTAACATGAAGTGTATATTATGCTTGCTTATATTATAGTATATGCCTAACAATATATTATTGCTTATCTTTTGTGATTCTTTCTTTTGAAATCAAATGGCATATGTAATTGATGTATTTGGAGTTGTATGACTTTTTATGACTTATTGCATAGCCTTTTCATGAAGCACATAGGGTTTGGTTAGACTTTGATTTGAATCAAACTAGAGTTTGTAATGGTTTTATAGTGTTTAGTCGCTATAGAAGCACATAGGAAATTCCTTGGGTATGATATTTTTTATAGAATTTTGTGGAGAGATCCTTTGGGGTTTCTTGCCTTCTTACGTATAATGAGTATTTTGCTTACTATAAAAAAATTGAATCTTAAAAAGATTGCCAGAATATCAAAAAATGGTAAATCTTTAGAGTAAACAAAATTGCCCTAGGTCACTATAACTTAAAACACTATACGCTAGCATTTTCTCCCCGCTGTAGTATCTTTGAACCCATTTTACAGCATTTTGGAAATGCTACAGTTTCTATTTTGAACTTTAATTATTTAAAAACGACTTCTAATTTAATATTTTTCTTTAATATTTTTGGAGATGTTTTCAAACTTATATTAGAGTATTTTAAAAGTTGTTTGGAATCTAAATATATTTTAAAAATTAATTTTGAATTATTAAAGTAGAAGGTTTATTTTAATAAAAGAAAAACATGCATTTTAAAGTTTTAAAATAAATTATAAATTAGTAATTTTTTAGAATATTTTAAAGAAATGTTTTAAAAAATTATAAGTATTTTAAATTATATTTAGTACATATGGTTTTTAGAAAATTAGTTAAATATCTTATTAAAGTATTAAAAAGCTTTGTAATATAATATATTTTAAATTCATTTTAGAGTTCATTTAAATATCTTTCTCATAAATAAATTAGTATACATACATACATATTATTGTTAAAAGGTTTTTAGTAAATATATAAGTTTGGAAAAGTAAGTTAAGTATTCTATAAAGGAATAAAAGAAGTTTTGGATTATAACACTTATGTTATAATAAATGGCTTTGTAAAGTTAATTAAAAGTATATTACCATGTTTAATAAGTGTAGATATACTTAGATCTTTAAAAGAATGTTTTAAAGATGATTATAAGGAAAATGATTTTGGGTTATTGTAAACAAAGTTTAAGAAATATTTGTTTTTAACCCTTTTTTATTATACTTATGAATATACTTAGATCTTTAAAAGAATGTTTTAAAGATGATTATAAATGAAATGATTTTGGGTTTATAGTAAACAATGTTTAAGAAAAATTAGCTTTTAACCCTTTTTTATTATACTTTTGAGTATAATTGAATCTTTAAAAGAATGTTTAAAGATAATTATAAGTGAAATTATTTTGGGTTTGTAGTGACAAATGTTTAAGTAACAAGTGTCTTTAACCCCTTTGAATATTCTTATATCTTTACAAATAGATACTTTAAAGATAATGACAAGTACAGAATAATTTGGAGAAGGTTATATATATAGTTAAGAATTAACTAAAAAAAGAGAAGAGGGTTAAAGTAACAATGTTTGAGTAATATTTGTTTTTAAGCTCTTTGATTATATTTTAAAGTAAGAAATCTTGTTTAAGATTTGTGAATATTGTTATACCATTTGGGTTAAGGATATGAATACATTTATAAGTATAAAAATAGTAGAAATAGGAGTATACATGTATATATCTTTTGTAAAGGTATTTTAAATATATATGCAAGTATTTACAAAGGAATTTTAATTAATAAAAGAATTAATTAAATAAAAATAGATTAGAAGCCACTTAAGTAGCTTAATTGTGCTTTGTGTATTTGTTTATGGAAAGTATTCATTTGTGTACTTAACACTAAAAGCCGATAAAGTAGATTTATTCTATTTGTGAGAGTTAAGACTGATGTTTTCGAGTAGGGTTTAGAAGAAATAATGCTCTAACCTACCGGCTTCACTCTTGACTAAAGGATGGTATAAGTAGAGAAATTTGAAAATGTGATACTATACAAGATCTAGTTCCATATGCAATGGTTTTTATTTTATACTTAATAGTTGAGTAGTAGACTATCAAAATTGATCAAATTAATTTTGGAATTATATGTAAGCATGACGTATTGATACAGTTTGATATCTCCCAAGAAGGACTCATTCGTATGAATCATCTCTTGCTTTAAGAATGTATATATACGAGGTCCTTAGAGGAGGACTCCTTTATATTATTCATTTACGTATTAAAGAATTGGAATTGAGTTAACTGGAAATTTATCGATTTAGTTTTGAACAGAACAGGATTAAATAAGTGTTTCACTTATCGAAAACCACTTCAAAACTGATATACGAGCTCTATGTTTTGGAAGCGGCTATGACGTGAAGTGTTATAGAGTTAAACTATCTATCCTAAGGTTAAGTCCAAGGGAGAGATCAGGATTAACATTTTAGACTAATGCTATAGATATGAAATATTTATCCTAAGGTTAAGTCTAAGGGAGTGGTCAGCCTTAACATTCCGGACTAATGCTACAGAGATAAACTATATATCCTAAGGTTAAGTCCAAGGGAGAGAGTTTAGCATTAATATTCGTCAAACGACTTATGCTGGGATCCTTGTATTGTGATATGTTCAAGAAGCGGAATCTAGAGAGATTCGTGTTCTGATCGAGTGATGAAGACTCATGTAAGAGATGTCACACATGACCCAGAGATTGGAAATGGCTAAAGAAAGGTAGGATGCACAACCTAGACCTAGGGTATAGCTAACCCACGATGGGGTATATCAACTCCATATCTAGAGACGCTTTCGATATGTTGGCCAGAGGGAGTTAATGATGCTTGGTTCTACATGTTTGGGCATGGGCCAGTTGTATTTGCCTTATGATATATTTTATCTAGAGATATGCGACGCTCGGAAGGTGGCTTCTGACCCTTGAGCAGGAGGTCGGATTCGACTTAATCAAGGAGATCTCCATGGAAATCCATTATGATGCATACCTTAGCAGTTTTAGTTGTACTTCTAATATTATTATATTCTGAGATGCAAGTAACATATCTATTTTCTGAATTATATTCAGCACCCTAGGCATTATCTATTATATCATCTTATGTACTTGTTATATGGGTGACTCTTTTAAGAGGATAACCGTTACAGTGATTCAAACGGTCTCAAAAGTATCGTTATATGTTGGACGTCTATTTCTTAAGTTATTCACACTAGAATTATGTCTGACTCATGGTTCTATATTTCCCTTATTTTCATGGGTGCTCTTTTGAGTAGTTTGGGTATGATAGGTTTTTGTTGATGTACTTTAGAGCTCGAGGAGGCGAGCTTGATGCTTTCACCTATGGTCATATTCTTATTTTCGCTTCTGTTATGTATATATCAGCATTTGTGAGGACAAGCTGTTATAACTATCCAGGTTAATGATTGTACTGAGAACTATAACTCTAAAATGCTATGTATTTTAGAGTGACAGTTTGTACAACCTTTTGATATTATATATTATCGTTCCGCTATGAGATTCAGATGTTGTCTTCGCTTCTTACTTATCCCTTCTCTTTTTCCTTTTCTTTTACCCCAATATTTGTCTTTCTAGAACTTGAGTGCTCGGTACGTGAATACGTGGATGTATTACTGTTGATGATTGAGGGTCGAAAAGACAGATCATTACACTTGGTATCAGAGACAAGTTAAGCGAGAACCTTGGCTTTGGTTGGGTATGACTCATTAGAGATAGGATAGGCGACACCCTAGAATGAATTGAGTGTAGTGTATATATGGAAGCATATTTGTATTTGTTATATATTCGAAATATATATATATATATATAAGTAAATAGATAGTGCAGTCTGATTTATGTAAGGATTAATAATGTTCATCTTTTATCCCTCGTTGATTAGCTTAGTCATGCTCGGTCATTTTATGAGCATTAACTATTGTTTGTTGATTATTGATTTGTGCTCGGCTAGTTCATAAGCAATTTACCATTTTACTGCATTACTTAGGTAGATAATATTTGTAGGTGCATTGAAATGAACACCTTGTGAATTTAGTTTCACAGTTTGACTATAAGGCATTCTATGACAATGTTGGATTAAAATTAACTTTAATTAAATATGTTAATTACAGTCTAAAGGAAAGATAAGGTAAATTGTAAATAGATATCTGTGAAAAGGTTTTATATAAGCATGATTTATAAATATGATTGTAAATAGAGATGATTTAAATTGATAATTTGAGAACTTAAATCCCGGTACCTTTGAAATTTGTTTCTAAGATTTTGAAAAATAATTGTAGTATTATTTTAAAGTATTTGTGAATACTAATATCATTAAAAGAGTATTATCATTTGTTTGAGTTCGAGGTTGCTCTTGGAATCGACGAATCGACTAGGGATCAAAGTATTTTTATGTTATCTAGATCGAATCCTTCAAAAGTAACTAATAATGGGCAAGAGATGTGTTTGGTTGGTAAACACTTCATAAGAGCATTACCCTTGTTAGTAAGGGGATATATGGTATGATTTGGTAGGACCAATTTTCGTAGTAACACTTTTGTGTTACTCGATCTATACATATATTTTCTATAGATTTTAAAGTAAAGTATTTAGGAAATTTGTTTATAAATCAAGATCATGATAATTTGTACTATTAGATGAAGTATTTGATATTGTTTTGAAAATGATTTTTGTTTAATTCTGAAAGTATGATTTGATATATAAAAGGATACATGTATATATTATTATTATTTCAAATGATTTGAGATAAAAACCCAATGTTTAGGTCTAAAGGTTTCTTTAAAGAAGTTTGATATAAAAATATATAGTAGTTTAATAAAGTGTAGTTTTGGGTAAGGCAGATTTTGAAATGAATTTTCTGTAGAAAAGTTTTGTATATAAGCTACGTAGGGTGCCCGAGTGGTAGTGGCATAACCCAAGTAATTGTGAAACCTTTTCTTGTTTTGCCTTTTAAGTAAGTGTGTCTAATAATTATGTAAAACTTTGATAAGTTATTATATCGACACATGTATCTTATGCATTAGGACACTATGGTGTGTTCATCATATTATGATATGATTGGTTGGAAATTTTCATTTGTTAAAATGAAATGGATTTTTCAGAAATTTTGTATAATTAGAAACTCTCTTATTTTTATACAAGTTGAAGCTAAGTGTTTTTGAAAATAAAGATGAGTTTATATAACACTTTAATTTAGAAGGTAGTAAGTTAACATAACTATTAAATTGGTTTTAAAATCTATATTAAATAGTCGTTCGACTTTATTCGACCGACCAATACATGTCTTTATCTTAGGGATGTCTAAGGAAAGTAGACTCTAGTCTTGTGTTGTGATACCAGAGTCCTACTCTTCCAAGCTACTTGCCTAACCTAACGATTAAAGGAGTCTAAAAGGTTAACTTGGTTATAAAACCCATATTTTTTTAGGCCTTCACCTGAGTTTTAGAAAGTAAAATGAATTTGATGTTTTGTATATACTCTTAGGATGTAGCAGAGTGTTATAAAGAGTAATAACTTGAAGTAAGTTTTTATCAGATGTTTTATAATTGAAGTAATGTCTTTATAGAATGTTTATAAACGTGAAGTTATGTTTTATGAAATGTTTCATAAATGGTATTAGTATTGAATAGGATATTATTTGTGTAAATAAATGTGACTAAAAAGTAATTGGTATAGTTAAGAAACCAATAGGATGAAGTATGTAAGTTGTACATGGATCGTTTTATTCGCATGGCAGTTCTTGATCTAGTTTGCAAATACATGGTTTCAAGGTGATTTACACTGGTTCGAACAAGGATTCTTTACTCGATTCTCGATGGCGAATACTTGAAACAGATTCTTAATATGATCCCTAAATTTTCTAGTCATAGTATATGGTTACGTAAAGGAAAAAGAAGTTTCTAATCAAGAAACCTGATTAGAGTCGGCACTAGAGAGGTCAAGTGATCTATACTAGTTTAGAAGTGAAATTATGTGATTGAGCAAGTGATCAGATCTGAAATTGCGTATGGATGATCCATGTGTATCGTACGAGTTTAAGTATATGCATACTATGTTTTGTTACCTTATGAGGAGTTTAGGTAATGACTCTTTGATTTGTTCTGAGTGAGCATAAATAATCATCGAAGTAATAAAATGCAGCTATCGAGCGTAAGGTACATTTAGTGGATTGTTTATCGTCCTTGTCCAATAAGAGAGTTTTTGAACCCGAGAAAACTGTAAGCTTAGTGCTAGTAATTTTGAATACTATTAAGTATTATTTTGGGATTGTTTCTTTTGTATTCTACTCGTGTTGGAATTTCGAGGATGAAATGTTTTAAGTGGAGGAGAATTTAATGATCCGGAATTTCGAACACTTCGTATTTAAATATCTTGATTATTTAAATATTTGAATCTTGGATTTATTATGATTAAAAGTGATTTTATAACCTTGTTAACCCTCTTTTAATTAAATACCAATGATGAAACTTGTTTTGGTTAAATGTTTACAAAAATAAATAGTCCAAAGAAATATCGATAATGTGACCAAAAATTGTTTTATCGATAAACAACTTTTTTCTCGGTAAAAGTTGTTTGAACTTGCTGTTCTTTCCTAATATATTAACGTATAATTAATTAGAAAATAAAAATAGTTTCTTTCATATGGCTAACTAAATGTGAATAGGAAAAGGATATTAGCAAATGGTTTAAGGAAGAAGATATTTTGATAAATAGTATTTTAAATATTTTTCTTAAGGAAATGAGGTGTAAAGGTAGCATGTTAGGGGGAGGCTCCTTTGTAACCTTTCATGAAGGGTAGAAGGTGGTAGTGACCTCTTGACTAAAGCCTACAAATACGCCCTTAAGGATTTCACTAATCACTCGTTAGGAAATTGGGAAAATGGTTGAAACTAATTAGTGCTAATCCATTTCTAACTTCACTAATCTTCTCTAATCAATCCAAATCAACTCCAAACTTCACCAAATTTTGGCTATAGGCCTAAATCCTCACATGAAGTAAGGATAGCAAGCTAAAGATGGAAGAGAAGGAGCTAAAGTTCCCTCATATGTTGAGGCTATGAACAATTTATAGAGGAGAGAGAAAGCAAAGTGTAAAAGCAAGGCTAAAGGTGAAGTCTTTAGGTGCTTGGCGATGCTAGGAAGTGGCTCTATGTTCTTTGGTGTTTGTGATTCTATTTGGCTTAGTTCAGGATAAGCAAACTCACCATTTTATGTATATGAATTGTATATAATTCTTGCTTATATTATAGTATATGCTTGACTATTGCTTATCATTCGTGATCCTTTCTTGGGAAAGCAAATGGCACATGTAATTGATGTATTTGGACTTGTATGACTTTCTATGACTTGTTCCATAGTCTGGTCATGAAACACATAGGGTTTGTTTGACTTTGATTTGAATCAGACTTGAGTTTGGAATGATTTTATAGCGACTAGTCGCTATAGAAGCACATAAGAAATGCCTTATGATTGGCATTTTCTATAAAATTTTATAGAGAGATCCTTAGGGGTTTCTTGCCATGGTTGTGATGTATATTAAATAATTTGCTTATTATAATAAAATTGGATGTTAAATTTTTTTAGCATATCGAAAAATGGCAAAACTTTTGAGTAAATAAAACTGCCTAGGTCACTGTAATTTATAGCACTGAACGATAGCACTTTCTGGCCACTGTAGTATCTTTGACCCCATTTTATAACATTCTAGAAATGATATAGTTTCTGTTTTGAACTGTCTAAAAATGGCTTTTAATTTAAGTATTTCTCTTCAATCTTTTTAAAGATGTTTTCTAACTTATATTAGAGTATTCTAAAAGTTGTTTGGAATTTAAATATATTTTTAATAATTAATTATAAAATTTTAAAGTAGAAGGTTTATTTTAATAAAAGAAAACATGTTATTTGAAGTTTTAAAATAAATTATAAATTACTAGTTTTTAAGTAATATTTAAAACCAAATTGTAATATTTTAAAGTACATTTTAAGTATATATATAGTTTTTAAAAAATTAGTTAAATATTTTATTAAAGTATTAAAAAGCTTATGTGATGTCTTTTAAATTATTTTTAGAATTTATTAAACATGTTAGCTTATAAATAAATTAGTGTGTGTATATATCATTTTTAAAAGGTTTTTAGTAAGCATACAAGTTTTGAAAAGTAAGCTAAGTATTTTATAAAGGAATAAAAGAAGTTTTGGATTATAACATTTATGTTATAATAAATGGTTTATAAAGATAATTAAAAGTATATTACCTTGTTTAGTAAGTGTAAATATACAGATCTTGAAAACAATGTTTATAGATGATTATAAGTGAAATAATTTTGGGTTTATAGTAAAAAATGTTTAAGCAACATTTGTTTCTAACCTTTTTTATTATACTTATGAATATAATTAGATCTTTAAAAGATGTTTAAAGATAATTGTAAGTGAATTTTTTTTGGTTTGTAGTGACAAATGTTTAAGTAACAATTGTCTTTAACCCTTTTGAATGTACTTATATCTTTATAAATGGATATTTCAAAGATAAGGACAAGTATGGAATAATTTGGGGAAAGGTTATATATAGTGAAGATTTAACTTATAAAAGAGAAGAGGTTTGTAGTAACAATATTTTAGTAACATTTATTTTTAAGAGTGAATTAGGCACAAGGACAATCTTAGAGATGTTGGAGTTCGAGTGATGAATAATTACGTGACAGATGCCAAACACGGCCTCGACATTGGAAATGGCTAAAGAAAGAGTAGGATGCACAACCTGGTGTTTACCTAACCCATTATGAGGCATATCAACTTCATATCTAGAGATTCTTTCGATATGTTGGCCGACGGGAGCTGATGATACTTGGTTCTCTGTGTTTCGGTGTGGGCTAATTGTGTTTGCCTTATGGTATATTTTATCTAGAGATATACGATGCTCAGAAGGTGACTTCTGATCCTTATGCAGGAGGTTGGATTTGGCTTGACCGAGCAAATCTCCATGGAAATCCATTATGCATGCGTACCTTAGTGGTTTTAGTTTTGCTTCTAATATTATTTTGTTGTGAGATGCAAGAGTAAAGCTATTTTCTAATTTATATTTTACACCATAGGCATTATCTGTTATATCACCTTATGTACTTATCAAATGGGTCGTTCTTTTGAGAGGATAACCGTTACGTTGATTCGATTGTTCTCAAAATTACTGTTATATGTTGGACGCATATTTATTGAGTTTCTCACACCAGACTTATGTCTTACTCATGCTTTTATATTTTTATTATTTTCATGAGTGCTCTTTTGAGTAGTTTGGGAAAGGCGGGTTTTCGTTGATGTTCTTTGGAGCTCAAGGAGACGAGTTGGATACTTTCACCTACCGTAGTATTCTTATTTCCATTGCATTACTATTATGGATATATTCACATTTATAAGGACATGCTATTATAATTATCCAAACTAATGATTGCACTTAGAATTGTGACTTTAAAATGCTATGTATCTTAGAGTGAGAGTTTTTACTATCTTTTGATATTATATATTATCGTTCCGCTATGAAATTATGATGTTGTATTCTTTTCTTTCTTGTTCCTTTTATTTTTGTTTTTATTTTTATCCTTACAATTTGTCTTTTCGGCACTTGAATACTCGGCATGAGAATACCGTGGACATATTAGTGCTAACGTTTTAGGGTCGAAAAGGCAGATCGTTACACTTGGTACAAAGCCAAGTTAACTGAGAACCTTGGCTTTGGTTGGGTATGACCCATTAGAGATAGGGTAAGCGACACCTTAGAATGAGCTGAGGGTAGTGTATATATATGAGGGCATATTTATATTTGTTATATATTACTTATATATATAAGTACGTTGATAGTGTAGTCTGATTTATATAGGGATTAATAACTTTCATCTATTATCCCCCGTTGATTAGCTTAGTCATGCTCGTCAGTTTATGAGCATTAACTGTTATTTGTTGATTGTTGATTTCTACTCGGCTAGTGTATGAGCAATTTACCTTTTCACTGCATAGGTTGGGTAGATAATATTTGTGGGTGCATTGAAATGAACACCTTGTGAATTTAGTTTTACAGTTTGACTATAAAGCGTTCTGTGACAATATTGGATTAAAAATTAACTTTAATAAAAGATGTTTATTATATTCTAAAGGAAATATAAGGTATTTTGTAAATAAACATTTTTGAAATGATTTTATATAAGTATGATTTATAAATATAGTTTATAAATAGAGAGGATTTAAACTAATATTTTGAGAACTTAAATCCCGATGCCTTTAAAATTGGTTTTCCAAGATTTTGGAAAATATTAGTAGTATTGTTTGAAAGTATTTGTGAATACTAATATCTTGAAAATAGTTTTATGATTTTTTCAAGTTCGAGGTTGCTCTCAAGGAAAAAAGTATTTTTATGTTATCCAGTTCGAGTGGTTCGAAAGTAACTAATAATGGGCAAGAGATGTGGTCGATTGGTAACACTTCTCATGAGCATTATCATTCTTAATAAGGGGATGTATGGTACGACTTGGTAGGACCCATTTCCATTGTATCACATTTGTGGTATTCAATCTGTATGTATATTTTCTATTGATTTTAATGTAAAGTATTTGGGAAACCTGTTTATAAATTGAGATCATGATACTTAGTATTATTAGATGAAGTATTTGATATCGTTTTGAAAATGATTTTCGTTTAATCCTGAAGGTATGATTTGATATACAGAAGGATATATGTACATGCTATCATTTCAAATGATTTGAGAAAAAACGTGGTGTTTATTTCAAAATTTTCTTTAAAGAAGTTTGGTATAAAAATATATAGTAGTTTAATAAGGGGTAGTTTTGGGTAATATAGATTTCGAGATGAATTTTCTATAGAAAGTTTTGCATGTATGCTATGTCGGTTGCCCGAGCGGTAGTGGCATAAACCAAGTAATTATGAAACTTTTCTTGTTTTCCTTTTTAAGTAAGTGTGTCTAATAAATAAGTAAAACTTTGATAAGTTATTATATTGACACATGTATCCTATATGTTAGGACAGTGTGGTATGTTCATCATATTAAGATATGATTGGTTAGTGGTTTTCTGTTGTTAGATTGAAATGAATATTTCGGCAATTTTGTACAGTCAAAAACTTCTAGATTGTTATTGAACATGAATCTATGTTAAGTAATTATTCGATGTTATTGGGCCAACTAATACACGACTTTACCTTAGGGTTGCTTAAGCAAAGTAGACTGTAGTCTTGAGTTGGATACTAGAGTCCTAATTTTCCTAGCTACTTGCCAAACTCGACAGTTAAAGGAGTCTGGAAGGTTGACTCAGTTGTAAGACTTAGATTTTTTTGGGCCTTCATCCGAATTTTAGAAAGTAAAATAAATTTGATGCATTGTATATTCTCTTAGGATGTAGTAGAGTATTATATAAGAGATAACTTGTAGTAAGTTTGTATGAAATGTTTTATAAATGAAATTATGTCTTTATAAAATGTTTATAAACTTGGATTTATATTTTATGAAATGTTTCATACACTGGTTTAGTATGAATACTGTTTATGTAAATGAATGTGATTAAAAAGTAATTGGCATAGTTAATAAACCAATAGGATGAAGTACGTAAGTTGTACGTAGATCATTTTATTTGCATGATAATTCTTGATCCAATATTCGAGTATATAATTTCGAAGTGATTGACACTGGTCTGAACAAGGATTCTTCACTCGATTCTAGACGGCGAACACTTGAAATAGATTCTTGATACGATCTTAAAGATTTCTATCATTGTATATAGCTATGTAAGGGAAATAGAAGTTTCTAATCGAGAAACCTGATTGGAGTCCGCACTAGAGAGGTCAAGTGATCTATACTAGTTTGGAAGTGAAATTATGTGATTGAGCAAGTGACCAAATCTAATACTGCATACAGATGACCATATGTATCGTACTGGCTTAAGTATATGTATTCTATGTTTTGTTGGCTCATGGGGAGTTCAAGAAATGACTCTTCGATTTGTTCTAAGGGAGCATAAACAATCGTCTAACTAATAACATGAGGTTATTGAGCGTAAGGTACACTTAGTAGATTGTTTGTCATCCTTGTATGATGAGAGGGTTTTTGAACCTGAGCAAATTATGAGCTTAGTGCTAGTAATTTTAAATACTATCAAGTATTGGTTTCGGCTTGTTTCTTTTGTGTATTAGTAGTGTTGGAGAGGATGAAATGTTTTAAGTAGGGGAGAAGTAACGATCTAGGATTTCGAACACTTCGTATTTAAATATCTAAATTATTTAAATATTTGAATCTTTTATTTAATGTGATTAAAGGTGATGTTATAATATTTTTAACCCCCTTTTAATGAAATACTAATGATGATAAACTTTTTTTGGTAAAATGTTTACAAAAATAAATAGTTCGAAGAAATATCGATAATGTAACCGAAATCGTTTTATCGATAAACTGCTTTTTTCTCGATAAAAGTTATTTGAACTTGTTGTGCTTTCCTAATATATTATTGTGTAATTAATTAGAAAATAAAAATATTTTCGATGATAAGGCTAACTAAATGTGAATAGTAAAAACGATTAGTAATTGTAAATAACGATTAGCAAATAGTAAAAATATTCTTCTTATTTTGTAACCTTTATGGATGACTTTTCAAGACTGATATATGTGTATCTTATGAAGAACAAATCCGATGTTTGTGAGAAATTAGTTGAATATAAAAATGAGCTTGAAAATTAGACGAACCATAAGATTAAAATACTTCAATCCGATTAAGGATGTGAGTATGTTAGACAAGGGCTCCAACAATACTTAAAACATAATGGGATTATCTCTCAAGTTACTGCAGCCTATACTCTGCAACACAATGGTGTTTTCAACAGAAGGTGAACACTATTAGATATGGTTTGTTCTATGATGAGTAAAGCTGAGGTACCTCTATCCCTTTGAGGATATATGGAATAAAGCACAATGCATATGTTGAATTTAATGCCTACTAAATCTGTGCCTAAGACCCCATATGAGATGTGGTGTGGAAAGCAACCCTAACCCAAAAGTTAAAGGTTTGGGGTTGCCCAACCTATGTTAAGAACGTCGCTCCCCATAAACTCATGGAAAGATCAGCGTTGTGTAAATTTATAGGATTTCCCAAGGAACTCAATGGAATATATTTTGTACAATACCAAGGAACAAAAGGTTATTGTTTCTCGACACGCTGTCTTTTTAGAAACAGAATTTTTGTTAAATGAAATAAACAGCGAAGTTGTAGACTTGGATGAGATCCGAAAAATTAACATAGAAGCCGAACCAATAGAAGAACAAAGTTCAAATATATATGAAAACACGCAACCTATTAGAAGGTCTAATAGAGAATCTCACCCACCATGGGGATACTTTTCCATGAGAAGGAGTACTACCTCCTAGACGACGACACTCGTCACTTATTCTAATAAGCACTACACTGTAAAGACTCTGTACTATAGCTTGAAGCTATGAAATCCAAATTAGATTCCATGCTTGAAACCAGAGTAGGGACTTTGGTAGACATACCCAAAGGGATAAAACCCATCTATTGCAAATGGATTTTAAGAAAAAACTAAATGCAGATGAACAAGTGGAGACTTACAAAGCAAGGCAATTTGCAAAATGATTTCGTCAAATTTAAAGTATTGAGTATGACAAAACTATTTCGCCCGAAGTAACGCTTAAGCCCATTCGGATGATGCTTGCTACTGCTGCATTCTACGACTATGAAATATGGTAAATGGATGTAAATATGACATTTCTAAATGTTGATTTAGAAGAGATCGACTGTATGCTGTAGCCTAAGGGTTTCGAGGTCAGTAGGAATGAGGATAAGGCATGAAAGTTGTTAAGATCCATTTATGAACTTAAACAAGCTTCAAAGAGTTGGAATAAGTGTTTTGATCAAATAGTTTGGTTTTAATCTGAACATAAAGGAAGTGTGCGTATACAAAAGGAAGTGCTATCATGTTCTTAGGTTTATGTGTTAATGAATTACTACTGATTGGAAATGAAGTTTCGTTATTGCAATCGGTGAAATCTTGGCCATCCAAGAATTTCTCCATAAAGGATTTAGAAGAAGCAGCCTATATACATGGTATAAAGATGTATAGAAATAGATCTAAGAGGCTACTGGGATTATCCCAATCCTTGTACAAAATACTACACTAAAAGGTTCAATATGGAGAATTCCAAGCGCGAAAATGTTCCGATGCAATTTGGAATTGTCCTTTCTAAGAAGGATGCACCACAAACCTGATGATAAGAAAGAGCTTAAAAAAGAAGATACTGTATGCTTCGGCAATTGATTCCATATGGTACGCCTTGCTATGTACTAAATTGGATGTGGCATACGCATTAGGATGTGTAAGCCAAAACCAGTCTAACTCCTGGAGAAAAGTATTGGATTGTCGTAAAATATATATTTAAGTATTTAAAGAATATTAAGGACTTATTCCTTATATGGAAATGGATACCTCCTTATGGAGGAGTATAACAACTCTAGCTTTCAGAGTGATATCAATGATAGCATGTAGGTGCCAAGTTATGTCTTTACTTTAAACAATGGGGTTGTTAGTTAGAAAAGTTTCAAATAGAAAATGGTAGTTGATTCCATGATAAATGCCGAGTATATCACCTCAATGAAGTAGCTAAGGAGCAGTCTTGATGCACAAATTTATGAGCGAGCTAGAAGTGATTCACGACAAGGAGAATCCAATGACATTGTTTTATGACAGTAATGTGGTTGATGCAAATTGCAAATGAGCTTAGAGCACATAAGAAATCAAGACACATTATTTTAAATTTCCACCTAATTAGAGAATTTGTTAGGAAGAAAATGATTATGATTCAAAGAGTAGATATAAAAGACAATATAACAGATCCATTCACGAAGGGACTAACTATGGAAGTTCTCGAGAAACAGATCGAAGGGATAGGATTAAGATTCCATAACTGGTCATAAGTGCAAATGGGAGATTGATTGAGCTAGGGGTATGCCCTAAGGGAAATTCTGTAATTTGTTTTAGATTATTAACTCTGTAATAAAATTTCATTCGAAATAAAATGTGTTTTCTTTCTATTATATACTTGTTATAATGTGTTATATTAATTGTTTAATTTATGTATATTTAATAGAAAATCCATAAATTGTATGTTTAGTGAAGCTCAATGTGTTGTAATCATGAGCAATTTATCAGAGTATAATAACCATATCTTTATAAATATTCTTAGTCAAGATGATCGAGATTGGATATCGGTGCATCCGTTGAGACTAGAGTATGTAACGCTCTCTAAATTTTGGGCAGTGTATTACTCATGGTTGCTAAGGGCACCAAGGGGTTATACTGGTAGTTATTGGATAACTATAAAGATAGTTTTATGTTGGTTAATATAAGTAAGGTCAAACAGAAAATATCGGAGTGACTATATAAAATAGTTCTCTCAACTTGAGAATACTGTTGAACTTCAATGTGGACACTCCACTTTGATTATTGCAAAATTATGACACATCGTCCATCAAGGGACTAAAGTTGGGTCTGAGCTGACGCCTTGTATGTAAAATGCTATCAAACAGAGAAATCATCTTCTTAATTATATGAGGTTAATATCACGGTCAACTATAGTTAACTAAAACTCAAATTCTCTCGCCAAAGCAATTCAGTTAATAATAATTCTTATTATTGAACCAAGGACTTTGTGTTTGGACTATAGAAGTTGAAAGTGGATGATATTAGAATTTTGATCAATACCAAATTCCATAAGTCCTAAGGTGATATGGTTTTGACGAAAGGAATTGGTGTAAATAATCACCACTACCGAGAACCGTTTAAAATAGTAAGACTAGATTTTACCAAAATAGTAAAGTGATCAATTTGACCAAACTATCACACCACTAGCTAAAGTGACGTGTGAATATTAATATTTGAATTGTTCGGTATTAATCGCTGATTGAATTTACACCATTGAGTCATATAACCATAATATTGAAAATTCTAAAATATCACACGACTCTACTAATTTATTGTAAATTAATTAATATTTATGAAATAAAAAATTTCAAAGCTTATTACCAAGGACTTATTATCGATGTGTGAAATTATTGAGACTTCTTAAATAACGTCGTATAAATGTTTGTTACATCTTGAAATTATTTGATTAATAAAAAATCATATTACATATATCTAGAAAAACATTTATAGAAAAAGATACGTTGAAATAATAATAAAAAAGTGATAGTTCTATGAAAATTATGTAGTAGGCTTGAATATATGACCTTGAAACTGACATATCCACTGTATAATCAACATGCGCACTTTAATTCAAACAAAAACAAATTAAGTAAATTACCAAAATCTTTATTACGATCACCATAAAGGTATGTGGTGATAGAGTAAAGGGTATGCCCTAGGGGTAATTCTATAATTTATTGTAAATTATCAACTCTATAATAAAATCTCATTCAAAATAAAATGTGTTTTTTATTTCTATTATACACTTGTTATAATATGTTATATCAATTAATTGTTTAATTTAAGCATGTTTAATAGAAAACCCATTAATGGTATGTTGTATGATAGTAGTTACATTGTGTTGTAATCATAAGCAATTTATCACAATATAATAAACATATCGTTTTAACTATTCCTAGTCAAGATGTATCGAGATAGGTTAGCGATAAATCCGTTAAGACTAGAGTACATAATGCTCTCCAAATGTTGGGCAGTGTATTATTCATGGCTATTAGGAGCACTAAGGATTACATACTGATAGTTATTGGATAACAATGAATTGACCCAGTCGATAGTTTTCTGTTGATTAATACAACTAAGGTCAAATAGAAATATCGAAGTGATAATATTACACAGTTATCTTGATTTGAGAATATTGTTGAACTTTCATATGGACACTATACTTTGATTATAGTTAAACCATGACACAACTTCCATCGAGAGACTATAGTTAGGTCTAAGTTAAAGTAGTAGAAGTGAAACACTATCCAATAGAGAATTTTCTCCTCATTTATATGAGGTTAGCATCACAATCAATTATAGTCAACTGAAGGTTAATATCTTTTGCTAGAGTAGTCCGGTTAATTATTACTATTATTATTGAACTAAGGACTTGTGTTTGAACTATAGAAGTTGAATATGGACAATATTAGAATTTGGATCAATACCAAATTCTATAAGTTCTAATGTGATATGGTTTTGACGAAGAGAATTGGTATAAAAAATCGCCACTATCAGAAACCACTTAAATAGTAAAATTGGATTTTACCAAAATTGTGTAAGTGATAAATTCGGCCAAACTGTCACACCACTAGCTAAAGTGAGATGTGAACGTTAATATTCGAATTGTACGATATTAACGCTGAAAGAATTTACACCTTTGAGTCGTACATTTGCAATATCGAATACTCCAAAATACACACAATTTAATTAATTTATAACTATTGTAAATTAATTAATTGAATTAATTAATATTTATAAAATGTTAATTATTAAATTTTTATTTTGATCTTAGGTACATATAATAATTAATTGAGTGCCTATATAAAAGTTATACATGTATGTATTGATATATAATATCGATAAATGTTAAATTGGATGTAAATAAATTATTTATCAAATATAGGTTTAGGCATTTTGTTGACCTATTTTGGTTCATTTTTTGGCCGGCCATTGGGATTTTAGGAGAGGGCTTTAATGTGCTTAAATGATGATTTGAATTGGTAAAAGAATTGAGTAAACATAGGAGATCTATTCTCTAACTTTTACTCCATCTAGATGCTTATTTAAAGGCTCTCTTCTCTCATTCTTTAGCCTCCACTTGATCATCCCTACCCTCAGCCGAAAATTATAAGGAACCAAGGCCAAAAATCCAAAGTAAATAAAAACAAAAATCATTTTAAAACAAGGCATGGTGTTCATCTCTAGATTGTTGCAACTTCTAGAGACGTATATTCCAGATCTGTAGGAGTTTCATTCAATATTCAAGGTGCATTTCATTGGCTAGTAATAATTCATAACATCCTTATTTTATGTCATTACTATTCACATATGATGTTTATTTCTATAATGTTGTATGTATGTCAATCACATACACACGTTCACTTATGTAAAATAAAAACTTAAGACATTTTTTCATACAAAATGAATAATATTGTTTTCAACAAATTTAACATTTTTACATATGTATTTTTCGAAAATTAAAATTGTTTTTAAGTAATATATAATTTAATTTGTATTTTAAATTGATAAAACATATAAATATATTATATAAACAAATTATAAACATATTTCTTAAAAATACTTTCTTTAAACTCCATAAGGGTTTTATATCAAAAAAATAATATTGGCTTCATCCGAAGGAAAATAAAATTAAAAATTCATTTTGCTTAAAATTGGCTTTGGCCAAAATAAAAAAATTGTTTTGGAAATTGGATATGGCTACAAAAAAGCATATCTTTTTGAAATCAGTCTCAGCCAAAAAATAAAAGATAAAATAATTATTTTTTGGGTTCGGTTGAATTTAAAAAAAAAGATTGGCCTTAGCCGAGTTAAATGAATTTGTCCTTTTAAATTTTGAAAAAATAAAATTGAATAAATGATATTTTATTATTAGCATATTATGATTATTTTATAACTGAAATTTTATAAAATTAGATTTGTTTGTGTATATATATAAAATTCTTTTATATTTAAAAATTTAGAATAGAATTTCCTAGATATAAATCTGATTTAAATTTAAGATTGTTTAAGACATTTTAAATATGAATTCGAAATTTTAACATGGTCAACATGGTAAAATTCAACTTATAAATGTTTTGTATAGTTATATACATGAGTGTACTTATAAATATACATACATAATATTAAATTAATATTAAAAATAATTATAGACAATAAACACAAATACAAAAGGGCTAATGTGTTCATTGCAGTGTAAATCTTAACACTTAGATATGGACATGTCAAACCATGTATCACATATATAAACAAATATATTTTTATGTTAATCAATTAAATAAAATAATAATTTTATTTAAAATTTATTTAGATTAGATCCAAATTAATTTAGAGTTCATAGGCCTAATAAGATCCAAATGGTAAAAAAGTTGGATTTCGCTTAGTTAACCCGCTGCATACTGGCCCAAATCCAACGCATGAAGTATGTTTTTGCTAAAACAATGAAACATAGAAAAGATCAATATTTCTTCCAAGTTAAAACTTATTATATAAAACATAAAACACGTAAATAATTAAAGACGATTGTAACAAATCAATTCAATCAAGATCAGGTAACTCGTTGAAATATGTCTAACTTACATTTTAGTTTCTAGGTAAGAAAGTTATTCTCCTCCAAACCTTCACATTAACATGCATGTAATGACCTGTAATTTAATCACTTTGAACTTGAATATTTAAAATATTTCTAAATATTTAAATAATGGATTTTTTAACACAAATAAACATGTTTTCTGTTATAAATAACAGAGTAAAACTTGTTTTGAAACTTTGTTTACATAAATAAGTTGTTTGGAGAAAAAGCGAAAATGTGACCGAAAATCGTTTTTGGATTTTCGACGTTTCATCGATCAAAAGTTGTTGGAACAAGTTGTGCACACTAGTGTATGTATATACATATATACTGTTACCCGATACCTTGGCCCAGCTACACAAGGTTGATTATGAATGCCAGACTCAACTGTTAATGGGAAGAATGGTTACGAGATGACATCTGCAAGGCCGGAGTATAGTATTTGAACAAGTTGTATCCAGCCCAGAATAAATGAAGTCGACGGATAGATAATGCAGGATGTCGGGATTTTGGAATTGAGTTTGATTGGAATAGGGATCGACATGGACGCTTGACGAATGGAGGGAAATATGAATGGGGTCGGCACAACTCATAAAACCGACGGGATTGGCATATTGAGTTTGGATCGGTATAGGATGTGAGAATAGTAGGATCGATATAGGAAATGGAAATGGTGGGATCGGTATATTGGTCGTCGGCATGCTGGTGGTCAGCATAGTCTATTTAACTCAGTATAGGATATAAAGGCAGTGGGGTCGACATAGTAGAAGGAAGCATCTCAGGTCGGCATATTAGAGATCGGCATATTGATGACTTCTACAAAAGTGGTTGGCATACTGGTAGTCAACAGAAGGGGTCGGCATAGTGTCTTCGTAAGTAATGGGTCGGCATAACATGGTCCTGGAAGGAGGGGTCGGCATGCACCTCACATGGAGATGGGTCGGCGTATGTTGAAGATTCAAATAGGGGTCAGCATTTCCATGATTAGTTTAGGACTCGAGCCAAAGCACAACTCAAACCAGAGATTCATGAGTTCAAACGCTATAATATTTGGAACAACATTAATACATAATATAAGTGAGCCACTATAGGGGTCGCTAGTCCAAACTCAACCCATAGGGATCGGTACCGACCCCTATTCATTGAGAGTTGGGCCTAGCCCTCCCCATGGTGGGCCTATATGGTTGAAGGGGTCCAGGTGTCGAAGTTTCAGTCGGACTGAAGGCTGCCTCCATCTATAAATACAGAGGCAGGGGGCCATTTTGAAGGACTTTTGGCTGATAAGGGAAACTCTGCCATTTTGTAACCAATCTTATTTCATTCTTCCTTGATCTCTTGTTATTTTTTGTTGATTGTAAGTGTAATCGAGTGATTTGTGAAGCAATAAAGACAGTATTCAAAGTGGACGTAGGCAATCAATGTCGAGCCACTATAAACCTTGTTCATTTTGCTCTTTGTTGCATTTTTCTTTGTATTCAGTGTTATTCCTCAGTTTTAATTTAATTTCTTAATTTGTTTCACTACTAAAACCTAATCTTAGGTGTTTGTGATCAATTTAGTTGCAAACATTTTGGTGCTTTCACTGAGAAAGTCGATTCTTAGGCTATAGGATCACCTTTGTTGCTACTGGATTGAAGAAATCCCCCTAAGGAGATCCCGGTTCATTTTCAGAAGCTTGCAGATACTATTCAGATTTTTCAAGATCTAAGCAAAGGAATTCAAGATGGCAAGGCACACCGGATCTACTTCCCACAATGTTGATGCCAACGAAACTGCCAGTGTCCAATAAGGGGCCCGAGCAACCAGCCTGCTAATGCGAATGTGGAGCCTGCTGCAATCCAGGACCCCACTGATTCCGTTACTAGAGCTGAATTTAATGACTTGATGAGGGAGCTAAGGGAGAGCTGTAGGCAGCTAAATGAGCAAATCCAGGCTAATGCCAACCCGATGAACCAGATTTCTCAACAGCAGCGCCAAAGCACCGGAGGAGGTCTCGCTTTGTACTTGGCGTTAGATAGCTCAACTTCATCGGACGAGCACTATAGGCGTAGGCGTCGCAGGATTGAAACAACACAAGCTGGAGCGATGGAACAACATTTGGCAGACCATCATGGTCTGCCAAACCGGGTCGGTGCTGATCCCTCAACCGACCCCTCGACCAGGAGCATAACTCCTCAATGCAATTGGGGGTTCGTACTCGACTTCGAACCGGGAACTTAGACACTGGAGCACGCATGGATGTTGGTCAATAACCTCTCCAAAATGATAATGAGGTGAATGCTTAAGATATGCATCTATAAGATAATAGGCCAATGATGCATGAGAAGCCCCGAAGACACCGGCCAGAGCATTCATATGGGACGGAGCACGACCACCACCTGGCGCCACCCATCCAGACACCAGATTTATCCGCAATGGTCAGACAACCGACGAGGGAAAACCAAGGTTTGAAAAACGATGACTGGGGAGTCTCCAGGAGTCATACCCCATTTACCGAGAACATTTTACAGGCAGAGTATCCTAGGAGGTTTAACATGCCCACGATGCCCGCTAACTGACCCCCGGCAAAACGTAATGAGGTATGAATGGTTGATGGAATCAGTGAGAGCGAATGATGCTACCAAGTGCAGGTGCTTCCCCATAACTCTATCTGGAATTGCTACAATGTGGTTCACAAGGTTACCCCCATGATCGATCTCAAGATTTGACGAGCTGGCTATGTGATTCGTGAGCAGTTTCGAATTCACGCCATGCACCCCAAAGATGTCATGTCGGTATCCAGTGTAATCCAGGCTCCGAGGGAATCACTGAAGGATTACTTGCAGATATTTCATGTTGCTGCCACTAAAGTTAGTAACCCAAACGACCACGCCATACTTATGGTTATGATAAGGGGGTTAACTAGAATCCGAGTTTGGTGGTTGGCTAGCTGGAAAACTACCGGCAATGCTGGAGCGTTTCTACACGAAGGAAAACCAGTTCATGAGAAAGGAAGAGGCCAGATTGTCTAGAAGAAGCAATGCTACGGGCTAAGCGGAGAAGTGGTACAAAGCAACATCGTAGTAAAGCAATATGGCGAGATCTCTGGAAAGGTTCAGGTTGATGTTCAGAACAAGCCGGGACAACAGAAAAGAAGCGAAGAAGGAATCCCGATCGGAAAAGGGAGCCCGGGAAGTGGAAGTCAAGGATTCCTACGTATAACAACTATACACATCTGATGCATCTCTGGAAAACATCTATCTGTCAACCTATAATACTTTCCAATAGGAAGCCGTGTTCCAAAGGAATCGATCGAGGAACAAAAGCAACTTCGGAAGTACTGTTGATTTCATGAATGCTACGGGCACAATACTGATGAGTGTAGGCATTTCCACGATGCCATTGAGAAATTGATTTGGTAGAAAAAGTTGCAGCAGTTTGTCAAGAATCCACAGGATGGCGGACTAGGAATGTCTGATCCCAATCGAGGGCAAGCTCCGTACCGACCTGAGGAACCCGCTCAGACCGGTGGGAGGTTGATAATTAACACGATAATTGGTGAACGCACAATACAGACGGGAGTTAGCAGGAAATGGAGCGCTATGCTAGTTCAATGAAACATGTGGACTTTGAATGTTGTTCGAATAAAGAGGATGGAACTCTGGCTAAGCAACAACGTAAAATGGTGGATAATATAGTATTCAGAAGCAGAGATGCTGATAAAGTAGAGGCCCCTACTATTAATCTGATGGTCATCTCTGCCATGATTGGACCCGCTCTGGTGAGGAGAATTTTAATTGATAGCGGAAGCTCTATGAACATTATCTTTAAGAAGGCATGCGATCAAATGAGGATGGAGGCTAAAAATTTGAAACCGTCTAAAGCTCGTATACATAGTTTCGATAGTATGGCAACCGAAGCAGTTGGTTACGTTAAATTTCCGACGGTGTTGGGAGAAGGTGAACGTAGGAGGGTGCAGATGCTATCATTCATTGTTTTGGATGTTGATTCACTGTACAATGTTTTTCTGGGCCGTCCGACCCTGGCTGAATTTTGGGTAGCTCTTGCTCCATGGCCTTTGACATTGAAATTTCCGACAGATAATGGAGTAGGTGTTGTGCATGGTGACCGGGCAACTGGACGTGCCTGTTATGTGGCTGAGTTAAGAGAGGCTCAGCAAAAAGAGAAGGGAAAGGGTGTGGATAAGTCTGTTCGCATCTAGGTTACTGAAGATTGACAAATAGCACCGAAGCCTTGGCTTGGGCACTACAGTCGGTTCTATAGAGATATAGATCCGAGGGATGATGAGGAGGAACTCAAGGAGGCCAAGGCAGTGCGGGCTGAACTGACAATGATATCCCAGTCATCCACGACGACCCATCGCAGGTGTTGAAGATTGGATCACAACTCAGCCTCTCGATGATGAGAGAACTTACCGATTTCCTCCGAGCGAAACTGGATGTATTCGCTTGGACTCATTCTGACATGTGTTGGATCTTGCCCGCCATCGCGAGCCATGCATTGAATATTGATCTGAAGTATGTCCCTGTGAAGCCAAAAAGACGAGGTATGGATCCGAAGAGATCCATGGCTCTTAAAGAGGAGGTGTATAAACTTAAAGCCAATGGGTTTATTTGCGATGCCCTATACCCCGAATGGATATCTAACCCCATGCCGGTGAAGAAGACCAATGGGAAATGGAGAATGTGTATTGACTATTCAGACCTGAACAAGACATGCACTAAGGATAGTTTCCCCAACTTAGAATTGATCAGCTAGTTGATTCAACTGCAGGACACGAATTGCTGTCATTTATGGATGCATACTCAGGGTACAACCAAATTCCGATGCACGTCCCAGATTAGGAGCACACCAGTTTGTCATGGATGTTGGGTTATACTGTTATGTCGTAATGCCGTTATGATTAAAAAACACAGGGGCGACCTATCAACGTTTGGTCAACCGAATGTTTGAAGATCGGATCGGTAGGATGATGGTCGTCTGTGTGGATGATATGCTCATGAAGTCACGACGATCAAATGACCACATTTGAGACTTAGAAGTGATGTTCGATATCCTTCGATTTTATAGCATGAAAATCAACCCACTAAAGTGCTCATTCGGTGTTGCGTTAGGGAAGTTCCTGGGCTTTATTGTTAATGCGTGAGGGATTGAAGTGAATCTAGAGAAGATTCAAGCCATTCGGGACATACAAGCACCCAGAACTATTAGGCAAGTGCAGAGCCTAAATGGGAAAGTCGCTGCTTTGAGTCGATTCATCTCCAGGGCGACCGATAAATGCATTCCTTTCTTCGATTTGATAAAGAATGGGAAGAGGAACTTAGCAGTCACATCTCTTGCTTTGAGCCGATTCATATCCAAGCTTTGGTGAGTCATTTGGAGAGACCCCCTATTTTTTCAAAGCCGGTATATCATGAGGAGTTGTACATTTACTTAGCAGTATCGCCACATGCCATAAGTGCCACATTGATTCGTGAAGATAATCGGATCCAGAGGTCGGTGTACTATGTCAGTAAACGATTAACGGGGGCAGAAAGAAACTACCCGAAGATAAAGAAATTGGCGTACTACTTGGTGATCGCTTTGCACAAACTTCGCCCATACTTCCAGGCACATCCAATCAACGTCTACACCGATCAGCCTTTACGACAGGTCGTGTAGCGACCCAAAACGTCTAAAAGGTTGCTTAAGTGAAACATCAAGCTCAATTAGTTCGACATCACATATCTGCCTCGAAGAGCTATCCATGGACAAGCATTGGTGGACTTCATAGCAGAGTTTACCATGCAGGACGAGCCCCTAGAGAATAGGGTAATCCCTACTGTCCGATGGAAGCTATATACCGATGGAGCATCCAATGGTCATTGTTCCGGAGCAGGCATCGTTCTTGTAACCCTTGAGAACTGGTCAATTTGATATGCTTTGAAGCTTGATTTCCCTACTATGAAAAACGAATCCGAGTATGAGGCATTGATCGTTGGACTTAAGCTTGCCAAGGAGCTCAGGGTGAAATCTATCGAAATCTTTTGCGACTCACAACTGGTGGTGTACCAAGTTAGAGGTGACTGCTAGGCATAGAGACAACGACTTGCCTTATATCTTACCCGAGTTCAGGAGTTATTGGCTGACATCGAATACCACGAAATGTTGAATTTCCCGCGTGAGCAGAACGGAGAAGCCGACACGTTGGCAAAGTTTGCAAGCACTGGTGATGCACAACAGATGGGCTTGGTTCCAGTCGAGACGTTACGTACCCCAAGTATAAATGTGATGGAAGTTGATCGAGCACCGAAAACGGAACCCGAAAGAGAATCATGGATGACCCATTTAAAGAATACTTATTGCATGGAATCTTGCCCGAGAAGAGGAACAAAAAGCGGCAAATCTTTCGTAAAGCTTCGCGGTATATAATGCAAGAAGGGACTATGTATCGAAAGGGATTCTCTATTCCCTTACTCAGGTGTATCACCCATGACGAGATAAAGCGTGTCCTTAAAGAAGTCCATGAGGGAGAATGTGGCGATCACACTAAAGGGCAAATGCTTGCAAAAATGATACTCCATTATGGGTACTATTGGCCGACAGTGAACCGGGACGTCGCTGATTATGTAAGATGATGCGACAAATGCCAAATATATGCGAAAGTCCCAAAAGCACCGCCGATAGAGATCATGCAAATGTTTAGTCCATGGCCATTCGTTGTATGGGGAATTGATGTCATCGGCTCCTTTCCAGTTTCCAAAGGTGGCGCGAAATATGCAATTGTTGCGGTTGACTACTTCACCAAGTGGGCCAAATCAAAGCCGTTAGCTACGATCACAACTAAGAAAGTCATTCACTTCGTTGTTCGCAACATCGTGTGTCGCTTCGGTCTTTCGTGGACTATTATGACTGATAATGAGACTCAATTTGACGGTGTCAAGTTTAAGGAATTTTGCCGAAGATATCACATTGAAAAGAGATTTACGGTGGTCGCCCATCCTCAGGTGAATGGACAAGTTGAAGCTGTAAACAAGATTATAAAATCTATCTTGAAGAAGCATTTGGAAAAGGCTAAAGGTAAGTGGGTGGATGAACTTCCCACGGCACTTTAAGCCTACATGACCACTCATAAGTCTACGACCGGCCACACTCCATTCGCTCTTGCTTATGGAGCTGAAGAAGTCATTCCTGTAGAACTTGAAGTCCCTTCTCATCGAGTAACTTACTACAATTCCAGGACAAACCAAAATCTCTTATTAGAGTCATTGGACTTTATTGATGAGAAGCGTGAGGAGGCCGATTTGAGAGTGGCTGCACATCGACACCGAGTCGCCCGGTACTATAATGCTAAAGTCCAACCAAGAACCTTTGAAGTTGGTGACCATGTCCTGAAACGAATTTTTTCGGCCCCGTCGCACATGATCTCGACATGGGAAGGTGTAATACCCCAAAATTTTGTGGAAAATCATTTTTGTAAAATGATTTAATTTTTGAAATATTTAGCTTTAAATATGGTGAAATTTCTGGAATAAATAGTGTGCAAGTATATGTGTGCACGTGCACACTGAAATGGCACAAGGAAGAACTCCAGATTTCTTGGATTTAAAACAAGAATTAAAAAAGCAATACAAACATGATTTTTGCAACATGGATATTTGATTTCTGGAATTATATGGATCATCTTAATAAGAAAAGTAAGTTTTACTTTAAATCAGTAAACAAGATTTTATTTAAAACCCAGAAAAAGAAAATTATACATATATATATGTTAAAAGGATTTGTAAACCTGTATACATATAGGTGTATATGTTTCTGAAATTAAAGAGGAATTTAATAAGCCTAGATAAGATGTGTATACAAATATACATTTTTAAGTACTGAAAAGTATATATATATATATAAGCAAGTGAAATTATAACATTAAAATGACATGAAATGTGGTACAAGTCAATATGCTTGTATAGGCAAAAATAGCAAAGGGGATTCTCAGAAATAATTAAAATGTGAAATAGGATAGTCACACTTTTAACTTGACTAGGTGAGTGGCCATTTTCTGAAAAGTAAAAGAAAGAAAATGCAGCCTTTAAATTGGTTAATATGGCCGGGGTATTATGAATGAAAAATGCATGATGCTAGCCAGGACAGAAATGGAATTCTGTTTTAACAAAACCCTAGTGGAAAAATGCATATAAATAGGCAGTTTAGCCAGTAAAATTATCTTTACCCCGAGCTGCACAAAAATAAGAAAGGAAGAAAAATATTGGAAGGAAGAAGAAAACACTCATACAAGGATTTTCTGGATTAATAAGAAGAAATATTTAGGTGAGTAACCTCACTGAGTTCATGGCATTAAGACCTGAGATGAGGCAGCCACTTTTTATTGCCATTTATATATATTTCTGGTTTTGATGTATATGATTCCATCAATGCTTTTTGGATGTCTTATTCTAAATCTGATATGATTTGATATGGATGTTTTGGTGATCTCTGTTTTGTTGAGACATTTGTCTTTGAATGTGTATCATTACTGTTTTATTTTTACTCATAAATGTTAAAGTCTAGGATCTTAAAATTATATAGAGAATACCCTCAACTGTTATAGATTTATGGCATGAAAACTTTACAAAAATATTGGGAGCTGCATTATACTTGGTATAAGTGCTGAGGCTTGAGAAGAAAAATGTTAAGGGTGCAATAGAAATCTTCTAAGTGCTGAGCCCTTAATCAAATCAAAAAAAGAAGAAGAAACCCACAAGCTAAAATTATGATTGAACCAGATCCTGAATCTGAATCAATCATAAAGGCTTGCAGATCAATATAATAAGAACATGCCATGCCTCTTTTACAGTTGAAAATATTCTTATATTTTACTAAGATCAAGACATATTGACCCCATTTAGGAAATAACTGTCTGCTTATTTCTGAGGAGAATTATGCTAGGAAAGATTATGGATGTTTCCATGTTTGCAGTGACATGTTCACTTAGCATATTTGATGATAGGATTTAAGACAATACACTAGTAAATAAACTAGGGAAGGAAAGGCCAAGAAGACTGCTGGAATGCTTGTCATATTTGAAGTATGCAAGTTGGCACATGGTTTGTTTAAGCCCTGAGATCTTTGTGCAATGATGTGAATTAGTTCATTGCAATGTGTCCCAGTGATTCCTTAATAGCAGATGAGGCAGGAATTTAAATTGAATTATACAACCTGTAAATGAAGAAATAGGAATACGGATATTTCTTAGGTTGAATGGTATGGAACCATGATGGTTCCAGTGAATGCAAATGTTGCAGATAGATAATTATGTTTGCATGATTATGTATGCAAGTGAAGAATGCTAGATGAATATATCATACCTGAATCAACTTATTTATACCATGTTAAAGTAATTGATTGCAGGAATTTGCTTAAATAACTAATTGGTGCTCTTATATTCTCTATTCCTTAATATCATGAATGTATTGATGTTACTCATACCAGATCATAGATCTGACCCTTGTTTGCTCATGGCATATGGGGTGTCTCATTTTAAAATGAGGCAGCCACTCATGCTCTTTCAGGTAACCCAGGCACTAAGTAAAAATGAAGTTATGGCTATTATGGAGGAGTGAATGAACATGCTAGCTAGTTTCAATAAGAGCTTAAATTGATTATATCTGCATGTATTCAGGAAAAATGTTATGTTTCTAAGATTTCCAGTCATGTAATGAATTCTATTATGGTTAGATGGACTAGTTGTATCATGTTAAATATATTGTTATGCACTAAGGTTTAAAATCTAAGAGAAATATCTGAGTGGGAAACAAGGAAATGATCTTAAGTATTGATATGGATGCATGGAAAAGAAATATGCATATGTATGTGAGCTACTGTCTTGCATAATTTATATTATGTATTAGCTAATCTTGAGACTAAATAGAGCACAGAGTTTTAGAATAAAATCTGGATTTAGCTAGAAGTAAACTTAAAAGGATTTTATTTTCTTTTTACTGAAATGCTTTGTAAATAAGTTTGAATTCATTTCTGAATTGTATTGAGAAAAGTAAAATGTTTTTAAAAAAGCTTCAGACAGAATGCAATGAATGGTATCTCCATTGCTTTGAACTAGTGTGTAGCAGATACAGGATTCATGAGTTAACCAGCTTCAAATAAATGAAGTATTGGTTGATCATGATAGATTGTATTTTGAAAGTAAAAATGCATTTCAAAAGCTTAGTACATTTAGCACTTGTTTCACTCAGTTTTCTGGAAAATGAGCAAAAATATTGACATGTACTTGTATATCTGTGTACATGTTGATATTTGGGCAAAAACATAAACCTAAATTCCTAGAGCAGTTGTAGGAATGGGTTTCAAAAATAAGAAAGTAAGCAATATTGTTTTGTATGTTAGATTATAGGCAAAATTAAGTATATATGTGCAGATATAGGTAGATATCAGATTTCAAACCATACAGGAGAAAAATAAAAAGAAAAACAAAAATTGTGTTTGAACCGACCAGCATAGCACTCGAACTCGTGACCTTTCATGTATAAGTTAGGCGCGTTTCCATTACGCCTAGATGTTGCTTGTGTTCACTTAGGATCCACTTTCTTTTAGCCTGAGTTTGACACTATACAGGCTTTAAGACAATCATTTATATTAAAAGCTTGCTTTCCACTGATTATTACTTGATCATTTCTTAATTAGAAATACAGACTAAAGTACATGTTTCCAGTGGATTCTATGGTCAAAAATCAGGATACAATAATTAATCTGAATTGCTAAAAATCTAAACCAAATAGAATGTTCTTGTACAAAAAAAATAAAGTATATACTCTGAATTTAAACAAGAAGAACACATACATCTTCATATGTATGTGTATGTTATTAGATATACACTGATATATTTATATTGGTAAGTTATTTTGATCCTGGATATATTGTTTATTTGAGAAAGAAAATGACCTTGGAAAATATATTTGTAATGAATGATATATCTATATATCATCCCTAAAAAAAATCCTTATGAAATTAGGGTGGAAATAGGAGGGTCATTTCAGTTTGGTATCAGAGCACTTGGTTGCATTGATTGTTAAGTATTATAGAAATGTATTATGTCTGTTTGTTTTGGATGAAATAATTTAGATAAGAAAATAGAAATTATAGAAGTACTCATAATATACTAATACCATTTGCCCAGAATTTAGTTAGCAGACCATGGTAGGAAGAGGATCTCATCACAATGCAGGACCCAGTGCACCCCAAATGCTTGATATGCAAGAATTTGTGAGGGTTTTAAGAGATGGGATTGGGCATAGGCCTGAGAACCCACATGAAGAGCTTTCAAAACTACTAAAGACTTATTCCAATTTGGGAGGCAAGAGTTTTGAAGGAACTGAGAGTGTGATGGAAATTCAAGCATGGTTGAGAACACTTGATAGGATTTTTAATGACATGCAGTTGGATGACCAAAGGAAGAGGCAAGTAGCTTCTAGACAACTGAAAGGGGTAGCTCTAAGCTGGTGGGAGGTGATCATAGCTGGAAGAAATGAAAATGAAATCACTTGGAATCAGTTCAAGGAGATGTTGGAGGCAAGATTTGTACCAGCATCAGCCAAGACCATTTTGCTTGAAGAATTTATCAAACTTAGGCAGGGAACTTTGAATGTCACTGAATACACTCAAAAGTTTGAGGGGCTATCCAATTATGGAGCAATGCTAGTGGCAGATGAAGCATCCAAAAATGATAGGTATATAAAAGGACTGAACCCAGGACTTAGCAGAGCTATGCTACCATATGCAGATAGAACATTTGATCAAGTAATTGATCTGGCCTTGAAACTGGAACAACATGACAAAGAAAGAGAGAAATATAGGAATTTTAAGAGCAGCAACAAGAAGGATAAGGGAAGATATCACCCTTATGATAAAAAGAAGGAGGAGGCAGACAACAGGAAGAGTAAAGATACAAAAGCCAATGATACTAAGAAGAAATTGGTTTGCCATCATTGTGGAAAAGAAGGACACATCAAACCAAGGTGCCCAGAGTTAAAAGGAGGAGCCTTCAAATGCTACCTATGTGGGAAAGAGGGGCATATGAAGAGGAACTGTCCTGAGAATAAACAGCAAGGGAAATTGGCAACTTTGGAAGGTAAAGGCAAATCTGCAGTGAAAATTGATGCTGAAAATCATGGCCAAGTGGAAGGTACATTACTCATTTGTGCCATACCCATACCAGTAGTATATGATACTGGAGCAACACACTCTTTGATTTCCTATGAAATAGTTAAAGTGTTAAAATTAAACTGCATATTGGTTGAAACCCCATTGCTTGTACAAAGTCCCCTAGGGAGTTCTAGTGTTTTGAACATGAATTGTGTGGATGTGGAGTTAAACATAGGAGGAAATATTTTTATTTCCAATTTATATGTTTTAAATTACCCAAATATAGGAGTTATATTGGGGGTAGATTGGTTAAGGCAATTTAAAGCCATAATTAATTTAGACTCATCCACCATATCATTGCAAAATTCTAGAGGCCAGAGGATCACAGTTCTATGTGAAATAGCTAAGGAAGGGAAATTGTATCATTTAGTTGACTTAGAAAAAGATCTGAGTGAACTAACTATTGAAGAAATTCCCATAGTTAATGAATACTTGGATGTGTTTGGGGAAGTTAAGGGTGTTCCACACCACAGACCAGTTGAGTTCCAAATTAATCTCATTCCAGGAGCAAGTCCAATAATCAAGAAACCTTATAGAATGGGGCCAAGTGAACTGAAAGAATTGAAAAATCAATTGGAAGAATTAGAAGGCAAGGGATTTATAAGGCCAAGCAATTCCTGCTGGGGTTCTCCAGTAGTGTTTGTAAGAAAACATGATGGTACCTTGAGAATGTGCATAGATTACATGGAACTAAATAAAGTAACCATCAAGAATAAATACCCATTGCCTAGAATAGATGATCTCTTTGACCAACTCAGTGAAGCTAAAATATTTTCTAGATTAGACCTAGCATCAGGATTCCATCAAATGAAGGTTGAAGACTCAAGTGTTAAGTATACTGCATTTAACACAAGATATGGCTTATATGAATTTTTGGTTATGCCATTTGGTTTGACAAATGCTCCTTCATATTTTGTTGATTTGATGAATAGAATATTTAGAGATTATTTAGACAAGTTTGTATTGATTTTTATTGATGACATTTTGATTTATTCCAAGACAGTGGAAGAGCATAAAAATCATTTGCATTTAGTTTTGTCAAGGCTAAGGGAAAATGATTTAAAGGCAAAATTTTCGAAATGTGCATTTTGGAAAGAAGAAGTGCATTTTCTTGGGCATGTTATCTCTGCCAAAGGAATATCAGTAAACCCTAATAAGGTAGTGGCAATCCAAGCATGGAAAAGGCCTAGCACCATCAGTGAGATTAGATCATTTATGGGGATGGCAGGATATTATAGGAGATTTATAAAAGATTTCTCAAAAATATCATCAGCACTTACCAATTTAACTAGAAAGAACCAAGCCTTTGTATGGACAGAAAAATGTGAGCAAGCTTTTATCAAAATAAAGGAAGCTCTAATTAATGCACCAGTGTTGAGAGTGCCAGAAGGAAATGAAAATTTGGTTGTGTATACTGATGCAAGTGGCTCTGGGTTAGGGGCTGTGTTGATGCAGCAAGACCAGGTGGTAGCCTATGCATCTAGGCAATTAAAGCCACATGAAACCAGATATGCAACCCATGATCTTGAACTAGCAGCAGTTGTGTATGCTTTGAAACTTTGGAGACATTATTTGTTAGGTGCCAAATTCATTTTGTACACTGATCATAAGGCACTAAAATATTTATTTTCACAAAAAGATTTGAATATGAGGCAACATAGATGGGTAGAGTTCCTAGCTGCCTATGATCTAGATATACTGTATACACCAGGCAAGGCAAATAAGGTTGCAGATGCCTTGAGTAGACAACATGCCAAGGTAGCCATGTTGATGATGGAAGAGTTTAGGGATTTGTCTATACTTACTGATTTGGAAATTGAGGAAAACAGTAAGGTACAAATGATGCCCATTGAAGAAGGTGAAGGTAAAGGGAAATTAAGTATGATATCTCTGCAATCAGATTTACTTCTTAAGATTGGGAAAATGCAGGAACAAGACCTAAACATGGTAGGAAAGAAAATGCTCATATCAAAAGGGGAGGAAGTAATAAATTATCAAATTGATAAAAATGGTTATTTAAGGAATAAAAATAGGATATGTGTTCCAGAAAATATAGAATTGAAGGAGGAGATATTAAATGAGTACAATAGGAGTAAGTACTCCATACACCCAGGTAGCACCAAGATGTATCAAAATTTGAAAAGAAATCTTTGGTGGAAGGGGATGAAGTCAGATGTGGCCAGATATGTTGCAAGGTGCATGACTTGCCAACAAGTCAAGGCAGAGACACAAAGGCCATCAGGACTATTGCAACCCCTTAGTATACCACAGTGGAAGTGGGAGGACATATCTATGGATTTCATAGATGGTCTGCCTAGATCTAAGAAGGGAAACACAAGTATATGGGTAATAGTGGATAGGCTAACTAAGGTAGCACATTTTATCCCAGTTAAAACAGAAAGAAATGCTCCAAAATTGGCTCAAATATTCATGAAAGAGGTGGTAAGGTTGCATGGCATACCCAAAACCATTGTGAGTGATAGGGATACCATCTTCACCTCAAGGTTTTGGAAAAGTTTTCAAGAGGCCATGGGGAGTGAATTGTGCTTAAGCACTGCCTATCATCCACAATCAGATGGTCAAACTGAGGTGGTGAACAAAGTCTTAGAGGATTTGTTGAGAGCATGTACACTGGACTTTGGAGGCAACTGGGAAGACCACCTCCATCTAGCTGAATTCACATACAATAACAGTTACCAAAGCACCATAGGGATGGCACCATTTGAAGCCTTATATGGCAAGCCATGTTTATCACCTATATGCTGGGTAGAGACTGGAGAAAGGGCTATTCTTGGACCTGAATATGTTAAAGAAACTACAGAGAAAATTGGGTTAATAAGAAAAAGAATAGCAGCAGCTCAAGATAGGCAAAAGAAATTTGCAGATAGGAAGAGAAAGCAAGTGGAATATGAAGTGGGAGACTTTATTTTCATCAAGATTTCACCTATGAAGAAAGTCATGAGATTTGGCAAGCAAGGTAAGCTTACACCAAGGTATGTTGGACCCTATAAAATTCTGGAAAGAATTGGTTCATTGGCTTACAAATTAGAACTACCAGAGGAAATGAAAGCAATGCATAATGTTTTTCATGTGTCCCAACTTAGAAGATGGGTACATGATAAAGAAGACATTTTGGAAGAGCCTACCAAAATTCAAATAAATCCTGACTTGATTTATGAAAGAGAACCAGTGGGGATTATAGCCAAGGAAGAAAAGAAATTAAGGAGCAAAACCTTGAAACTAGTTAAGATCCAGTGGAGTAGTGATCCTAATGACAGCACATGGGAGTTAGAGGATAAGATTAGAATGGATTATCCTAAGCTTTTTGCAAATTAAAAGGTAATTTTTTTTTCTGGAAAAATTTTGTTATGCATGGTTGATATGGTTGAATTTGTTTGCTTATGCATATGTTTGATAAGTTTTCAGAAAAGAAAATGATGCTTGATATTAATGTTAGAAAAATTGTGAGGACACAATTCCTAAAAGGAGGGGTGAATGTAATACCCCAAAATTTTGTGGAAAATCATTTTTGTAAAATGATTTAATTTTTGAAATATTTAGCTTTAAATATGGTGAAATTTCTGGAATAAATAGTGTGCAAGTATATGTGTGCACGTGCACACTGAAATGGCACAAGGAAGAACTCCAGATTTCTTGGATTTAAAACAAGAATTAAAAAAGCAATACAAACATGATTTTTGCAACATGGATATTTGATTTCTGGAATTATATGGATCATCTTAATAAGAAAAGTAAGTTTTACTTTAAATCAGTAAACAAGATTTTATTTAAAACCCAGAAAAAGAAAATTATACATATATATATGTTAAAAGGATTTGTAAACCTGTATACATATAGGTGTATATGTTTCTGAAATTAAAGAGGAATTTAATAAGCCTAGATAAGATGTGTATACAAATATACATTTTTAAGTACTGAAAAGTATATATATATATATAAGCAAGTGAAATTATAACATTAAAATGACATGAAATGTGGTACAAGTCAATATGCTTGTATAGGCAAAAATAGCAAAGGGGATTCTCAGAAATAATTAAAATGTGAAATAGGATAGTCACACTTTTAACATGACTAGGTGAGTGGCCATTTTCTGAAAAGTAAAAGAAAGAAAATGCAGCCTTTAAATTGGTTAATATGGCCGGGGTATTATGAATGAAAAATGCATGATGCTAGCCAGGACAGAAATGGAATTCTGTTTTAACAAAACCCTAGTGGAAAAATGCATATAAATAGGCAGTTTAGCCAGTAAAATTATCTTTACCCCGAGCTGCACAAAAATAAGAAAGGAAGAAAAATATTGGAAGGAAGAAGAAAACACTCATACAAGGATTTTCTGGATTAATAAGAAGAAATATTTAGGTGAGTAACCTCACTGAGTTCATGGCATTAAGACCTGAGATGAGGCAGCCACTTTTTATTGCCATTTATATATATTTCTGGTTTTGATGTATATGATTCCATCAATGCTTTTTGGATGTCTTATTCTAAATCTGATATGATTTGATATGGATGTTTTGGTGATCTCTGTTTTGTTGAGACATTTGTCTTTGAATGTGTATCATTACTGTTTTATTTTTACTCATAAATGTTAAAGTCTAGGATCTTAAAATTATATAGAGAATACCCTCAACTGTTATAGATTTATGGCATGAAAACTTTACAAAAATATTGGGAGCTGCATTATACTTGGTATAAGTGCTGAGGCTTGAGAAGAAAAATGTTAAGGGTGCAATAGAAATCTTCTAAGTGCTGAGCCCTTAATCAAATCAAAAAAAGAAGAAGAAACCCACAAGCTAAAATTATGATTGAACCAGATCCTGAATCTGAATCAATCATAAAGGCTTGCAGATCAATATAATAAGAACATGCCATGCCTCTTTTACAGTTGAAAATATTCTTATATTTTACTAAGATCAAGACATATTGACCCCATTTAGGAAATAACTGTCTGCTTATTTCTGAGGAGAATTATGCTAGGAAAGATTATGGATGTTTCCATGTTTGCAGTGACATGTTCACTTAGCATATTTGATGATAGGATTTAAGACAATACACTAGTAAATAAACTAGGGAAGGAAAGGCCAAGAAGACTGCTGGAATGCTTGTCATATTTGAAGTATGCAAGTTGGCACATGGTTTGTTTAAGCCCTGAGATCTTTGTGCAATGATGTGAATTAGTTCATTGCAATGTGTCCCAGTGGTTCCTTAATAGCAGATGAGGCAGGAATTTAAATTGAATTATACAACCTGTAAATGAAGAAATAGGAATACAGATATTTCTTAGGTTGAATGGTATGGAACCATGATGGTTCCAGTGAATGCAAATGTTGCAGATAGATAATTATGTTTGCATGATTATGTATGCAAGTGAAGAATGATAGATGAATATATCATACCTGAATCAACTTATTTATACCATGTTAAAGTAATTGATTGCAGGAATTTGCTTAAATAACTAATTGGTGCTCTTATATTCTCTATTGCTTAATATCATGAATGTATTGATGTTACTCATACCAGATCATAGATCTGACCCTTGTTTGCTCATGGCATATGGGGTGTCTCATTTTAAAATGAGGCAGCCACTCATGCTCTTTCAGGTAACCCAGGCACTAAGTAAAAATGAAGTTATGGCTATTATGGAGGAGTGAATGAACATGCTAGCTAGTTTCAATAAGAGCTTAAATTGATTATATCTGCATGTATTCAGGAAAAATGTTATGTTTCTAAGATTTCCAGTCATGTAATGAATTCTATTATGGTTAGATGGACTAGTTGTATCATGTTAAATATATTGTTATGCACTAAGGTTTAAAATCTAAGAGAAATATCTGAGTGGGAAACAAGGAAATGATCTTAAGTATTGATATGGATGCATGGAAAAGAAATATGCATATGTATGTGAGCTACTGTCTTGCATAATTTATATTATGTATTAGCTAATCTTGAGACTAAACAGAGCACAGAGTTTTAGAATAAAATCTGGATTTAGCTAGAAGTAAACTTAAAAGGATTTTATTTTCTTTTTACTGAAATGCTTTGTAAATAAGTTTTAATTCATTTCCGAATTGTATTGAGAAAAGTAAAATGTTTTTAAAAAAGCTTCAGACAGAATGCAATGAATGGTATCTCCATTGCTTTGAACTAGTGTGTAGCAGATACAGGATTCATGAGTTAACCAGCTTCAAATAAATGAAGTATTGGTTGATCATGATAGATTGTATTTTGAAAGTAAAAATGCATTTCAAAAGCTTAGTACATTTAGCACTTGTTTCACTCAGTTTTCTGGAAAATGAGCAAAAATATTGACATGTACTTGTATATCTGTGTACATGTTGATATTTGGGCAAAAACATAAACCTAAATTCCTAGAGCAGTTGTAGGAATGGGTTTCAAAAATAAGAAAGTAAGCAATATTGTTTTGTATGTTAGATTATAGGCAAAATTAAGTATATATGTGCAGATATAGGTAGATATCAGATTTCAAACCATACAGGAGAAAAATAAAAAGAAAAACAAAAATTGTGTTTGAACCGACCAGCATAGCACTCGAACTCGTGACCTTTCATGTATAAGTTAGGCGCGTTTCCATTACGCCTAGATGTTGCTTGTGTTCACTTAGGATCCACTTTCTTTTAGCCTGAGTTTGACACTATACAGGCTTTAAGACAATCATTTATATTAAAAGCTTGCTTTCCACTGATTATTACTTGATCATTTCTTAATTAGAAATACAGACTAAAGTACATGTTTCCAGTGGATTCTATGGTCAAAAATCAGGATACAATAATTAATCTGAATTGCTAAAAATCTAAACCAAATAGAATGTTCTTGTACAAAAAAAATAAAGTATATACTCTAAATTTAAACAAGAAGAACACATACATCTTCATATGTATGTGTATGTTATTAGATATACACTGATATATTTATATTGGTAAGTTATTTTGATCCTGGATATATTGTTTATTTGAGAAAGAAAATGACCTTGGAAAATATATTTGTAATGAATGATATATCTATATATCATCCCTAAAAAAAAAATCCTTATGAAATTAGGGTGGAAATAGGAGGGTCATTTCAGAAGGGCCATACGTCATTGAACAGAGGCTTGGAGAAGGAACTTTCAAGTTAGCGACTGTTGACGGTGTGACGCTTCTAAGAGCGTAGAATAACGAGCATTTACGAATCTATTTCACCTAGACCGTGTTTTCATATTCCAGTAGTATTTGCTTTCAATATTTGCTTTATTATTTGACTTTCTTTTGATATGTAATAAGACAAGTTATTTTGTTCCTATTTTTATGATAAATAAAAGCTTGAAGCTTTCTTTGCATAAACCACTATTATTGCATGTTATGTTAAGTATGTGTTGGAACGGGTCGATATCGATATCTGCAATGTATGAATAGATGTGTACGATTAAAAATTGACCAGTAATACCGATCTCCAATGGAAATGAACAAGGGGGTTTTGTAAGTTTGCTCGGTTGGCGATTTCTGTAGATGAATCAAAAGACATTTTTCGCAATCAGGAACAAAGGTTGCCGATTGTAGGCGACTTAACATAAATCTCTAGGTCCCCAAAGCGGGGACTGGAGTACTCTAAGTCCCCGGAGCATGGACTAGACTATAAACGAATGACATGACTCTCTGAGTCTCTTGAGCGTGGACTCGAGTACTCTAAGTCCCCGTAGCGTGGACTAGAGTATAAATGACTAGACATAAATCTCTGAGTCCCCATAGCACGGACTGGAGTACTCTAAGTCCCCGGAGCGTGGATTGGAATATAAATGACTTGAGATAAATCTCTGAGTCCCCGGAGAGCGGACTGAAGTACTCTAAGTCCTCGAAGCGCAGACTAAAGTATAAACGACCTGACAAAAATCTCTAAGTCCCCGAAGCACGGACTAGAGTAATCTAAGTACTAGAGGGCGAACTAGAATAAAAATAATTCAACAAAAATCTCTAAGTCCTCAGAGCGTGGACTAGAGTAATTTAAGTCCCCGGAGCGCGGACTAGAATATAACCAATTCGATGAAAAATTCTAAGTCCCCAAACCACAGGCTAACTCATAAACCCAATGGATAGATAGGCGAGCTTTCAGTCGTTCGCTATCCCACAAGTTCTGATCTAAGATGAACGGAAGTTGCTTGAACTATTCATGACAAAAATACAACCATTAGTTACGGTTTTGGCTTGGCATTGCTTATGACTTAAGATGGGGTCTATGGAGGGGCTTCGGGATCGAGATAGTGAATTGTCAACGAAACTTGTGAAAATTATTACAAGTACTTGTAATGGGAAAAAATTATTCTACTATTAAAATAAAAATTGAATCGATGATTAACCAAGAAACAAAAACATTTATTTACAATCTCAAAAATTCCTTACAAATCGTTCTAAAGTTCTGGATCCATGCCCATACATGTGCTACTAAAAAAGGGAAAAAGTGGGAAAGAAGGAAAGGAAAAAATCATGTCTAACTTATTCGGACTAAATACAATAACACAAGACGCTGACTATTTCTTCGATTTCTTCTCCTTCTTCGGTTTTTCGAGAGTTGAATCGGTCGAGCGCCTATTTCGAGACCCTTTGCCGCCTTGAGTGGAAGTACTTGAGGAAGAAGGTGGAACCGCAATAGGAGTTGTTCTGCCAGGTGGGATGAATTGCAAAGGCCTATGAAGAAGATCTTCAACCACCACCACATCGGGTTCACCCTTGACTTTGAGTTTTGATTTTTCCTCTTCTTCAATTTGTTCTTTCAAGCTGAATTTAGCGATATGATCCGAAGCACCCATGACCACAACGTCATCATGCTCCTCAGTAAAAGATAGGTCTTCAGGCTTTTCCACATCAAGCGGCCCAATCACCTGAGCGTCGGGCCCCGGAGTATCTACGATGGCCGGAGCCTCGGCCACTTTTCCTTCCTTCTCCGTGGAGACATCGCTCCTAGGAGTTAATTTAGGACCCGGATGACCTAAGAAGTTTCATAAAAATGCAAGCATTAGTCTAGAGCTGTTATGTGCCGGAAACAACAACCTTTTCAATTCGAAGGAATTATATGGTACCAGCATCCGGTTGGCTTTCGGTGGTCGCTGGGGTGCTCCCTTCAACGATGGGAGACATCATGTGTGGGCCAAGTTCGGGCTTGTCTAGATCATAACCAACGTGTTGCTCTGATGACATCTCAGCCTACTAAACAAGAGGAGGACTCTGGGTCTTAGTTCCAAAATACCCTACGATATCTTCCTTTTCCTTAGGCGGTGTAGGAGCTTTGCCGAATTGGAGTTTTGCGGCAGCCAAGTCAGATGACTCATTTCCTCTAAACACTTCCTGCACAAGTGCCCCTTCATCAAGCTCTGTCACCCCAACTCCTCTTTCTTGATCTTTGTAATGATCTCCTAAGCTTCGGCGAGTGATTCGAGATAGTCTTCACCTAGGAAAGTTAAGTCGCGGTGAAGGAAAACTTTTGCATTGTATTCGGCAATGAGTGGGTCGAAAAGCATTTAATCTCTTCCCTGCCGGACTCAGTTGCTGCCTCAACTCGGGAGTTAGCTTCCGTGAGCACCCCTTTCTTGCCCTCTTCGCGGGTGGCTTCTTTCAAGGCTTCGATTTGGGAGAGTTTCTCATCAAGTTTCGTTTTTAAATATCTTGTTTCGACAATCTCCTCGCAATATTTCTACGACTCTTCTTGTGCCTTGATTTTCTCCTCCCTCTCCTTGAACGGTAATTTTTCTAACTCCTCAACGCGATGGGCTAAAACATCTTTCTCCTTTTGTAAGGAGTCCTTCTCTAAAGCGAAGGTGCCGCTGTGTTGAAGTGCAACATCCAGTTTCTTCTTATGTGAAGTCTCTAGGCGACTAACTGCCTCAACCGTCTCTTTTGCATTTTTCTTTGCCTCGTCAAGTTGAGCCTTAAATTCGAGTAGCACAACATCTTGATGTTTGATGATGTCTTTGTCGTAGATAGCCTCTAGCTTAAGGCGATCAATCTCGTGTCGGCTCTTGATAGAAAATTCGGAGACTTTTTCAGCTAAGTGAATGAACGCTTCATGCTGGACGTACACATCATTCATACATGCTAACGAGCTCTCTTTGGAAGTTCCAGGAATGATGTGTACGGAGGGGAGGTATTTGAGCCTGTCAAAGCATATTTTCGGGAAAGTAGCCTTGAGTTCAGCAAGTTTTTCCACTGTGGAAGGATCTTGGGCAGGAACCGGAGGGATTTGTTTAGACGTAACCAGTGTATGTTTGTGATGCTCACGAGATTGCATGGTACTTGATGATTTAGAGTGTTGGTCATGGGGAGCGGCAAATTGGGAACCCCGATGTGCGGACTTGTCTCCATTGTATGCTGGAGGGTTGGATGGGTTGCCTTGACGCGGAGCATGTGCTTGAGACTTCCTTCTGGACGAAGAGGAAGATTCTTGAGAGTGATAGTCTCTATCGCATCCTTCATCTTTGTCTCGGCGCCTTCCGGACTTAGAATCCCGACTCAAGCGATAGTACGTGGAAGAGCCACGAAGGCGGTCGAAGGCATGTGAATGAGACATTGCACCTATAAAAGAACCAAATGGGAACATATTAGGAGTTGTTATATGAAGAGTTAATCACGAGTGAATGGTGGAGAGCAAGTGCTTGTGTGTGTCCTAGTGTTTCCCCCCGACGGACATGTAACGTTTGCTTTACTCATGGGAGTTTCTTCTACCCTGTTGGAAGGTTGCATGCCTTCGCCGATTCTAGTGGGTGAGTTAAGCCCTTCAACGTCAAGGTTGGTGAAGCTGTAATTTAATAAATCGTCCGAGATCGAAATGTTGGAAAGTCCCTTTAACACGCTCTCCATCTGTTGAGAAGACGAGCATTTTTCAACCGGAGTTATGATAAATTTTGTGGTTGCCTCGGTTTTCCTTTTCCGAATCCTGTACGCCAAACTTTTTCCCTTTTTCAAGGGAGGTTGCGATTGACTAGTGTGTGGCGTTTCAACTGCCGACGTTTTTCCAAGGCCTACGTCTTCGTTTCTTGTCCCTACGTCTTCTGATTCCTTTACCTCTCCCTCTTCGGTGCCTTCTTGGGCTCCCCTAGCAGGGGGCACCGCAGGGTCGTTTATTTCTTCCCTTCTCTCGACGACGGCCTTCGGAATCGCTCTGTTTCCAGGGAGGCCAATTCTGCGGCTGTCCTCTAACAGCCCAATAAAGAGAGCAACTCATCGGTGATGAGGAGCTCGATGTCCTGGTCCTCCATCGAAGTAGCACGAATCGCCGCAACACCCCTGGAATATCTAGCGCCTTCAGGTCGAGGACGAACACCTAAAAGAATTGAAGGAATTGGTACAGTTGAGAAAAAACTACAATTTGAATCTCTGAATTAAAGGCAAAGGCAGAAATAGTACTTACGTTCTTCCAACCATCTTCTTGCGATGCCGGGAGGACACCGTATGTAGAACCATTTGTGTTTGAATATGTAGAGCTTATTCCTTGCGCCAGTTAAGACTTGGCATTTGGGAAATGGTTCAAGGAAGACGTACGAAGGACTATCGGCCTATCTTTTGAAGTTGTAAATGTATCAGATGTCTTCGGGAGTTGGCGGGCGAAATAGGATGTTCATGAAGTGGAGAAATGTGCCATGGATAAAGGTGTAACTATTAGGGTATAGCTGAGTAGGAGCGATTCCCATGAATCTCAGCACTTCCCGAATGAAAGGGTTAAATGGTGGCACACATCCAGCCCAACACATGAATTTGTTGCATGTAGTATATCCAGCTTGGGGCAAATGAGGTCCATCTTGCCTCGATGGGATGAGAACGTCTACAAAAGGAATCCCATGGATAGCACATAATCGTTGGAGAGCGGCCTCACCGATCCTGGATGCCTGCGAATCAGTCAGATTGTTCAGAATAATGGCACCCTCCACGACATCGAGAGCTGGATCAATAACTTATGTAGGAAGAACTGGAATGTCGAAAAAAGTTTTGCTCTTGGGTCAGATGTTACTTTTTCCATTTGCTGGCTCGGTGCAAGCTTGTCAGATAAGGTAGCGGAACTTGATCTCATGGCCGATTCAAAAGACATTGTGGTTGAGAGCTACGTATAACTCGGGATCTATATCAGCTATACTCAGTAGACAATCAATGTTAGAAACAATAACCTGGCCCCCCATGTTATGTGTGAACTAGTGCAGTTCAATATGAAGTAAACACAGTTCGAAATCAGAAAGCCAGAGTAAAATGTTGGAGCCTGGAGGTTTCGTCCAGAGAGACCGTCATCGCTGATCGTCTCAAATGACGTGAAGGGTGATCGACGATCGAAGCTTTAGGATCGAATGTTTACATTCTGAAGTATGAGGTCCATTGTTCGAGTATGTTGGGCTAATTTTATACTTAGTTCATGTTGAGTAGATTGGAAATTTTTTCGTTCAAACTTAAGTCCGTTGGTAACGATATGTGGGTCGTGTTGTTATCAGTCACTATGCTTGGGCAAGGCCGTGTATAGTCATATGTTCGAATAACTTAAGTTAATATGGTTATTGTAGTCAACACCGATCAATGCTTTCAATCCCAACCCCTATGCTAAACACTTATAGTTGACCCCTACACTTAAGACACATTTGACAATACCGATCCCTGTGCTTTAGCCTACATACCGATCCCTATGCCTTACTCTCATAGCCGACCCCTATACTTAACTTTTTGGGATGACCCTGACTTTTCAACTCCTGGACCGACCCCTATAGAAAAGCTTTTATACCGACCCATTTTAAGACGCCTATCTATGCCGATCCCTACACTTGGTTATCGAACATCGAACCCTCGCCTAACAACTACATACTGAACACCCAAGCCCGCATATTCCCTACCGACCCTTCCCATCTCTGATGTCGAACTCCCACGGACTATCTCTCACCGATTCCTCACTTGATGCCGAGCCCTCCGTTGTCGTTATCCTTTTTTCTTTTTCTTCTTCTTCCCTTCTTCTTCTCCTTCTTCTTCTTCCTTCTCCTGCTCCTTTGCCTTTTCCTCTTTTATCGCATAACATAATCGACCCAGCTAGGTAATACAACTAACAAACACCTAAACACCTCCAAGCTCGAAGATTCATGACCTAACCATACAAATGAAGAAGAGATTATACTTGGTCAAGTTGGGTTGCAAGGCCGAAGCTTGGATTAGGAGCGAATTGGTGTTAGTGGAAGTTGGAAGTATGAGCTTGCACTTGGTTTTGAGTTAGAAGAGGGAGCTTTATCTTGCTTAGGAGCGTTCGGTTATGATGAATGAGAAAATAAAGAGAGTTTAAGGGCTGAAAATATAAAGTAAAAGAAGAAGGAGGAGAGGGTATGAGTTTTTATATGAGAGAAAGAAGGGGAAGAAGAACCGGTGACACCCTAGTGACCCGGTCATACAAATAAGAGGGATCGGCCTTGAGGTATGCCGATCCCTATCCATGCAGGTTCACTAAGGGATCGGCATATCAAATGCAAACCCCTCTTACTTTAAATAAAAAAAAATATACAATGGAAGAAACAGGGAGGTGTGCATAAATGATGAATGCAAATGAAACAGAAAGGGGAACAGATGATAGTGGTAGATGTTTGAAAACCGAATGGTAGCCGATATCATGAAGATTAGGCTGTAAATTGGAACATACAGAATAGAGCATTTCTACAAAGGTCGACGAATGTCTGGACACGTTCGGAAGTCAACAACGGAAACATGTGTACGAACATGAATAGAAGGGATTTATCAGTTTAGCTTTTTGAAAGGTTAAGTTAGGAAGAAACCTGAAGGCTTCATATAACCAAAATCTATGCATTCAAATGGAACGAGACGTCAGACCTGTTCCATCGAAGGTTAATAAAAGTACAATGATTAATCAGTGACTTGGATAGGCCTGTTCCCAGGAATTTGGGTTTCTCCAATTCAAAGCACGTCATGTTATTCACAAGACGTACTTGGGGGGAATGTGTTACCCGGTACCTTGGCTCGGCTACACAAGGTTGATTATGAAGGCCAGATTCGATTGTTGATGAGAAGGATGGTTACAAGACAACATCCGCAAGGCCGGAATATATTGTCTGAACAAGTTGTATCCAGCCCAGAATAAATAAAGTCGACGAATAGATAATGCAGGATGTTGGGATTTTGGAATTGAGTTTGATTAGAATAGGGATCGGCATGGACGCTTGACAAATGGAGGGAAATATGAATGTGGTTGGCATAACTCGTAAAACCGACGGGATCGACATATTAAGTTTAGATCGGTATAGGATATGAGAATAGTGGGATCGGTATAGGATATGAAAATAGTGGGATCGGCATATTGGTGGTCGGCATGCTGGTGGTTGGCATAGTCTATTTAACTCAGTATAGGATATAAAGGTAGTGGGGTCGGCATAGTAGAAGGAAGCATCTCAGGTCGGAATATTGGAGATCAGCATATTGATGGCTTCTACAAAAGTGGTCAGCTTACTGTAGTCAACGGAAGGGGTCGGCATAGTGCCTTCAATATTATTGTGTCGGCATAACATGGTCTTGGAAGGAGTGGTCAGTATGCACCTCATAGGGAGATGGGTCGGCGTATGTTGAAGATTCGAGTAGGGGTCGGCATTTCCCCGATCAACTTAGGACCCGAGCCAAAGCACAACCAGAACCAGAGATTTACGAGTCCAAATGCTATAATATTTGGAACAACATCAATATAGAATATAAGAGAGCCACCATAGGGGTCGCTAGTCCAAACTCAACCCATGAAGGGGTCGGTACCGACCCCTATTCATTGGGGGTTGGGCCTAGCCCTCCCTATGGTGGGCCCATATGGTTGAAGGGGTGCAGGTGCCAAAGTTTCAGTTAGACTGGATGCTACCTCCATCTATAAATACAGGAGCAGGGGGGTGGGGGGGCATTTTGAAGGACTTTTGGCAGATAAGGGAAACTCTGCCATTTTTGTAACCAATATTATTTCATTATTCCTTGATCTCTTGTTATTTCTTGCTGATTGTAAGTATAATCGAGTGATTTGTGAAGCAATAAAGAAAGTATTCAAAGTGGACGTAGGCAATCAACGCCGAGCCACTATAAACCTTGTTGTTTTTGCTCTCTATTGCATTTTTCTTTGTAATCAGTGTTATTCCTCAGTTTTCATTTAATTTTTTCATTATTTCACTACTAAACCTATTCTCGGGTGTTTGTGACTAATTTAGTTGCAAACATATACCATAACAAATGCTTTTACTAATGGAATAGTTTAAGTTGACCAAGCACACAAAATAAAAAAGAAGTGATGGCATGATATTAGAAGTGGTGTGTGGTCTAAATTATAATTGAGGGTAGTAGAAAAGGTTATAATGGTAATTTAACATTTTCCATATCTATAAAACATTATCACCTTTCCGCTTTTTCGCTTTATTTCATTTTCCACTTTTCATTCTCTATTTATGCTCTCATGTCTTCAACTTCTTCCTTCTTGCTTTCTTAACTAAAACCATATTAAACCATAATCATTTCTCCTATAAATTATAAAATAAACCAAGATAAATATTGTAAACACCATAACCATTCCAAAGTCACAAGCTTTGAAATCCAGTCTCCCCCTCTAGCTAGTTGTGTGACCAAATAGGGAGGTTTCTTAAAGTTTTGTGATGAAGTCGAGCACAAGGGGTGGTGTCTTAGGTGTTTCTAGGTCGAGGAAGGCTTGTGTTGTGTGGGTTTGGTCGTAGCTTGCTTTAAGGTGAGCTAAACTCACTTTAAAATAGTGTAAAAATAAACAAATTTTGTAAAACATAAAATGTTGATTTTATTGTTTATACTAGTGTATGTTTTATGTTTGGATTTCATTCCCATTTCAAAGCAGATGACATAAGTAACCATTGTTTTGTAGGGGACAAAAAGAGGAAGTTAAAGTGTCTTCGTAGCGAATAGGTCGCTATGGAACACTTTGAAAAGCATATACACATATGTAATTCACGGAGGACTTTAGTGGGGAGATGTTAAGGGTTTTCTCGCCAATGTTAATTCACTTTCATATTTATGTTGGTTGTAAAATGTTTGGCTGAATATATATGACATATATAATGTTTATGAAAGTGTCGTTGTAACGGCTATCGCTATAGTGACACTTTGAAAATATCACTTTTCTTGAAAATCGTTGTATTGATCTCGTACTTGGATTTTTACAAAACAAACATTTAGTTGCGTTTTTGCACTTTTAGTGCAAAAGTGCGATGCTAAAAAAAAGGAAAAACTCCTAAAAAATGTCTTTGAAAGTTTGAAATGGATTTTTCTTTACCCATTTCATAAAAAATCATGTTTTTTAAAGAATTTTTAAATGTATTTATTTGGTTTCAAAACCCTCTAAGTTTTGGTGAATGCATACTAGATACATAGTAATTTGCTCTAAAAATAAGATGGAGCATCCATACTTTGAAAATTTTTGGAAAAATTTACATTTGAAAAGAGACCGATTTAAGGAAATTTTTAATATTATTTAGCGACAGTTTTTGCGACGCTTATCTATTTTTTATAAAAATGATTCTAACTTATTTTTCTCTTCTTGAGATTTAATATGGATATATTTAACTTATTTCCAAGGGTTTTAATTGTGTTTTACAAATGTTTTGCAATGTGAAAACCAAGCATAAGTTCGGTTTTAAAATTTTGATTCGATTATGGAAAGGATAAGAAATTTAATTTCCATAAACGATATTGCTTATATGGAACGAATTAAGTCATACTCTTAGCACTAAACGTTGAGGTATGGAAACTCGTTTCTATCTCGAAGGTTAAAAATGTCATCAAGGCAAGGCTTAGAAGTAACACTACCTTAACTTGCCTAGCTTCATTTTCAAGCAAGGGATAGTTCAAGTTTGAAATCGACGAGTAGTGGTAAGGGCATGAGATTTAATTTCCATGTACGATCATTTTGATTTTTCCCGATAGTTGATTTATTGACTATCGATTCCGCTATTTTTTTTATGTATCTCCAATCTAAGATGATTTGTTGCTCATTTGAGCATTGATATCCTTTGTCGGAAATGACTAAAACCAAAGAACGAGTGGATGTTAAGCTATGTGGGTTTGCTCCCATTAGGGTATCTTCACACCTACTCTAGATTGGATAGATGGTATTCACATGGAGATGTGAAATACTCATATACTCGATAAGGTTGTCGGGGTCCAGTTTGTACAGTTTTTGATAGAGTCATGGAGTATATGACCCTCTCAAGTATATTATTTAGAGGTATACTTTCATTAAGGTGGGCATACCGTCCTAGTCATTGTTGGAAAATTGTCCTTTCCTTTTTTTGATTCAAACCTTTCAATTAATTCTTTCTAAATTGCATATGCACTTCGTGATGTTTAAATGTTTGTGTCCATTCTTTTATGCTTGGATGTTGTTCTTGTGAAAGAATACCCGTTCCGTGTTTTACGTTGTGGTCACACATGTTGTTTATGTGTTCCACTTTTATTTGGAGTTTACTCATCCCAGACTTATTGTCTGACCCTAGTTATTTGTTTTCCCTAAACTCTCGGATACTCTTTTCTATTTGAGTAGTCCGGGAGTGATAGGTTTCTTTAGGCTATTTTGAAGATGATGGATGAGTAGGAGGTTCCTTATCTATCTTGCTACCTATTTTTCTATTCTGAGATGTTTGTTTTATGTATGTGTATTTTGTATCAAGAAGTGTAAAGGCAGGTTGTTGTAACTTCCTATGCGGATAGTAGTAGTACTTTTTATTGTAACCTCGATAACTCCATGTTGGGAAGTAACTTTATGTACTATCTTATTGTTATATTATATTTAACTGTTCCATTGTGAGTTTTCTATTCCGTTTCTTTTATTTTACCCTATGATGTCTTGCCTAGAAGTGCTACAATGCCAGCTGTAGATATAGTAGAGGAAGTGGTAGTCAAGTTCAACCCCTTATGAACTTTGCTTCTTTATGTAAGAATTTTACCACTTTAGGCAAGAAACCGATCTATGGGAATGAAGATATTCTTGGAGTGTAGATGTGCTCCGATCTTGTTAAAGAATATTTAGAGATCTTCAGTTAGGAGATGCGGAGAAACAGGTGTTAGCATCACGACAACTTCAAAAGACGGCGATGGATTGGTGGGATTCAGTAACAGTTAACACTCCAAAGGAAATGTTTTCTTGGGCCCAATTCAAGAAAGTTTGTAAAGCGCAGTTTATCCAAAAGCCGAAAGAACTCAGTTGTTTAGGAGTTTCATTGATTTAAAACGGGGTGATTTGACGGTGTTGTAGTATAAGCATAAGTTAAATGCTTTGTCCTATTTCGGACTTGGATTGATAGACACACCGCTCTAGAAAAACGAAATTGTTGTGAATGGGATGCGGCCTGAGTTCCATCGGAAAATGACCAATCATCTTATGGGTACATTCACCAACATTATGGGCATGGCTTTGGGGTTTGAAGCTCTTGATATTAAGGAAGGAGTTCAAGAGGGAGTAGTGCCTGAAGTTAGTGCCAAGCCTATACCAATTATACCAGTTGGAGGCAAGATAAATTTCAAACATAAGGGAAAGAAGTAGAAGGTAGGGACGAAACTCGGAGGTGGGGTTCCAGCACAGTGGAAGTAGCTCAACTTGGCCCACATTCTTTGTTATAGGTGCAATAAAATGGGCCACTTCACAAATCAGTGCACTAGCACCCCTAGCGAACCAATCTGCTACAATAGTCACAAACAAGGCACAAGAAGAATGAGTGCCCTTTTCCAAAGAAGGGATCTCAAGGACAGGCTTTTTCTATTGAAGAGATACCATCCACTTCTTCAGCTCAGAAGTGGAAGCAGGTGTTGCAAGGTACATTATCCATCTATGATATTCTTGTAAGGGTGTTATTTGATACAAGGGCTTCCCATAATTTTATTTCTTATGATTTGATGAACAAGCTAAACCTTCAATATGCTACTATAAGAGTTATCCCGCCTTTTGATCAAGTAGTATACAAACAAACTCGACGAGTCAAAGTTCAAAGTTATCAAGTCAAGACGTCCGGAGAGGTAACCACAAAACCCAAAACCTAAGTACAATTAAGATCACAAGGTCATTATGTGTTTACTCCAAGAATCCAAGAACTGGGAACCACTCAAGTTTTGGGTCGGTATCGACCTCACCCTATGGGTCGATACTGACCCGTGTTCCTTGGCACAATAGGGCCAACCTTCTACCTATACCCTCTACACGATGTCAAGAGCCTAGTCCAAGTGTTGTTTTAGCAATTCCATGCAATTCTCTATCTATCTCCCTGAATTTTTAAATCGACAACTTTGTTCTTCCACAACTCCATAGTTTGGACTAAAAAACAAGCTAATACTGGTGCAAACAATTATGGAATCATGAAGCTCACCATAAGACGAGTCGAAGCGAAAGATTCCAGATAACAGTTTGGTCATCTAGGGGTCGGTATCGACCTATGACTATAGAGTCGTACCGACCCGTATAAAAATCATGACATGACACCCTATTTTCATGGAAAAGCGATCTATGGCATGGAAAACGAGGTAGAGATGTTTCTGGCAAGAATTTAGGCACCCTACCTCTATAAATAGAGGGGTAGGGCTCATTTTTTAGGATCTTTTGGCTCTTGTTCTCTTTTCTTTAAATTCTTGTATTCTCTATCAGAGTTATACCGACCCCTAATGAAGTCATACCGACCCGTAAGCACTCCTGCCTATAAACAACAATATAATAAAGGAAAATTTGAAGTGGGCGTAGGTCGAAGTATGCCGAACCACTATAAATCCCCGTGTGTATTGTCTTACTCATTTTTCATTTATTTTCTTCACTTTTTATTCTCTACTTACTTTCCTTGGGGGTTTGTGTTGTTTTTGGTTCAAACATTTTTGTGCTTTCATTGAGAGACACTTAAACTCGTTGATTCAAGACTTGGGAAGATTCAAAATGGCCAGCAATCAACTAGAAGGATTGTTGTTAGAGGAAATCAACCAGGGGCTAGCCAAGAGGCGTCCCTAGGAGCTAACCCTCCATTAATCTACATAACCAGGAAACTATAATGAATGGACTATAGGAAAGGATTATAACATGCTAGGAAGAGATGATAGAGAAATTCTTTAGAAGAATGGGGCAAACAGAAACAACTGGAGTTGCTGCAAATTAGAATCAAGGACCCGAAGTCGGAGCTCAACTAATTGGGAGTGGAGAAGAATGACCCAGGACAAACTAAAGCCAAATATACGGGTTGGTACTGACCTACAAGCATGGGTCGGTACTGACCCCAAAGGCTCGGGGGGCATGGGTTATCCTAACCTTTAAAGGAATGATGTACATGTTGGAGCTAAAGTGGAGCGTTTGAACGCGGATCAGAATGGAGAAGTATAACCAAAGTAGTATGTACTAGAATTCCCTAGCAAAGTCATGGGTGGCAGGCTGAGAATGCTAACCTTATAGTTCTTTTGAATAACGATGACAGACTTACTGAGTTGGTGGGACGAGCTATGAGGGGTGGATTGCCTAACTAGAGCTTGGAAGATGCGAGCAAGAGTCCATTCAGTCCAAACATTTGGTACACTATGAATCCGCCCGATTTCAAGTTACCTACGCTGGAAATGTATGACGGGAAGACGGACCCAACGGTTCATTTGATTAGGTACATCCAGCACATGGAGGTTTTGGGTGCATCCAAAGAGGTTATGGGACGGTGTTTCCCTTTATATTTGATAGGTTTGGCGACGTTGTGGTTTACACAGTTGGAGAACGGGCCCATCAGCACATGGGCCGAGTTGGTGAATAGATCCGTGAAGCAGTTCTGGGTTCATATCTCACGGCCCAAGAATGTAATGACGGTATTGAGTATGAAGCAAAGAGCCAGAGTGACCTTTAGGAATTTTCTAACAAGGTTCAATGCGCAGCTTTGGTCGATAAGCCAGACCCTTCAAAGGTTTTGATGGACGCAGTTTTAGGTATAGCCGCTAAGACCGATTTCAAGGTTGCTCTGGAACGAGATCCTCTGAGGGATCTCGTAGAATTTTATCATGAAGCCAAGAGATACTTGCGTCAGGAGGACGTCGAGGCTGATCAGGAAGAAATTAATGTTGTAGATGGCAGTGGATCGCCCGGAGAAGGATCCAGAAAAGGCAAAAGAAAATTTAAGATGGACGATGGCTTTGTAGGGTCAAAGCAACAAAGGAGAGAACCAAGATTCTCTTCTTACATGGATTTAAATGAGACCCTGTAGTGGATTTATCTAGATACTAGGGGACAGATCCCCTATCAAAAACCAACAAGGAGAGTGCTTACTAACAATGAGAGGAAGTCGGAAAAGTAATGCATATTCCATGTGCTGGATGGGCATAGCACAAATGATGTAGATGCCTTGGGATCTGATCTAAGGAACAGGTCAGAGAAAACCGATTACAGTAGTACGTAAGAAACTGAGCTGCGGTGGTGGAACAAAAGCAGCCATCAACCGCAGCGAATGGAAATGGCCCTGGATCAAGGTCAAGGATAGTCATCTCCTGATCGGGATGGAAGGGAATCCGGCTTGGTTCTTACACTCTATTTACCTTTTCAATAAACAATGCAATAGTACAGTCTAGCCACTTACTCATGTATGAGATCTTGAACGATCCCTAGGCACACTCTGAGCTAGATGCTAGACTGTAATGCCCAGCAAGGCAGTTATCTCGATGTTATACTTTATGCTGTTTTTGATGTTTGAATTTGATTATTAAAACCCACTTGAATGTAACAACTAATATTGATTGCTTTAAGTCCCATCTGGAAGGACGGGACCGGAGTGCAAGAAGTAAGTCCCCTCATCGGAGTCTGAGTGGATAGGCTTGCTTATTGTTGTGTCCCCTCGCCAGAGAGTGAGTGGATCGGGCTCAACAATGGTCTAGAGAGACCATGGATTTGATTATCGACCTCGAATGGCCATCGGCTCCGAATGACCTTGGATTTGATCATTGGCCCTGAACGGCCATCAGGCCCGAACGTCCATGGATTTAATCATCAACCCTGAATGACCATAGATTTAATTATCGACCATGAACAGTCGTGGATTTGATCATCAGCTTCGAACGGCCATCGGCTCATGAACGGCTGTGGATTTGATTAGAGGCCCCAACAACCATCGGTCCTGAACAACCATGGATTTGATTATCGGCCTCGAATGTCCATCGGACCTGAGCAATCATAGATTTGATCATCGGCCTCGAACGACTATGGATTTGATTATCGGCCTCGAACGGCTATCGGCCTTGAACAGCTAGCCCCAAACGGCCATCTGCCTTGAATGACCATGGATTTGATTATCCGCCCCCGAATGGCCATAGATTTGATCATCGGCCCCAAATGGCACATGGATTTGATTATTGGCCCCGAATGGCCATCTGCCCCAAACAATCATTAATTTGATCATCGATCTCGAATGACCATGGATTTGATTAACGATTCGAACGATGATTATCGACCCCGAACGACTATGGATTTGATTAACGGTCGAATGCGACCAAGGATATACTTACTAGCCTCGAACAGCCATGAAATTAATAACCAATCCGGAGAGATCGTGCATTAAATTTAATATAAAATTGATCTGAAGGGATCGAACCTTAAAACCGATAAGGATTTGAATGCCATGTAATTAGAATAGAATTGGCAAATCTCGGATGAACACAGGACGATTTTGATATGATGTAATAACTTCGATTGAAATCAGAATGATGATGATGTATAGATAACACTTAGGCGGAGTCTAGAATCTTAGGCTATGATGGGTTTGGAATGACCCATGATCGACAAGAGAATCTAAAGGAACGGGATGATTCACGACGGCTTAATCGGTTGATAATTAGGAAATTCAACTATTAACATCTCATTGGCACCAACATTTCTTCTTAGGCAAAGCACACCTTCCATTCGCAAGGCGTGCTTTGGGGGGCAAGTGTTATCACTCCTTTTGATCAGGCAGTATATGAACAAACTCAATGAGTCAAAGTTCAAACTTATCAATTTAAGATTCCCGGAGAGGTGATCACAAAACCCAAAACCCAAGTACATCCAAATCACAGGGTAAGTATGTGTTTGCTCCAACAATCCAAGAACCGAGAACCGCTAAAGTAGGGTCATGATTTGTTTTGTGATGTTTTCAAATGTTTTAAATGTGTTTTAAAATGCTTTTCAATGTGAAAACTGAGCATAAGTTTAGTTTAAAAGATTTGATTCAGTCATGGAAATGATAAGAAATTTAATTTCCATAAACGATATCGCTTATATGGAAAGGATTTAGTCATATTCTTAGCAATAAACGTCGAGGTATGGAAACTCGTTTCTATCTCGAAGGATAAAAATGTCACTAAGGCAAGGCTTAGAGGTAACACTATCTTAACTTGCTCGGCTTCATTTTCAACCAAGGGATAGTCCAAGTTTGAAATTGACGAGTAGGGGTAAGGGCATGAGATTTAATTTCCATACACAATCATTTTGATTTTTCTCGACAGTTGATTTATTTACTATCAATTCTGCTATGTTCTTTGTATATCATCAATCTAAGATGATTTATTGCTCATTTGAGTGTTGATATCATTTTTGGAAATGGCTAAAGCTAAAGAGCGAGTGGACATCAAGCTATGTGTGGTTGGTCCCATTATGGTATCTTCATATCTAGTCTAGGTTTGATTCGATGGTATGCATGCAGAGATGTGAAATACTCGAATACTCAGTAAGGTTGGCGAGATCCGGCTTGTACATTTTCCAGGAGAGTCATAAAGTATATGACCCTCTCAAGTATATTGTTTAGAGGTATACTTTCGGTAAGGAGACGCACCCTCCTAATCATTGTTGGAAAATTTCTCTTTTCTTGTTTTTGATTTAAATCTTTGAATTAATTCTTTCTTGATTGCATCGGGTAGTATCTTGCACACTTTGCGACGTTTAATTATTTGTGCTCATTCTTTTATGCTTGGATGTTGTTCTTATGAGTGGAAACCCATTCCGTGTTTTGCGACGTGGTCTCACATGTTGTTTATGTGTTCCACTTTTATTTAGAGTTTACTCATACCATACTTATTATCTGACCCGAGTTGTTTGTTTTCCCTAAACTGTCGGGTACTTATTTCTATTTGAGTAGTGGGGAATGACAAGTTTTGTGATGACTCACCTTTCTGACCCTTAGGAACGACACTTTATACATCCACGCTATCCGTGTGTAGTTGCCCAAGCATTTGAAAGATGGATTGTCATAGGGTGATAATTAAAGAACAAAATATAAAATCTTGCAATGGAACTGTTAAATTGAACATAATAGTAAAGTAGTTCATAAGGTTACTCCCTAACATAGAGTTATCAGAGTTACACAAAAGTACTACCATCAACTCAGGCAGTTATAACAATCTGCCTTTACAGACGTTGAAACAAAATACACGTACATGATTTAAACAAACAGTGGAAATAGACAACTAAATAGATAAAGGCCTCCTACTCGGATGTCGTCTTCAAAAGAGTCCATAAAAGACCCGCTCCCTCGAATTTCTCAAATAAAAATGAGTGCATGAGAGTTTAGGGAAACAAACAACTCAGGTTTGACAATATGCCTGGTATGTGTAAAACTCTAAAACAATAGGTGTAATTAAACAACAACATGTGAGACCACATCGCCAAATGCGGAATGAGTTTCCTCTCACAAGAACAACATCCAAACTTAAAGAATGGATACAAATAATTAAATATCGTGATGAGTACTGGACCCTACCCGTTGTAATAAAGGAAAACAAATTCGAAGGTTCGAATCAATAAGGAAAAAGGGAATTTTCCAACAACGACTAGGAGGGCGCATCTCCTTATCGAAAGTATACCTCTAGAAATATACTTGAGAACTTCGATAGCTCTTTGAAACCTCCAAGCCAGACCGCGCCAACTATTACTGAGAATTCGAGTATTTCACCGCTAAGTGCGCAAACCGAATCCAATCTAGAGTGGATGTGAAAATACCCTAATGGATGAAACCCCACATAGCTTGGCCCCTACTCGCTCTTTGGGTTTAGTCATTTACGACAAATGATAATAAAGCTCAAATGAGCAACGCATCGTCTTAGAATGACGAAATACAAAGAAGGCCATGGTAATCGACAGTTGAAAACCAACTATTGAAGATATCAAAATGACCGTATATGGAAATTAAATCTTATATACCCATCACCACTCGTCGATTTCAAACTTGTACTATCCTTTGGGTAATAATGGTGATGGACATGTTAAGATAGTGTTACCTCAAAGTCATGTTTCAGTGTACATTCTTAACTTTTGGGATAGAGACGAGTCTGCCTCTTCAACATTTGGTGTTAAGTATACAACTAAATGCTTTCCATATAAGTGATATCGGTTTACGGAAATTAATTCATTTCCATAAACGAATCAAACTTTTACTTTAAAAACCGAATTTGTGCTTGGGCTTCTCATTACAAGTTTTAACTTTAAATGACTTTGTTAAAGTGGTTCATTAACTTTAAAACATCATTATAAAAAGGATTTAATAACTTAAAACAACAAAATTGAATTGATTAATTTAGCTTTAGTTATCATTAATAAGAACGATCAATTATCTTTAAACTTCATCAATTAATTTGATTAATTAACTTTAAGTGCCCTTAATTAAAAAGGATTAATCACTTTTAAAAACATCATTAATTAAATTAATTAATAAAATTTTAACATCGGTAATTTAATTAATTAATAAAAGATTAATATCATTAATTAAATTAATTAATAAAAATTTAATATCATTAGTTAAAAATAATTAATTAATTTAAGACATCTAAAGAAAAAGATTAATTAAATTTAAGAACTAATTAATTAACTTTAAAAGTCATTAATAAAAAAGGGTTAATTAATTTTAAACATCATTAATTAAAATGATTAATTAACTTTAATCCACCATTATTAAATGATTAATTAACCTTAAACATCATTAGATAAAATGATTAATTAAGTTCAAGTATCAATAACAAAGTAATTAATTAATTCTAAAACACATCATTATTAAGTTAATTAATTAAGCTTAATCCTCATTAATAGAAATGATTAATTAAATTTAAAATCCTTATTAAAATAGTTAATTAATTTTAAATCCATCATTATTCAAAAACTTAACTAACTTTGTAAAACAAAACCCAAGCCCGAGAATAAACCAAAAGGTTTCGAAGAGATGGTATTTTTCAAAAGTGCCGATATAGTGATAGTTGCTACAAACACTTCTATAACTACTTTCATGTCATTTGATTCACATCCAAGCATCATATCACATACATAAGCATGGCATATACATAAAGTAAACAATATTTATGAACATAAAGAAGCATCACTTATACAAATTTTACTTCGAACTTTACAACCAATTTTAAGCGCTTACTAACTACTAAAGGTATTGTCTTTTTAGAACACAAACCAAGTCAACAATATTACATCCAAGCTTAATTGACCAAGCAAATATTATAAAGAGAATAAAGTTCAAAACTTACGTTAAAAACGCAAGCTTTACTCACCTAAACAAACACAAATTTGAACAGAACTTGAAATCCTCACACGGACGGAGTCTCTTTTGTATAAAAATTTGGTTTTAGGACCTAGATGGGCCTATATGGTTCGGCCATGGCATGAAGTGGGCTCAATCATGGAGGGATTTGGTGGATATGGGTCTTGTTTTGATAAGGAGAATGTGTAGTTGAAAAGGAAATGAATTTGAGTGGTTTTTGTTTAAGGAAGAAGTGTGAAAGAGTGGATATTCCTTAACTTTGAAACTTAGGAAGCCATGAAAACTCAACTAAAACTTGAATGAAGGTTTTGAAAAGGAAAATAGAAATGGGAAATGAGAAGAAGAATTAGGAAATTTGGTTTTATACAAAGAGGATTTACTAACTTACTAAACTAGCTTTAGTACCATGCCCTCCACTCAAAGTTTGTCGTGTCATCACCTTGTCCCCCTTTGTTGCTCATGTGTTTAATGTAACCCCTTCCATTTTGATGAGCAAACATACAGTAATAACTAATGTACTTAATGTTTCTAAAGAAATGACATATTATGTCACTTTATCATTTACCTTTTTATTTTATATTTAAATTTTCATAAGATGTCACATCATATTCTATTATATTACTTAAGTAAATATATAAATATGTATTATCATGTCCAAATCTAAATTTGTTTATAAATGCTTATTTAAATGTAACGACCCAGGATTTCAGTCATCCGAATTTGGAATATTTAATTGATTTTAAATATTAAAAAGTTAAAATTTATAAGTTGAATAACTTATGTTTCAAATTTAGCGATTTATTTGATAATTAAATTGTTAAATTTAATATTTAAAATTGTTTAAATAATTGAATCTTGAATTTAATATGAATGAACATGATTTCTAAAGTTGATATAAATTCTATTTGAATTAGAATAGAGACAGTAAACTTTTAATTTTGATTTAAAAGCGAATAAATAGAAATTGGAAATTTCTTGATTTAATTAACGTGTGAAAATAGTCATTTTGGGCACTGTCTTGGATTTCGATGAAACCGGTTTCATTGGATCTGTAATAGGGAGTTATTATATGTTGTCGAATTTCGTGGCAATTGGACTTATCGTTTGACTGTTCGAGTTCAAAACGCATAGAAATTATATAAAGGAATTTAAATTAAAATAATTCGATTTTGAAAAGCTATCTTCTGTATATGATGGAATTGGCTCCCGATACATAGTCCATTGTGTTTGGAATAGGGGTATAACATATAGAACGCCAAGCGGCACGTTTCGTTTGGAGTTCGAAATTTTCATGGATGAATAGTGCCACGTGAAATTTTCTATAAATAGCCATCAACTTCCTTTATTTGCAAACTAAAACCCTAAACCTAATTTCAGCCGCCATTAAAACTCCACCATCTAATGATCGATAACGATCGGAGCCTTTAGGAGCCAAATTAGCCAACGACTTCAAATTGAGAAATGTAGAGCATGACAATATGAAGCTAACTAACGGTTGGATCAAGCTATCGTCGATCGAGGCGGCCGAAATTGTCCTCTGTTTCACTGCATTTTTGGGTTCAGGTTGAGGGATTTTGCCCGATGCGCGTACATGCGCAAGGTGGTCGTCGTTGGCGCAGGTGGGGCGTGAGGCATTGCGGAAGTGGCAGCATCATGGCGAGGTCAGACAGCGGCGGTTCGTGGTGGCGATGCTTGATGCACGTGAACGAAACGAAATTATAAAATAATATCATGTGTTTGGAAGTGAAGATGTGTGCGTGAACAGAAATGGCAGGCGAAAGGTTAAATTCAAATTTAAGTTTAATTAAGTTAATATAATTTTAATTATCTCGAATGTTAATTAATTCCTAACTTATTCGTACGAGGTACGTTTCGAGCACGACAAGTTGCATTGCGTTCGTATCAGCAAGAAATATAGAGTTGGATTGGACGAATTCGGAGCCTGTAGGAATTTTGAGTTAAATTGAACGACCGTTCAATTTTAATTCAATCCGTAGCGCTTAGGCAATTTCTGGAATTTTTATGAGTATAACTCACCTCTCTAGCCTGTTTATATTTTTATATAAGTGGGAATAATTTTATTTATGGTGATTATTGCTTGTTTGGATGCTATACTATATATATTAGTTGGTTTGGACATATTCCCTCCTATTGGGGGCGGATGAGACCCTATTACGTTCCCGTGTAAGAGCGGATGACCCTTTGTATACGAATCCCGCCTCGAAGCGGTTGATTTATATTTTATGATTATATGATGTCTGTGATGTAGAGGGATAGATTGAAGGGATCCAACAGGATTCCTCACCACTGTTGATTTATTTTCATATATATGCTAATATATGATGTTTTGGATGTCATGATGATGTCTTTGATGTGATTTGACTTATTTAGTGCTATGGTAGCACCGGGCCTTATTTTTGGTATTTTGAAATATTGAAAGAATGAATTTGTTTTTAAAGGAATAAAAAGTTATGACTTTTGATGTTATAAAAGTTTAGTTTCATGAAATACTTTGATTTGAGATTTTGAATAAATTTATATAAAGGATTTATAAAAGCAATATTTTATAAATAAAGAAGTTGATTAATGATTGAAATTTATAAATGTTAGTAAATGGTTTTGAAGTTGATTTGGTAAATGGGTTTATAAATGGATTTTATAAATAAATTTGATTTATAAAGAAATGGATTTAGAAATGGATTTTGATAGTAAAAAAATCAGTTTTTATAAAAGAATAGATTTATAAATAGATTTTGTAAATAAAGAAGTTTTATAAATCGAAAAGAGATTTATAAACATAGTTTTATAAATATAGAAATGATTTATGGAGATTTAAGTATGGATATTTATATAAAGGAGTTTTGAAAGAAATATTTTGATGAAGTTAAACGTTTTAAAAAGTAAATTATCTTTTGGAAGTAAAGGTTTTGGAAATAATAATTCCAAATGGAACGTTCATAGTTTTGAAAAATGTTTTAAATGTGATAAGTATCAGAAACATAGATTTCAACATTTATTGTTGTAATAGACGTTTTCTAGAGAAGTAAGGAAGGCATGGACTATAACACTGTTGTTATAGTAATTGATTTGCGAATGGAAATATTTTATATGTATATGGGATTTATCTATAAATAATTTACAAAATGCATATACTAATGTTTTGGGTTGTCGTAACGATGTTTTATGCAACATTCGTTTTGACCCAATAAAATTATGTTTTGACCATCCATCGTGAAATACACTAATCGGTTCTTATGATCATACTAAAGGCTTGGTGGTGTAGGAGCATTGCTTCCTATATTTAACACCTGTCTAGAGGCGTATAAACTCTGGAGTTGTACGGTTATAGAAATCTATTGGCGTGTCTCCAAATGGTAGTGCTATTGAATATACTTGTACTGTTAATATACGTATATGGAAATGTTTTCCAATATAGAAAGATTTGAAATGGTTATGTAAATATATCTTTTTAAAGACAATTGAAAGTAAATATTTGGAGATTGAATTTAATTAGTAAATGATTAATTAAATGGGCCTAGTGATTGCTTAAGTGCTAGATATTGTTTGTGTTGCTTTGATAGTTAAATACCGACTATTAAATAATTTGGCCTCTTTATCATTGTTGATCCGGAGAGACCGGGGTCAGATTTATCCGAGAACCACTTCGGACCAACCTATATGCGTTCGAACGTGCAGGTTTGGAAGATATTGATATTTGGGATAATCAATGACTGCTTGTTGATCGTTTGAGGATAAACTCCCAATATACATACAGTAGCAGTGGTCTCTTCATTTTGAAATATCCAATGCAAGGACTATTCGCTACTAATCTTATGGGTAATTCCCGTTAGGATGTGGCAAGAGAGTGCCTTCGGTTTGTCCTATTCCTGGACAACTTGTATGATGGATGTTTGACAGTGCATTCTTGAGATTTCATCGTTGACTTTTATAAGTGTATATCTGTTTGGTGGCGGAGAAGGCAACTTCTCTTAGCTTAGAGGTTGTACAAGCTCAGAGGTTGTATGTTTATGAAAGACAATAGTGATCAAAGGAATGGCAGTGTGGCATTCAAAATGACATGTGCTATGTGAAAGGTAAACGTGACCTTTGGCCTCACACCCGGAAATGACCGAAACAGGGTAGATGCGGCAAGGCTATGTGGTTCGCAACCATTAGGATATGATCATCCCCTTCTAGATGTATTTATTCCCGCTATGACGTTCGGGATTTAAATTACTGTGGATGTATGCTAAGAGGGCCCTTGGATAGCTCGGTAACGTTCGAGGTGATGACATATTCGGTACTATCTAGTGAGAAAGGTAGGCCGATCTTGTGTTGGTAGAGGGCAGATGTTCTGTGCCTCGGTACATTCCTCTAGAGATGTACCGCCGGAAGGTAGTCCCTTCACCTGGTCATTTGTATGGAAATCCATTCTCCAAAACGTGCCTGCCATTTTGTTTGTAGAACCCGCATTTGTGGCTATTATGCTGAAATTTAATCAATGTAACAATTTCGGCTACTTGAAATATTATTTGTAAACTAGACACTAGTATAATATAACATGATTTGATATGAAAGGTTTTGGTTATCGTAAGGTAAAAACTCATCCGTATTTATGTGTAGGCGTGGTCTTACGAGATACCTTTGTTTTGATAAAGGAAATTTTTATAACTTTAAAATAAATTCAGTTGAGATGCGTTTTCTCACACTGGTTTACCAGACTGATCCGGGCGTTCTTCCCTTTCAATGCTCAGGTCAGACCGAGTATATTTACAAATGTAGGTTTGGATGCTTTGGAGTTTCGGGAGACGAGCTGGAAGTCTTTTGGTCATATTCACGTATATGTTTATTTTTCATTGCATTGTTGTGTAAATTATCAGCAATCGTAAGGACATGTTATTATAACTATCCAAGCTGATGATAGTGATTGATTGTTGTACTCTGATGGATATATGTATATTATATTACAGTTTCTGTTTTGTAAAGATCATTGATATGATATTATATGTTTTTCTGCTGCAATTGCGAGATTCTGTAATTGTTTTAGTTTCTTCCTCTCTTATTCTTCTCTTCTCTTCTTCTCTCTTTCTTTCTTTCTCATGATTATCCTTCTTTCCGTTCGGTTTGGGTTGGACATGTGTGGTTTATTGTCAGCTCTAAACAGGTTGGATTTGCGGGTTATCACATCTGGTATCAGAGCTTAGGATTTTGCAAACACCAAGTGTAACAACCTTGGTTTTGGTGGTTACATGTAATATTAAATTATAATGGTGGTTATAATTTAATATTGAGAATAAAAATAAATTGAAGATTTTAAATTGTTTATTTTAAATAAACAATGGATTTTAAACGTAAAATGTGAAAATAAAGTTTAGAAACTTTGTTTTTGGTTGTTGTGATAAAAATGAGTGAAATATGGTTTCAATTTAGAGAAATGCAATAATTTTAATAATTATTACCAAATGTTTCTTTTATGAATTTTTAAAAGAAGTATTTGTTTTAATATGCGGTATATTATAAATAAAAAGGTAGAATTTTGTTTAAAGTAAGTTTCAGACATAAAAATGATGTTAAAATGGTTTATTGCATTTAATTATGCAAGAAAATAATTTTTGTGTAATTTTGGATTTAATAATAGCATTTTATGTAAATATTTGTGTAAATTAGGTTTTTATTTAAAAATAAGAGGTTTTAATAATAAAAATAATTTTTTATTACTAAATTATCATTTTATTAGTTGTAAAATGTTTTATTAAACATGGAAATATGTTTGTTTGATTTATTGTGTTGAAAATCTTGCTGAAATATGTTGTTTTGATTAATTACATAAGAGTGTTAATGCTAATTAGATTTTTCTTAGGCTAGTCTAATTGTTTTTTTTTCTTCCTAATTGGGTCAAGCCCATTACTACTCTAACTTGAGAAAATAGGTTTCTTCTTCTCAAAATTATGTATGTACAGTACATCTTCCTCTAACCAGAAAATAGAAAGAAGAAATAAAAATTGAGAAAGCTATCTCCTCTTCTAAATCCTAAGCCTAAATCTCCAATAAATCCACTTATTTGCTAATAATAATAAAATTGAAGCTTTCTAATTTCAGGTAATCCCTTCCAAAACATAGATTATTCCATCAAGTTTTGATTTTGGGTTTGGGTTTGTCTGTAATGTGTTTCTTTCCTCTTGCATGTTACTGTACTGTTCTTTTACAAGCTTTGGAAGCTATTTCAAGCACCCGACTCTTATCTTTCTTTAGGAAATTCAAGTTTGCTCTTCAAATGGTAAAGGTGAGTAAGTAACTCGCATTCTCTAGCTAAATTAGTGCAATGCAAGCTGTAATCTATGCAAAAAGTAGGTTACTGTAAACGTTTTTACTGATTCTTAGTTTATAGTACATTTCTGTTCTGAGTTGCTACTTTGAGTATTAATATCTTCTTATTCCTATGTCGAAATTTGTTGAATCTTTTTTTATATGAAAGTTCAAGTTTTCTACTATGTGCACACTAATTTTCAATTCAATCTGAGGTCATGTGGTCCTCTCTTTCATGCCTTAAAGTCGAACCCGAGATGGTTTTCAAGCATGTACATATTTCCATTTTCTGAACGGTTGCAAACATGGCCTGAGTCCCTGTTTGAGACAGCATATCTCTTTCATTTCCTGTCTAGATTCAATGATTCTTTTTTTATCTGAAAGTTAAAGTTTTTTACTATGCGCATACCAATTTTCAGTTCAATCTGAGTTTGTTTGGTCCTCTGTTTCATGCCTAAATGTTGAACCCAAGATGGTTTTCAGGCCTATACATATTTCCGTTTTCTGAACTGTTGCAAACATGGCCCGAGTCCATGTTTGAGATAACATATCTCTTTCATTTCCTATCGGAATCCGATGATTCTTTTTTTATCTGAAAGCTGATGTTTTTGACTATGTGCATACTAATTTTCAGTTCAATCTGAGGTGGTTTGTTCCTCTGTTTCATGCTAGAAAGTTGAACTCGAGATAGTTTTCAGGCCTATACATATTTCTGTTTTTTGAACTGTTGCAAACATGGCCTGAGTCCATGTTTGAGACAGCATATCTCTTTCAGTTTCTATTGAAATTAAATGATTCCTTTTTATCTGAAAGTTGAAGTTTTCTACTATGTGCATACCAATTTTTAGTTCAATGTGCACCAATGTGTGCCACGGCGGGGCTGGGATGATTGAAAAGCCTACCAGTCGAGATTGGCCGCTGTCGATGGTTGAAAAGCCCAGACTGTCACATTTAGTATCAGAGCAACGTCACGAACCCCGACGTCGATCCCCCCACACGCGATAGCCTCGGGTCTCCCCACGACGACGCAATCGCCTCGAATACATCGACGACAAAAGCTGTTGATAAAACCCTACATCGCCGTTCCCTGGCCGCTCCGACCAACTAGAAATTACATAGCCATTTTCCCTGTGATCACCAGGCTACCTATTACTAGATAGTCCGAATAAGATCACCCCACAGTTGGGATCAACAACCGCCCACTAAGCCGAATAAAGGAACATCTAGATAGGGATGACCTTACCCTAATTGGTTGCTAGCCACTTAGCCTTGTGCGCACCTCCCCTGTTTTTGCCATTCCCGGTTGATGAGGCTCGAGGCTATGCGTTACCTTTTTAGAACACATATCTTGGAATGCTCATCGTCCTCCCATGACGATGGTCTGATAGCATTCATCCATACAAGTCCGTTCCGGCTTCGAACGAAACCGAAGGCACTACTCCTACTACATCCATTTTGGAATCACCCTTAGGATTAGTAGCGATTAGCCCTTGCACTTTACTGCTAAAATTTATTTAAATAAATATCTACTTTAAAATTCTAAAACAATTCAAAACAATAAAATTTCTCTAAAACATTCTTTTTAAACAACTTTAAAACTTTTAATTTATACTTACAAATCCTTTAATCATTCGCATGCACAGACAATCATACATACATCCATCTTAATTAATCATCCTTGATTAATTATTCCTAAAATCACTTACATTAATTAATCACATTCATTAATTATCCATTAATTAATCACATTCAGTAATTAATTATATATATATATGTATGTATGTATGTATGTATAAAATCTTGAAAAATCTTTGGATCACTTCATACTTATATAAATTCCCTTTTTATACTTTAAATATTTTCAAAAAAATCTTTTCTTCTGGTTTAAGATTCAACAAGGAGAGTTTATCATATAAAACAAATATATATAACTTTACTTATGCCAAATCAACAACCAATTACCTTAATATATAAAGCAATAATTTTTCTAATTATTATATATATTAAGGTAATTGGTTGTTTATTTGGCATAAGTAAAGTTATATATATTTGTTTTATATGATAAACTCTCCTTGTTGAATCTAAAACCAGAAGAAAAGATTTTTTTGAAAATATTTAAAGTATAAAAAGGGAATTTATATAAGTATGAAGTGATCCAAAGATTTTTCAAGATTTCTGTGGGTTATGGGCCCACACCATGCTTCCGCTTCACCTATTTGATTGTTGGGTTACCTGTCCAGGTTGCCAACATGAGTTCTAGAGGAAGAAGAGGCAGAGGTGTGAGTAGCACGACGACCACCAATGGAAGAGGTCCGAATGCTGAAGGTGGAAGAGTAACTGATGAGGCTGTAACCCCAATACCACCTCAAGTGAACTTTGCAGCGCTGTGCAAAGACTTCACAAATCTCGGAGGAAAGCCTTTTAAGGGTATGGAGTGTATCATTGAAGTGCAGATTCAAATTCAACTAGAAACAAAGCAAGATCAAATTCCAGCTTTCAAAATCTAGTTCAACCTATTCCAGGCTTCTCTGTTCATTTCAACTGTGAGTAAACATTTTTCTTAAAGGTTTAAGTTAATAAAAATCTGATGCATGTGAATATCCTGGAATGTATGATATGTAATATGCTTTTCATGGCTGTATGAATGTGATTTCCTGTATATATGTATGTGATATAAGTGTTTGCATGATTGTTTAATATGAATTACATGTGTGTATATATGTACATGTTTATATGGGTATGCATGTCTGTATACAAAATGAATGCTCTGATACCAACTGTGATGATACGTTTTTCTATGGAATGAAAGGCGGGTCGTCACAGTTGTGGCCGATGCTTTGAGTCGGAAGAAGGCGATGTTGTGTCAGCTTGTTGTTTCTTCTCCTCTTATGGATCGTATCATTTCTAAGCAGGATGAGGATCGGATGCTTAGGCTTATTAAGGAGAATGTTCGTAGCAGGGTTGGTGGTAGTAATCTTGATGGTAGTGGAGCTCAGATCGACGATAGAGGGATTTTGAGGATTAATAATCAGATTTGTGTCTCGAATGTTGATGGATTGAGACAGGAGTTACTTCGGGAAAATAATCGATCCAGACTTTCTATTCATCCGGGTGTGTCGAAGATGTATCAGGATATGAAGAAGCTGTATTCGTGGAGAGGTATGAAGCGTGATATCTCCATTTTTGTTAGTAGGTGTGCGACTTGTCAGCAAGTCAAGGCCGATCATCAGAAGACCCCTGGTTTATTGCATCCCCTTGAGGTTCCCGATTGGAAATGGGAACAGGTTTCTATGGATTTTATTGATGGATTACCGAGGACTAGGAGGGGTAATGAGAGTATTTGGGTTATTGTGGATAGATTGACCAAGTCAGCTCATTTCATTCCCGTCAAGTCTACCCGTTCTGCTTCGAGTTTGGCTGAGATTTATATGAGGGAGATTGTCCGTCTTCATGGTGTTCCTGTCAGTATTATTTGTGATCGAGATCCCATCTTTACTAGTCAGTTTTGGAAAGCTTTTCAGGAATCTTTGGGTACTCATCTGAATCTGAGCACTGCTTACCATCCGCAGACCGACGGTCAAACGGAAAGAGTGAGTCAGATTATAGAGGATCTTCTTCGTGCTTGTGTTCTTGATTATGGAGGATCTTGGGAAGATCATCTCCATCTTTTCGAATTCACCTATAACAATAGTTATCAGGTATAATCTCAAATCTTCTATCTTAATCTTATCTTAATCCTTTATCTATCTCATTTCATCTTTTGAATTCAGGCTAGTATTGCATTGTCTCTGTTTGCTGCTCTTTACGGACGACCTTGCAGATCCCCATCTTGCTGGATTGGATCCGGTAATCATTTGGTTCTTGGTCCTGATATGATTTTGGAGGCTTCTGAGAGAGTTGAGGAGATTAAGAGGAAGATGAGGAGTGCTCAGGATAGACAGAAGAAGTACACCGATCGGCGTAGGAGGAGTTTAGAGTTTGCTGTTGGTGATCTAGTTTTCCTTAAGGTCTCTTCCTTAAGGAATGTGATTCGGTTTGGTCGGAGAGGGAAGCTTGCTCCTAGGTTCATTGGTCCTTTCCGCATCTTGGAGAGGATTAGGACTTTGGCTTATCATTTGGATTTGCCTGAGAAGTTTTCTGGAGTGCATAATGTATTCCATGTTTCGCATCTTTGTCGGTATCTTCATGATCCATCCCTTATTGTCCAGCCTTCTGCTCTCGAGAGTTTAGATATTGAGCCTAATCTGACTATCGAGAGGAAGCCACTTCGTATTGTCGATAGAGGTACAAAGCAGCTGAGAAGGAAATCTGTCAACCTGGTCAAAGTGCTGTGGAGTATTGATGATCGAGATTGTACCTGGGAGACGGAGGAGAGCATGCGTGCTTCGAATCCGGAATTGTTTGTTTCAGATACTATTCGTTATTCTATCTTATCTTATCTTTCTTGTTTCCGTGTCTCGTTCCTTTTCGAGGACGAAAAGCTTTGAGTGGGGGAGAGTGTAACAACCCATAATTTTCACAAATATTTTTAATTGAATTTATTTGAAAACTTTGTTTTTAAATCATTTAAAGATTGAAATTTTGGAATTTTCCAATGTACTTTTGGATTTTGTTCATAATTTATTTCCCAAATATAATAAAATAAAGATTTTCTGAAAATTTTATATTTTGGTCAACTTTGGGTCAAACTTTGACTTTCAGTTGAAATTTTTAAATTTGAATTTTAAATTTCCAATCCTTTTCTTTTAAGCTGAATTTGATTCTAATATTCGTTCTGCTTTTTGTTTCGTCAAATTCTGTTTTATACTTTTTAAATCTGATAAAATTCAGCATTTTACACGCAATTATTTTCAGTATTTTTATTGTCTATTTTTCTATGTTATTTTCTATTTATTTTGGTTTAGACTTTGATTTTTATTGAGTTGTTGAGCTTGTTTTTGATTTGGGCTTGGCTAATGGGCTTAGGAAATTCCAAGAGACATGAGTTGCCTTTTTATATGAAGAGATGCCTTTTCCTTTACCATAGCCGTACAAAACTTCTCATTCTCATCTCTTTCTCATTTGCTTCTTCCTGAACAAAACAAATTACAGTAAGTCATGTCTTCCTTCTTCCTCCTTTTCATTTTCTTTTTCTCTTTTGTTCTCAAGCTATGTTCGGCCATGTTCCTCCTTATAGCCGACCATCTCCACCACCACACCATTAACCATGACCGGCCATCATCTCCTCATCACCATCCCCTACCTATGCCATGAACCACATATCCAAACTCCATCACCAAACCATGCTACAAACCCTAGCCGAGCCTTCCTTGATCACCACTTTCTTTTGCTAGCCTCGGCCACCACCTATTCCACCACTTCTCTAGGCCTTGCCGTGACAAAAACCATGCCATACCCGCACCATTTCAGAGATGATCTGACTTAACCAAGCCCTAACACATAGTGGCCGAGTCATGTTAGAATAGGGCCAAACCAATTGAGCCACTTGACCTTTCACTTGCCTTGACCTTTTGCCTTCCAAATAACTTTTGATTTGCCACCACTTCAAACCACCCATAGCCGTGACCTTTAGCATACTTTAGCCGAACCTTGTAGCCATTTCCTTAGCCTAGGCCGAGCCTACATAGCCCAAACTTATCATGGCCGAGCCCACTTTCATATTGACTAGCTTATTTCCTATGTGGCCGAGCCCATTTGTATTTTGTCTAGCCATTTTACTTTGTTTTAATTCATATATTTTGTGTTGGATATTTACTTATATATATGTTTTATTTTATTTGTTTCTAAGATTTAGATTTGGGTGCTACTTCTCCTCGAATTTGATTCGTGCTTTGTCATGCTTTTTGGAGTTTGGTTGTGGGTCTTGAATTGTCGTCTCTAGCTTTAGAAGGTGAGTTCATCACTCTAGACTTTGTACTTATAAACTAGTGAATCAAAAACTTGTGTATTGTAATAGTGATATGCCATGTTGATAGTAGTTTCACATATGCATGTGATATGATGTTATATGATGTTATAACCTGATTATATAACTGTTTCATCACCTGATATGATATTATATGATGTTATAACCTGATTATATACCTGTTTCATCACCTGATATGATATGCTTTGCTGTTTAATTTATACTTCTGTTTCTCACACTGCAAGTTCCCTCACTATGGGTTGAAATGATACATACCCGAACGTACTTTAGAATAGGGAAAAGTCGTTATGAGCTAAAATGATAGGCTCGAGCGATTTTTATTTGACTTAGGATTGCGGGTTTGAAATGACCAAACCCGGGATTTTTATATTTCGGATTGAAATGATATATATCCGTAATCACTTGACCTAGGTTAGAAAATATTATAAGGACCTATGGTTAATTTATATATATATATATATACACTCTGAAAATTTTAAGTATTTGGAAATTTTAAATTATGGGGTTTTAACTTAAAATTTGATTTAATGATTTAAAAATGTATATATACTGAGTTTCTATAGGTTAAAGTTTTTATGAGTTAATAAATAATTTAAAAATGTAAATTAAAATTTTGATTTAACTTAATAATTGAAAATTTGATTTGAAATGAAATTTTAGGCTTAACTTGGTAATAAAATATTTATTTATGACATGGATATTTTTAAAGTAAATAAAGTATTAAGTTATTTGTTAAAATAAAAGTTAAGCAATTTAAATTTATTTTTGACTTAATAAATAAATTATTTTAATTGGATATTTTATTAATAAAATTTTATTTTATTAAAATCATAAGTTAAATGATATCCAAATAAATATTTTTGAAAAGTGAGATAAGTTTTATAAGTTAAAATGATGAAAAACTGAAGATATAATGTTTTGAAAGGTTATAGAAAAACTTAGAATAGTATTGGTAGCATTTCCAAAATGCTATGGTTTTAAGGGAGTGTTTTATAAATGCTACCATTTCTAGCAATGTATTGTTTTTCCAAACACCACTATATCTACGGTAATGTTTTCTAAGTGCTACTGTTTCTAATAAGATAACATTTTCGAAATGCTACTATATCTATTATCACATTTTCAAAGTTCTACAAATGCTAAAATATATTGTTTTGAAATGTTATAATTGAACGAATAAACTTAGAAATTGCTACAAATTTTGGAAATTGAATATTTGATTTGAAAGGATAATGACTTCACAATTAAATGGTTTAAATGAATTGTTTTGATTTGAAATATAAACCATTTTGGAAATTTATAACCATGGGTTATAATAACATTTGGTTGTTAAAGAGACCGGGATCAGATATGGACATACTCTTTGTCGATACCGAAAACCACTTTCACAACTGTGTACGCGGCGGAGATTCCAGAATGAAGTAGGATGGTGGCGACGATTCTATTTTGAGGTATAAACGTGGACCTAACTCCCGTGAGTTAGCATAAGGTGGCTAAAACAGGAGCAATTGACGGGCTAATGAGGTAGCTCCTCTTATCGGACACATTCCATCGTATACCATTATATTACTTTGTGATTGATTGGGTGCACCCCTTGATTCGGGAGTGTGGCTCGAGGTGGGCGATTGCTGCGGCTCTGCGTTACCACCGGCCCGGAAGTGTAATTGGTATATCTACCCTGGCATTGCCTAGTTGTGCCGTGTCACCTACCCTAGCGTGCTTTAATACGAGTTTGTTTTGTACCATACCTATGGAGTGCCCTCTGACGACGCCCATTACGGGGGAGATTACGGTACTGTATAGACTATGGGAATATATAAAATGTGTTAAGGTGGAAAATGTAAAGCCTTAATGCTATTTTGATAGTTTACTTTACTTTAGACATTATTATAATAGCGTATATTACTACATAGTAGATAGTTTAACGGATCCTTAAAGGATGGACAATCCCAAGCATCCTTTAAGTTATTGATGCATTTCTATTATAGTTCACTTGAGTTGATTTACATTTTATAAGTATGTATGTCCTGACTCGAGTGTTTGTGTTTTTGCTTTACGCTCGGGTCAGCCTGAGTATCACAGCTTTGGATTCATCTTTGGAGCTAGAGATTTGCTGGAGTCTATCTATCTATCTAGTTTTCTATTTCCATTTCAGTTATTTCCTATTCAGCTTTGCTTATGTATTAGTTGACTTATGTATTCAGACTTTTGTTGTATCTAATTTTCAGACTATGGTATTTTGTATCTGTTTTGAGACTATCTATTGTAGTAGCTTCAGGAACTACTATGTATTTTATTTCCACTGCGAGTTATTCTGATATTCTGTGTCTATGATTCTGTGATTGATTTTATTTGCTCCAAATTTATTTACAATCTATTGTTTTGAATTATTCAAGTCTGACATATGTGGTTTTATTGTCGATTTGAATGGTCCAAAATAGTGGCTTGTTACAAGGGGATCCCGGCGAGGTCCTCGGTACATTTTTCTATAATTGTATCGTGATAGGTGGTACCCCAGTGCCTAGTCATTGTATGTAATCCATTCTCCAATAAGCGCCGTACGGTTTTGATTGTGCCCAAATATGCTGAAACGTGAGATGCAAGCATTTTAGCTATTTTCTATTTACTTTTTTAGACACTATTATAATATCAAATGATTTTGAATAAAATGTTTTGGTTATTGTAAGGGAAAAACCCATCATATTTATGTGTGATGTGGTCTTATGAGATACCTTTGTTTTCAAAGGATTTTGATAACTTTAATAATTCAAATTGAGTTTGTTTTCTCATGCTGGTTTTCCAGACTGACTCAAGTGTTATTTTATTATAATGCTTGGGTCAGACCTAGTATTACAGATTCAGGTTAGAATGCCATGGAGATCAGGTGACGAGCTGGAAGAGTTCAGACGTATATCACATACTTGGTTATTTCCACTGTTTGAGTTATGTATATTTGGGAAAGTTATTATAACTGTCCAGATCGATGTCTTGATTGTTGTACTCTGATGATTGTAAGTAATAAAACAACTACAGATTCTTCTGTATAAAATATGTTGTTATATATTATATTTTTTTCCGCTGCGATTGTGATATTCTGTGTTGTTGTTTCTATTTCTTTTACCTTTTTCTTCTTCACCTCTAATGAACCGGTAATTTTCGGCACTTGATTGCTCAGCAATCTATACAGTGGACGTATTGATGTCGATTTTCGAGGGTCGACAATCCAGTTCGTCACATTTGGTATCAGAGCTGAAGGTTAAGCGAGAACCTTGGCTCTGGTGGGGATTACTCATTAGAGATAGGGTCAGCAGTACCCTAGAATGACTTTGAGTGTATTAATAGATATGAGTGCGTATTTGTTAGTGAATTTAAAATGTTTTATATTGTGTCGGTTGATTTATTGAGTGGCTTATGAACTCTGGTCGGCACAGTCCGTACAACTGAATCGATAGGGGTTTCTAACACTTGAATAGAGTAATTCAACATAGTATTGTTTTGGAATGGGGTAATTGAAATAATTTTACATAAAGATATATTTTGATATAAAAGAAATAATTTTCTGAAATTATTATATATATTTGGAGTGTTTGGATGATAATATTATAATCTAACAAGATTATAAAATTGAAAATGGTTTATATAACCAAATGGAAATTTGTATAAGTATAAATTATACAAATGGATTATAATTAAAATGGATTCAAACCAGAATTTGGAAATTTAAAATTTTGAAAGCTTTGAGAAATGATTAAAATGGGTTTGAACTATGTATTTGGGAAATTTGAAATTCCGGTGATTTTTGAAAATGTTTTCCGAAGTGGTTGAAAAGAGAAAGAGTGATATTATTTTTTGGACATTTTTAAATGGAAATTTTTTTAAATGGATTTTGGGATTGATGAAGCACTGAACTCACTACAGTCGCCGAAAAATAACTTCGGTGATGACGGCCACATCGTTAGTGATCATTTTCGAGTTTCTAAGTGACGGATTGCTACCGAAATAATTGATTTGGAGATTTTTATTGGAAAATAAACGTTGTTTTAGAAATTCCAAAAGACTTTATTTGGGATAAAACCGAATTTGAGTTTAATATTCCAAGGAATGGTTTGTTGAAAACAAAGAGTTATATATATATATATATGTATATATTTGATTTCAAGTGGTTTGAAATAAGTACTGGGTGCTTAAAAATTTTGGAATTTTTATTTTGAAATTAAAAATTTAAATTGAGTAGATTTAAATGGATTGAAAAAATTGAAATTAACTTAGACTAAGTTAAATAAGTTTGGAAATTTCAGTATGAAATTAAAATTTAACTTGTGTAAGTTAAATAAATTGGATTTGTAAAAAAAATTGTAGGAATTAGAATTTAACTTAAGCAAAAGTTAAAGAAAATAAATTAAACGAAGTGGTTATAATAAATAAGATGAAATGAATAGAATGTAATGAATTAACTAAATATAAAGTGCATATGAATGTGTAAGTGAATGGAACAAATAAATATAAGTAAAGAAGTATGGAAAAATTTGAAATTAGAATTGAATTCTTACTTGATTAAATTCAATGAATCAAAACTAAATTTGTTTGGAATGAAATTAATTTAAGTATGAATAAATAGAATATGGTTTGGAAATATTGGTTAAAAGGAATTGAAATTTGAATTGAATTGAATTGAATTGAAATTAGAAATGAAATCGAATGGAATTATATATAGAATTTGAGTGGTAAAGCGATTTTATAACCATAAGATATGAATTCTGAATGAAATAAAATTTAAGTGAAAATTGGAATTGTGAATAAATAAATTTGAATAGCTTATAAAATTTGAAATTAATGAAAGTATAATTAAGCTATAAGTGATGTATAATCTTGAGTTGAAAATAAAATGTGGATATACTCGAGTATAAAATTGAGGGGAATGCAAGAAAATAAGTTGTGTAACTTATAAAAATTGGAAAAGAGGAATAGAAAAACCAAAATAAAAATGATTGGATGTTCTAGTAAAGAAATAAAAATCCAAACTTGAATTTTAAGACGAGTTTGAGCTCAAGTAAATTAAGTGAAGTGATTTTTGAAATAAAAATCAAATATTGAATTGTAAAATGGAAGTGAACTAATTAGATAAATTAATTAGTTAATTGAATATGGAAATGGAATTTAACTTGATTAAATAGAATGGATTATGGACTGAAACTGAAGTTGAATATGGAACTTGAGTAGTAAATATAATTCGACTTATATATATATATAAGCTGATTAAATATATGTTAAATGTGATCAAATAAAATTGGATTGAAATAAAAATAGCCTGAGTTATAAATAAATTCAATGTGAGTGGAAATAAATTAAATATGGCCTTGAATATTATTTTAATTGAATTCGAGAATGAATTTGAGTTTGAAATTGAAATTTGAAGTGGATTAAATGAAGGGACTAATTAAATAAATTAGTAAACGGGATGAAGTTTGATTGCATGAGAATCAATCTAAAAATTGAATCGGAATTTGATGGCAAGGGAAATAAACTTAAGTTATAGAGTTGAATTAATTGGAAATAAACGAATCAACTTAAGTAAATTATTTTGGATCGAAGCTTGGCTCAAATAAAACCATAATGCATAAGTAAATAACATGGATGATTCCGAGCTTAATAAAATGGATTTGAATAAAATAAATGTGGATATGAATGGAATGTAAATAAATTGATTGAGAATCAATTTGAAATAGGATAGAATTGAATATAAATTGATTTGGAATCAATTTAAAATAGCTATAGGTTGAAATGTTAATTTTATTAAATGAATATCGCCAAATTTGCATAGAAAAATTGTCGTTTGACGATGTAAACGGAAGCAATAAAATTCCGTGGATGAATGGCAAGTGAATAAATTGATTTTAATTCAACTTGGAATGAATATAATTATAATGTGTGTAATTATGAAGTGAATACAAGTAAATTGGATTGTAAATCATTCGAATTGGATATGAATTGATTGAAAGTAATTAAATTCGTATCGGAACCATATAATTGCTTATAAATCTATGTTTGGCATGTGGTTTATGAAATTTATGTGTTCAATTAGTTAAATGAATGAGATGTTAGTGAGTTTCATATTTGGGTACTTATGTGGTTTAATTGAGTAATTACAGGTACCCGGAGTCTATTGGGCTAAAGTTAGTTTGCGAAATCTCATATAAAATAAGCCGCTTGCTTAAAAACGCTAAAATAAGGTACATTTTCGAATTAAATACATCAAAAATTTAAATGTTGATATATATTTTGTTTTCCGACCGTGTGGATCGATGTATACATTTTTATCTCTCTTGTCATATTGTAAAAAATTCTCCGTACAAGGGAGACTCTGCCAAAAAAATTCGAAAATTTAGGGCGTTAGAATTTTTTTTGAAAGTTTTGAAATTGATGTTCAAATTAAAATTGAAATCAAAGATTTTGGTTGAGAAATGAAACTAAATGTTTGGGTAGGACTAAAGGGTTTAGAAAAGTGGATGTCAAGTTTTAACTAAGTGGGTTTTGTTAAGTTAATGGGTTTGGAGCATCTTCCTGCCTTAGCAATTTCGGGGACGAAATTCTTTTAAGGGAGGAGGAATGCAACGACCTGGATTTTTGGTTGTTGATTTTAGACATTTAAATTATTTTAATCTTGATTTTTGAAATGTGAATGGAAGTTTAATATGGAATTTAACGATCAAATAAGTGGAATAAAACTTAAATTTCAAATATAGCGATTTATTGGATAAATTTATTTGTTGAAATAACAATTGGAAATCGTTTAAATAATTGAATTGGAGTAGAATATGAATTGAAAACAATTTCTAATGTTGATATAAATTCTACTGGAATTATAATTGAGTTAGTAAGTTTTTAAAATTGAAATTTAGAGCAATTTCGTAAATTTTAGAAATCGTCGATTAAATCGACGCGTTAAAATAGCGATCCGAGGCACAGTCTTAGAATTCGACGAAACCAGTTCCATTAGGTCTGCAATAGTGTATTATTATCAGATTCTAAATTTCGTAGTGTTTGGAGTTATCGTTTGATCGTACGGGATATAAACGCATTGATATTAATATCGAAATTTAATATAATAATTGCGTCCACAAAGCTATCTTCTCCATACGATCGAATTAGGACTTGGAACCTTTTCCATTGCGTTCGGAATAGGGGTATAACATTATGAATGCCTAGCGGCACACCTCAATAGGGGTTCAAAATCTCTGGGTATATGAAATGGGATATTTGAATATATATATATATATATTTCTAAAATCAGATCAAAATCAAATCAGCCACCCTTCTCCAGTCAAACACGCCACCATTACGTACGAGACATCTTTCACCTTTTAAATCATGTTTCCCTCCCTTTTTTTCATTCTTTATGTTCGAATCAATTATAAAAAGAAAAAAAACAAGAAGAAATCGCCCCTAAGCTTCCTAGAGACGAAATTAAAAATTCGATTTCATATAAATCACGCAAGCCACTCTCTTCCTTCCTCACAAATTCAAACATGAAGGAAAAAAATATATGCAGATCGAAATCGATCCTCATCTCGAATAATATATATATATATATACACACACACACACACACAGATCGAAATCGATCCTCACGAATTCAAACTCGAGCGCGAGGCGTTAAGTGATCGAAGCAGCTGCGGTTTGGGAATGAGCTCGATCGTGGCCACGTTTATTCTAGGTTTCGCCGGTGTTAGGGTTATCATGGGAGGGGCGCAGGCCGTAGGCATTTCGATGGGGGAGGTCGATTTCGGCTCTATGAGGGTGGCGCGACTATCGCGTTCGTCGTTGTGGGGTTTGTTCACGAGCGTGTAGGACTGCAGTGAAGGGGGCGGCAAAGATGGAGGGTGATGGCGTCGATGGTGGCAACGTGGGTGAGGCCGCAGTGAGAAAAGGGCGTAAATGATGGCTGAGTTCGTAGATACTGAGGGATTGGTCACAGTTGTAGGCGTGAAGGAAGAAGTGTTGCGACCATGGTGATTTTATTTTGGAAGATAGATTACTTTCAGGGTAATTATCCTCAATTACTAATTTAATCAAGTCATATTTGAATTAGATAAATTTAAATGTTAATAAATACATATCTTTTACGTACGAGGTTTAAATCAAACGGAATTGGTGCAGAAAAATATAAATATTGGATCGATTAGCAATTTGGAAAATGAAGGTGAGTAAATCTCACTCGACTTGGACTATTGGTTAAATTTAAAATTGTTGAAAATCATTTATTGGTTGAATGGATGAATGGATAATTATTGTTATCACTTGAATGTTATATATATATAGTAGTAAATATATTAGTAGTTGGATTTATTGTTCTCACATATTTTAATAGATGAGACCCTATGCGCCCCGCATAATAGCGGATGACCCTATATACCACGATATCCCCCTCGAAGTAGGATTGGTATTTTTTGTTGTATTAACATCTGTGGATGCAGGGAAACAGGTTGGAGGGATCTAACTGGATCCTCAAAAATGTTTATTTTAATTTCATATATAGTGATATATGATTTGTGTGAATAAAATGTTATAAATGATTGTTGTGATTTGAATTATTGGATGCTATAGTAGCACTGGCCTGAATTCGGTATTTTAAATTATATTTTGAATCATAAGGAATTTAAAAGAAGATTTTGAATATAAAAATATTTATATAGAAATTTGGATTTATTTTTAAGAAATTGATTTGGATAAAAAACAATAATTGATTTTGGTGTGCATTTGACTATTCGTAAAAATATTTTAAATAGAGATTTTAAAATAATTTATATAAGAGATTTTTAAACAATGGATATTTAAACGATAATTTCTGGAATATGGAAAGAAGTTGAAATTGATATAAAAAAATAAAAATATAGAATTTATAAGGAATTGAATTTCTAAAATGGAATTTTATAAATGAGATTATTTTTATAAAAAGGTGAAACTTAAAGGAGTTATAAAATTTATAAACGATGTTTATAAATAAAAGGAAATTAATATTAGATGAAATTGGAAATATAAATTTACAGAGGGAATTTATATTAGAATATGGAAATTAGAGTGAGTGAAAAATAGTGGATACTATTTTTGAAGTGGAAATAGTTAAGGAGATCGAAATGGAAGCGATGTGCTGGAAATCGAAAGAAATTTATAAATTGAATTGGTTATTGAGGTTTTAAAAATATATTTTTTTAAAATTAAGAAGTTAAGTTTGTTTTGAAAAGGGAAAATTTTATTTATTGAGCTATGAGATTTTAAACTAGTTAAGATTGAAATAATTCAGTAAGTGGATTTTTCAAATATTTAACTTTTATTTTAATAAATCCTAAACTTCAAAGTCAGCTTTGAAAAGTGATGTTATAAAAAGCGTTTCGATATTTTAGAAAAATTACTTGAACATATCTAAAACAATAAATTATTATTATTCTTTTAAATACTTATTTTTATTTACATATATATATATAGAGAGTTTTGTTATGATTTAAATTTTATTTATAGATCTTCTCGAGAGTTGGAAAAGGGTTATTTAGTAGATGGAATTATAAGAGAATTCTCAAAATGGAATTGGGGCAAAAGTAAGAAAATTTCCGAAGTAGTTAAATAAAAGTGAACTTCGAAAAATGAAATAGAATTCATAAAAGAAGTATAAAGGGAAATTGGAACTATAAGCAAGTATATTTGACTTTGGAAATATTAAAGGGAATTTATTAAGGAATTCCGGGACTTATAGAACTCGTTATAAACTAGTCAAGGAGTTTACAAATAAATTGTAAAGGATTTTGAGAGAAAAAAGAAATAATGGAATTTTTTCTAAGTATTGAAAAATCCCAATATCGGTATAAGAATTTGAGTTGACGCAATTTTTGAATGTTGGAAGGGATTTTAATATATATATCTTATAAATATATTTTGAAAAATAATTATTGGAAAATTTATAGTAAGGCCTGATGCCTTCTTATGGATGTTTATTGATAGTTAAATAACCGACTATCAATTTTGGCCAAATTCGTTAATCGTTTCGAAGAGACTGGGATCAGATTTAATTATCTGAAAACCACTTCGATCCGGTTTGAACGTTATGAATGGATACCGTGAAGACAAAGAAGACGGTGATTCGGTTTGTCCAGTCCCAGGACAACTTGTATGGACGAATGCTATTAGAACATCGTCATCGAAGGACGATGAGCATTCTAAGTGAATTTGTTCTTGAAAGGTAATCATAGCCTCAAGCCTCATCAACCGGGAATGACTGAAAATCAGGGGAGATGCAGCAAGGCTAAGTGGGTCGCACGCAATTAGGGTATGTTACCACCTTTATAGATACCCTCGGATATTATCACTACGGTGCACGGAAGAACTCGATTTTAAGGGTGGGAACACCTAGGGTGATAACACCTAGGGTGATAACATATTCGGTTCTATCCAGGTTAGGGATAGGGCCGGTCTTGTGTTGTAGGGGATCCCGGCGAGGTCCTCGGTACATTTTTCTAGAAGTGTACCGTGATAAGTGGTACCCCAGTGCCTAGTCATTATATGGAATCCATTCTTCAATAAGCGCCGTACAGTTTTGATTGTGCCCAACTATGCTGAAATGTGAGATGCAAGCATTTCAGCTATTTTCTATTTACTTTGTTTAGACACTATTATAATATCAGACGATTTTGAATAAAATGTTTTGGTTATCGTAAGGGAAAAACCCATCGTATTTATGTGTGATGTGGTCTTACGAGATACCTTTGTTTTCAAAGGATTTTGATAACTTTAATAATTCATATTGAGTGTGTTTTATCATGCTGGTTTTCCAAACTAACTGGGTGTTATTTTATTATAATGCTCGGGTTAGACCGAGTATTACAGATTCAGGTTAGAATGCTATGGAGCTCAGGAGACAAGCTGGAGGAGTTCAGACGTATACCACGTACTTGGTTATTTCTGCCGTGTAAGTTATGTATATCAGGGCAAGTTATTGTAACTGTCCAGATCGATGTATTGATTGTTGTACTCTGATGATTGTAAGTAATAAAACAGCTACAGATTCTTTTGTATAATATTATATATTATATTTTGTTCCGCTGCAATTGTGAGATTCTGTATTGTTTTATTTCTTCTACCGTTTTCTTCTTCACCCCTAATGAACCGGTAATTTCCGGCACTCGATTGCTCGGCATTCTAAATAGTGGATGTATTGATGTTGATTTTCGAGGGTCAAAAATCTGGTTCGTCACAACGTCACAGCTTGGTATCAGAGCTGAGTTTAGAACAAAATATGTTAAACACAGAACAGAAATATATATTACGATACATCCAAGTATAGTATAAGTGTACAAATCCCTTAATCATCATTTCCTTGACTTTTTTGTGTCCTTTGTGGTAGATATAAGTTTGGAATATGTCTAGGAATATATTTTATTCTGTAGTATTCCACGATTGAATTAATGATATCTTATCCAATGAATAATCCTTATCGTAATTATTTTATTCTAGTTCTCTTCGATACGAGTGCTTGATACACATTCGTATCGAAGGAACTTGTTGGTACCGTTGGATGTTTCTTATCTTGTTACTTCTTTGAGAATTGTGAATCCTATTGAGGGGATCCGCAATACTGGACTTGTCGTGTGACAATATTGGGGTTGATCTTTGTAGTTTTCCTTTCGGTGCAAATCAACACATTAGTCATCACCTTGAGTTTAATATGAGTTTGGGGATGGATTGACTTGCTTGTTATCAAGTCCAATCCTATATTCTAAAAGGATCTACATGTTAGGTATCCTAATTCGGCTGATTAGTGTCTCTATTTCTTCGGAATGTTGATGATAATTCCGAAGTATCTTTATTGTTCTTGAGTTTCGAGATGATGAAGTATCTCGAATTCCAGCTGTTTGCACTTCTGTTGATATATGTGAGTCCCTTTCAGGTTTGCTACCCAATCAGGCAATTGAGTTTTGTGTTGACCTCATCCCTGGTTCTTAGTTTGTTAGTCATCCTTCCATGGGGATGTCCACTGGGGAAATGAGAAACTGTAGAAGTAATTGCTGAAGCGTGAAGCTAAGCAATTCATTCAGTCCAACCTTTACCTTGAGGTACCACGGTCATCTTTGCTTAGAAATCTGATGGTATTCTTAGGCTTTGCATCCATTTTCGCAAGCTTAACAAGTTAACCATTAGGACGAGTATCTAATGCTTATGATTGAGGATTTATTTACTTTATTGAGTGGTGCTAGGATCTTTCTTAGCTTGACCTTGCACCAATTTTCATCAACTGCGAGTTGCGGAGGATAGCATTCCTCTTACCGCATACCGCACTTGTATGGTTCTTGCGAGTGGCTCATTATACTGTTCGGTTTGGTGAACACTCCAGGTTATTCGCCAATCTTGTGAATCGAGTATTCTGGGAATATCTCGATGAGTTCTTCTTGTGTTCTTTGATTTTGAGTGTAAGCAACTATTTGAATTTTCAAATCTTTCAAATTAAGGATATGCTTTTAAGAGTGATTGGATTTTGTTATTAAGATAAGCAAAGAATATTTTGTGTATTATATATGAGGCAGTTCTTTTATAGAAAATGGTTTTTGTCTTGGGTTGTCCATCGAGTGCTTTAAGAATTCTGGTTCGCACTTGCCGGCGAGCCGAATGCCAATGACAAACTGCCCAGGTTATGAATCGTTCCTGATCCGTGGCTTATAATCGATTCGTCATTGCCGTCCTAGGGTTGCCGATCGTCAGCAATGAATTGCCTGGGCTTAATTCGTGCCCTTGATCGTGGCTATCTCACTTTTGTTGCTGCCGGTTAGTGTCTGCGATCGCTCGCAGTAGGGATTGTCATTGAATGAAAAAGTACGTAATTAATATAATTAACTCAAGACACCAAGAATTTTATAGTGGTTCGACCGAAATATGCCTACGTCCACTGTCTTTCTTTTTATTACTTTATTCAATATATATTTTTTTACAGCTCAAGAGAAATATCGGTGGAGGTGTTGGAGATTCCACGCCTTTCCGAACACCTCTCCATCTACCGTTGACAGAATGTAAGCTCCATTACGAAGATTTTTATGAACCACAATAGGTCCTTCCCAGATTTGATCTAACGCCCCAGGTCATGGGAAGACTTTTTTGAGAACCAAGTCTCTTTCTTGCAGTGTTCGAGGCTTCAACTAGAATTGTATTGCCTTGCCACCTTCTGTCTATGAGTGGCTGCTTTGAAGGTGGCATCATTTCTCTTTTCCTCGATCAGGTCGAGTAATATGTTTAGTAGCTCCTTGTTTTCTTCTAGATTATAGTGTATTCTTTAGTGCGAGGGGACGATTGTTTCGACGGGGAGCATGGCTTCGGTTCTGTATGCCAATGCAAATGGAGTGTGCCTTGTCGCGGTTTTATAAGAAGTTTGATAGGCCCACAAAGTCGTAGGCAATTCATTGACCTATGCCCCCTTGGATTTTTCCAGTTTCTTCTTGATCAGTGTTTTTAACACCTTGTTCATTGCCTCGACTTGTCCGTTTTCCTGTGGATATGCCACAGTTGAAAAGCTTCGGGCAATTCCATGTTTGCGGCACCAATTGGCGAATTCCTCGCTGTCAGATTGGAGTCCGTTGTCCGATATGATTTTCTGTGGCACCTCATACCTGCACAGGATGTTAAGTATTAGAAAATTTATCACTTTGGTAGATGAAATCTTGTTTAAAGGCTCCGCTTCCACCCATTTAGTGAAGTAATCCACTGCCACTATGGCGTATTTCGCTCCTCCTCATCCTAGAGGAAGTTCCTCGATTATGTCAGTCCCCCAGATGGCGAAGGGCCAAGGACTAACCATCTAGGTTAGACCAGTAGGTGGCAGTCTTGGGATTTTGGCAAATCTCTGGCACTTGTCACATTTTCTAGCAAACTCGGTTGCATCTTTGTTTAGTGTGGGCCAAAAGTACCCATAGCGCAGGATCTTTCTGGTTAGAGTCTGACCGCTGATGTGGTCGCCGCAACTTCCTTGGTGTATGTTGTTGAGAATATCTTTTGCTTCGTTTCCTACGACACACCTCATCAGGGGATTGGAAAACCCTCGATGGTACAAGACGCCCTCCTAGATGGTGTAGCAGAATGCCTTCCTTAGTATTTTTCTAATCTCATTGCGATTTTCCAGTAAGATGCCTTCTTGTAAGTATTTGATGATGAGGGTCATCCATGTCTCTTTGCTACTATTGACGGGCGTGATCTGAAGACACTCGAAGCTAGCTTCCTTGACGGGCTCGTTTCTCATGCTAGCTTCTTTGGTGAGGGCATCCGCTTCTCGATTCTCCTCCCGTGGGATATGTTTGATTACATAGTAGTCTAGCTCGTTTAGGAGGGTTTTAGTCTTGTTGAGGTAAGAGACAAGTCTTTGTCCGCAAGTCTTGAATTCCCCAAGGATTTGGTTTACGATTAGCTGTGAGTCATTGTGGATGCATATCGATTTGATCCCTATTTCCTTAGTGATTTCCAAGCCAGCTATTAATGCTTCGTATTCAGCGTCATTATTGGTTGCGGTGAATTCTAGCCTCAGCGTGTAACTTAACTTTCTTCCTCGGGGCATGATGATTACTATTTCTGCCCCCGAGTCAAGCTCATTGGATGCTCCATCCATAAACATATTCCACTCGATTGTTTCCTCTGTTCTGATGGTCGTATCCTTGTCCTGAATGGTTCAGCTATGAAATCAGCCAGGGCCAACCCTTTGATTGCAGTTTGTGGATAGTAGGTGATATCATACTGGCTTAGCTCGATGCACCATTTTAGCAGGCGTCCTGATGTATCTGGTTTATGTAGGACCTGACGCAATGGTTTGTTAGGACCCTTATGGAGTGAGATTGGAAGTAATGCCGCAATTTCCTGGATTCTATGAGCAAACAGTAGGCCAAATTTTCGATCTTTGGATATCTAGCTTCTGCCCCTGTAAACCTCTTGCCGATGAAATATACTGGTTTTTGGATAGGTCGTCTTATCGTACCAAGGCAGCGCTCAATGCGTGGGGGGACACAGCTAAGTACAAGTAGAGGCTTTCTCCATCTACCGGGGTGGAGAGCACCGGTGGTATCTACATGTGTTCCAGCAGACTTTGAAAAGCCGAGTGGCATTCGCCGATCCATTCAAACTTTCCCTTGTCCTTTTATAGAGGTTCAAAAAATGGGACAGACTTGTTTGTGGCTTTGGATATAAATCTGCTTAGAGCGGCTACCTTCCCATTTAGACTCTGCATTTCCCTTCGTGTGGCTGGTATTTTGATGTCCTTCAAGGCTTGGACTTTTTGGGACTCGCTTTAATCCCTCTGGCATGCACAATGAAACCCAAGAATTTTTCCGAGGATACTCCAAAGGAGCATTTCAATAGATTCAGCTTCATCTGGTATTTGCGCAATATCTGAAACATTTCGTTCTGGTGGTGTAAATGATCTGTTTCATTTCATGATTTGACAAGCATGTCATGACATACACTTCCATGGAATGACCAATCTGCTGCTCAAACATCTTATTAACCAAGCGTTGATAGGTTGCACCAGCATTCTTAAGCCCGAAGGGCATGGCCTTGTAGCAAGATAGGTCCAGATCTGTGATAAAGCTAGTATGTTCTTGGTCTGGTATATGCATGGGAATCTGGTTTTACCCCGAATAGGCGCCCATAAATAATAACAATTCATGCCCTGCTGTTCCGTCCACCAGTCGGTCGATTCGAGGCAGGGGAAAACAATCCTTGGGGCAAGCATCATTGAGATTGGAGAAGTCAATGCAGGTTCTCCATTTCCCATTGGATTTTTTCACTAGAACCGGGTTGGAGATCCATTTGGGGTAGATAGCCTCACGAATAAAATCGTTGGTGAGTAGACTTTTTACTTCCGCGTTGAGGGCAGTTGAGCGTTCCATCCCTATGCTCCTTTTCTTCTGCTTGACCGGGATTTTGGTTGGGTCTATGTTTAGGTAGTGACAAGCTATTTCGGGGGATATTCCCACCATGTCTTTGTGGGTCCATGCGAACACATCCCAATTTTTGCGTAAGAACCCTATCAATTGGATTTTCAGATTTTTGTCTAGCTGCGACCCTATCTTGAAAAGCCTTATGCTATCTCGATCATCTACTACAACATGTCACATACCCTCCATGGGCTCGGCGCTGGCCTCCTCCTCTTTATCTCTCAGATCTAATTCATTAAACGGGTCGCAAGTATACTCGATAGGAGGGGCCGTCTTTGATTGCTATGCTTCCACAGTTTTGGCGCAAAGGCGACCTCTACGTTTTTACCCTTTTCCTTTTTCTTGTTTTGGCGGAGTTTTGTCATATAACAATCGCGGGCTGCGTCTTGGTCGCCTTCTACTTCTCCTACTCCCCTATCGGTATGGAACTTCATTTTCAAGCACCAAGGGGCTAAGACTAGCTGGAAATCTGATAATGCAGGTTTACCCAGAAATGCGTTATAAGCAGAATGTCCGTCTACCAACACAAACGTTTGTTTTCGGATAACGGATCAAGGGTGACTTCATAGTTCAATAAACAAGCAAACTTCCCAAGCGGAATTATGGCTTCCCCAGTGAATCCGTGTAGGGGCTTATTGCATGGCGATGGATCTTTCATTGATAACTTCATTTTATTAAAGGCATGTTTGAACAATATATTCACCGAGCTTCCCGTATCGACCAAAATGCGGAACACCTCTGCTGGGCCGACCTAAGCGGAAATGACCATGGGATCGGTATGTGGGCACTGCTTTCCAACCAAATCCTCATCGCTGAAGGTTATGTTGGTCCTTTCTCTTCGTTCGACGAGGCGCCCTTCTGTAATGGAATGAACATATCCTTCTCCGTCCTTCAAAGATTTTCTATACCTCTCCATTTCGGTCCAACTTCCGCCGACTGAATACGGGCCCTCTGATATAGTATGGACAATTATTTTTTCCTGATTGGAGCGGCTCGCACTTTCTTCTTCTTTATTATTTTTGTGTTGGAGCGACCCTTCGTGGTCAGAGCGGCGGAGTTACGTTTTTGCTGCACGTATCGTTCCAGTTTCTTTTTTCGGATGTATTCTTCAATAAGGTCCTGCAAATGCTGACATTCTTCTGTGTTATGTCCATGGGACTCATGGAAGCGACAGTACTTTCCCATCCTAACCGCAGCTTTCGATTCCTTCTTGTATGGAGGGCATTTGTACTTCAATTCGTGTTGAGTGGCCAAGTAAATGTTTTCCACAGTGTCATTCAGAGGAGTGTAGGAATCGAATCTCGGTCCCGGTCTATATCGTCGTTTATTACTTTTCTCAGTTCCGGGGTTACCCTGATGGTTACTTTTATCATCATTGTTTGGCTTGCTCCCTTCTCCTCTAGGTAGGACTCTCGTGTATCCATGGGAGCCGGAACCTCCTGCGGGTTGCTCACTATGCCGGAGAGCCGCTGCGTCTTCCAATCTCATATATTTTCCTACTTCATGGTAGAATTGCTGAAGAGTTAAAGGCTTCTCCTTTGTCAGTCTTCTTGCAAGTTTCGAGTCCGGGTGGACGCCTCCGCATAGTGCCATCAATGTGAGTGTTTCATCCGCGTTTTGCACTGCTGCTACAGTGCATTGAAACGGGTAAGGTATTGCTGTAGAGGTTCCCCCGATTTCTGTTTTACGTCAGACAAGGAATAAGCGTCTCTAGGTTGTTCCACATGAATTTGGAACTGGCTTATGAACTTTTCCTTCAACATTTCCCAAGAACTGATGGATCCGTGAGGTAGGCGACAAAACCATGTGGTTGCTAAATTTGACAGGAATAGCGGAAAACATTTACATAGTACACCTTCAGTGGCTCCATTCATGAGCATGTGATGAGAGTATCGTTGTAGGTGGACGATTGGGTCAGAGGTGCCCTTATATGGATCCATGGTGGGCATCTTCCATTCTCGAGGCATGGCTGTTGCCTTTATGTCCCTACTGAAAGGGTTGGATACTCTGGCACATATCCCCCTTTCGAGTTGTTCGCGCATGAGGTAATCCCTAAAGAGACGCGTCATTCATTCTTCTGACTCGGGAGCAGCCCTGGGAGAAGCGGGGCCCTCTCTTTGATAGTGATAACGTCCGGTGCCTTGATTGAGGCTAGACTAGCGATGATAGGTTCGAAGCGTGACAGGATCAACCATAGATGGTCCATGTCTGGGGCCCCCTTGAATGGGCCCAATTCTTTTCAACCTCTCTGGACCAGCTTCGGGTTGTGTCTTGGCTCGGCTTCGAGGCCCTGAATCTTCCTGATTGAACTCATCATTGGTGGGAGATCTATTCCTCTACGTGACTCTCTAGACTGAGATTCACCCTAGGATCCGGTATTGTGAGTGGATTCCATCGTGCCCCGTAAGCGTGTCATGAGTTTGTCCACCAAAGCTTCTTGTTGGGCAGCAAAGCAGTCGGTCATCTCATTCACAACTCTTTCTAAGTCTTTTTGGGTGACTACTGAGCCTGAAGGTAGGGAGCGAGCGGTTGGGTTTTCTTGATCTTCTTGGATGGGGTTGAGTGTATTCGCAGTAGTTGCATTCTTACCCTTGTCAACATTTTGCTTAAAGGGAGCCATGTTCTAATGATGCATTAAGGTTGGAAGAATAATGCACATAAGAGTTTAGATTTCTATGCCCGCCCCGCTCTAAATGAAAGCACCAAAAATGTTTGCTCAAAAATTGGACAAACACTTGTTAATCTGATTTTCAATTTAGCCTAGTTGGATTATGTTTATCTTGTGACTCTTTAGACGTTTCAATTTATAATGAAATGATCCTTAGCGAATATTGGCGTAATTAGCAAATTTGAGATTTAGAAAAGTAGATAAGGAAAGAACAAGTGACATAGAGTTTTTATAGTGGTTCAGCCAGAATGTGCCTACATCCACTTTCCATCTTATTATCCCTTCTTAGATTTGGTTACAAGTACAAGGTTGCTTGGAATGATTAGAGAAATTAGAATAACTAGGGTGATAGATCTCAGCAGAGTTTCTCCCTTTTTCTCCGAATGTCCCCCCCATTGTTGTTGAGGAGCTCCGGCATTTATAAGGTGAGATTGTGAGTTGTGGAGGAGAGGTTATAGCTGCTTGGGTCTGGTATTGTATTTGTGTCTAGGACTGGTGGCTCGGTATGCTTGGATCGGCAATCTCCATCTTCCTTTGGTTCGGCAATCTTCATCTTCCTTTGGTTCGGCAATCTTCATCTTCCTTTGGTTCGACAATCTTCATCTTCGGAGGATCCTCTTTGCCGGTCCAAACAACTGGTTCGGCGACCTTCATCTTCGGTGGATCCTTTTTTGTCGGTCCAAACATTTGGTTCGGTAAAATAGTGGGTCGTGCCGGACCAAATATTCGGTCCGGCATACTAGAGAATGCCGGACCAAACATTTGGTCCAGTACTTCTGAGGATGCCAGTCCATATACTTTTTCCGGTATACTATAGGGTACCGGACCAAATATCTGGTCCAGCATGCTGGTCCAAATGATTTGTTCAGCATTTTTTGCCGAGCAAAACGCTTGGTCTGGGTAGCTCTGGCTCTTGCTCCATTTGCTTGCCCTGGGCTTCTTCTTCTTTTGTTTGCCAAAAAACGAATCCAACATGTTTAAAATGTAATTTGAAATTAAAATGGTTTGGGAAAATTTCAAAATTTAAATTAATTTGAAAGATGAAATTTGGTTTGAAAAAGTGCTGTGCCAAAACAACAATAACTTGAGATTTATAACTCCGAATTAGTTCAAACTTTTTGTAATTAGAAGAGCTTTTAGAAAGCTATGAAATTTTCGTTTTCACACATTGGAAAATTTTGCTTTTTATTACGTCTAAAATAGGTTTGAAAGTGAATAAACATTTTAGTCTTATAAATTTCTAAAATTTGAGCTGAAAGTAAATTTTGCATAACTTTCAAACCGTGAATCCGATTTTGATTATCTTTATATTGCTGGAAAGCTTAGACTTTGTAGAACAACTTTTATTTCATAAGGGTTCTCTGATTTTGATGTTTGCTATGTCAAAATTTGTTTTCTTTACAGCAGGTTTATAATTGGAATTTACTTGTTTTCTTTGTGGTCATGTGTATTCTACCTATTTTGTGTATGTAATAGAATTGATGTTTAGTATAACTGTATGTTTCAAACTGAAATATATTTTGGTAGAATTTAAGAGTGAAACATTTTAATCACTTTAAATGAAGAGTTTGGAGATTAAATTGGATTTTTGAAAGAGGTTTTGAAAATTTTCAAAATGTTGAAGTTTGATAATTTGATTATGTAGTAAAAGGATTTTGATAACCTTATATTTATTTAGTTAAATAAGAGTATAAAAATCCATTCCTTGTGTTTGTCTTGCCTTTGTGAAATTATCTAGCGACTTGCATTTATGCGGTCGTTTGGGTTGGTAGTATTGAAAGAAAAAAAGAAAAAAAACCACCTACCTCTTTTTGAGTTTTCTTATGTAGGTGTGGCTATTTTTGTAGTGACATATGAAAGGTCATGTCGAAAAATATCTAGTTGGTTGGAATCCGGGATAAAATTATGTTAAATCCCGACTCTATTCGAGAAGCTTCTGAGAAATAAATCCCACTCGATTGATCTTTTGTGTAGCATCTTGTCTGTGTTCTTGTTTCGAAGGTGAGACGCCTTCGAAATTATGATGCACTATTCGTAGAAATTCAATGGTCCGCTAATCCCAATGATAGCACTTGGGAAACCATAGAATTAATCGAGCAGTCTTATCTTGATTTTCTAATCATCTTGGGTTTGGGTAAGAAATTTTAAACTTGAGCTTATCTATCTTCCTTTGCTTGATGAAATAAATAATGCTGAATATAGCTCTTCTCTAGAAATTGCGAGGACGCAATTTTTTAAGGGGGTGTCTGTAACAACCTTGGTTTTGGTGGTTACCAGTAATATTAAATTATAACAGTGGTTATAATTTAATATTAAGAATAAAAATAAATTAGAGATTTTAAATTTTTTATTTTAAATAAACAATGGATTTAAACATAAAATGTGAAAATAAAGTTTAGAAACTATATTTTTGGTTGTTGTGATAAAAATGAGTGAAATCTTGTTTCAATTTAGAGAAATGCAATAATTTTATTAATTATTGCCAAATGTTTCTTTTATTAATTTTTAAAAGAAGTATTTGTTTTAATATGTGATATATTATAAATAAAAAGGTATAATTTTGTTTAAAAATAAGTTTTGGATAGAAAAATGATGTTAAAATGGTTTGTTGCATTTAATTGTGCAAGAAAATAATTTTGTGTACTTTTTGGAGTTAAAAATAGCATTATATGTAAATATTTGTGTAAATTGGGTTTTAATTTATTAATAAGAGTTTTTAATAATAAAAATATTTTTTCATAACTAAATTATCTTTTTATTAGTTGTAAAACGTTTTATTAAACATGAAAATATGTTTGTTTGATTTATAGTGTTGAAAATCTTGTTTAAATATGTTGTTTTGATTAATGACATAAGAGTGTTAGTGTTAATTAAATTTTTCTTAGGCTAGTCTAATTGTTTTTTTCCTAATTGGGTCAAGCCCATTACTACTCTAACTTGAGAAAATAAGTTTCTTCTTCTCAATATTATGTACATACCGTGCATCTTCCTTTAACCAGGAAACAGAAAGAAGAAATAAAACTTGAGAAAGCTATCCTCTCTTTTAAACTCTAAGCCTAAATCTCCAATAAATCCACTTATTTGCTGATAATAATCAAATTGAAGCTTTCTAATTTCAGGTAATCCCTTCCAAAACATAGATTATTCCATCAAGTTTTGGTTTTGGGTTTGGGTTTATCTGTAATGTGTTTCTTTCCTCTTGCATGTTGCTGTACTGTTCTTTTACAGGCTTTTGAAGCTATTTCAAGCACCAAGCTCTTATCTTTCTTTAGGAACTTCAAGTTTGCTCTTCAAATGGTACAGGTAAGTTTGTAACTCGCATTATCTAGCTAAATCAATGCAATGCAAGCTATAATCTTTGCAAAAAGTAGGTTACTGTAAATGTTTTTACAGATTCTTGGTTTACAATACATTTCTGTTCTGAGTTGCTACTTTGAGTATTAATATCTTCTTATTCCTATGTCGAAATTCATTGATTCTTTTTATATTTGAAAATTGAAGTTTTCAACTATGTGCATACCAATTTTCAGTTCAATCTTAGGTCGTATGTTCCTCTGTTTCATACCTGAAAGTTGAACCCGAGATGGTCTTTAGGCATGTACATATTTCCATTTTCTGAACTGTTGCAAACATGGCCTGAGTCCCTGTTTGAGATAGAATATCTCTTTCATTTCCTGGCAGAATTCAATGATTATTTTTTATCTGAAATATGAATTTTTCTACTATGTGCATACCAATTTTCAGTTCAATCTGAGGTCGTTTGGTCCTCTGTTTCATGCTTGAAAGTTGAACTCGAGATGGTTTTCAGGCCTGTACATATTTCCATTTTCTGAACTGTTGCAAACATGGCCTGAGTCCATGTTTGAGACAGTACATCTCTTTCATACCAATTTTCAGTTCAATCTGGGGTCTTTTGTTCCTCTGTTTCATGCCTGAAAGTTGAACACGAGATAGTTTTCAGGCCTGTACATATTTCTGTTTTCTGAGCTGCTGCGAACATGGCCTGAGTCCATGTTTGAGACTGCGTATCTTTTTCATTTCCTGTCGGAATTCATTTATTCTTTTTTTATTTGAAAGTTAAAGTTTTCTACTATGTTCACACTAATTTTCATTTAAATCTGAGTCCGTTTGCTCACCTATTTCATGCCTGTAATTTGAACCCGAGAGGGTTTTCAGACCTGGGCAGAATTCATCATGGCCTGAGTCCATGTTTGAAATTTCATATCTTTACCATTTCATGTCGGAATTCGGTGAATCTTTTTCCAATTCATAGATAAATTGTTCTACTTTTTGTATATCAAATTTTAGACCATTCCGAGGTCAGTAAGCCATTCAAATTATGTCTGAAAGTTGAACCCAGAGAGGATTTCAGACCTGGGTATTGGTTTTGCCTGTGCATTTTTGTGTTATGCCTTCTATTTCCGTCCGATATTCAACTTCTTCATCTTGTATTTGTGATATTCCTGAACTATTTTGAAGGCTATGATGCCTATAAATAGGCTAGCCAAAATTTTAGAGAATTTGTGATCCAAAATGAATCGTTTTTTAGATGAATTCGAATGTCGGTTTTAGGGAATTTTCAATGTTTTTCCTTGATTTCGAGCACGGATTTTTCTAAATAATTTTAAAATAATTTTTGAAATAAATTGGCTTTTGAAAGAATTATTATATAATATTTATAAATTATTTTCAAGCTATAAAATCTATATATTCTCTATAATAAAGGAATTTTAAAGTTTGTTTTCCAAAAACGTTTTCGAAAAATTGTTTTAAAAGCTTGTTTTCTCAAACAAATTATTTTCTATATAAAATACATGTTTTTGCACTATTTGATTGTATGAGAAGGAGAATTAAACGATTGGATAAAACACGTGGAATGGGACACGTGCGTTTATCTTTTCGGTTAATTCCTGACTTATCCGTTTGATCGTTTTGACCTTCGGGTCGTATTTGCCGATGAGATGAGGCAAATATTTTTACTGCTTTCTAGTGTGGCATTGGCTAGCGGTTAGTAAACCGATTAGTGAGAACGTGTGGTATGGAACACACTGTTAATACTTTTTGGATTCCTATATGAGAGTTTGTGACACATTTGTCTAAGAGACGTATTTGCCAGTACTGGACCTTCGGGTCATTTGTCCTTCGGGATGTTTGTCTAAGAGACGTATTTGTCCATTGCGACGTATTAGTCCTTCAGGATGTTTGTCTAAGATACATATTTATTTTTCCTTCGGGATGTTGTCCTTCGAGACGTTTGTCTAAGGGACATGGCGCCTTATTTTGAGAGAACGGTACTTGGCGGGTTTCGGCCATAAGCACATGCTATATCTTTGAGATGATTTCATTGATTTCTTTGTGATTTTCCAAGTGTATCGCCTTTTACATTATTGGCCATTTGAGCCGTTTGAGATATCATATATATAGCGATTACATCTTTGGAAATTGAACTCCTTATCGAGTTCTATTTTTGAGATTTGAGTTTGCCAACACTTGGCGTTTATTTGAGATTTGCCATTCTTGGCGTTTATTTGAGATTTATATTCTCCTTTAAGGAGATATATATGATTGCCATTGTGGCGTATTTTCGAGCTTAGGGATTTCTCTATTAGAGAATATTTTTGAGATTGCCTTTGTGGTTGAGTTTGGGATTCCTTCTATTTAGGAGTTATGGTTTCTCTAAACCATTATTGTTGTTTTGGGATTATACTGATGATACGAGGCATGCTTATGCTTGTTGTTTTAATGTTGAGTTATTTCTTTCGAGACTATATAAGCTTAATGACACTTCATCACTTGAAGTAACCACATGTACTTAGAATTATTTCTTCTCATTTGAGAAGAATTATCACCCTTTTCCCTATGCATCATATTATCACTTACCTTACTAAACTGATTGCTTTAGCTAGACTGACCTGTGTATTTTATACCCGGGTCAGACCGAGTTGTTTCATGTTAGATACCTGCTGTTGGATTTAGTTTATTTGCTTCCGCTTGGATACCCGTTTATCACCCTTTTTGTTGTTGTCCTTTTTGATTTGACTCTGATATGTATATTTTTGACTTGTTGTATATAGTGTGGTCTTCGAACCACTTGTGATGTGTCATTTTGGATTGTACTGGGGATGTATATGTATATATGTGTGTATATCTGTTGTTTGCTGATCTGTGATGTGATGTAAATTTTAGCTGTTGTATTTTGTTCTGATAGATCCATTAGCCACCTATAGTTTTGTGTTAAGCATTTATTAGATATGCCGATCCACTTGAGATAAAAAAAAATTAGTGCATTACTTCAACGTATTTAATAGATGTTTAAGACAAGGCAATAAATGGTCGCTCCTAACCTGCCCTATTCTCTGCATTAACAGACAGTATTACCCAATAATACTCTTTGTTAATGTGAGTCTCGTGGTGGGGCGTCACACCAAGGCTTTGGTATGGGTACCCATTATAGATAGGGTTAGCAATCCCTAGAATGAGTTTGAGTGTGTGTGTGTCTATATATATACATCCATATATATATATAAGCGTGTATTTGTGAATGATATAAAAATGTTTTATATCATGTTAATTTATCTATTGAAGTGGCTTATGAATTCTAGTCGATACGTGGGACGCCATGTTATCAATAGGGGTTTCTAAACGCTTGAACTATGCAAACTGACACGGCATTGTTTTTAAAGTGGGTAAATGAAATAATTTTACCTAAATTATATTTTATATAAAGGAATAATTTTTCAGAAATTATTATAGTTATTTATGGTGTGTTTGGTTGTTAGTGAATGGTAATATTTGATTATTATCATTTGTTGATTGTGTTTTAATAATAAAAAGTTGTTATTATTATAATATAAACAAAGACAAAGAAATAAGAAATGGTTTTATGTAACTAAGGTGAAACGAGTGAATTATATATAAGTATAAATTTATAAATATGATTTATAAATAGAAAAGGAATTTAAAAAAATATAAAGCACTAAACTTACTTTAGTCGTTGGGAAATAATTCGGGTGATGACTGCAGCATCATCAGAAGTGATAAATTGTTACCATTAATAATTTTCTATTTAAGTTTAGTTTTGATAAAATAAGTTTTGATTGTAACATTCCAAGTATGATCTGATAAATATATGAAAATAAGTTTTTTAACTTATTGAAAATAGTATAGAAAAGAAATAAGTTCACAACTGATGAATTTGAACAGGAAAGTAAAACCAAATTTTAAAAATGGTTGAACATTTTGTTTAAGCAAACAAAAGGAAATTTGAATTTGAGATATGAAATAAAAGAATTAACTTAAGAAAAATAGAATGAAAGTGATTTGAATTTGAAATGAAATTAGAATTTGACTTTTGAAATGAAAATGAACTTAAGTTGTAGAATGCAATTCAATTTGAGTTGTAATAAGAATTGAATTTGTTTTAGAATGTTGTTTGGTAAAATTGAATATGAACTTAAGTATTAAGGTGAAATAAAAATAAGAAGCACTGTATATAAACTTAAGCAAATAAATTTATGAAATGGTTGATTAAGTGTTGTTAATATTAAAGGAAATATACTAATTAAATTGTATATGAAATGAAATGTTGTTAAACATGAATTGGATTTGAAAGTGAAGATTAATTAATGAAATGAATGTAAAATATTGGGGATTTTGCCTAAATATATGATTCCCTCCATAATTCTATTTAGAAATTAAGATGAATAATTAAATTTGATTTTAAAGTGAATGGGGATTAAATGAATGTAAAGGGAATTGAAAATAAATAAAAGAATTAGGAATAAGAATGAGATATAATAAGAAACCAATTGGAATAAATACGTAAGTTGTACGTTTATTATTTTATTTCGCATAACTGTTTGATCCGGATTCGAATATACGATTTTGAGGTAATTTACACTGATCCGAGTTAGGGATTTTCACTCGATTTCTTGACTGCGAACCATGGATATGGATTTTTGATTGATTTTGATATTTTCTATCATAGTCTATGGCTATGCAAAGAGAATGGCGGTTTTCTAATGAAGGAACCCGTTCTGAGTCCGCACTAGTGGTTGTGTGAATCATACTTGTTCGAAAGTGAAATTGTGTGATCGAGCGAGTGATCAGGTATGGTTTTTCGTACGGATGATATATGTACATCGTACGGGGTTAATAAATTAAATGTTTACATTAGAAAATATAAATTGATATGTTTATGAATTAATTAGATGAATATTAATTGTTTCATGGTTTCTTTTGTTGCATTTGCCATATTTGCATATAGTTGTTGTATAGTATATGTTATATATTGATACTACTTTCTATATACATGTTCTCATTTGTTATTGAGTGATTAGTAGGTGCGGATGGCGTATGCTTCACATTTGGAGCTCGCTTTCACATTATATTGATTGTATATGCTCGCTAATATAATAAAAGGTACATATCTTGGATTACATATTGTACTTTTATACTTTTTTTCCCTACGTGATGCCTCATCCTCGAAGATGAAATATATATTTATGATTATATATATATATATTGTGATTTACTAGGACCAAACCGTGCAAAGGAGAGCTGGCGAAATTTTCCATAAATTTAAGGCGTTAGAAATTTTTTGAGAATTTTGGAAAAAAATTTGATAACTAAAAAAATTGACTTTGAGTTATAAGTTGAAATGTTGACTTTTGGAAGAGTATTAGTAAATAACTATGAATGAATTTGAAGACTTAGAGAAAATGTTTTTATAAGAAGTTTAACTAATTGATTTCGAAAGTTAAAAGGTTTAATTGAATTTGGTAATCTATTTTAACTAAATGGTTTCTGAAAAGTTAATGGGTTTTGTGGCATTTTTCTTACTTGGTAATTTCGAGGACGAAATTCTTTTAAGGAGGGGAGAAAGTAACGACCCTGTATTTCAGTCGTCCAAATTTGGTTTGTTTAATTGATTTTAAATATTGACAAGTTAAATTTTATAAGTTGAATAACTTATATTTCAAATTTAGCGATTTATTTGATAATTAAATTGTTAAATTTAATAATTGAAATTGTTTAAATAATTGAATCTTGAATTTAATATGAATGAAAATGATTTCTAAAGTTGATTTAAATTCTATTTGAATTAGAATGGAGATAGTTAATTTTTAATTTTGATTTAAAAGCGAATAAATAGAAATTGGAAATTTCTTGGTTAATTAATGTGTAAAAATAGTCATTTTGGGTACTGTCTTGGCTTTCAACGAAATCAGTTTCATTGGATTTGTAATAGTGAGTTGTTATATACTGTCCAATTTCTTGGCGATTGGACTTATCGTTTGATCGTGCGAGTTCGAAATGCATAGAAATTAATTAAAGGAATTTAAACTAAAATTATTCGATTTTGAAAAGCTATCTTCAGTATATGAAGGAACTGGCTCTCGATACATATTTCATTGTGCTCGGAATAGGGGTATAACATATAGAACGTCAGGCGGCACGCTTCGTTTGGAGTTCGGAATTTTCACAAATGAATAGTGCAACGCAAAATTTTCTATAAATAGCCATCAACTTCCTTCATTTGCAAACTAAAACACTAAACCTAATTTCAGCCACCATTAAAACTCCACCATCCAATGATAGATAACGATCGGAGCCTCTAGGAGCCAAATTAGCCAGCGACTTCAACTAGAGAAATGTAGAGCATGACCATACGAAGCTAACCAACGGTTGGATCGAGCTATCGTCGACTGAGGCGGCCGAAATCCTCCTCCGTTTCACTGCGTTTTTGGGTTTAGGTTGAGGGTCTTTGCGCAACGCGCGTACGCGTGCGAGGTGGCCGTAGCCGGCACAGGTTGGGCGTGAGGCGCTGGGGAGACGACGGCGTCATGGCTAGGTCATGCGACGGTGGTTCGTAGTGGCGAGGTGCGATGCGCACGAACGAAACGAAATAAAAAAAAATATCGTGTGCCTGGAAGTGAAGATGCAAGCGTGTATAGGAATGATAGGAGAAAGGTTAAATTCAAATTTAAGTTTAATTAAGTTAATATAATTTTAATTATCTCAAATGTTAATTAATTCATAACTTATTCGTACGAGGTACGTTTCGAGCGCGACAAGTTGCATTGCGTTCGTATCAACGAGAACTACGCTATGGAGTTGGAATGGATAAATTCGGAGCCTGTAGGAATTTTGAGTCAAATTGAACGACCGTTCAATTTTAATTCAATCCATAGCGCTTAGGCGATTTCTGGCATTTTTGTGAGTAAACTCACCTCTCTGGCCTGCATATATTTTTATATAAGTGAGAATAATTTTATTTATGGCGATTGTTGCTTGTTTGGATGTTATACTATATATATATAAATATATTAGTTGGTTTGGACATATTCCCGCCTATTGGAGCGGATGAGACCCTATTACGTTCCCGTGTAAGAGCGGATGACCCTTTGTATACGAATCCCGCCTCGATGCGGTTGATTTATATTTTTATGATTATATGTTGTTTGTGATGCAGGATGACAGGTTGGAGGGATCCAACAGGATTCCTCACCACTGTTGATTTATTTTCATATATATGCTGATATATGATGTTTTGGATGCCATGATGACGTCTTTGATGTGATTTGACTTATTTAGTGTTATGGTAGCACCGGGCCTTATTTTTGGTTTTTTGAAATATTGAAATGATGATTTTGATTTTAAAAGGGTTTCGAAGTAATTTTGAAGGTAAATACGTTCTAATAATTTTGAAGGTAAATATTATATAAAAGTTTAGTTTTATGAAATGCTTTGATTTGAGATTTTTAATAAATTCACATAAGGATTTATAAAAGTAATATTTTATAACTAAAGAAGTTAATTTACAATTGAAATTTATAAATGTTAGTAAATGGTTTTGAAGTTGATTTGGTAAATGGATTTATAAATGGATTTTATAAATAAATTTGATTTAAAAAGAAATGGATTTTAATAGTAAAAAAATTAGTTTTTATAAAAGAATGGATTTATAAATAGATTTTGTAAAAAAGAAGTTTTAATAAATAGAATTTTTATAGATCGAAAGGAGATTTATAAACATAGTTTTATAAGTATAGAAATGATTTATGTTGAGATTTAATTATGGATTTTTATTTAAAGGAGTTTTGAAAGAAATATTTTGATGAAGTTAAACGTTTTAAAAAGTAAATTATCTTTTGGAAGTAAAGGTTTTGGAAATAATAATTCCAAATGGAACTTTAATGGTTTTGAAAAATATTTTAAATGTGATAACTATCGGAAACATAGATTTCAACATTTATTGTTGTAATAGACATTTTCGGGAGAAGGAAGGAAGGCATGGACTATAACACTGTTGTTATAGTAAATGATTTCCGAATGGAAATATTTTATATAGTATATGGGATTTATCTATATATAATTTACCAAATCCCTATACTACTGTTTTGGGTTATTGTAACGATGTTTTACGCAACATTCGTTTTGACCCAATAAAATTATGTTTTGAACTTCCATTGCGAAATACACGAATCAGTTCTTATGATCGTACTAAAGGCTTGGTGGTGTAGGAGCATTGCTTTCTATACTTAACACCCGTTCGAAGGGGTATGAACTCTGGAGTTGTACGGTTATAGAAATCTATTTGGCGTGTCTCCAAATGGTAGTGTTATTGGATATACTTATACCATTGATATAAGTATATGGAAATGTTTTCCAATATAAAAAGATTTGAAATGGTTTTGTAAATATATCTTTTTAAAGATAATTGGAAGTAAATAATTGGAGATTGAATTTAATTAATAAAAATTAATTAAATGGGCCTAGTGATTGCTTAAGTGGTACATATTGTTTGTGCTGCTTTGATGGTTAAATAACCGACTATCAAATAATTTGGCCTCTTTATCATTATTGATCTGGAGAGACCGAGGTTGGATTTATCCGAGAACCACTTCGGACCAATGTATATGCGTTCGAATGTGCAGGTTTGGAAGATATTGATATTTGGGATTTTCGTAATGAAGGACTGCTTGTTGATCATTTGGGGATATACTCCCAATATACATATAGTAGTAGTGGTCTTTTCATTTTGAAATATCTAATGCAAGGACTATTCGCTGCTAATCTTAGGGGTAATTCCCAATAGGACGTGGTAGGAGAGTGCCTTCGGTTTGTTCTGTTCCTGGACAACCTGTATGGATGGACGTCTGACAGTGCATTCTTGAGATTTCATCGTTGACTTTTATAAGCGCACGTATGTTGGGTGGCGAAGAAGGCAACTTCTCTTAGCTTAACACCCTTCTTTGATACGTACGAGCTCAGAGGTTGTATGTTTGTGAAAGTCAATAGTGATCGAAGGAATGGCAGTGTGACATTCAAAGTGATATGTGCTATGTGAAAGGTAAACGTGACCTTTAGCCTCACACCCGAAAATGACCGTAACAAGGTAAATGCGGCAAGGCTATGTGGTTTGCAACTATTAGGATATGATCATCCCCTTCTAGATATATTTATTCCTACTATGACGTTCGGGATTTAAATTATTGTGCATGTATACTATGAGGGCCCTAGAATATGTCGGTAACGACCGAGGTGATGACATATTCAGTACTATCTAGCGAGAAAGGTAGGCCCGCCTTATGTTGGTAGAGGGCAGATGTTCTATGCCTCGGTACATTCCTTTAGAGATGTACCACCGGAAGGTAGTCCCTTCACCTAGTCATTTGTATGGAAATACATTCTCTAATACGTGGCTGCCATTTTGTTTGTAGAACCCACGTTTGTGGCTAGTATGCTGGAATTTAATCAATGTAAAAATTTTAGCTATTTAAAATATTATTTGTATACTAGACATTAGTATAATATAATAGGATTTGATATGAAAGGTTTTGGTTATCGTAAGGTTAAAATTCGTCCGTGTTTATGTGTGGGCATGGTCTTACGAGATACCTTTGTTTTGATAAAAAAATTATAACTTTAAAATAAATTCAGTTGAGATGTGTTATCTCACGCTGGTTTACCAGACTGGTCCGAGCGTTCTTCCCTTTCAATTCTCGGGTCAGACCGAGTATATTTACAGATGTAAATTTGGATGCTTTGGAGCTTCGGCAGACGAGCTGGAAGTCTTCTCGTCGTATTCACCTATATATTTATTTTTCGCTGCATTGATGTGTAAATTATTGGCAATTGTAAGGACGGGTTATTATAAATGTCCAAGCTGATTATTAGTGATTGATTGTTGTACTCTGATGGATGTACGTATATTATATTACAGTTTCTGTTTTGTAAAGATCATTGATATGATATTTTACGTTTTTCCACTGCGATTGTGAGATTCTGTAATTGTTTTTGTTTCTTTCTCTCTTCTTCCACTCTTCTCGTCTTCTCTCTTTCTTTCTTTCTCATGATTATCCGTCTTTCCATTCGGTTTGGGTTGGACATGTGTGGTTTATTGTCAGCTCTAAATGGGTCGAATTAGCAGGTCGTCACATTGAATGTATACTAAAGTGTTCACAATATTTCGAACAACTTTTAAACGACAAAAAGTAGAAAATTCGAAAAATGATTTCCGACCACATTTTCGATTTTTCTTCGAACTAAATATTTTTGTAAATAAATTTTGAAAATCATTTCACTGTCACTAATTATTTAAAAGATTTTTAATTTAGTTATAAAATCCATTGGTTAATTATTTAAAATTATATTAAAAAACCATATTTTAAAGTGATTAAATTACACGTCGTTTCAGGTTTCTTTGGGCTCTTTTGATGACGATGGATGAGCAGGGGGCTCCTTATTTATCTAATATCTATTTTTGCTAGTATGAGATGTTTGTTTTATGTATTGGTATTTTGTATCAGCAAGTGTAAAGGCGGGTTGTTATAACTGCTTAGGCTGATGGTAATAGTAGTACTTTAATTATAACTCTGATAGCTCCATGTTGGGGAGTAACTTTATGTGCTATCGTATTATTATATTATATTTAACCATTCTGTTGTGAGTTTTTTGTTCTGTTTATTTTATTTTACCCTATGATGTCTTGCCTTTCGTATACTTGGGCTACGACACACAAATACCATGGATGTATTACGTGCCACCAAGAGTACGAAAGTTGGGTCGTCATAATGCACTTGCTTCCATTTTGGCTACTAAAGAATCCTTCCTTCTTTTGAAATTCCAATAGAGTTTCTTACTCTTTCCAAAATTTCCATGATTAATACATGTTGTGGATTAAATAAGATAGTTTTAATAAATCTCTAAAGCAAAATACACCTACTTAATGGTAACATTGTCAATTTGTCAAGTACAACCACTAAGCTAATATAGTTTAGATTAATATAACAATCATAAAGGTAAATTCATGGGATTTAAGTAAAATATTTTGTACTTTCATACACTATAGTTGGTTTTAAGGAATGACAATCATACATTTTTAGTATTTTATGGACCTTTTGGTCTTCGTCTAGTATGGAAACAATCATACTTAATTGAATCTAAATGGAAAATATATCACATAATATCCAAAAAGAGGTAAATAGTAGAGAAATAATATATGCATTTCCAATATACTTTTAGATGTTTTGGTGTTATGGAAATAACTACTAGCATTGTTTTCAAAATGGTAATATTGATACACACACATACACTATTTAAACATCGCATATAATGAAATGGAGCATTTTCAATGCTCTTGCTCAAGAGCCCAATATCAACTCTTTCAACGCTCTTACTCCCACAATACAAATACTACATCTTGGGTGATAATAACTACACCCACCTAAGCACCTTCCCTCGCACGTTTATCCTCTCATCCAATCAATTACTTCACTTATCCACCCACCTACATTTTTTATTTTCTCAAAAATATAAATTGACTTCTTCTCTCTCTCACTCTCCAAGCAATGGAATCAAAATTTCTCCCTTAATTTCTCCACAGTCGGTCTTTTTTCAACAATGCTTCATTAATACATATAACCCAACTAATTTGTTTCCGACTAAGCTCCCTATCAACTTTAGTTATGCATGAATATTCCATTTTTCCCAAATTTAGTAGTCCTAACTAAGATAAATATAGTAAATAATAATTTGAACCTCAAATTTGGAGTTAAGATAAAAATTGTAAAGAACCTTCATTGCCACTTCAATAAAAAATATCTGATAACAGGAAATTATTGTCAAGGAAAAAATTTCTCAGCATTTTTGCATCAAGGACAGACCTTCAGTATTTTAGCCTGAAGGACAACTTTCTTTAGGTATCAGTTTTTAAGTTTTTAGGTATTAGTTTGTAGTTATCGGTAGCAGTTTTTAGGTACCAGTTTTTAGTTTGGTAGTAGTTTTGGAAGAATGTTTGTCCTTATAAATAATTTTGAAATAATGTTTGTCCTTATGGATAATTTTTAGGAGAATGTTTGTCCTTGTGGTTAAAATATTGAGGTGGTGTCCTTGAGGCTAAAAATATACAAATTTTTGTCCTTTAAATTAATTCCCCTTATCCGATAATTATTATTTTTGTTGTTGTTTTAGTAAGAAAATGAAATGATCGATAAAATCAATTGTTATAGAAAATAATATAATATAGTTAGATATAATCAATTATCATTATTCTTTCTTAGAAAATTTATAGGATTATAAAAATATTGACTTGCATGCATATTCTAAATATAATTAAACATCTTAATTCATTAACTTCTAAACTTAAATTAATAATATATTTTCACTTATGTTGTTCGTTTCATATCGTTCTGCCATTAATGGTTGATAAGATTGAAAATAATGTCATTTGAGGATTATATTTCATTTCATTTCTATATTTCTAGGTTACACATAACCGATCACATTTACTTTCATCATCTTTTAAGTTAAGATGAGTTTTTGAACAATCTGATTTGATTTTATTAACTTTTAAATGGCATTAATAAGTGTTTAGGCAGGAGCAAATAGTATAGCTCACATCTTTCAAGAGCAGAAAAAATGAATATTACTTATACAAGGATGTCTGACACTATAAAATTATGATAAATATTCACCCTATCGTGGTTGCTTCATACCTACTTTAACCATGCATTAGATTATATAAAGCCATTATATTTTCATGATTTCATCTTGTATATGTACATACTACTCATATTATTATGAGTTCACCTATAGCGCCATCTTAAGTAAGAATATAAATTGTTTTAGAGAGGATAATGAAGAGAAAAAGGTAAAAAGTTAATATATATTAATAAAAAGGTAAATTAGCGTGAAACTTATGCACGAATATTACCTAAGGGTGACTGTCAAAAATTAACAAAATTAAAATCATTCAATTAAAATCTATAACATCAACAAAATTTATCAATAATGATGTCCGCAACTATGATTTCCCGTTGTAAAATCAATCAAGCATTTATTAAGAATAAAATGATGTGAAATTCAAGCTTTTATAGTATAAGACAATTTCATAAAAAACATACCAATTCAATGCTAAAAATGAAAATAATAGTGTAATAATTTAACAAATCTTGTGTAACAAAAAATATTGTTGAAATTAAATAAAACAAATCTCATAGAACAAACATATAATTTGACTACTAAAAAGGAGGAATGGTTGGGTTTTGAAGGGCTCTGAAGATTTTACATAGAATTTCTAGGTGGAAAGTCTATGACGGAATCAGTAACGTCAGATTCATTTGATGGATTAATCAATAAAATAGGAATAAACATAATCTTATTAGAAGGTCCATAAATGTTTAACAAGATTTCTTACTGTAAACCTTTGCTTTTTCTATCGTTTTTTAAAAGATTGCTTACTTATAATTTACTTTAAAATATCCATTTAAGGATGTAAGTACTTTCACAAATCCATCAAAAAGGGTTAAAGATAAATGTTATTAAAACATTTCAATAACAAACCCAAAACCATTTCACTTATGCTTATCTTTGAAACATTAATATCTGGTTAAGTTTGATTGTCGACTAATCGATTATCTAGTAAAAACAATTGCCTATACAAATCAGTGTTCATATACTTAACTCATTTCCAACATTTCAACTTATACTATTCCTTGCTAAGAGTGAAGCCAGATAAGTTAGAGTACTGGTTGCATCAAAGCTTTGCCTAGACACTTCATTCTTGAATCTCACAAATAGATAAGTCTAGTCGTCGGCTTTTAGTGTTATGTATGTATTAATGATTTCCATAAACAAGTAACAAATAACGTGATTAACCCATTTCTGACAATCCTGATTTAACTCTTCCTCATTCAAGAGGGAAACCCAATAGGTTAGAGCTTTATTGCTTCGTCCATATTCACATCAATCTTAACTCTCACAAATAGATATGCCTACTTCATCGAATTTTAGCGTTAAGAAAAGTTAATTACCTTTTAAACAAGTAAGTAAACAACAAGATAAGCACATGTCCAATATTCCAACTTAACTATTACTCGTTAAGAGGGAAACCGGTAGGTTAGAGCTCTATTGCTCATATCCCTACTCGACATCAATCTTAACCCTAAGAAATAGAGAAGTCTACCTCATCAGCTTTATGTTAAGTCTGGCTAACTACCTTTTTCAAAACTTTAAAAATACTTGTAAATAGGTTTTAAATATCTTTGTAAAATATTACTTGAAACTAACTAATTTGTAATTTGATGAAAAACATGTTTTATAATATAAAACCTCTTTCTTTAAAAATACATGTATTTATTAAAAAAATATTTAAACTTCTAACCAACTTTAAAATACTTTAAAACATGTTTGAAAATTTCTCTAAATAGATTAAAGAAAAATAACAATTTTAAAATCATTTTTGAACACTTAAACCCATAAGCAACTTACTGCAGCATTTACAAATTCAATTAAAAGTCCTTGTTAAAAACAACATTGAAAAGCACGATCTTTACGACTAGTTTTAACCACTTTAACAAATGATAAAATTTTTATAGTAAGTACTACCCTTAGGGTAAAAAAATGTAAAGAAACCACTAAGAATATCTTCCAATTTATTTATAATAATTCCCGAGAACAGGTTATATTTACGAAGTCTATTTATAACCACATTTTTGTTCCAACTTTCACAACTTTGGTTCACAATTTCTATAACTTTCCAAACCATCTCTTTACTATAAAATACATCAAAACATGTGTAGAGAACAACCAAATCAAATTATCCCAAGTTAAGATCATAAATATACAATTTACATAAGTTAAAGTTTAAGGGATATCAAAGTGCACTTATAATGACTATTCTCGCTTCGAACACTTTCAAACATACTTCAATTCAACACACAATCCAAACAACCATTTAAACATCAAGTCAAGGCCACACCACATGTTTAAGAGGGTAATAGAAGTGACGTTATACAATATAAAGTTGCCATTTTCTTTCAAAAACAAGAGAGGTCTAAAGTTCATAACTTTAATTAGTTAATGTCAATTTAACTTTATAATTAATGCACACAACATTTGCACACAATATATACAAACAAAATAGTGAGACAACTACTTAGATCCAAGTCAAACACATGCTTAAGCACAACCCAACTCAAGTACACTTCCAACCATCACCAAACTCCTAAAGATTCAACATTTAGCACTACCAAACCAAGACAACACCTCCCCTCCTCTTCCATTGCTCACAACCCATCCTCCCTACCTCCTCCTTCACTTTCCATCCACTTTGACTATAGATCTATGACGACCCACATTTCGGAGGGTTTAAATCGACAATAATCCATACAGATCCGACTTCAACAATCCAGAACATAGATAATCAATGGGGTTAATTAAGAAAGATAAGAAAAGAAGAAGAAAACAAACACAGAATCTTGCAGCGGAAAGATAAAGTATAATAATCAAATTAAGTTCATGAAGCTGTTTATATTATACATTTGATTATAATTTATACAACATTTATCAGAGTTATATATACAACGGTGAAAAATAGATAATGCAGCAGAACAACATGATGCATGGAGTAATAATATTAATAATATACCAAATCTTCGTCTTCGTTCTCCAGAATAATCTTCAATGCGCTGAAAAACTCAAGACTGGCCTGAGCGTAATGAAAAGACAAAACACTCGAGTCAAGACTAACATATCCTTATGTAAGTCAAATTGATAACACGTATAACATGAGTGTAACAACGTCAGAGATGTTTACGGGATTTTACATCTCCTATCCAGTGTATAACATGCGTTCAGTAACTCAAGAGATGTTACGGGATTTTCCATCTCTTAATGATCCACCAAATTATTTATATATAGTAGAATACGCTACATATATAATGTCTAATCAGTAAAATAAATATTTTTCTTAGTGTTAAGGCTTTACATTAATCCCCTTTAACGCGTTTTTAAGCATTGACGTACAGTTTGCATTTGACACCACCAGTAGCACGTCGGTAGTCAGTGATGCGCCGTGATACGACAACACTAAACCAAAATCGTAGGGGTCTCATATAAGGATAAAAGTATGACAAGGCACGTGAGGCAATGCCCAAGGTAGGATACTACCAGTTTACCCTTCTCGGTTGGTGGTAACCCAAAACGGCCCACTGCGTCCAACACTCCCAAAATTAGAGGGTGCGCACCAACCAATCACAATGTAAATGATGGAAATACGAAGAAGTGTGTCCGCTAGAGGTAGCTAGCCTCATTGACCGGTACGGCTCCTATTTTAGTCATTTCAAATTGACACAAGTGTCAGGCCAATCCATCATCGTTCTCTTTCTTCAAATCCAGCAAACGACGCCAAATCCAACCACTTCGTTCTGGAGTCTCCTCCGCGTACAAAGTTGTTAAAGTGGTTCCAATATTGACAGAGAGTATGCCAATAAGTGGCCCCGGTCTCTTTAATAACCAAATGTCGTTTTACACACCGGTTGATACTTTTATATTTCGAAAACAATTCGTACTTGATATCAAAATATCATATTCGCTTTAAAATCAAATCCATTTCGAAATCATCATATTTACTCAGAATATACCATTTCATTTCAAAATCATTTCGCCTTAATATCCCGATTTGTTCCAAGTTTCAGTTTAGGTTATAACTTCATTTTAACCCAATTCATATTTAAATCCAAGATTTAAATATAAACATTCCACCCTTTTGATTAGTTTGAATTTTTTAGAAAATAGTTAAATAGTATTAAGATAGTTAAGTAGTTAAAATATTTTAATAGAAAATAGTTTGAGTATTGAAAATGGTTTATATTGGTAAAATAGTTTGGAAAATCAAAACAATTTGAATATTTAAAAAGGTAGATTTTTAATAGTTTATACTAAAATAATTTATTTGAAGATAGTTTCAAAGTCAAACCGATTCAATTCCAAATTTCCTAGTTTAAATCACTTTAAATTTCCATTTCGTAATCGATTCAATTTCGATTTCAAGTCGAATTTTACTTCGATCCCAAATTAACACATTCAATTCCAGATTAATTTCACTTTCAATTCAAAATTAATTGCAATTTCAGTTCCAAATTAATTTCAATTCCAATTCCAAATTAATTTCAATTCCAATTCAAAATTAATTTCAACTCAATTCCCAAATTTAAACCATTTTGATTTATATCAATTCCAAGTTCAATTTTCAAAATATCGATTCAAAACACTTAAATCAAATTTACCTTCAATACCCAATTTAAAATCCAAATTTTCAAATATAATTCAATTCCGAGCTCAATTTTGAAATATCGTTTTATATCACTTTTACTTAGTAATATTCAAAGTTCTAATAAAAGTCCAATCCTTTAAATCAAATCAATTTCTGAAATTGAAATAATATTTCGATTATAACTTAAAAATCTCAACTTCAATTATATAAAACATTTCGTTTACCAAACTTAAATTTTAACATTTCGAGCTCCAGTTCGAAAATAATTCGATTTCCATAAATTCGATTTTATTTTCTTAAAATCAAATCATTTAAACAATTTCAAATCAAAATTTCTGAAATCATTTAATTTAACTAATCCGGTGTCCATATATAATTTTCTATCCTATGGCCAAGTGGATCAGTTATTTCAATTTAATTGCAGGGATGGATATATATCATTTCAATCCAAATCACAGTGTCATAGGTATATATCATTTCAACTTATTTCTTAATTTATTCGAAATAATTCAATTTACAGTTTTATATACTGTAAATAATATACAGGATATATAAAAATAATAAACATCCAAATCTCCAAAACATCAATCAATAGCATCCATCACAATCAATATCCAAATTAGCCAATAATTCACAACAATTTCATAGTTATCAATATCAGGTAATTTACTGGCAATTAAATTCAAATTTCACATTTAACTGTCAATTTTAATACTACAGTCAATTCATATGTTAAGTTCATTTTCAAATAACAGTCAATAAAATTAGATGACTTCATGATTCAATTTTAACGAACATAAAATATTATAATACGCCGTAAGCGTTAAAAACACTCACCTTTTTTTGACGCTTTCGCGTTTTGATTCCGATGCGTTCGAATTTAACTAAAAATTCTACAAGCTCTAAACCCATCCAAGCCAGTTTCATGTCGTACATCTCGATGATACGAACGCAACACGACTGATCGCGTTTGATTACGACCCTAAACGAACAAGATATTAATTTTATAAGCTTATGGAATTTAAATAATATATAAATTAGTTAACCCTATCATTGATTTCAGGTTAACCACCTTTTAAAAAAATTAGCTGCGATAATCTTCTTCCCTAATCTTGAGTTGACCACGACCCTCTCCTTTTGACCGTGCCTCCACCCCACCACGTTGCAATTCCGACCATCGCACCTCCTCCCCTAGACTCGCCTGACCTCCAACTACCCTCCACCCCAACGGCATCGCCATCTCTGCCCTGTAGCTCCTCCACGAAACCAAATTAGATTTGATGTTCATCTTGCCCTCGCTGCTGCCACAGGCCATCGGCCTCTACGACACTCACGCCGTAGTTCGCCTACGTCACCACCTTCTTAATGCCACTGACCTTAGCCTCCCTCATCCCCTATAGCAGCCTGCCGACACTAGTACAAAACAGATCGGTTGCTTCGCCTCATTTTTGTCGGTTGTCCATAAAACCGACACAAATAATGTAATTTGTGTCGGTTGTTTATTAACAACCGAAACTATTGACTTATGGGGTAAGAAGAAAATGTTAAAAATGTAATTTGCATCTGTTGTTCTTAAGAAACTGACACAATTGAAGGGAAGCAATAGATTTACTCGTGTCGGTTGTTTGAACAACCGACACAATTAAATACAATAGCATCGGTTGTCAAAAAACCGACACCATAGGCACACAACTTTCCCCCCAGATCCATTTCAGCCGCCCCCATCTTTTCCCGCGAACCCTAAATTTTAGAGGGAAAATATTATCTTCGCGTCTATCGTTGCTGTCTTCATCCGATCATTAGTTCCCACAGTGTCCCAAATTTTAATTACCTAGCCCTAGTTCCCAATACTAAATTCCAATATTCCTTCGCTCCATTCGCTCTTCAATTTCTCCACCCTAACTCGAATACTTCCATGATTGTTCAACGCAATTAGCCGATAGCCTAATTCCTATTCGATGTCGTCAAAAAGAACAAAAATCAAAAGAGGTACGCTGCTGCTTCTTTTCATTCCTCTTTTTTTTCCATTTTGATTGCTGTACTGAGATAGCAATGCTGAACTGAATCACTTTTGGTTTTGTTTATCAAGTCTTCCTACAATAACAAAGTTAAGAATAGGAGTTACTCTATTAGTTTGGAAGCTGAAGGATTGACTGATTTTGAGAATGTTTCGGCTGTGTTTAGGTCTGCATTAGACATTGAGATAGGAAAGAGAGAATTAAAAGGGCAGTTGAGAACAAGAGTTACTCTTTTTGTTTGGTTGTTGAAGGATTGACTGATTTTGGGAATGTTTAGGCTGCGTTTAGGTCTGCAGATGCATTGGGTGTGCAGTCTGTTCGTCTGCTCATGTCATTTCTACATATGGTTAGAAAAGGCATTGCTAACTTCTGAGGTGAGCTGATGTGTTTTTGGTTTCTTTTCTATCTTCGTATTAGTGTAATTTTAGGGGATATAGTAGGGTAGATTGTGAAAATAAATCTATATTTTAATAGTTTCTACTGAATTTTTTTCTCTTGCTTCGAAAGTATTAAATGAATTAAAAGTTGGAGCTGAGCATAATTAGATACTATGTTGTCTTTTAGAACAATTGATATGCTGAGATTCTCATTCACTCTTGAAAATGAACCTAGGACATTCTTAAATATCTGTTGTGGCAGCTATTTGGTTCTCGGAGAGATTGTAGCTTATTGTGTTAGTGCATTTGTATCATATAAACTTCTGAACCTTAGTAGACGGAACCAAAAGCGTTTACCAACAGCAACGCGGTTAAGAAACCAAAGTGTCCACTCTGGCGCATCAGATCCCCATTCCTATAAATATTCACAGACTAATCCCCTCTGTTGCTTCGTATTCTTCCTCTTTAACTCTTCGTTTAATTATTATTTTTCACTTATATATTTTGTTCTTTAACCATGGCTGAAGAAGGAACTGCCAACTGCATTGATATTATTCTGGCTATCCTCTTGCCTCCTCTTGGCGTTTTTCTCAAGTTTGGCTGCGGGGTATATGCCGTCACAATAAAAGCATTCCTTCATTATGATTTATAAGCATATTGCTCATGTATATTTTTTCTTTTTATTCTCTTTTTCAGGCGGAGTTTTGGATATGTTTGGTACTGACTCTCCTTGGATACTTACCTGGTATCATCTATGCTGTGTATGTCATCACCAAGTAGAAACATAGAAGCAAGGTATTCTTATTTTTACAAAATATACATGTTTTTTAGAATAAAATGCTTGAATATTTGATCAACTTGAATTTGATACAGGGAACTCAGAGAACTTCTAGGATGGTGTTACTTTTGATTTTTTGTTTGTGTTTTGACTTCTTTTATACGCATATTCATGTAGATCTCAAGGTTTGTAAATTTGCATAATTTGTTACTCTTTGCTTGAGCTTTATTTCTCACACCTATAATTTCAACTCTTATGTGCACGAGTCTTATGTCTTACTGAAGCTGTTTGCTCCTCGGCTTGTTATTTGTGTTATAATATATTGCTATATACTTATTTGGTTGATACATTACTCTAGCAATAAGATTCTCAACAAACAGAATCACTTGTTCTCAACGTTTAAAGTAATTGTGATTGCTGTACTAGTAACAGAATTCTAAGAAACGCAAAGAAATATAGGTTGATAATAATAAAATGTTGAACGTAGAAAATGTAGGAAGACTTGATAAATACAATACATGACCATGCAATAAATAATACTTGGTCCAAATCCATATTTAAAATATAATTATTTTCCAAGTCATTGTCCTTTTGCTTTTATTATCCAAGTCCTTGCATTTTTACTACAAATATTTGCAATATTTGTATTCATTTTGAACATATCAGTATACGATCACCATTCAACATTTAGAATACCTTTTCCCCCTATTTTGTTGTACATATTTGTGATTTTTAGCGAGAAACAAAGTAATATTTGTACTCCCAGATCATGGACTGCGATCATGGATCTGGACTGCGATTGTTATTGCTTAAGTTGCTTAGGATTTCATTAAGAAAACCAAATTTTGGCAGCGTTTAACAAATTTTGGCAGCGTTTAACCATTTGGAACCGTGTTGGGTATATAGTGATGTTTAATTCAAAGGATCACTCATTATCTCATTCATAGTAATTGCTCATGTATTAGATTTAATTGCGGGTTAACTCTATTTCTACCTTTGACACATGAATGATTAGTGTGTATGAGTCAGCAAAAGTTTTAAGAATTGGCGTATGAGTACCGAAATTTATTCGTTTAATCACCCCATTATCATATTTGCCAATGACATCTGGATTTTCTACAAACTATATCTGTTTAATCACCCCATTATCAAATTTGCCTTTTAACCCTTGGAATTTATATTGTATTATTTTAAAAAGTTAACTTTTACAGGCTTCGACGCTTGAAATCTACAATGAAACAATACATGATCTATTAGCACCAAGTCGATCGAGTAACTATGATTCTGCTTCTCAGAACAAACAGCATACCATCAAACACGATCCAAATGGCAACACATGTGTAACTGATCTTACCATTGTAGATGTGTGTAGCATTAAGGAAGTTTCTTTTCTTCTTCGTCAAGCAGCACAAAGCAGGTAACATTTTATTGTATTTATCGCCTTCAAGTTAAGAATTTATGTTTGACCAAACATGCCTGTGGCAACTTCTTTCATCCACTCCTTTAATTAAGCATGCCTTGATTGATCCTTATCATCCATTAGCCTAATAATGCTTCATTATATAAAAAAAATTAATATATATATATATAATAAATAAATATGGAATTTGAATTATAAGTCACGGTCGTAGATAAATTATAATCATCATTTGATATAGATAAAGTGATAAATATTTTAATCAAAAGAAATAATTAGTTTATGGTTATATTTGTCTCTGAATGAGAAAATGGGTCCAACTCACAAAGTATATTTTCACTCAAAATATAGGGAGGAAATGAAATAGATCATATAATTAATCCAATCCGTATAGTCTGATTTGTAATCTTCAAGGGATAATCGGAATCTACGGCAATGGGAAATAGTAATATATGTGAAATTGAAGAGATAAAATTGTTTAGCTCGAAATAATGTCGATAATGAACTTTAATTTACAAATCTCAAAGTAAGACCGGTGATGAAAAATATATTGGGTAGCGAAAATAATGTTCTGGTAGCTGTAATAGATGTCAACTAAGTCAAACAGCGAAGGGACTCAGAAACACAAACTCTGAATGACATTGTTTATTCATTTGATTACAACACTCATTTGTCACTTACTTATATAACACATAAGGAATACAATCAATTAGTACCATATTTTAACAAATTCTAAGTTCAACAAAAATGAAATAAATAAAACTGGTAATTATAACCAATCAAACTAAAGACTTCATGATTCACTTATCCCCATCTAAGACAACACAACACAATCTACAAACCTATGAATTTCATAATGAAAATTGACAATTTACAGTTTAGGTGAATAAGCAAGTCAGACTTTAGACAATACGTACTTAAATAATTGGCTGAGCAAATCTTGTGCACAATGTGTTGATTGAGTAGTCAAATTGAAAATAGCTGTAATCACAAGTACCTCTCTTTTTATCAAAAATATAGCCGTATTATTAAGTGATCTCTGGGAAATCTCTGGGTAATATATCGTAGGTTGATCCGTATTATTAAGTGATCAAACAACATAAGCTAATAAATTCAGCAAGGGGAACCAAAGCATAGCTGTGAAACATGAAATAAATTTACAAAGAGGTCAAATGAGTATTATTAAGTGAACTTGCTAAAAATATCAAATGTTTCTTCCCTTTCTCTTGTTCGATTATACAATTTCAAGTAAATTTATTTTTTGAATTTATAAATTACATTTCTTTCTCTGCTTTAATTATGTATTTTCCAAATATTTTCCTACCTATGTATGTTTCGAATTGGTAAACTTTAACCGTCTAAATTCGGGTTCGGTAAAAGCATCTTTCATATTGGAACACTGAATAGGTTATACATCTTTTCAAATTCTGCAGCTATTTCCTCCTTCCTCAGGGTATTGGAGGCATGGACGGTGCAGTGGCGTCGGGGTTGAACTAATGTAGTGGAATCTGAAAATGTTTGCGGTGACTGGGGTTTCGTGGATCGCGATTAAAGGGTCCGATTCGGAATTAAGAGGTTTCCGGCCTGAGAAACGAGCGGCGGTCTGCTGTGACGGAGGCGATGGGGATTTGTGAAGCAAGGTAATTTAGTCTTGTACATTTAACGTAAATATGATTACTGAACACCAATCCACCAGAATGCAATCAAAATTTGTGTATATAGATGTTTTAAAATACATCTTTTCCACCACCAGGTCTGTTGGCAAAACACAAATGAATGAACAATCATCTAGAAGTCACTTTGTCTTCACTTTGCGCATATCTGGAGTTAATGAGGTATTATTTCTTAGTCTTAAACGTGCTTGTTACAAGTTTAATTTCATTGATTTCTAGATGTCATTCATGACAATAGAATTTCTGTATATAGAACACGGAACAACAAGTACAGGGGGTGTTAAACCTTATAGATCTTGCTGGAAGTGAACGAATTGGTAAAAGTGGTGCAGTTGGTGAACGTTTAAAGGAAACTCAGGTAAATTTAATTTGAGGGTATGTTCACATGTGACAAACAGATGAATTTGGTTTACTTGTATTTTTAATTAATTAGTAAACAAATGAATTTTGAACACTCGCTCTAATTAATAGGCATATTTCAGTACTCTCTTCTGTTACCAAAGGTTTTGAAGTTGATGTTCTTAATATTATATTGAGCCAAATTAGAGACAAATTGTTGTAATGTATTACTTTTAAAACCATATATGAAAATAAAACTGAAAGCTTGTTGCATTTTAGTAGTAGTTATTTGGTTTCGTCATTGCTAGTTTTTCTTAGAGACATATGATAAATTTCCCAGGCAATCAATAAAAGCTTGTCAGTGTTGAGTGATGTCATTTTTGCAATCAATAAAAGCTTGTGAACTTTGCAACGAGTTTGAATGCCTCAGCAGCCCAGCCGTTGAATCTACTGCTAGGCAACTAGCACGCGACATTTTAGAGCTGCGCGAAGGAAATCGTGCATTGGGATCCTACGCCATCAATGTCAAATATAAGGTAATCATCATCGTACTAACATATATCTTTTCTCAAAAAGGGAAAAAAAGGAATAAGAAGAAATCTGTCATAATACAGTGCAACAGTTGTGCAATACAACAAAATTTGAATATTATACCATCTGCCAGCAAATACAAATTTTGATGCAGAGAGATAAAATGGGTAAGTCCACTTTGTTATGACACTGTCATATTCCTTTTAACTCTCTTCTTCTTTTTTGATGGACTTTATAGTTGGAAGCAATGCTGGCTACTTTTTCTTTGAAGAGAGTATTGCTTTTTTAGTTCCATATGGTAGCTCATTTGCAAAACACTGACATTTCAAATGAAATGTGCAGTAGTTGATTTCAAGTTCATTTGAATAATTTAAACATGTATTGGGTTAATTATTGTCTTTTGTATAACAATTCTCTTAATTGCAGGACTTTGTACGAGACGATTCTTATAACCAACAAGAGATAGACGAGGTTCGAGAGAATTTAGCTAGTTATATCATGTATAATTGGATGTAGTTGTTTTTTGTTGTGTACGCTGATCTTTTGTAACGTACGTTGGTATTTTGTTATGTACGTTATGTTTGTGATAGATTATATTCTATTTTGTTCTATAAACAAGAATTATGTTGATGGATAATATAATTATATTTTTTGTTCAATCAGTTCATAGTAACGTTCGTTTATAAAAAAATTAAAATTCAATTTCATATTGTTTTTATAATTTTAAACGGTAATAATATTTTTTTTTTGCTTCAGATATAACTTGTGTCGGTTGTTACTTCAAAGGGAACCGATACAACTGCATATCAATTGTGTCGGTTGAAAAAACAAACATAACCGACACAAATATCAATCATTTGTGTCGGTCGTCAATAAGGAACCGACACAAAACAAGCAACAGTTGTGTCGGTTTTTCTTAAAGGACCTACACAATAAACCGCGGTTTGCTTCACTATACAAGCCGATTTGTGTCGGTCCTATTAGAAAGACCGACACAACTGTTCATAGTTTTGTGTCGGTTCTCTATTACCAACCGACACAAATAATTGATATTTGTGTCGGTTGTACAACCGACACAACAGAAAAATGTCTTTTGTGTCGTCTTCATTTAAGTCGGTTGTAAAACCGACACAACAGGGGTTACACAACTGACACAAATGACCAGTTTTGTACTAGCGAGGTCACTATCTACATCGAAGTTCAACCACGAACTGCGGCCAATTCGCCACGCCAAAACCAATCTCCACCAGTCATTCCCCTCGTCTTCCCTAGCCCTACACTTCTCTAGTTGGCGACGAACGATGATATGCCTGAGGTGGTCCAATCGAATGTGGATCGTAGGATGAAGCTTCATTTATAAAAGAAGAAGAACGAACGTAATTTTTTCTTTTTTTTCTGCGTTTCAACAAATAAGAGGGAGGGACGTGATTTAAAAAGAAGGTAGTAAGTACAGGTATAGATTAGGGTGGCTGATGGAAATATGTAAATGGATGAAAGACAGGATAGAGTATGCAAAGTAAAATAAAATAAATATATATTATTAAAATTTCAAATATATATATATTTATTTTGGACCCCTATCAAGGCGTGCCGCTAGGCGTTCATAATTTTATACCCCTATTTCGAATGCAATGGAACAGGTTTTGAGACCCAATTCGATCGTATGGATCCAATGGACCCAATTTTATACCCCTATTTCGAACTCAATTATAATATTAAATTTTCAATATTAATTTCAACGTGTTTCTTACCCGTATGACCAAACGTTAACTCCAAACGCTACGAGATTTGAAATCCGATAATAATACACTAGTACGGATCCAATGGAACTGGTTTCGTTGAAATCCAAGACTTTGCTCCGGAAGGTTATTTTTATATGTTAATTTAAACGAGTTATTTTTAAAATCAAGTAAATCACTTTCAAATCCAAATTTAAAATTTTTATTTACTTCATTCTTATTAATAGAATTTAATAAGCCTTTAAAATTATTTTTATCTAGCTTAACACCCAAGATTCAATTATTTAAGAAAATTCCAATTATTAAATTTGAACAATTAAATTATCCAGTAAATCATTATATTTGAAATTCAAGTTATTAAATCTATAAAATTTACTTTTCAGTATTTAAAATCAATTAAATAAACAATTTCAAATAACCAAAAATTCTGGGTCGTTACATTTTCCCTCACTCAAAACTTTTCATCCTCAAAAAGGCACTAAGTAAAGAATTTAACATTTGATATATTTAATTCAAACAATCAACATATGAAACTTCAAAATCTTATATACAAAACCATTACTACGCTCTCGCTAGGTTACTTCGATATCGGTTCTACGGAAATTTACAAGTTAGTTATCAAAACAAGTTATAAAAAAATTTAAAACTTTGAAAATTTATCTAACACCTGAATTTACGGAAAATTTCGGCAGAGTCTCCTTTGCACGGCTCGATCGGCAATTTTTTACAATTCAATATATAACCCAAATATATATTAAATACATATCTCATCTCAATGATGAGGCATCCCATAGGAAAAAATATAAAAGCACGGTATGTAATCCGAGATGTGTACCTTATTATTATTAATACGAGCGAGTTCACTCATATTAAGCAAGCAAAAGCAAAATATAATCCGCGTATACGTCCAAACGATCTTTGTATGTACTTATCTCAACTTAATTTAGAATATTAGTTGCATATAGAAGATACAGAAAGCATATATAAGTTTAATAACTATAAAATATGCATTCTGAATCCAAATCATAACACATGCACAAATATGCAACATACTACAATCATATGCAATCAAAAACAGTTATAACGATGGTTTATAATAAAAGAAACTGTTCAACACTTGATAGTTATCCAATTAATTCATAAACCATCACCATTTACATTTCCAACGTCAATATTTCAATTTATACACTTCATTTCTTATTAACATCCAAATTTCATCAACATTTAATTGATTTACTTCCAATTTATTCAAATCTATTTCATTTGCCTTCAATTTTATTTAATTCAATTTGTTAAATTTCAGTTGTTTCATTTTACGTTTAGGAACATCTCGTATCAATTCATTTATTCACATTCATTCTACACTTACGTTCATTTTCATTTTAAATCAGTGTTATTTCATTTACTCATTTTATAAATACAATTCACTAACTTCTTCCATTTATTCACTTTGGTTAGCTTTTCATAAGCTAAAGTTCATTTCATAATTCAATATTAGCTTCCTTCCTTTAACATCCATATCCAATTAATTTAACATCTTGTTTAACTAACATTTATCAAAGTTATAAACTATGAAATTTACTTTACTTTTTCGTGAAACATCTGAATTATATTGTTCATATCTCCATTTTTGGCATCAACATCGTTAACGAATTATTTCTTATATCCTTACTTAAGTTTCTTTACAACTTAATTCACATTTATTTTCACAATTTCATTTAATAACAAATTTATTTGTGAAACATTTTATTAATCAACACTTTAGTTTATAATCATTGTAACAACCCGCATATTTATCGATTTTATATTTAAATATTTTATTTAAATATTTCATCGTTAGTCGGATTGATGTCCGAAAAGCTACTTTTTGCAAACAGTCGATTGAGTTCAAAACGTCGTTTGCAACCTTTTAAGTATAAACTTTGATATGTTTGGAGTAAGTCGAATTTCGCTACTTTTTCTATTGGGTTTTGGGTTTGGGTTCAGCCCACTAGCTTAACTAATACCCTAGCTCAGCCCATCTCCTTCCATTCACTCATTTTCATTCCTCAAACACAAGTCAAAAACTGAAAATGGTGGAAGGGAAGAGGAAATAGAAATTGCAAACCCTAGTTTCTTTTGCTAGCTCAAATTCTCACTCCAAAATCAAAGAGAAGATATTGGTAAGCCTCCTCTTCATCTTCTCCAACTCTTTCTCTCTTCAATTTCAGAAATTCCTAAACCTAACATTGAGAATGTTCTCCTTTTTTGAGCATAGATTCAAGCTCATTTGGGTTGTGTTGAAGAGTGGTTGATTCTCTCTTTGCTTTCAAGCTCCTTCTTTATTATTTTTGTTCAAAGGTGAGATTTTTATCTCACATCTTAATCTATATTTATCTTCGATTGTTAGGTATGAATTCCTAACACTTATTCTTGTGCAAATGCTTTTGGTTTGGATTGATTTGGTGAATATTCCAATTTTTAGTGTTTTGAGTTTAATTCTTTGAAAATCCTAACTTTGATGTTTTGATCATGTTTTTGGTGATGAATCGAAGAGCGTATATGGCCGGGTAGTCGATTGGCGTAAACCCTTAGTGCCGTTGCTCGACCGATTGAAATTTGGAAGGGATTGGCATTCATAAAATAGGCATTGGAGTGCTGGCAATAGGCTCCGGTCGACCGAACTCAGGGTCCGGTCGACCGACCTGCTTCCCAGGCACTTCCCTGCCTCTGTTTGGAAGTGCAGGTTACAGGCTTCGGTCGACCGACCTCAGGGTCCGGTCGAACGACCTGCTACCCGAGCACTTCTGTCTCTGGTCCGGTCAATCGACTCAGGGAGTCTGGTTGACCGACCTGCTCCTATTTGCCAATTATGCCTGTATTGCCTATTTTGTTTGAATTTCCAACTTTAATCGATTCGTGTTGTCTTCTATTTGTTGTTATCATTTCTTAGGACTTTGATGACTCCTCTTTCGGGATGGTATCTCGTTAGGTCGCTCGACCCTATCTCCCTTAGGTCGTTAGACCTCATTTTGTCTTCACTAGGTCGTACCGTTTTTAACGAGGTGCTGCCCCGCACCCCACCAGGGGCGTTGCCCCCTGGACCCCCGCGACCTGACCGGGCAGGTCGAACCCCGTACTCCTCTTCGTAGGGGATCTCATCTGAAATACATTCAACAGAACTTTCTACTTTGATGGTTTTGGGAATTGATTCCTTTGGATTTTATTCACGTCTTCGAATGTGAACTTTTATGATTGATTGTTTCTACAATCACTTCTATGATTTGTCACTTTAAAATATAAAGGTTTTCTACACTAGTAGTAAATATTCAAACTCTTTACAAAGATGATTTCAACTCTATTTTTAATACAAATCTTGTTTATAAAACCGTTTTCTAATCTATTAGTATATACAAACCTTTACCTCATTCGTATGAGAAAATCTAATTAAACGGCTTAGCAAAACAAGTGGTATGAAACGCTTGAGTTTACTTCGTCGGTTAATTTATGGACTTGTTCGATTGAAACTCTCTCGTGACACTTTTCTAGTGCAGATCTACAATCTGTTCGTAAATATTTGAGTTAAGCAAGTGGTTATGGGACATGAAGCTAAACTCTTATATTTACTAGCTTAGTGTAATCGACACTTCCTTATGATCATGACGATCATTCTTGTGATTTAGACTAGCGATTGAGCGATGTCTCTTTGTTTGCGATGTTAGACTAGACACCATTTGTGTGATTTCGATTCACACATATCTCTTTATCTTCAAGGTTAGTCTATACCTCATTGGTGTGATTTCGATTCACACATATTGAAACTCTTGTGACAATTTCCTAGTGAAGATTTACAGCTTGTTCGTAAATATTTAAGTTAAGCAAGTGGTTATGGGACATGAAGCTAAACTCATATATTTACTAGCTTGGTGTGATTGACACTTCCTGTTGATCATGACGATCATTCTTATGATTTAGACTAGCAATTGTGCGATGTCTCTTTGTTTGCAAGGTTAGACTAGTCCTCATTGGTGTGATTCCGTCTCACACATATCTATTTGCCTGCGAGGATAGTCTAGACACCACTTGTGTGATTCCACTCACACATACCTTTTTGTTTGCGAGGTTAGACTAGACACCACTTGTGTGATTCCACTCACACATACCTTTTTGCTTTTTGGTTAGTCTAGACACCACTTGTGTGATTCCACTCACACATACCTTTTTGTTTGCGAGGTTAGACTAGACACCACTTGTGTGATTCCACTCACACATACCTTTTTGCTTTTTAGTTAGTCTAGACACCACTTGTGTGATTCCACTCACACATACCTTTTTGTTTGCAAGGTTAGGCTAGACACCACTTGTGTGATTCCACTCACACATACCTTTTTGTATTTTGGTTAGCCTAGACACCACTTGTGTGATTCCACTCACACATACCTTTTTGTTTGCGAGGTTAGACTAGACACCATTTGTGTGATTCCACTCACACATACCTTTTTGCTTTTTGGTTAGTCTAGACCTCAATCTGTGTGATTCCGACTCACACATATGGGGTAGCTCCCCATGGTCTTCGGACCGTCATGTGATAGGCCTCTTTCTTTCCCTTTTTATGATTTCTGGATTTCTTGTATGGATTTCTGGATTTTTGTCAATAACTTGTTATGAGAACAAGTTTAGGGTATGATGCCCTCTTTGGATCATGTGATATTGATTAATCTTTTGTTGATTATCATTTACATACTTATAGTAGTATGCCGTTATGGTTATTACATGTTCATGTCATGCCTTTACTTTATACCATATCATCTGATATTTATAGCTAGACTGATCTGTTTATTCTTTTCTTATAAATAATACTCGGGTCAGACCGAGATGTTACAGGTGCTTCTGCTTGATTCCTCTTCAGGATTTTTCTGATTTTTGGTCAACTACTTAGATTAGTAGTTTTTGGTTGTACACTTTAGAGATATAAACTCTATGATATGTACTTATTCTTTTGTATAGCACGTGATGCTATTCTTTTGTATTATCATGGATCTTTCTGACCACTACTCTATGTACACTTTCATGTGTTATATATTTATTCATATCTTCTTCCGCCTTTGTGATATGGATGTCTGTGACTGATTTATGTTATGATTACTTCTATGTTTGTTTCCGAAGATTATATATAGCCACCGTGTGATAGCTTTGAGTTTGTATCGGTATGTCGGATTTCCTCCTTAAAAGATATGCATCCTATTCTATCTGACATATCGGTGCTCGCACAAAGAAGTTACATGGATGGTCGCTCCTCAACAGCCTTATTCTCCGTGCTAGTTGACAGCATTACACCGTAGTGTTCTTGGCTAGCGTGGGTATAGAGGTGGGGCGTCACAATCATCCTATAAAAGTGCAACTTCATATATGACTTTATCTAAGTTTATAATTATCTCAAAAGTTACACACCGGTTGGTACTTTAATAACCAAATGTCGTTTTACACACCGTTTGGTACTTTTATATTTCGAAAACAATTCGTACTTGATATCAAAATATCATATTCGCTTCAAAATCAAATCCATTTCGAAATCATCATATTTACTCAGAATATACCATTTCATTTCAAAATCATTTCGCCTTAATATCCCGATTTGTTTCGAATTTCAATTTAGGTTATAACTTCATTTTAACCCAATTCATATTTAAATCCAAGATTTAAATATAAACATTCCACCCTTTTGATTAGTTTGAATTTTTTAGAAAATAGTTAAATAGTATTAAGATAGTTAAGTAGTTAAAATAGTTTAATAGAAAATAGTTTGAGTATTGAAAATGGTTTATATCGGTAAAATAGTTTGGAAAATCAAAATAATTTGAATATTTAAAAAGGTAGGTTTTTAATAGTTTATACTAAAATAATTTATTTCAAAATAGTTTCAAAGTCAAACCGATTCAATTCCAAATTTCCCAGTTTAAATCACTTTAAATTTCCATTTCGATTTAATCGATTCAATTCAGATTTCAAGTCGAATTTTACTTCGATCTCAAATTAATTTCACTTTCAATTCCAGATTAATTTCACTTTCAATTCCAAATTAATTACAATTTCAATTCCAAATTAATTTCAATTCCAATTCCAAATTAATTTCAACTCAATTCCCAAATTTAAACCATTTCGATTTATATCAATTCCAAGTTCGATTTTCAAAATATCGGTTCAAAACACTTAAATCAAATTTACCTTCAATACCCAATTAAAAATCCAAATTTTCAAGTATAATTCAATTCCGAGCTCAATTTCGAAATATCATTTTGTATCCCTTTTACTTAGTAATATTCAAAGTTCTAATAAAAGTCCAAACCTTTAAATCAAATCAATTTCTGAAATTTAAATCATATTTCGATTATAACTTAAAATTCTCAACTTCAATTGTTTAAAACATTTCGTTTACCAATTTAAATTTCAACATTCCGTGCTCCAGTTCGAGAATAATTTGATTTCCATAAATTCGTTTTTATTTTCTTAAAATCAAATCATCTAAACAATTTCAAATCAAAATTTCTGAAATCATTTAATTTAACCAATCCGGTGTCCGTATATAATTTTCTATCCTATGGCCAAGTGGATCAGTTATTTCAATTTAATTTCAAGGATGGATATATATCATTTCAATCCAAATCACAGTGTCATAGGTATATATCATTTCAACATATTTCTTAGTTTATTCGAAATAATTCAATTTACAGTTTTATATACTGTAAATAATATACAGGATGGTAATATGCTATATCAAAACAATAAACATCCAAATCTCCAAAACATCAATCAATAGCATCCATCACAATCAATATCCAAATTAGCCAATAATTCACAATAATTTCATAGTTATCAATATCAGGTAATTTACTGGCAATTAAATTCCAATTTCACATTTAACTGTCAATTTTAATACCTATAGTTAATTCATATGTCAATTTCATTTTCAAATAAAAGTCAATAAAATTAGATAACTTCATGATTCAATTTTAACGAACATAAAATATTACAGTACGTCGTGGGCGTTAAAAACACTTTTTTTTATTGCTTTTGCGTTCTGATTCCGATTAAATTCGAACGCATTCGAATTTAACTGAAAATTCTACAAGCTCTAAACCCATCCAAACCAGTTTCATGTCTTACATCTCGATGATACGAATGCAATGCGACTGATCGCGTTTGATTATGACCCCAAACGAACAAGATATTAATTTTATAAGCTTATGGAATTTAAATAATATATAAATTACTTAACCCTATCATTAATTTCAGGTTAACCACATTTTAAAAAAATTAGCCACGATAATCTTCTTCCCCAATCTCGAGTTGACCACGACCCTCTCCTTTTGACCGTGCCTTCACCCCACCACGTTGCAATTTCGACCACCGCACCTCCTACCCTAGACTCGCCTGACTTCCAACTACCCTCCGCCCCAACAGCATCGCCATCTCTGCCCTATAGCTCCTCCACGAAACCAAATTAGATTCGTCGTTCATCTTGCCCTCGCTGTCGCCACAGGCCATCGGCCTCCACCACACTCACGCCGAAGTTCGCCAACGTCACCACCTTCTCAATGCCACTGACCTTAGCCTCCCTCGTCCCATATAGCGGCCTGTCGAGGTAACTATCTACATCGATGTTCAACCATGAACTGTTGCCAATTCTCCATGCCAAAACCAATCTCCACTGGTCATTCCCCTCGTCTCCCCTAGCCCTACACTTCTCCAGTTGGAGATGAACGATGATATGGCCTGAGGTGGTCCAATCGAATGTCGATCGTAGGATGAAGCTTCGTTTATAAAAGAAGCAGAACGAACGTAAATATTTTTTTTATTTTCTGCGTTTCAACAAATAAGAGGGAGGGACATGATTTAAAAAGAAGTTAGTAAGTATGGGTATAGATTAGGGTTGCTGATGGAAATATGTAAACGGCTGAAAGATAGGATAGAGTATGCAAAGTTAAATCAAATAAACATATATTATTAAAATTTCAAATATCTAGATATTTATTTTGAACCCCTATCAAGGCATGCCGCCAGGCGTTCATAATGTTATACCCCTATTCCGAACGCAATTGAATAAGTTTCGAGACCCAATTCGATCGTATGGAGAAGATAGCCTTTTGAACTCAATTATAATATTAAATTTTCAATATTAATTTCAATGCATTTCTAACCCGTACGACCAAACGATAACTCCAAACGCTACGAAATTTGAAATCCGATAATAATACACTATTACGGATCCAATGGAACTAGTTTCGTCGAAATCCAAGACTGTGCTCCGGAAGGCTATTTTTATATGTTAATTTAAACGAGTTATTTTTAAAATCGAGTAAATCACTTTTAAATCCAAATTTAAAATTTTTATTTACTTCATTCTTATTAATAGAATTTAATAAGCCTTTGAAATTATTTTTATCTAGCTTAAAACCCAAGATTCAATTATTTAAGCAAATTCCAATTATTAAATTTAAACAATTAAACTATCCAATAAATCATTATATTTGAAATTCAAGTTATTAAATCGAGAAAATTTACTTTTCAGTACTTAAAATCAATTAAATAAACAATTTTAAATAACCAAAAATTCTGGGTCGTTACATTATCTATGCTTACTAAGTTGTTCTAAGGTGTTGTTGAAAGTTTACAAGTGATTAGAGTTGATTTGGTTTAGACTAAAAAAATTAGAGAAGAATTAATGGATTAGTACTTAAGCACTTCCTCCATTTTTATTCCCTTACTTCATTTCAAGCTTTGTAAATTTGTGATTTATTATCAATGGTGTGCCCCTCCTTTTATAAGCTTCAAACGGTGTTCATAAGCTTGTTCTCACCCCCCCCCTCATGTTATGTAAGGTTCACCTCCCATCACTTCTCCTTTAATAACTCCAAGAGTTAACTCTTTCTTTAAAAGCTTATTTTCATAATATCTTTGATGACATCACCCATGACATCATCCAAAATGTTTATTTCCATTAATGGAAAAAAAATCATTTTATTAATTTCCTTAGAAAATAAGTGTATTTAAAAAAAATTGACTAGCCACTGACGAGTAAAAAGCTGTTTATCGATAAATCGATTTTCGGTCACATTATCGATGTTTCCTCAAAGTATTTATTTTTATAAACATTTTACCAAAACAAGTTTACCATCATTAGTTATGACCTAAAAGGGGCTTAACAAGCTTATTAAATCATTTAATAACATTAAATCCAAGATTCAAATATTTAAATAGTTCGGATATTCAAATACGAAGTGTCCAAATTCGCTGCATTCTCTCCCACTTAGAGTATTTCATCCTCAAAATTCCTACATGAGCAACAAAAAAACCACATAGCAATACTAAAAAATATCAATCAATAGAAAACAAACCCATGGTTTTCTCAAGTTTAAAATCCTCTCATCGCATAAGGATGATAAACAACCTACTAAGCGTACCGTATGCTCAAAAGCCCCCGATTATTACTTAATCGATAATTCATAATACCTTATAACAAATCAAAGAGTCGTCACCTAAACTCTCCATGAGCCAAAACAACATAGTATGCATATACTAAAATTTGTATGATGCACATGGACCCGTACGCAATATCAATTTCGGTCACTTGCTCGATCACATAAATTTTACTTCCCAACTAGTATAGATCACTTGACCTCTCTAGTGCGGACTTCGATCGGGTTCCTTGATTAGAAACATTTGTTCTCCTTACATAAGCATATACTGTGATAGAAAACTTTAGGATCTTATCAAGAATCTGTATCAAGTATTTGTCATCAAGAATCTAGTGAAAAATCCTTATTTGGACCGTGTAAACCAGCCTCAAAATCATGTACTCGAATACTAGATCAAGAACAGTCATGCGAATAAAATGATCTACATACAACTTACATACTTATCTTATTGGTTTCTTAACTATACCGATATCTTTTATCATATTCATTTATACAATTAGTATCTCATTAATACTAAAATCATTTATGAACCATTTCATAACTTCAAGTTTATCAACATTATACAACTTAAGTTCATATTCGTATAATACTCTACAACATCCTAAGAGTATATACAAAAACATCAAATTCATTTTACTTAACAAGGATGTTCAGCAATTTAAAACTTGTTTTAACTTACTACCTTCCCGATTCAAGTGTTATATAAACTCAACTTTTATATCTTAACAAAACAGTTTTGTTTTAAGTTCTATAACGATTTGGAAGTTTCTGACGGTCCAAAATCACCGAAAAATTCATTTCATTTCAACAAGTGAAAACCACTAAACAACCTATCATAACAAGATGCACATACCATATAATCTTAATGCATGGGCTACATGTGTCTATAAAATAGGTTAACAAATTTCAAAAATTTATTAAACACTCTTTACTCAAAAAGGGAAAACATGAACGGTTTCATCATTTATTCTGAGTTATGCCACTACCACTCGGGCACCCTATATATAAAACTTTTATAAAAAGTTCATATCAAATATCTTTCCAAAGAAAAAGATTAAAACTAATCCCCGGGTTTTATTTTAAATCATTTTGAAATAATAATACGTAGATATATCTTTTGTATAACAAATCATACCTTTGGAATCAAATCAAAATCAGTTTTACTAAAACAACCCTATAGCATCCCCCACTTAGAAACCCAAAAATGAACGCCAATGATGCTGAAGTCATCATCGGAATTATTTTCAAGCGACATAAGTGAGTTCAGTACATCCAATTCATGCCTTTTGGACTTAACCAAAATCATTTCAAAATGGTATCAAATACTTCTTAAATGTTACTTAGTACCATGATCCCAATTTTATAAGCCAATTTCCCAAATAGTTATTTTTAAATAATACTACTATTATTATTTTCTAAAATCTTGAAAATAAAAACATTTTCAAAGACATTGGGATTTAAGTTCCCAAAATATCAGTTAAATACTTCTTGTTTATAAATCATGTTTTATAATACATACTTATATAAACCTACTTTCTTATATAAATTCTTTTCACAAATGTTTATTTCCAAAATCACTTATCTTTCTCAAATTAAAATAATCATCTTTTACTTAATTTAGCTTTTATACAAGTTAAGTTCTAACCCAAAATTATCATCGAAAGCCTCCGAGTCAAACTATGAAATTAAATTCATAAGGTGTTCGTTTCAATGCATCAACAATTACTGTCTACCCAACCCATGCAGTAGAAGGTAAAACTGTTCATACATTGGTCGAGCACAAATCAACAATCAATAAATGAAAGTTAATCCCCATAAATTGGTGGACCATAACTAAACAAATTAATGAGGGATAACTAAAGAACATCATTAATCTCTACATTAATTAATTATACTTTAACAAATCACACTTATATAAGTTACCTTATATAAGATCTTTAATTTTCGCAGTTGTAATTACCTTTAAGTAACAATTACAAATATGCTCTCATATATATAATATACTCAACTCATGCTAGGGCATTCCATTCCCATATCTCTTAATGAGTCATACCCCAGCAAAGCCAAGGTTCTTGCTTAACCTTCAGCTCTGATACCAGCTATAACGTCATGTCTTTTCGACCACCAAACGTCACACTAATACATCCATGGTATTCACGTGCCAAGTACACAAGTGTCGAAAAGGCGAAAAGTTAGGGCAAACAAAAATAAAGTGTGTAATACCCTCCATTTTGAGGCTTGAAATTAAGCGCTACAGATGCTGCGTTCATCTATAGTATTAATTTCCGATGACAAAATGCGGTAATGTTAATTGTAGCAATAACATCAGAAGCACAAGAATATGAAATTTTCTTAAACACCATTTCAAACAAACTTTCTCATTTCATTTCTAAGATAATATTTTATATTCATTACCTAATCCCAAAAGTTGCCCGGGTTCGGATAACATATAATTATCACAAAATACTACAAGGGTGACATATGAAGATGCATCCTTGGTTGATCAGAGTTTGCTACTAAGTAGTCATAACATCTGCCATTACATACATTACACCAAAATGATATTTCAACACACGGATAATATATAAGCTCCTACATAGCTAGATCTGCCTCCTGCACGTCTCTTAAAGCTTTACTCGTCCAGTCTAAGTAACCTATAAACCCTTAATCCTGACCTACTCAAATAAAATTTTGAGCACCAGAGAGTTTAAGAGGAAAACATAAACTTCGAGTAGGACAAAAAGCCTTGTGTGAATAATAATATGGCGTCTCGATTTATGGATATCTAGTGAGACCACGTCGCTAGGCAGAATAGGTATTAATATCTTTAAAAATATATCTTTTGCAAATCGACTCCTACAACCATAATGGTTAAAATAGATAATAAAACAGTAATATGCATGCATGTAGCATGGGTAATCATTAAATCAATAAACTATCTCCACATCATTATAGTTTTCTCAAGATAACTATGAACTTATAGTTGACTCGGGCCTACCAAATATATCAAATTCCCTAACATGCTATTGAAGACAACTGGACAGTCTGTCCAAAACTTACTATTCCTAGGGCCACTCTGATCGTAATAGTTTTGCAGGCTCACCAATAATCTATCTCATCTTTGCGTGTTCCTTTATGTCCGTAAACCTATGTTTAGTCTTACCTATGACAAAGCCCTATGCACTGGAAATGTGGAATAATATCATCTATGGGCTAACGGCTAAAGTATAAGGTGCTACCCTACACTAATCCCATCTAGTTTCTAATATCTGAGTCAATTCATCCTATCATAATGTATCTAAATGTGATAAGAACAATAACCTCTTTAGTAAAAGTCTAGGCTAAGTAACCTTTTTATTTTCTTGAAAACATAAATCATTTATAAATGATTTAATCCTTAAATTCATACTTTTAAACAAGGAAAATATGGCCCTTTACTTTATTCAAAATATTTATGCCATGATATATGTCTTTATAAACAATATTGATGAAGTTCTAAATCACTTAGAGGTAGAAGCACCTCAAAAATCATAGGCTGTAAAGCCAAAACCATAAACCATTATACATTGATAAAACTCGACGTCATTCTCGCCACTAGGGTTCATCGCCTCTCTTTAATATCGAAGGTCATGTTAAAACCCTAAATCAATAGAGCATAGGGTCATAGAGCCCAAAATAGTTTACTTCGCATGTATAGGTTGCCGACTACAAGTGGCATCACTAATCGTTTGCATAGAATTAAAACTTTAAAACTTAGAGTTATAGAATCGATACCTTTATTGACTGGCGACACCAATGCCTTGAAGATAAACGCGGTACCATTTTCACTGCCATAGATCACTTCGAAAGTAATAGAGTCGGTGTCATTATATAAATAAGCGAAATCAAAATGAGTGGCATAGTTGCCTTATGGAGTCGGTGGCTTTATAGAAATAAGCAGCATCCTGCCTTTTTTATATAAACCGCGAATTTAACGTGTTTGAAGAAAGCGACATCACAAACGCCGAGGGTATCGATGTCGACCCCGATGTTATGCTTCTACCCCAACCAAGCCGATCCATTCCATATCAACTGAAGTTATTATCCTATGTATCGCATGTTATTGACTTCAAAGACCATAGATGTGGCTGAATAAAATGCGACATCACGACCTTCGGTGTGGCAAGCCGTAATTAATATGAAATCTATTTTTTTACTAACAAAGGTAATTTTTCCCCCAACACTAATTGTTTGTCAAAATCTCATTTAACAAATATTATCAAAATTCTTTTCAAAAATCTGTCGTTTACCAGAATTATCATTCCTAAAACATTTGCAAACCATGTCTCTTATATTAATATTTTAATATAATAATTAAGCTTTTCCATCTCAAATAATTCATATTAAATCATGAACACTTGGAAAAAAAATCCCTAAAAATCACATTAATTTAGATTTTATATATATTATAACATATAAAAATTCTGGGGCCAAAAACGTTATTTAATTATTTTAAATAGTAAAAACCCGAATAAATCATTTTCTCCTCTTAGAAAATTCATAATTAATTCATACTTGATTGGAAAATTATGAAATTAAAAACTAACTTGTAAAATAGTCTTTTAAGCATCATATCAAAATCTCAAGTCATTTGGGTATCAGAAACTATGTTTTCACACTTAAAACTTATTAAATAATTCCATAATAAATCCTATAATTCATCATTTAAGCATATAATCGTCCAAACTATTATAACATGGCGTAGTACAAGCAAAAGATTTGGGTACATACTTACAACCCAAAATAGTAGATAAAACTTGAGATGCATAACTATCATTCACCTTGAATGATTAAAAAAGGTTGCGATTTGAGTGTTGATTGATTTCGCCTAAGCTTTAATCTTTCTTTCCTAGCTTTACTTCTCTTGAATTCCTTGATAATGGTTAGCCTTATTTTCTATTTTAATTCGTTTGTTATAAAGGAAAGTGAATGAGGAATGAGGATGGAATGTAAGGGTAAGTGCATGGGAATTATGGCTTATTCCTAATTTGCCATTAGCATGACTTCCTCTTCCTTGCTTTAGTTATAACCATTTTTACTAGTTCATTTGTTAAGGCACGACCAATATTAATTGTCAAATCTCAATCTCCTTACCATTTTACGTTATTTTATTTTATTTATCCAATTGAATATTCTAAATAATGCTAATTGAAATTAAGGTTATTACTGACTCCACTCAAAGAATTCATCCTCGAAATTTTGATAAGGTAATAACAACAATCATAAACATAAAACATACCATCAAACAAGTCAGGATAAGTGTCTCTAATCATGTCTTCTGTCTCCCAAGTACATTCTCCATCGTCCTCACTCCACTTGGTCTTTACTAATCTGACTGTCTGGTTCCTTAGCTTTTTCTCATGTTTAGCCACAACTCGGATTGGTTGTCTAATAATTGTCATGTCCGGTTCCACCACTAAGTCTTCCAATACAGTATGAGTTATAGTAGTTTCTAGATCTTGAACACACTTCCTAAGATGAGAAATATGGAACATTGTGGACTCCTGCCAACCTGCTCGGTAACTCGATGCCAGAAGCGAGTTTTCAGATCCTTTCTGTAATAGGAGTCCAACAAACCTAAGTGCTGATTTCTCTAACTTTCCAAATCTTACTACACCCTTCATTGGTGATATTTTGACGAAAACATGATCTCCACGAGAACTCAAAGTCTTTTCGTCTCTTATCCGCATAACTTTTCTATCTAAACCGAGCTTCCTTCATCCTAACTCGGATTAACTCAATCTTATATGAGCTTCTCTTACCATATCCGGACCAAGAACTAATCTATCGTTGGTCTCTAACTGATGTGCATGTAAATGTGCATATTTTTACTATCATATTTAATCTAATTTAATTAAATAAATGAGCATATAAGATGTTTTAATATATTTAAACCAAAATTCAAATTATTTTCAAATCATCATTTATTCATCTTCATATAGGGGCAAAATGGTCATTTTTGTGCATATATTAATTTGAGAATATTTTTTTGTAGGAAAATTGGATGGAAATTACAAGAGGCTTCACGAAGATATCGTGCACAAGAGTTAGAAAACAAATGAAGATGGAAATAAATAATTTCATGCAACATGGAGGACCCCACCTACCCACTTACCATGATCACATATTAAGAGCTAATGCACATGATTAAAGCTACATGCACATTTAAATGGAGGATTATGGTCATGCTAATGATTACTTAGATGTTACATTTCCTAAGAGGGTATTTTGGGTAGTCCCCAAAAATATGATTAGGGTTTCAAAACATGTATAAATACCCTATATGTTCATGTAATTAAACTCTTAGCCTCCTCTTTAGTTAGTTTAGTTTTAGGCTCAAAAATAAATATAAACTCTCTTCTTCTATTTCATGGCTACTTAGCCATTTTCTTCTTTTATGTAATTTATTTTTATGCAATGTTAATTCATGCTCTTTTTATTTACATGCTCTTTTCCTTTCATGTTAGTAGTTAGTTTTATTTTATGCAAGTAGCTTAGCTTTTATTTTACTTAGCTCTCATTTCCTTCCTGTTTTTTTTCATGTTGAACTCTACATTTGTTGAAATGATAACAAATATGAGAGGCTAAATCTCTTTAATTTAGGGTAATGAAGCTCTTTTAATCACGTAGATTCAACATTTTGTTAATTTATGATCTCTTTTTGTGTTTAATGACAATATTTGAATGGGTAAATTTTTTGTTGTTTTAGCTTTGAATTTGATAGCCTTTGTTGTTGACACCAAATATGCTATGCTTAAACAAACACAAACACAAACTACCTCTCCATCTACATATGATTATGGTAATGAAGTGAATATTAAAATCAAAATTTGATGGTGTATATTTCTAATCAATAGTTAATAGATCATGTTTAGAATAGATTTTATTTTCAAGTTCATTGTCATTTTCATGAGAGTAGAAAAGTGGTTTAGTGGGTATGTTATAGTTTGATGGTTTATGTTGGGCTAATTAATAGCACAAATATTCCATAATTATGATAGACACACCAATTAAATTCACTAATGACCAAAAAGAAAGATCATAATTTCATGTTGTGTTGATTTATGCGATCATGAGAGTGGATTTATCTCTAAATTATCTTTAATCTCATAGTTTTCATTCACTTTTGTAGTAGTTAGTTTTAAAATTTTCTCTAGCTTAAAACAATTTTCAAACTCTTTGGTTAATTTGATTGAGTAGAAATTTTTAAAATCAATTCAATTCCATGCGGATCGACCCGTACTCGCCACGTACTAAAATTGTACGCTGTGCGCTTGCGGTTATTTTTAATTTAAATTTTTCGGCTATTTTTTAATCCGATAGGAAGTTAGCCGTTAAATAAGTTTTTGGCACCGTTGCCGGGGAATTTCAATTTGATTTTATTTCTATTCTTCGAATTATTATTTTCGATTTTAATGTGTGTTAATCTTGTGTGTTGAGTTGCATTTTTAAAAAAAATTGTTGTGTTTTTGTGTGTAATTTTTGTTTTCATTCTGTTTGCTTGTTTGTGTTTTCTATTTGCATTTGCATTTCTATTTTTTTTAAAACAATTTCATTTCAAAAACAGAAAAACATATTCCATTTCATATTTTCCAAAAGCTTGTCAATTACAATTTTCTTTCTCTTGTTAATTTTTTTCCCTATCAACTACTGTCAACTCTCTACATTTTCTCCTTATCAACACTACATTTTCATACTACCCTTTCATACTCTCTACATCCTCACCAATTCATCCCCTCTGATCAACATTCACCCACCTCTGACCATACTTCAAAACACTGTCACCCTTCCCCTTACATCAGTGCTCCATCTCATCTCCATAACACACATCAGTCACCACTCCAACACCTAACAACTGCCTACACTTCAACCTGGCCACCCTCCTCTAACAAATTCTTCCTCATCATCCTTCCATAAACCACCCATTAACTTGCCTATTGCCACCCCACCATCATAATCTAACTTCTGCTACTTCCTCTGCCACAACCTCTTCCATTTCCATCTGTGCACCGTGCACATATCAACTCCGTACAACACTCACATCCAATCATCATCAACCACAACCATCATTTCTGCGATCCATCGTACCCTCCTTCAAAACTCACATAACCATATATATTCACCTCTACCTACTTCATCTTGCTTTTCCTTTGCTATGCAACTTCAAACAACATAACCGCCTTGTCAAACCAATACTGCTACCTTACAAATCAACTGCTGTATGTCATAAACTACTGCCCCGAACCACTTCCTCCCCACATTATTGCCACATTCTCCAAACAACAAGCACTTCAACAAAACATACTCACTACCCCTTCCCATCTTGCCTGTACACACTGACCGTCCTCTCCACTGTCAATCTTCCACCAGCAAACTACAGCAGCTCCACTGCCCCACCTTCACCCAGTACATAACTACTGCCTAACTTCCCAGTATATCATAGTGCACCACACCAGTGCATATCATAGTGCACCATCTACATTTTAGAAATACATATCAAAACTGCACATCAAATACTTCAACTTCCAAACACCATGCATTTCATTACTTCTTCCTGTCAACAAAACACACAGTCAACCCATATTTATGTCCACATCCCATCTATAAACTGTGCACCACACTGTGCTACCACCTTCTTCCATTTGCCCTGTCAACACACTACTGTTCCTCTGCCTTCCCCACTGTTACACTACTTCATACACATACAAAACTGCACTGTGCCCTCTTACCAATCACAACCACCAAAAACTTCCTTTTTCAAATACAAACATCAAACCGCCCATCAACTACTTCTCTACACTTTCCGATCATCGACACACAACTGCACTTCTGCTCCACAACATTCAAACCATCACATTCCACATATAAACCATTCAACTGCATTCTTCCCTTGTACAACAAACTTCCCTACTTCTACTTCACCAAAAAACATCTCCCTGATCATCTGCACCAAGCTTAACCACCCTGCAGTTCATATATCCTTCCCCCTGCACATATATCATCACTGTCCATATCTAAAACCACCCCTGACAACAAAACAACCAGCATACAAACCACAGCACTTCCTCACTGATCACCACAACAACTACCATCAGAAACCACCCTCTCCACAGCTGTCTGCAAATATCTCCACCTCTGTCACTACACTACCAGTCCATTCAAACTTCCTTCTAACACTATTGCCGTCCTCTGTCATCATCAAGAACCACCACCACCACCTCTGCCTTGCTTCGACCATCATAGCAACATCATTTCTACAAACCCCACAGTCCATCATTCTCCACCACGTCACACTTCATCTTACAAAATCACGACCACACAACCCACAAATGAACCACCCCAATTCGACAAGCCAAACACCCTGAACCACCTCCTAAAGCAGTGAATCGATTCCAATAAAAAAAAGAGGAAAAGAGTTCGAATTGCGAAATCCAATTGAATTTGGGTTTTAGAAATTTGCAAAATTGTGGTATTTCGTTTTGGTTGATTGTTAATTTTGAGAAGTTGTGAAGGTTAAGTGCTTTAGCAGGACGGGTGGCATTTAGTTTATAGGCCTGTAATTTTTTTATTTTCTTTCTTTTGTTTTAATTTGTTTTGTTTTAACTTTTTTTAGTCCAAACTTAAAAAAAAGAGTTTGCTTTCTTTTAATTATTTTTCTTTTATCCTTTGAAAAAAAATTAAATTTGTTTTGGTTTATTTTAATTTGTTTTAAGTTCCACCATTACATAGTAAAAAAAATTGTATATATCTTGATTCACTCTTTTTCAGGTTACCAAAGCAGAATAAAAGGAAGAACCGCTTGCCAAAAAATAATTGTTTTGCTTGCTAATTGCACTAAAAATCGCTGCTTAAAAAAATTGCTAATAATTCTGCACGCTCTGGTATCATGTTCTAATCTTCAGTTTTATTTTAATTGCATTATTGGTTGCTTGCATTTATATATAATAAAAGATTTCAAAAATTTCCAAAAAAAAACAAATATCATTGTAGTTGCATTGTTAAAATCACGTTTAATTTTTTTTACATTCATACCATCTTGTTTTCTTTTTCTAAGGGCAATACCTAAATCCACATAAGGTGGGGGATTTCATCACCCCTTCCTTGGCCCACAAATTGCATTTCATTTTAGAATTTGCTAAAAATATAGACATCTATCTTAAGGGTGTCGCGAGCGCACCTAGGGCTTAATTGTATATTGACAAGTTGTCGTATTTCGACAATTTAATTTCTTGGTGTCTAGGCTACGGCAGAGCAATAACCATTTATAAATATTACGCTGATTCGTAAATATTATAGTGGTTGTTTCTTTGAAGGTACTTAAACCTTCGGTTGCATTGCTATGGTGATTCGTGGTGCACCGATAACTCCTGCTCTTACTTGGCTGAGAACTATCGTATTGAATTAAGACAAAGTGTGATTATACAATTTTGGGTTAGGAGCTACTTAAGGACAGAAAATTGTAATTAATTCCTTTGCATTCACTTAGTTGCATATTAGTTCATGCATATTTAAAAAAAAATCAAAATCCAAAACTAAAAAAATTTGTAAATATTTCTTAACTTAGTTTTTAAATCCTTTGAATTTTTTTAATCAAAATCAAAAATCCAAAAAAAATAATTAAGTTAGTTTATTTTTAGAAAAAACAAAAAATCAAAAAAATTTATATAATCTTTTCAAAAATGAAAAAACAAAACAGAATAAATAAAACATATAAAAAAAATTTAAAAATCCAAAAAACAAATTTCCCTTTAGAAAAATAAATTCCTTTTGGTAAATATTTTTTCTTTATAAAAAAAACACTTTTGAAAATGTTTGAATTTCCCTACTCACATGAATTTTATGATAGTTGTGAAAATCAATATAATCCATATAATTTCGCTCCAAATCCTTATGGAAATTTTAATAACTACTATTGTATAAACAATTCCAATTTTGAACCACGAATTTTTCAAAATGATGACCAACCCTCAAATCTTGAAAAAAGCATTGAAACGATTTCGTCTTTACTTGAACTCTCTACATAAGTAAATCAAATGATAAATGATTTGTGTAATTCATATTGTGCAATTACTCAAGTCAAGGATTTCAAAATAATCAAAATTTGAATTTACTTCAAAATTCAAATGATTTTGATTATAACTCATGCCAATTCAATTTCGAACTCCAAAATGAATTTCAATATCAAAACGAAAATGGAAACAACTGTTTAAATGATTTTGGCAATGGGAGTTGTTTCAATGATGGTGAAATTTTTTACTCCCAACAATTTCAAATTGAAAATCCCCAAATTAATAATTATAAATTTGATTTTTTGAGAAAATGGACGAAATTCACAAGGATCGCACAGATTTTTTGTTTGAAACCTACATGAAACAACGTGAAGAAAAAAATCAAATCCCAATGTGTGACGAGTCATGTGATAATTCATCTTTTACCAAAATTGACGATTTTCAAATAACAACTTTTGAAATTAAAGATGACAATCTTAATGAAGTTGTTGAAAATACGGTAATTGAGTTGAATTTCAATTCTTTTGAGGGTGAGAAACTCGATTTAAAATTCGATCTTCCATTTTCTGATTTTGAAAATTTGAATACAACAACTTTGGATTTTGAACTTGATATACGCAATGAAGTTGTGAATAGTTCAACAAAGGAAGATGAATTTTGTGAACATATATTTTTTGGACTTTTAGAAGATGAGTTGTTGAATTCCTAAGGGGAAGATTTAAATCACCATGATTTTAAAATCAATAATTTTGAAGAATTTATCGATGATAAGCTTGACATTCAAATTGGTGAAAATAAACTTGAACTTCAATCAATTATTCTATCAACCTCAAAAATTATCGAAAGTAAAATAACTCACACGATTTTTAATCAAACGACATTCGTTTTTCCAAATCAACATTAAACTTTGAAATCTTTTATGGTTTGGTTTTCTGTGCTTAAGCTATGTCTCTCATACTTAATGAGACAAATGAATTGGTTTTTGAAACACCGTTTCATTTACTCTTTAACATTATATTTTTTGATGTCGTGTAAATCATTTTCATGTAAATATAGGTCATATTTTTATTTTATTTTTCTCCTTTTACTTAGGTTGGCTGTGGGGACACGGTCAAAATCATGTGTGGGGGGAGTCTTATGCTCATTTTTTATTTTTCATGGTTTATTTTTTGCTTTTTCTTTAAAAAAAACAACAACAAAAATTCCAAAACAAAATTTCTTTTTGGCGTGTTGATTTACTTTTAAACAAACACTATATGATAAGTATAGGATTTTGGTTATTAAATTGAAATTTATGAAAATTTATTCGTCTTAACAAAAATAAAAATAACGTTTGATTACAAGTACTATGGTTTAACTAGTATATAGGAAGATTCATGGGTGATAATTATGAAGTATATCCTAATTTAAAATCTTTGTTTAAAAAGGTAGTTAATTTAAAGCATGGGCTATAACATTTTTGATCTTCAAAGTTAAATGGTGCTAAGATGATTTTGTAAAACTCTCTCTTAAAAAATACAAAAAAAATATATACATGTATATATTTTATGAACACCTAGAGTCATCTGCTCACATGCAAGTGTGTACACTCGCCATGCTCTGTACCCTTCTCACGTAAACCCAAAAGGCAGTGCATGATCGGTATATCTAGCCTCAGTTTACCTGAGTTAGGTGTATGTATATAAAAATTCATTTATTAATAATGCCTACATTCGATAGGTATACACACTTGTGTGTTCACTCGCCACGCTCTGTATTCCCCTCACGTAAGCCCGAATAGCAGTGCACGTGTAATATATCTGGCCTTAGTTTTCTGAGTTAGGCATATGTAAATATTGTTAATATCAATAACATTTTCAAAATAGAGAGAGTAAGCAATTGAAATCCAAGCACTATTTTGACTTATATGATTTGACTTGTTATTTAAAAGAAATGAAAATACCACTTAGATAAACTTTGAAAATCAACTAAGGATTCATTCCATAGTTGCACTATGTTATCAACCGAAACAACTAGCCAAACTTGAGTCTAATTGTGATGATAATTTAATTCTTATTGGAAATTTTGACAAGTAAAAGGACTTAAATTTCTTGATAACGCCCAGAACTTATATTTAACTTTTTTGTGTCAATTTGAAAGTAAATCCTTCATTTGTAAATATTTTCAAAAACTTGCATCCATATCTTTGTAAATAAATCTTGCATTTAGGAATTTTTCACTCTGCATTTGGATTTTGTGGGTAGTATCCGTTGAAAACCCTCACAAGACAATACTCGTCCTACTAGGGACACCTAGAGGTTTAATGGCTTGTTGCATACGCTCAATGCAATCGTGTTTCCTACGAAAACGGATTTATCTTAGTTTAGTTTATTCGAGGACGAATAAAAAGATAAGTGTGGGGGTATTTGATGTGCATGTAAATGTGCATATTTTTTACTACCATATTTAATCTAATTTAATTAAGTAAATGAGCATATAGGGTGTTTTAACATGTTTAAAGCAAAATTCAAATTATTTTCAAATCGTCATTTATTCATCTTCATATAGGGGCAAAATGGTCATTTGTTGCATATATTTATTTGAGAATATTTATTTGCACATTTTATTTTTATTTGTAGGAAAATTGGATGGAAATTACAAGAAGCTCCATGAAGATATGCATGCACAAGAGTTAGGAAACAAATGAAGTTGGAAATAAATCATTTCATGCAACATGGAGGACCCCACATACCCACTTATCATGATCCCCTATTAAGAGCTAATGCACATGATTAAAGCTACATGCACATTTAAATAGAGGGTTATGGTCATGCTAATGATTACTTAGAGGTTACATTTCCTAAGAGGGTATTTTGGATAGTCCCTAAAAATATGGTTAGGGTTTCAAAACATGTATAAATACCCCATATGTTCATATAATTAAGCTCTTAGCCTCCTCTTTAGTTAGTTTAGTTTTAGGCTCAAAAATAAATATATACTCTCTTCTTCTATTTCATGGCTACTTAGCCATTTTCTTCTTATACGTAATTTATTTTTATGCAATGTTAATTCATGCTCTTTTTATTTACATGCTCTTTTCCTTTCATGTTAGTAGTTAGTTTTATTTTATGCAAGTAGCTTAGATTTTATTTTATTTAGCTATCATTTTCTTCTTTATTTTTGTGTCATGTTGAACCCTACATTTGTTGAAATGATAACAAATATTAGAGGCACCCCTTCAATCTAGGGGTAGTGAAGCTCTCTTAATCATGTAGATTCAACGTTTTACTAATTTTTTATCTTTTTTTATGCTTAATGATAATGTTTGAATGGGTAAATTTTTTGTTGTTTTAGCTTTGAATTTGATAGCCTATGTTGTTGACGCCAAATAGGCTATGTTTAAACAAACACAAACACAAATTACCTCTTCATCTACATATGATTATGGTAATGAAGTGAATATTAAAATCAAAATTTGATGGTCTATATTTCTAATCAATAGATAATAGATCATGCTTAGAATAGATTTTATTTTCAAGTTCATTGTCATTTTCATGAGAGTTAAAAAGTGGTTTAGTGGGTGGGTTATAGTTTGATGGTTTATGTTGGGCTAATTAATAGAACAAATATTCCATAGGGGCATTTCACCAGAAGGATAAACTTTGCAGTCCAATTAGTTTCTAGGACACACATTCAAAGGAATTACTTTCAAGGCCAAAGTCAGCAGAATAATTACTTTCAAGGACAAAGTCAGCAGTCCAATTACTTTCAAGGACATGATTTCATAGGTTTTTAGGCTCTAGAAACTAATTATTTTGCGTTTTGTCCTTGAAAGTAATTATTTCAGTTGTGTGTCCTAGAAACTAATTCCACCTGCTAAAGAGGCCCTTATGGCTAATTTCCACTATTCGATACTTATGATAAACACATCAATTAAATTCACTAATAACCAAAAAGAGAGATCATAATTTCATGTTGTGTTGATTTATGGGATCATGAGAGTGGATTTCTCTCTAAATTGTCTTTTAATCTCATAGTTTCATTAACTTTTGTAGTAGTTAGTTTTACATTTTCTCTAGCTTAAAACAATTTTCAAACTCTTTGGTTAATTTGATTGAACATAAATTTTTAAAATCAATTCAATTCCCTGTGGATCGACCCGTACTCGCCACGTACTAAAATTGTACACCATGTGCTTGCGGTTATTTTTAATTTAAAATTTTTGAGCTATTTCTAATCCAATAGGAAGTTAGCCGTTAAACACTAACCAACATACGGGTGATTTACACAACCTTCCCTTTAAAGATTCAAAAGGTGTCATCCCTATACTAATTCGATAACTATTGTTATATGAGAATTCAACTAGGTATAGATAGTCTTCCCACGATCCTCCAAAATCTAGCACACAAGCTCTTAACAAATCTTCTGATACTTTGTTAACTCTTTCGAATTTCCCATCGGTCTTTGGATGGCAGGCGATACTCATCATGAGCTTGGTACCTAAAACCTCTTATAAGCTCTTCCAGAATTCGCTAGTAAATAAAGAATCTCTGTCACTAGCTATACTACTAGGAATCCCATGTAGTCTTATTATATTCTTCATAAATAGCTTAGTTAAAACAGGTGTCGTCGTTAGCCACATAATGGGCAAAAAGTGTGCACTCATTTCTATACTTGTATATCCAAAGGTTGAAGCAGCCCACTTGGCTTCTGATGTTCGACTTTCACTTGCTGACCGTTGACACCAAAAATAGGCATCAACACCTCATAGAATCTTATAAAGATTAAATGATGAATGAAATTAGAACAGAGTAAAGAAATAAATAAACACATAGATTTTTATAGTAGTTCGACAATCTTGGCCTATGTCCACTTCATATTTTTATTAATCTTGCATTTGATTATGATTACAAGAATGTTTGGATTAGCTGGGATCTATTAGTACAAGAGTGAAGAATAAAAATGGCAGAGCCTGGGCAGCAGAAAAAAGGATCCTCTTTATAGGGAATTATCGTTGTATTTATAGGGGAAGATGTGCATGAATCGGGCTGAAAATTCGCTATAAGGATCTCTAGATCCTTAGAGGCCCACCAAAATGATTGGTGATCTAAATTGTACAAAAATAAAGATCGAGGACATTCATTATTTTTGTCTCCAATCAATGTGAGATCGTTCGTGTGTGGTCTCACAAGCCTCCAGGCCTTGCTTCTAAAATATGGTGTCCTTTTGAGCTATAGTTTTTGAGATATCGCCCATTCTTTGTAAAACACAGATCGTTATGTTGATCATCCAATAACAATCGGTGTCTTTTTATGTTTTTTCTTGAGTTCTGTTGTGTAATCGATAATGTAGGCTCTTCATGATGTAAATTACTTGCTCTTCAAACTTTGTACAATTCTGACATATCATTTGTGAGTTATCATCCAACCTTCATTGAATATGGATCGTTTAGGTGATTCTTACGATCGTTCCAATAATGATCGGCCTCTTCTTCCAACATTTGGGAGTTTTGTCATGCGATCGTTTTTGTGGGCTCCACTTTTCGACATATTGATGCTTTGAATGTTCCAAGTGCATTGGTTTTGTAAATTCTGAGATATTGATCGATCTTCGTCGATTTACGCTATTTTATGGATCGTTCTAGATCGATCCATAAAAATTCTTCATTTGTCCATAACTTGAGCGCATAAACTTCGATTGGATTGAAATTTGAAAGGTAGCCTCACAGGGCCTTCCTTGTTGCTTTATATTGATTACACCTTGATTGGGACCTCGTCTAAATCTGTTCGACCATTTTCCATAATATTGTATATAGCTGATTCTCAAGGCTGGTAACTAACCGATCTTAACCAAATCTGTGGTATCACAGCCTTACCAAAAGGCATAATAACATTTTCCCTCCAAAGTACTTCTTGTTCGAACGTGCTTTGAAAAGTCACAGGCTTTAATCGTTGTAAAGGGTTTCATCCAGTTTGTTGAATGGTCATCATCCTTCCGTTGATTTACCTTGCTAAAGTGTTGTATCTCTCTTTGATCGTCATAACGCTTGGTCGATTTCCAATAGTATAAATTCAAGATTGTACTCTATCAGTTGCTATCTGTGTCCGGTTCTACGAGGCTAGTAAGCTTTGGCTATCTAATCCTGTCTTTTCTCTAATAACTCCAGCTGAAAATTCGATTTCTGCCGGTTTCAAGAAATCAAATTTTTAGAATATATACGTGCACGTTCAAGTACACGTTCTTGTCATTGGCTCCCAAATGCATTTGTACGCTCATGAGTCGTCACCAATTCCTTATAGTTTAGTTGCAATTGGATTGCAATTCCTTGTTTATATTTTTTTTACATTTTTTTATAATGAAATAGAGGTCATAATAAGTCACTCGATGGAAAGAGATTTCATGTTCTACAGGGATGACGGGCTCAGAGCCGTAAGTAAGGATGAATGGAGTATGGCCAGTCGTAGACTTGTGGGTGGTTCTGTAAGCCCATAATGTTGTTGGGAGTTCATTCACCCACTTGCCTCTAGCCTTTTCCAAATGTTTCTTTAGAATGGACTTTTATAATTTTGTTTACAGTTTCAACTTATCCGTTTGCCTGAGGGTGAGCAACTGCCGGAAGTCTCTTTTCAATATGATGCCGACGGTAGAAGTCTTTAAATTCAATGCTATCGAATTGGGTTCCATTATCAGTTATAATGGTTCGTGGAAGGCCAAAACAACAGATGATGCTCTGGACAATGAAGTTGATTACTTTTTTCGTAATGATCATGGCTAAAGGTTTTGCTTTGTCCTATTTGGTGAAGTAATCAACTGCTACGATGGTGTACTTCGCTCTATCTTTAGAGATCGGTAAGGAACCGATAATATCTATGCCCCAAGTGGCAAAAAGCTATAGACCGACCATTCATGTAACATCTGTCGATGGAGCTCTCGGAATTTTGCAAACATCTAGCATCATCACGTTGTCTAGCATGATCAGCTGCATCTTTATTGGTAGTTGGTCAGTAATACCCATAGTGGAATATTTTCTTTGTTACGGTTTGCCCCTTGGTGTGATCGTCGCATTCTCCTGCATGGACTTCTCTTGAGACTCATTTTATTTCTTCATGGGCGATACACCGAAGTAGGGGAATGGAGAAACCTTTTCTATACACGACGCCGTCTTGGATAATGTAGCATGAAGCTTTATGGAAGATTTGTCATTTTTCATTCCTCCGTCCGAGAAGGGTCCCTCGTTGTAGATAACCTTTGAAATGATTCATTTACGACTCCCTTTCCGGCTCCGTCTCTAGAACTCAATTAATCTCCATCTAGTCGATGCTTGGAGCATTTAGTACTTCAACCGAGACCGAGCTCATCTGCTGCGCATCCCCAGAACTGGCCAGCTTGGCCAGTGAGTTGGCTTTCTCATTTTGTTCTTTGGGGGTGTGTGTAATGGTGTAATACTCGAAGTCTACTAGTAGCTCTTGGACCCGGCCGAGATAGGGAGCAAGTTGCTGCCTACTAGCCTGATAATCTCCCTAGCTTGGCATACTACTAACTGGGAATTATAAAAGATTTGTAAATTTTCATACCTAGTTCTTTGACAAGTTTAAGCCCGGCGATCAAGGCTTCATGCTCAGCTACGTTATTTGTTGAGGGAAGTCAAGTTTAAGGGCATACAGATCGACTATTCCTTAGGAGTCGCTAACACGACTCTGACGCCAGAACACAGATCGTTGGACGATTCATCCATGTACATTTTCCATCGGTTGGTCAGTTCTCCACTGCTCTTCGGAGAGCTGTCTGGTGCAGTGAATTCAGCTATGAAGTCCGCCATTGTTTGACCTCGGATAGCTCTTTGAGGGAGATAAGTGATATCGAATTGGCTTAGCTCAATATTCCATTTGAGCAATCTTCCAAACGTCTCAAGTCATTGTAGGACCCGTCGTAATGGCTGGTCGGTGTAGACACTAATGGAGTGAACCTGGAAGTAAGGGCAAAGCTTTTGTGACGCAATCAACGGGCAGTACGCGAGCTTTTCCAGCTTCGGGTAGTTTCTTTCAACACATATAAATTGCTTGCTAATATAATATATTGGCCTCTGGATCCGATTCTCTTCACATAATAGTGCAGCACTTTTGGTGTGTACCGACACCACTACATAGATGTATAAGTATTCACGATCCAGTAGCTTAGATAGGATGGGAGGTCTCTCTAAGTGATCTACCAGAGCTTGAAATGCGTTGACGCAGTCCTACATCCATTCAAAGTTTCTCTTCCCTCTCTCGATTAGGTCGAAGAAGAGAATTAGCATGTCAGTGGTCCTGGAGATGAATCGGCTTAGGGTAGCATCCATCCTATTGAGGCTCTGTACCTGCTTGATTGTCTTTGATGCCTGGATGTCTCTGATTCCCTAAATCCTCTTTAGATTGGCTTCAATTCTGTGAGAATTTATGATGAAACCCAAGAATTTCCCTAACGCAATGCCCAAAAAGAATTTCAAGGGATTGAGTTTTATCTCGTATTTTTGGAGAAACAGAACACCTTCGCCAGGTCATCTATGTAGTCGTTTGACTATCGTGGTCTCACGAGCATATCATCCACATATACTTCTGTTGATTGCCCGATCCGATCCTTGGAAACATAGCAATATAATCTAAGATCGGCAATGAAATTGGTGTGCTCCAGGTTGGGGTTGTGTATCGGGATCTGGTTGTATCCGGAGCACACGTGCATGAATGAAAGAAGTTCATATTCAATAGTTAGGTCTACCAACTGGTCGATTCTTGGAAGTGGAAAGCTTTCTTTCGAGTTTTCCTTGTTCAGGTCTAACCAATCACCGAATTTGAACGTAACTACTTTAGGTAACAATCGACTTAAAACCCGAATAGGATGGTCAATGATGACAGTCACTCCGCTCGAATTTTTCAGACCTCGTCATGAGATGTTGAGTCTAATAGTGATGGGTTCTAGACGCTTTTAGCAATTATCTACAATGGTTGAAGATCAAGCTTGAAGGAACATTGAATCAAATGCCGAGTAGAGTTTAGCCTTGTGTTGCATGTTGCTAAATAGTTGGCCTTTGCTTTGAGTTTGAATCTACTTGTGTATTCGAGTAAAGCGGCTTTCATTCAATGTACTTATGGTTCATTACTCATCATTCGGGTTGGAGTGATGGTCAGTGGCCCATGGGCTTGGGAATCGATTCTACGGTTCTATCTCTAGGCATCCTTTCGGTTGTAGCCTCGAGTCATTGTAAACACTAGGTATGAGTCACAATATTGAGCTATCGCTGTAAGCCTTTGGATTATCACACTTCTACCCCTGGTCTCGGGTTGATAAATGTACCGCATGGACGGTCGAGTCTTGTCATAGTCGTGTTTATACTCCTAGCTAAGCTCCAAAGACTTATAAATGTAGTGCAATACACTATTATAATATGTCTACAGTAATATAAACTATTAAAATAGCGTTAAAGCGTTACCCATATCCCCCTTAACACATTTTATAGGTATGCCAATAGTCTATATAGTACCGTAACTCCCCGTAAACTGGAGCCGCCAGAGGATACCACATAAGTACAACATAAAACAAACTCATAGAAGGCGCGCTAGGGTAGGTGACACAGAACAACTAGGCAATGCTAGGGTAGATATACCAATTACACTTCCGGACTGTTAGTAACGCATAGCTGCAACTACCGCCCAACTAGAAACACACTCCCTAGTAAAAATCGAAGGGTGGCCACCGAATAAATCATAAAGTTAGAATATAAATCGATGGAGTGTGTCCGCTCAGAGGAGCTACCTCATTGGCCCGTCGATTGCTCCTGTTTTAGCCACCTTACGCCAACTCACGGGAGTCGGATCCACGTATATACCTCATATAGGATCGTCGCCACCATCCTACTTCATTCTGGAATCTCCACCGCGTACACAGTTGTCAAAGTGATTTTCGGTATCGATGGAGAGTATGCCCATATCTGATCCCGGTCTCTTAAACAACCAATAACTTATTACACACCGGATGGTTCCTTTACATTTCCTAAACCATTTCATAGTTGATATCAAAATATCATATTCAATTCAAACCATATCACTATTGAAATCATTACTTACTTTTGAAATCATATTTGCCTTTGAAATCATATCACATTTGAAATCATAGTTCGATAATTATATTTCCTTTCAAAGTCAAATTCACAGTTTATATCGAAATATCGTATTCTCAAAATTATATCACTTTCAAATCATATCGTTTCAAAAATCATAATTTCTTCCAAAATCATATTTCCCAAAACAGGTTAAGTCCTTGCTTCAAAATCATCATTTCAATTTATTATAACATTCAAAATTCCAACTTAAGTTATAACATCATTTAGCCTTATTCTCTTTTTAAACCAAATTGAAATGAATATAAACTCTTCCACGTACTTAGTTTGGAAATTCAGAAATTTGTTTAAATAGTTAAAATGCTCTAGAATAGTTTAGTTATAGGTAAAAATATTTTAAATTGATTTAAGATAGTTAAATAGATTAAATAGATTAAATTTAGATTAATATAATTTAAAATAGATTGAATAACTTTAAAATAGATTAATCATATTTAAATTAAATTAAAATGGTTTAATTTGTTTAAATAAAATGAATTAGTTTAAAATAGATTAAAATAATTTATATAGTTAATATTGGTTAAATAGTTTAATAAATTTGAAAATCTTAATAATTAGAAATTTTAAATAATATATCTTTACAACAGTTTATATTAAAATATGAGTTTGAAATTAATATCAAATTAAACTATTCATTTCATTTCAACATATTTGGACAATTTCAAATTTCCAAGTCGACAAACCAAATTTCAATAAACTATCGAATTTCATATCGTTTCAATCCATGTTCAAAATATCAATACGGATTACTCCAGTTTCAAAATATTTCAAAATTATTTTCAGACAAATTCAATAACTCAATTCTGATAGAATTTCATTTATACTTAAAAGTTTAACTTCAAACTTCCAATTTAATTTCTTAAAGAAATTCCTTTTAAAACCAATTCACAATTCAACGCAATATTTTTCAACAATACTTAAATTTATATAAATCAAATTTCCATTTCAAAATATCATTTAATTATATTCAAAAATCAGGGATTTTAAAATCATTTAATTTAACCAATCCGATGTCCGTATATAATTATCCACCCTAGGGTCAAGTGATACGGATATTTATCATTTCAATCCGCAATTAAATATTTTACGGTTTTCTATCATTCAAACCACGATCCCGAATTAAGTAAAAATGTAACGACTGTAATTTTACCGTAGTATTAAATAATTTAAAAATCGGTAACGACCGTGATTTTTAAATTACTGTCGGAGCGAATATTTTAAATAAAAAATTTTAAATCTAAATTTAAAAATAAAATAAAATAAAATATCGATGCAATTCAAATTGCAAAGTCGGTTGAATTGCGTTACATTTTATTCACACCACCTAGCTGTCATCTAATTCAAATAGTATGACTTATTCACATTCTTTTTATAAATGCAAAGCATACAAAAATGCAATACTGTAAGGAAAAGAATATAGTGTATACTTTGCATTATATTTTCCCTTTGCATTGTGGCAGTCCAATTTCAAAAGCTTGAACAACTTTTGTGCCTTGCTGTAAACTAAGAGTCAAGGCGTGAACACATTTTTTTGCATTACTGGAAAAATTGCCTTGCCGTGACATACATACTTGTATTTCAAACGTGGCTGAGCATTATCAAGTACCTATGCATTAAATGAATGTGTACCCCTAAGCCTTTTCAACACTCATCCTTTTTGGTATTTTCTCTGCATCATCTTTCTTTTCGTTCATTTCAGAACTTGAGCATTAATGGCAGCAGCTCTAAAATTTGAATCCCCTACTCTAGCTGTATTCGAAACAAATTAAGGTGAGTATACTCACACTTCTAATTTCTGGTCAGTAACTCTCTGCCTTTGTTTTTAAACGTGGTTTTCTTTGATTTTGGAAATTTGTTCGGTTGTGATTTTTACATCACAGCAACCTGTGCTTTTTCACTGCAATCTTTTTCCCACAGTGATTTCGAAATTATACTTGAATGCTTACAGATTTAAAATAGGTGCGTGCAATCTATGTGGAGTGAAAATTTGTGTGCCAGGACCTTGTCAAATGCGTACACACCAGATTTTGTAGTTGAGTTTGAGTTTTGTTTTTTTTTATGCTCAAAAACATGTTAGGCGAGGACAGTTTTGTATAAATTTGTCTCTGTTAAATTGCATGCATAAATTAAAACGTGACCTGATGACTTTGGATGCACATGTATTACTTATGTAAATTTTTGTGTCAGGCCCATTCTTCCTTTTCATGTTATCACACAAGTCCTTATAACTGGTACATCATCTTTTCTACGTCCTCATATTGTGTCTATCATTATTTCCAGTTGCATAGTTAGGATTGTATTACTAAGTTGTTTATATTTTTATATATGTGCAACGTCAGGGCAGAATAGTATACAAGTCTTATTTTAAAAAAAAAATTTGTGAAATAAGAAGACTCCAGGAAAATGAGGACAATAATTATCCAAAAATGATTGTGTTATATTGAGTTATATACTATGCCAGTAAAATGTCATGAACCTGCGTTTGCACTTTGCACGTACAATATTTTGATAAAAATGTAGTCGTACAATCTACGGGTTAATTTGCTTTGAACCGACGATACGTTTTAAAATGTATTTTAATACCGTTATTTTTATAACGGGATTTTATTCCGATGTTAAATTTTTGAAACGTGTTGTTTTGGTGACATTTTTGATGAGTGAAAATTCACTGTTATTTTAACGTTTGTAACTGTTAATTTAAAGTGACTTTTCAAGCGGTTAGCCCGCAGCGTTGATTCGGTATCCGTTTTTACGGTGTTTTGCGAAGTGCAATTTCACCGTCGATATTGCTACAGATGTTGCTATTTTAATCACGCGTTTTAAAAATCGTTTTAAATTGAAATTGTTTTCAAAAATTCTACAGTTTGCGCTTTCAAAAGAATGAGGAAGCGATTTAAACGCTTCAGCAAAATTGAGGACTATGAACCCTTACTTTTACTGATTCGCTTAATTCTGGACTTGTCCGTTTGAGAACGTAAAATGTTATTTATATAAAATACACAATTTTGCACTTTCAAGGAAACGATGAAGAAATTTAAACGATTTAGCAAAAGTGCGGAGTATGGAACCACACTTTTACTATTTCGGTTAAATCCGGACTCGTTAATTGAAATATTTGTTGTTTGATGATTTTGATGATTTTGTGTGCTTTCGAGCCACTATGTTGGACCTTTTGGTCATATGTTGGACCTTCGGGTCAAATACCAGTACTAGACCTTCGGGTCATATGTTGGACCTTTGGGTCATATGTTGGGCGCCAAAAATTATGTTGACAGTACTTGGTAGGCTTCGGCCATATGTTGATGCACGTGCGGCGTAGCTAAAACTCGCCATTTGTTAGGATTGATCCACTTTTATGTTGATTTTTCTAGATATCTATTTTTGATTTCTAGATTTTGTAAATTGTTGTTTTGAATTCAATTGTGAATTTGAATGTTGATTTTGATGGTGTTTGATGTGATTTCTTCATTTAACTATGTTGATTTCTTATGTTGAATAGTCTCATTCGAGATTATTATTATTTTGCTTTGATGTTATTTATGATGCACTCACATCTAAGAATAAATTAGACTGATCCGTTTATTATTTCTTTTTGAATAATACTCGGGTCAGACCGAGTTATTTCAGGGTAGTCTCTATCTCTGATTCTGTAGCAGCTTCAGCTTTTGGGATATCGCATCATCTTTTGTCTAGCCTTCGAGGAGTTCTTTTGGTTATTCGACTCCCATCTTATGTATGTTGATGTATATGTTTATGTACATTTGGTTCATGTGAACCATCGACTGTTGTAGCATATATTCCAGACTTGTCTTCCGCTATATATCTGATATTTCTGTTCTGATGTGATTATACTATCAGTGTTGTTATTATGAGTTGTTCTGAATTTTTCTTTAGCCACTGTAGTTTCGTTTTAGATTTGGATTGAATATATATCTTTGGGAGTAATTTATACAACTCCTATCGATGTAATCAATACTCGTCTAAGGCATAACTTACGGATGGTCGCTTCTCACAAGCCTAATTCTTCGCAATAGCAGACGTTATTCCTTATAATAACCTTTGTTATTGTGAGCATAGAGGTGGGGCGTCACAGCTTGGTATCAGAGCTGAAATTCAGAATAAATTGTAATAAACACAGAACAGAAAAAAAAATGGAACATGTGTTACAACAATTCGGGAGTTTTATTCGTGCCTTTCTAATCTATTCGTTCCACTTAACATATGGAGTACGTCTAGGAATAAATTTTATATTCCGTAGTATTCCGTTTGTTAAACTTCTTATCAATTGTGTGTTGTTTAACTAATCTTTACCTTCTCTTGTCTCTCAGCTTATGGCTGCAAGAGGTAGAGGGAAGCGTTCTTCTGCAGGCCCGTCTAGTGGTTCTCATCCGGACGGTGTCTATATGTCAGCTGATCAGTTTATGGAGCTATTTCGAGGTACTCAGCCTCCTGTTGCTACTCCCGCAGCTCCTAATCACAAGTCTACCTTCGCCCGCATGTGTAGTGACTATTCCCACCTTGGAGGTCAGCCTTTCAAGGGATCAGAAAGTGTTATGGAAGTTCAGACTTGGTTGCGCACTTGTGAGCGCATATTTTCTCGGATGGATCTTTCGGATCATCATCGCGTTCTCGTGGCATCTAGTATGTTGCAAGAGCGTGCGCTTGATTGGTATGAGCTCTTTATTTCGGAAGTTGATGAGTCCTCTCTCTCTTGGGTTCAGTTTAAGGAACGTTTCGAACTTAAGTTCGTTCCTGAATCAGAAAAGGCTAATCTTGCTCGTAGTTTCCTTGAGTTGAAGCAAGGAAAGTCCTCTGTTTCTGATTATGTTGCATCTTTTGAGGCCTTATCCAAATACGGAGTTGAGTTCATTAATACTCCGCGTAAGAAAAATCTTCGTTTTGTTGATGGTTTGAAGAAGTATTTGAAGAAAGTTCTTTTGCTTCAACTTAAGCTCTCTTTTGAGGAGCTAGTTGATTCGGCTCTTTGTCTTGAAGCTGTTGAAAGGGAACGTGATAGTTGTGATGACGTTGAGGTTTCTAAGAACCCCAACAAGAAGAGGTTTCCATTTCATAGGCCTAATTCTTCTAATCAGAAGAAGAAGAAGCAAGCTACCTCTAGTTCTCAGCCTAGTAGTGCACCTTCTGTTCAGAGGGCGTGCTATAATTGTGGTTCGTTGGATCATCTTCTTCGCAATTGTACTAAGCCTCGCATTTGTCGTTATTGCAAGAAAGAAGGTCATTGGGTTTTTGATTGTCCTATTGCTCCTAAGGGTTTCAAACCGGGGAAGCTTAATGTTGCTAAAGATTCTGGTGATTCTTCTCAGCCCAAAGGTATTACTCCTTCTGTTTTGGAAGATTTTATTTTATTTCATGGCCGTTCTATTAGAGTTCTTTTCGATACGGGTGCATCACATTCATTCGTGTCGAAGGAACTAGTTGATATTATTCCTTTGGATGTTATTACTCTTCGTGACCCTTTGAGGATCGTAAATCCTATTGGTGGATCTGCTACTCTTGGTTTGTTGTGTGTTGATGTTGAGATTATTCTTTGTGGTTTCTCCTTTCATGCGAATCTGCATGTTATGGATCATCTTGATTTTGATATGATATTGGGTATGGATTGGCTCGTTCGTTATGAAGTTCAAATTCTATGTCCCGAAAGAACTTTATATCTCAAGCACCCCGATGCTAACAAGCAGTTGTCTATTATTTTTCGAAGCATGGATCATATTTCGAATGCTCTTATTTCTTCTCTCGAGTCGAAGGATGTCATTGCTAATATTCCTGTTGTTTGTGATTTTTCTGATGTTTTCGAGCCTGTTTCTAAGTTGCCACCGAAAAGGGCAATCGAGTTCCGTATTGATCTTATCTCTGGTGCACATCCTGTCAGTCGTCCTCCCACGAGGATGTCTGCTAAGGAAAATGAGGAACTCAAGCAACAATTATCTGAGTTGGAAGCCAAACATTTTATTCGTTCTAGCTCGTCTCCTTGGGGCGCCGCCGTTGTTTTCGTTAAGAAGCCAGATGGTACTCTTAGGCTTTGCATTGATTATCGCAAGCTTAACGAACTTACTATCAAAAATAGGTATCCATTACCTAGGATCGATGACATGTTCGATCAGTTAAGTGGCGCCAAGGTCTTCTCCCAACTCGATCTTGCTACTGGTTTTCATCAGTTACGAGTTGCGGAAGATAGCATTCCTCTTACCGCATGTCGTACTCGTTATGGTTCTTACGAATGGCTTGTTATGCCGTTCGGTTTGACGAACGCTCCGGCGTATTTTGTAGATCTTATGAATCGGATATTCCGGGAATATCTCGATAAGTTCGTCTTGGTTTTCATTGATGATATTCTTATTTATTCCAAATCTGAAGCCGATCATATTCAGCATTTGGAGATTGTTTTGAGTACACTTCGTCAGCATCAGCTTTATGCCAAATTCTCCAAGTGTCACTTCTGGGAGAATAAGGTGAAATTTCTCGGTCACATTGTTTCTTCCGATGGTATTTCTGTCGATCCTTCCAAGATCGAATCTATTCAGAATTGGAAGAGGCCCGAGACCGTTACTGAGATCCGTAGTTTCCTTGGATTGGCGGGTTATTATCGCCGATTTATTAAGGACTTTTCTCGTATTGCTTTACCGCTTACCACTCTCACGAGAAAAGCTGTTCCTTTTATTTGGTCGGATAAGTGTGAGACTTCTTTCCTGAAGTTAAAAGATCTCCTTACTCATGCTCCTATCTTAGTGGTTCCCGAAGGGAATCATGATCTTGTTGTTTATACCGATGCCAGTGGTTTTGGGCTCGGTGCGGTTCTTATGCAAAAAGATAAGTAGTTGCCTACGCTTCTAGACAACTAAAGCCTAACGAGATTCGTTATGCTACCCATGATTTGGAATTAGCCGCCATAGTCTTTGCTCTAAAGATTTGGCGACATTATTTATTGGGTGAGCGTTTTATTCTCTTCACTGATCACAAATCTCTGAAGTATTTATTTACTCAGAAAGAGCTTAATATGAGGCAACAACGTTGGCTCGAATTTCTTGCTTCATATGATTTCGATATTCAGTATACCCCTGGTAAGGGTAATCGAGTTGCTGATGCGCTTAGCCGCAAGCAGCAAGTTGTTGTTTCCATGATGCTAGCATAGTGGAATATTTTGGAAGCTTTATCTCTTTGTGATATTAGAGACCGTCCTTCAGTTTCTGATTCTCCCGTGCTTTTATTTAGCATGGAAGCTCGTCCTAATTTGTTAGATCGCATTGCCGATGCCCAGAAGCAAGATCCAGATCTTGCTCATCTTATTCAGAGTTGTAAATCGAAATCCCGAAGTGATGATCTAAAGGATTTCGATATTGATATTCGTGGTTGTATCCGTAAGAAGGGTAGATTGATCGTGCCTGATATTTCTAATCTTAGAAATGACATTCTTGAGGACTGTCATCGTTCTAAGTATACTATTCATCTGGGCAGTAGCAAGATGTATGCTGATATGAAACGCTTATACTATTGGGAGGGTATGAAGCGTGATGTTGCAAGTTACGTAAGTCGTTGCATGACTTGTCAACTTGTTAAAGCAGAACATCAACGTCCCAGTGGTCTTTTGCAGCCTCTTGAGATTCCATTATGGAAATGGGATCAAATTTCCATGGACTTCATTGATGGTCTACCTCGTTCGAGGTCGGGCCATACTAGTATTTGGGTGATTGTTGACCGATTGACTAAATCAGCCCATTTTATTCCTATCAAGTCCAATCGGACTGCTCCTTTGTTGGCTAAGCTGTTTATTAAAGAAGTCGTTCGACTTCATGGTGTGCCTAGTTCTATTGTTAGTGACAGAGATCCGCTTTTCACTAGTGGGTTCTGGCGGAGTCTTCAGAAAGCCTTGGGCACTAAGCTCAATCTTAGTACAGCTTATCATCCACAGTCTGATGGTCAGACTGAAAGGGTGAATCAAGTTTTAGAGGATCTCCTTCGAGCTTGCATTCTTGATTTTGGCGGTAGTTCGGAAGACCACTTACCTCTTGTTGAATTTTCTTATAACAACAGTTTTCAATCCAGTATCGGTATGGCTCCGTTCGAAGCTCTTTACGGAAGACCGTGTCGATCACCATCTTGTTGGTTGGAATCGGGGGAAAAGTTAGTTCTCGGCCCCGATTATATTCGTGAATCTTCGGAGAGGATTGATATTATTAGACAGAGAATGAAGGAGGCTCAGAATAGGCAGAAATCTTATGCCGATCATCGTAGGAAGCCTTTGGAATTCTCAGTTGGCGATCTCGTATTCATTCGTGTTTCCCCGATGAAGGGTGTGGTGCGTTTTAGTCACTCCGGGAAATTGGCTCCTCGATATGTTGGACCGTTTCCTATTATGGAACGCATTGGCCCAGTTGCTTATCGTGTATCGCTACCTTCTCAGTTTTCGGGAATACATGACGTATTTCATGTGTCTCAACTTCGTCGATGCCTTCGAGATTCAGATTCTATTATTGATCCTCCTATGTTGCAAGATCTTGAGATCTCATCCGACTTGTCTATGGTGCAAATTCCTATTCGTGTGTTAGCTTCGGAGGTTAAACGCCTTCGCAACAAAGAAGTTCCGCTCGTAAAGATTCAATGGTCCGCAAACCCCAAGGATTGCACTTGGGAAACCAGAGAATTCATCGAGCGTTCTTATCCGAGTTTTCTCTCCTCTTCAGGTGGGGGTGAGTATTCTTATCTATCTTTTCTATTTGAAATCTTTGTTGTGATTAATGATTTGCATTATTAACTGCTTCTAGTATGAAAATTGCGGGGACGCAATTTTTATAAGAGGGGGAGTTTGTAACGACTGTAATTTTACCGTAGTATTAAATAATTTAAAAATCGGTAACGACCGTGATTTTTAAATTACTGTCGGAGCGAATATTTTAAATAAAAAATTTTAAATCTAAATTTAAAAATAAAATAAAATAAAATATCGATGCAATTCAAATTGCAAAGTCGGTTGAATTGCGTTACATTTTATTCACTCCACCTAGCTGTCATCTAATTCAAATAGTATGACTTATTCACATTCTTTTTATAAATGCAAAGCGTACAAAAATGCAATATTGTAAGGAAAAGAATATAGTGTATACTTTGCATTATATTTTCCCTTTGCATTGTGGCAGTCCAATTTCAAAAGCTTGAACAACTTTTGTGCCTTGCTGTAAACTAAGAGTCAAGGCATGAACACATTTTTTTGCATTACTGGAAAAATTGCCTTGCCGTGACATACATACTTGTATTTCAAACGTGGCTGAGCATTATCAAGTACCTATGCATTAAATGAATGTGTACCCCTAAGCCTTTTCAACACTCATCCTTTTTGGTATTTTCTCTGCATCATCTTTCTTTTCGTTCATTTCAGAACTTGAGCATTAATGGCAGCAGCTCTAAAATTTGAATCCCCTACTCTAGCTGTATTCGAAACAAATTAAGGTGAGTATACTCACACTTCTAATTTCTGGTCAGTAACTCTCTGCCTTTGTTTTTAAACGTGGTTTTCTTTGATTTTGGAAATTTGTTCGGTTGTGATTTTTACATCACAGCAACCTGTGCTTTTGCACTGCAATCTTTTTCCCACAGTGATTTCGAAATTATACTTGAATGCTTACAGATTTAAAATAGGTGCGTGCAATCTATGTGGAGTGAAAATTTGTGTGCCAGGACCTTGTCAAATGCGTACACACCAGATTTTGTAGTTGAGTTTGAGTTTTGTTTTTTTTATGCTCAAAAACATGTTAGGCGAGGACAGTTTTGTATAAATTTGTCTCTGTTAAATTGCATGCATAAATTAAAACGTGACCTGATGACTTTGGATGCACATGTATTACTTATGTAAATTTTTGTGTCAGGCCCATTCTTCCTTTTCATGTTATCACACAAGTCCTTATAACTGGTACATCATCTTTTCTACGTCCTCATATTGTGTCTATCATTATTTCCAGTTGCATAGTTAGGATTGTATTACAAAGTTGTTTATATTTTTATATATGTGCAACGTCAGGGCAGAATAGTATACAAGTCTTATTTTAAAAAAAAATTTGTGAAATAAGAAGACTCCAGGAAAATGAGGACAATAATTATCCAAAAATGATTGTGTTATATTGAGTTATATACTATGCCAGTAAAATGTCATGAACCTGCGTTTGCACTTTGCACGTACAATATTTTGATAAAAATGTAGTCGTACAATCTACGGGTTAATTTGCTTTGAATCGACGATACGTTTTAAAATGTATTTTAATACCGTTATTTTTATAACGGGATTTTATTCCGATGTTAAATTTTTGAAACGTGTTGTTTTGGTGACATTTTTGATGAGTGAAAATTCACTGTTATTTTAACGTTTGTAACTGTTAATTTAAAGTGACTTTTCAAGCGGTTAGCCCGCAGCGTTGATTCGGTATCCATTTTTACGGTGTTTTGCGAAGTGCAATTTCACCGTCGATATTGCTACAGATGTTGCTATTTTAATCACGCGTTTTAAAAATCGTTTTAAATTGAAATTGTTTTCAAAAATTCTACAGTTTGCGCTTTCAAAAGAATGAGGAAGCGATTTAAACGCTTCAGCAAAATTGAGGACTATGAACCCTTACTTTTACTGATTCGCTTAATTCTGGACTTGTCCGTTTGAGAACGTAAAATGTTATTTATATAAAATACACAATTTTGCACTTTCAAGGAAACGATGAAGAAATTTAAACGATTTAGCAAAAGTGCGGAGTATGGAACCACACTTTTACTATTTCGGTTAAATCCGGACTCGTTAATTGAAATATTTGTTGTTTGATGATTTTGATGATTTTGTGTGCTTTCGAGCCACTATGTTGGACCTTCTGGTCATATGTTGGACCTTCGGGTCAAATACCAGTACTAGACCTTCGGGTCATATGTTGGACCTTTGGGTCATATGTTGGGCGCCAAAAATTATGTTGACAGTACTTGGTAGGCTTCGGCCATATGTTGATGCACGTGCGGCGTAGCTAAAACTCGCCATTTGTTAGGATCGATCCACTTTTATGTTGATTTTTCTAGATATCTATTTTTGATTTCTAGATTTTGTAAATTGTTGTTTTGAATTCAATTGTGAATTTGAATGTTGATTTTGATGGTGTTTGATGTGATTTCTTCATTTAACTATGTTGATTTCTTATGTTGAATAGTCTCATTCGAGATTATTATTATTTTGCTTTGATGTTATTTATGATGCACTCACATCTAAGAATAAATTAGACTGATCCGTTTATTATTTCTTTTTGAATAATACTCGGGTCAGACCGAGTTATTTCAGGGTAGTCTCTATCTCTGATTCTGTAGCAGCTTCAGCTTTTGGGATATCGCATCATCTTTTGTCTAGCCTTCGAGGAGTTCTTTTGGTTATTCGACTCCCATCTTATGTATGTTGATGTATATGTTTATGTACATTTGGTTCATGTGAACCATCGACTGTTGTAGCATATATTCCAGACTTGTCTTCCGCTATATATCTGATATTTCTGTTCTGATGTGATTATACTATCAGTGTTGTTATTATGAGTTGTTCTGAATTTTTCTTTAGCCACTGTAGTTTCGTTTTAGATTTGGATTGAATATATATCTTTGGGAGTAATTTATACAACTCCTATCGATGTAATCAATACTCGTCTAAGGCATAACTTACGGATGGTCGCTTCTCACAAGCCTTATTCTTCGCAATAGCAGACGTTATTCCTTATAATAACCTTTGTTATTGTGAGCATAGAGGTGGGGCGTCACAAAAAATCCATAACGAAATTGCAGTTTATAACGATATGAAATACAACATCCATTCAACCACTATCAACAATCAACATCCATTACAATCATCATCCAATCAATCAATAAATATCAATATAGAACTGATAATCAATAACAGGTATTTAACTGGCAATTTATATTCAATAATAAATTAAATAACAATTTAATTCAAATAAATTCAAATTAACTGAGATGATGATTTAAAATATACCAAATAGTCATAAATAAATTTATAATCACATCATAAATTTAATTTAATAAACATAAGAAATTTTAGAAGTTGTGAGTGGGTTAAAACACTCACCTTTGAATTTAAATCGAATTTAAATCCAATTTAAGCCCAAAATTCAAACAGTCTTCGAATTCGTCCAAACCAGCGTCAAAGTGTCCGGAATTTCAATACGATCATAGCGGAGAAAACCGCGCATGAATTTGACCTCGTATGTAAAATTTAGGCTCATTAAAACATTCGAATTTCAAAATTAAAATAAAATAAATAAAACAAAAACAAAGGCCACGTCACCGATATCATCACGCGTAGAACCCTAGCAGTCGAGACGCATTTGAACACAGTGCGCATCTGAACGAAGTTGCCACTCCAATTTGCTCGATGTCGGCCACCACAGTCCACATAACGACCATTTGACCACCTCCTCACCTTCGCTAAGCCAAACCGCCCCCTATACTGCAGCGCCGCCCCTCCTGGTCCACCAGAGGCGAACGCGGCCGCCATGACTTCAACGACACTTCCAAGCAAAAAATGGCCATCTTGAGACGAGCAGTTGAATCCCCACGACCTGCTTGACGAGCTCTTCACAACGGCACTAGTCGATCGTCGATTGGTCGACGATCCGCCATTGGATCGTCAAAAATCCATATGAACGGCCGAAACTAATCCATGAATTTTCGAACAAACAGTGCATCAAATTGAAAAACGAATCACAGAATAGAGATACGCTCGTCGAGAGCTTCAAAATGGTATATAATTTGATAGGGTTTGTGGAGTTTAAATTTTGAAGTTGAATTTTGAATTGAAATTGAATTGGGAAATTTGTTTGTCTGCCATTAGAAGGAGGAGAACATAAAGAATTGTACGTACAGACAAATGAGAACAAGGGATAGCTAGGGTTTATAACGATATATATATAGGCAGAAAAAAATAGAAATGAATGGGCTCGATTGGTTTGAATTGGAAAGATAAACGACCCGAAAAGCCCGTTCTGTCTCCGAAACGAAAATGGGTCATCCCATATATCAAAATAAATGCTTTCGATAATTTTAAAATCAATGGAACTGGTTTCAAGCCCAAATTCCATCGTATTAAGAAGTTATGTTAAATTCAATTTATTTCAAATTGATTTCAATTGATTTCAATTAAATTGATTTCTAGACGTTTCGAGCCCGTGCGATCAAACGACAAGTCCGATTGCTACGAAACTTGAAATCCTACAATAATTCATAGTTACGGATCCGATGAAACTAGTTTCGTCGAAATCCAAGTCAGTGGCCAAAATGGCTATTTTCACATTAATTAAATAAATCAATAATTAATTAAATTAAATCACTTTTTATTCAAATTAATTAACTAACCAACTTTTATCATTTTTTGATTGTATAGACATTTATAACAAATTAAAACAAGTTTACATAAAAGTCAGTGTTGAATATTTCTCAAATTACAGTGTTCAATTACGACTGTAATTAAATCGAATTAATTATACTTTAATCCCAATAATTGCTTTATCTCAATTTCAATCTTTATATTCAATCAATTGTTTCTTTATAACATAGTCAACACTGTTTTATCTTTCATTACATTAACATACTCAAATTTCCATCTTTTATTTGTATTAATTACTATATTTCAATTTATATTTAATTTTGTCAGTTTTACACATTGATTAAAAAAATCCCAATTAATTATTTTATCTTGGTTTCATTCCTTTTATTACATCAATTGTTACCTCATGAATAAAATTAGCATTTCTATTCATTCTATTACATTCACAAATTTCAGTTATTGTCTTAACTAGCATTAATGTAACATTTAATTGCATTTAATTTATAATTGACTTCAAATTAAATTGAACGGCCTAAATAAACAAGTAACATATAATTATTGTTACCCTAAATTTTAATCACACTTATAAGTTATTATTTACAACCAATTATTATAATTACTTACATAATATTGATTCTATGCAATTACCATTTATTATGTAATTTTTTTCATTAATAAATCATATATTTACATTTGTTTTCTTATACTCAATTTATAACCAAGTATAGAAATTTACATTATTTCATTTAAATTTCATTTCAATTGTTAATAATTAGCTTTAATTAACATTGTTACATTTCATTTTAGTATTCATTTCATTATTACATTACAACTTTTTATTTCTTTCAATATTAAATAACAAGATTCATAAAATTAACAAATTAAATTATCGAAAATTTACGGGTTGTTACAGTTCTCCAATCTTTAGGAGTATCATTTCAGTAGCAGTTCCTTATCCATTCCTTGGCTACAATTCAGAAGGTGTCACTCAATCCTTTATGCCCCAGTCAATTACAGGATGTAAGGGAAGTGGATAGAATGCACCGACTTTAAGTGGAGTTCCGAATCCAGAATGCAGCGGCTTTTTCTTAAATTTTGGATCGTATTCGAAATTTTTTTTTGGAAAAACGATTGGTTTAAAACGATCGGATGAAATCGATCGGTTGGAAAAAAGTAGTCAGTTGAAAATGATCAAATTGACAACGATTGGCTAGGAAAACGATCGATGGAACAATCTGCTACAAATGATCGGGTGAAAACAATCATGTAGGAACGATTGATGGAGAAACGATCATATAGAAAAAAACAATCGGCTTAAATCACGTTGGTGGGTGGAACGATCATGAAGAAACGATCTTACGGAATGATCGTATAAAGAATGATCGTATGGAGAAACAGTTGTACAAGATGATGCGGCGTATGGATTTGTAGGGAACGATCGTTCATTGAGAATGTATGGAATGTCGATCGATCATTTGGGGTATGACCAATCTTTTGGAGTGTGAAAGATCGTTCGGATTATAACCGAACATTTGAATTATGACCGATCATTTGTGAGACATGGAGGTGAGCAATCGGTAGAGGATCGAACGATCTGTAGGGAAAAACGATTGGTTGAAACTATAGGATGGATGATCTTATTGTAACGATCGTATAAAAACGATCGTGTGGAAACGATCTGGTAGGAACGATCGTATAGTGATGATCGGTGTAAATCCTTGAAAATATGGATCACACCCGATCGAATTATATTCTCCAAATTTTCCTTTTTATTCCTCTTTGAAATGGATCGGTCGAAAGGTTTTATAGAGGGAATGATGGAGCGATCATTTGTGTGGAGCATGGCCGAAGACCGATCGTCCATAAATGCTTCAAAACTTAAGAAGGTATGCATATTGATCAAACGCATGACTGATCGAACAATAGCATTATGATTTCCTTCTACCGCACAGGATGTAAACTTGGTTCCTCAGGCCATGGCTAATAGTTTCCTTATAGATCTCTTTCAAATCTGAGTAGAATAGAAAACTTATTTGTAGAATGCTAGATCTATTTCACGAACATGTAAATCCACAAACAAAAGATGAGGTCCAATCAAGCTGAGAATTCATTTCTTAGTGAAAGCACCAAAATGTTAACGCCAAAAATGGGCATAAACACCTCATAGAATCTTGTAAAGATTAAATGATGAATGAAATTAAAATAGAGTAGAGAAATAAATAAATACACAGATTTTTATAGTGGTTCGGCAATCTTGCCCTACATCCACTTCATATTTTTATTGATCTTGCATTTGATTATGATTACCAAAATGTTTGAATCGGTTGGGATCCATTAGTACTAGAGTGAAGAATAAAAATGGCAGAGCCTGGGCAGTAGAAAAAAGGATCCTCTATATGGGGAATGATCGCTGTATTTATAGGGGAAGATGTGCATGGATCGGGCTGAAAATGCGCTAGAAGAATTTCTAGATCCTTAGGGGCCCACCAGAGCGATCTGTGGTCTAAATTGTATAAAAATAACGATTGGGGCCGATCGTTATTTTTGTCTCCAATCAATGTATGATTGTTCGTGGGTGTTCCCATAGGCGTCCAAGCCTTGGTCCCAAAATATGGCGTCATTTTGAGCTATATTTTTGAGATATCGCCCATTCTTTGTAGAACACTGATCGTTATGCTGATCGTCCAATAACGATCGGTGCATTTTTATTTTTTTCTTGATTTTTGTTATGTGGTCAATATTGTAGGCTCTTCATGATGTAAATTACTTGCTCTCCAAATTTTGTGCAATTCCGACTTATCGTTTGTGAGATATCATCCAACCTTCATTGAATATGGATTGTTTTAGTGATTCGTACGATCGTTCCAATAACGATCGGCCTCTTTTTCCAAGATTTGGGAGTTTGGTCATGCGATTGTTTTTATAGGCTTCACTTCAACATATTGATGCTCTGAAAATCTCAAGTGCATTGGCTTTGTAAATTTTGAGATATTGATCGATTTTCATCGATTTACGCTATTTTATGGATCGTTCTAGATCGATCAATAAAAATTCTTCATTTGTCCATAACTTGAGTGTACAAACTCCGATTGGTGTGAAATTTTAAAGTTAGCCTCACGGGGCCTTCCTTGTCGCTTAAATATTAATTAAATTTTGATTGGGACCCGGTCCAAATTTGTTTGACCATTGTCCATAATACTGTATATAGCTGATTCTCAAGGCAGGTAACTAACAGTTCTTAACCAAATCTACGGTATCACGGCCTTGCCAAAAGGCGAGATAACACTGACAATTCAAGCATTGCTTTACCCATAATCCTACATCTCTTTTTATGCCTTCCTAAAAAAAATTCTCTTCATATCTTGATACATTTTAGTTCCTCCAGGATGAATAGTAAACTTAAATCGATTACACTCCCTAAGGACTTCTTTCCTTAGGGCTCCAATATCTGGAACACACAATCGTCCCTTCTTTCTCAACCATCTATTTTGATCAAGAAAAAGTCTTTGAAATCATCAATCTCAGTTCCACTTTCCAATTTCTGATTTGTTCAGCTAGCAATGGATCATCTCTTTTCTTGGAAGCAATCATTTCAATCAATACTGGTCGAAATTCTAAGCAAGATAACATTGCAGTACTCTGTCTAGAACTAGCCATTGATCTTAGCTGCACATCATATGTGGTCAATGCCTCTAAATCTTTCCATTTAGATATCATTGCTAATACTGCATTCTGATGCTTTCTACTAAGTGCATCGGCTATCTTGTTCCCTTTTCCTGGCAAATACTCAATTCCAAAATCATAAGCAGCATAAACTCTAACCACCTCTACTATCTCATATTTAATTCTTTCTAAGAAAATAAATATCTTAAAGACTTGTGATCCATAAACAACTCAAATCGTTCTCCCAAAAGATAAAGTCTCCACACTTTAAGAGCAAAAAATTATAGCAGCCAACTCTAAGTGATGAGTCAGATATCCGACTTCATGCGGTCTGAGCTATCAAGAAGCGTAAGCGGTCACTTTACCCCTTTTGCATTAACACAGCTCCAATCATGTTCTGCATGCATCGGTATACACAACCAAATCTTGACTTCCATCCGGGACAACTAACACAGATGCATTGGTCAATAAATGTTTCAGCTTCTGGAAAGTTCACATTTATCGGTCCAAACATACTTTACATCCTTCCTTGTTAGTTTAGTCATCGGTGCTGCAATATGAGAGAAATCCTTGATGAATCTTCGGTAATAGCCAGCTAATCCAAGAAAAATCTTTATCTCAGTCACTGTTTAGGGTTTCTTCAAATTATTAACTACTTCTATCTTAGCTGGATCTACTGTAAACCCTTCTTCTAAGACTACATAACTAAGGAACTTCACCTCCTTTATTCGAAAATGACACCTCGAAATTTTTTCTTTTAACTGATGCTACCTTATTATCTCAAGCACTATTCTAAGATGAATCTCGTGATCTCTTTCATCCTTAGAATATATCAAAATGTCATCAATGAATACTAACATGGACCTATCTAAATGCTCATGGAAGATTTGTTTCATTAAATCTATGAAGAAAACAGGAGCATTAGTTAATTCGAATGGCATCACTAACCACTCGTATGAACCATACCTTGCTCGAAACGTCGTCAAAGGAATACTGTCTTCCACCATCCTTAATTGATGGAACCCTGTTGCCAAATCCAATTGAGTAAATACCTTAGGTCCACTCAATTGATCAAATAAATCATCTATTCTTGGCAAAGTGACGCAGCGGATATTACAAAAATGATGTAGATCGATGAAAGTAGCAGTCGATGGATTGATGAATGCTGAATTGCCCGAATTCGTTGATCCGAAGATACCGAACTCTAGCTATCTCGAACTCGTTGATCGCGCACGATACCGGGTTCAAAGATCTTCAATTCTTCAAGCGTTGATCAAGCGCACTTGATTCCGCGAATCGGCTTCTACAATCGTTGAATCGAGCACACTCGATTAACCGAAAGAGGAGATAGGAGATTACACTCAACTACCAATTTGAATGAAAGCACAAAGCAATCAAAAGAGAATTTTATTCAATATTCAACAACCTTTTACAAATGAGAGACCCGCCTATTTATAGGCTACAACACGCAAACCAGAAAAAAAAACATACAACTCCTAAGTCGACAACCGACTTAACAACGTCTCCGACTTATCATAAGTCGTATACGACTTACAACACAAAATACAGAAACTCCATAAAATATTACAAGTACTTAAGTCGGTGACGACTTATCCCCTACGACCTACGACTCGTCATGAGTCGGTTACAACTTACCAGATTACAACACAATACAAGTCCTGCCGACTTACGACTTAATAGAATACAGACAAAATACGACTTACAAACAGAGGCGACTTAACAGCGTCACGAGTTAACAAATGACGACCTATCAAAGCAACACAATAGCATCTCCCTTCGACTTAAGAATCAATGGTCTAGATTAACTCGGCATTAGACTCAACGGCATCCAGAGCTTCAGCGACTTAAAGACTACCCGCTTTATTCGACTTAAGAATCAACGGCGTAGATTAACTTGGCGTAGGAATCAACAGTCTTCAGGCTTTGGCGACATAAGATGGTACGACTTAACTGGGTCGTAACTCGGTGCCGACTTATCGTTTGACTCGTTAAGTCGTTTACGACCTATTACTTCAACAGTTTGCTTTGCCTTCTCTCTGAGTAACTCGGTAGGTCGTCCTGGCGACTTAAGATCTTTGATATCCCGTACGTCTTCACGAGTTAGGTCTTCCACCCTCCTAAGTCGGTCACGACTTAAGTCTCCCATTATGTTAAGTCGGTCACGACTTACGCTTATGTCTTCTGCTTCCTTGAGTCGGTCATGACTCATGCCTTGAACTTTGTTAAGTCGGTCACGACTCATTTCCCTCATGTTAAGTCGGTCACGACTTATAGCTTCATTTTCCTTAAGTCGGTTACGACTTAGTACTTGGCCTGCATCATCCTCCCCAGGTTGAGAAAAATTCGTCCTCGAATTTGCATTTTCTTCCCCCGTAATACTTTCATCCCCGTGATATGGTACGAGATGCTTAACATTGAATACGTCAGACGTATACACATCATCTGGTAGTTTCAATTTATAAGCATTTTCATTGATTCTCTTTAAAATTTCCACTGGACCAATCTTTCGTGCTTTCAATTTATTGTAAGCGCCTATCGGAAAACGATCTTTCGTCAACACTGCATAAACCAAATCACCTTCATGAAATTCAACAATCCTTCGTTTCAAATCTGCAGAACGCTTATACTTCTCATTTGCTTTCTCTAATCGTTCTTGAACGATTTTATGACATTCCGTCAGCCCTTCAACAAAATCAGCAGCTTTCTTAATTGTCTTCCGTGATTGTGGCACTACCGTTAAATCCAACGGTCCCTTCGGTAAGCTTGAATAAACTATCTGGAATGGACTGAACCCTGTACTACGATTCACTGCATGATTATGGGCAAACTCTGCCTGGCATAACTTCACGTCCCAACTCTTCAGATTATCTTGCACAAGACATCTCAACAAGTTTCCCAATGATCTGTTAACCACCTCAGTCTGTCCATCCGTTTGCGGATGATAAGCACTACTAAATTTCAGCTTCGTTCCCACCATTTTCCACAAACTCAACCAAAAGTGACTCAGAAACCGAGTATCTCTATCCGACACAATAGATTCTGGCAATCCATGAAGTCGATAGATCTCCTTGAAAAACAATTGAGCAACATGAACAGCATCCGCCGTCTTCTTACAAGCAATAAAATGTGCCATTTTCGAAAATCGATCAACCACCACATAAATGGAATCATTACCACGCTGCGTTCTCGGCAAACCCAACACAAAGTCCATACTGATATCCACCCATGGTTTTACAGGTACAGGTAACGGCATATATAAACCAGCATTAGTCGCAGTTCCTTTCGAAACTTGACAAATATGACAACGCTCCACAAACCTATCTACTTCTTTCCTCATCGATGGCCAAAAGTAGGATTGTGAAATCAACTGTAAGGTACGGTCTCTCCCAACATGTCCCTCTTCGTGTAACTCTTTGATAATCTTCATTCTCAGACTACCCTCTGGTATGCACAATCGATTTCCTTTAAAAAGAAAACCATCTACCAACATAAACTCATCAGTCTCTCCCTCCTTGACTTTATCAACAAATTTTGCAAAGTAAGGATCATTAGTGAATATTTCTGGCAATATTTCAAACCCCGTCACTTCAACCTTTAGTGTAGTCAACAAATGACTCCTCCTACTCAAAGCAACAGCCACACGATTTGTCACCCCTGACTTGTGTTTAACAACAAATGTAAATTGCTGCAGATATGCAATCCACGATGCATGTCTCGCTGAAATCTTGTCTTGCCCTTGCAAATGTTTCAATGCTTCATGATCAGTATACAGAACAAACTCCTTCTGAAATAGATAGTGTCTCCAGTGTTTAATAGACTGCACAACAGCATAAAACTCCACATCATATGTACTGTATCACATCTTTGCTCCTGACAACTTCTCACTGAAATAGGCAATTGGACGTCCCTTCTGACTCAACACCCCTCCAATCCCAACCTTGGATGCATCAGTATGTAGTTCAAACACCAACTGAAAATCAGGTAATACTAGAATTGGTGCAGAGGTCAAAAGATCTTTGATTTGTTCAAAAGCAACCCCGGCTTCCTCCGTCCATGCAAACTGTTTACCTTTCATGCAATCTGTAACAGGCGCCATCACACTACTAAAGTGTGGAATAAACCTTCGATAAAATGAAGCCAACCCATGAAAACTACGAACTTCCGTTATCGTCTTGGGCTGCGGCCAATTTCTGATCGCCTCAACTTTACAATGGTCAACCTGTATTCCTTTCTCTGAAACAACATACCCCAGAAATAAAACACTATGCGTCATGAACACACATTTCTTCGTTGCAGCATAAAATTGTTCTTGTCGCAATACCATCAGCACTTCTCTAAGATGATTCAAATGTTCCTCTGGACTCCCACTGTAAATAAGAATATCATCGAAATACACCACCACGAATTTCCCAATGAACGGTCGAAAAATCTTATTCATCACCCTCATGAAAGTACTTGGTGCATTTGATAAACCAAATGGCATGACCAACCATTCGTATAGACCCTCCCTGGTTTTAAAAGCAGTCTTCCACTCATCTCCTGGTCTGATACGAATTTGATGATATCCGCTCTTCAAATCAATCTTAGAAAAGATAGTAGCTCCGCTTATCTGATCCAACAAGTCATCCAACCTCGGCATTGGAAATCTATATCTCACGGTAATCTTATTCAATGCTCGACTGTCAGTGCACATCCTCCACGTCCCATCCTTCTTGGGTACCAATAAAGCTGGTACAGCACAAGGACTCAGACTCTCCTGCACACGTCCCTGCTCAAGCAATTCCTCTACCTGCCTCCGCAATTCTTCATGTTCCTTCGGACTCATTCGATAATGTGGTCTGTGTGGCAATACAGCTCCTGGAACAAGATCTATCTGATGTTGTATATCCCTCAACGGTGGTAACTCCGTTGGTAATTCCTCTGGAAATACATCGTCAAATTCTTTCAAAATTGGTTTTACTTCTTCTGGAATCTCAACCTCTTCACTGCTCTCTCGCCCAATTAACAAAAACACTTCAGGTTCCTCCTCTACTTCCTTCACAAACTCCTTCAGCGATAACAAAGTTTTGAGCTCTTCAATCTCCTCCAACTTGTTTTCCTCCTGTTGTCTCTTCTTTGGAACTAGAGTAATCTTTGTGCCTTCAAACATGAAACTGTAACTGTTGGTACGCCCATCATGTTGCACAGCTCGATCATACTGCCACGGCAAACGTCCATATCTACGACATCACACCAGATTTCATCTTTGTATTTCTTCCCAATTGAGAACTTCACACAAGCTCTACGTCCAACTTTCACTTCACCACCCTTCCTCAACCAAGCTAACTTGTACGGTTTAGGATGTTTCTCGGTTTTCAACTCCAACTTCTTCACCGCTTCTGTAGAGATAATGTTATCACAACTCCCAGCATCAATAACAAATTTACAAACTCTTCCCAGAATAGTGCATGTAGATTGAAAGATATTGTTTCTCAACCAACTACTTTCTTCCTGCTTCGGTGTTAAACACGATCTCCTCAGCATTAGATTACAACCTTCGTCTCCTGACGCAATATCCTGCTCATCCTCCTCAACTGGATTAGAACAATCTTCATCAACATCCTCATCGTCAACTTCTGCAATCATGGTTCTCTTCTTTGGCTTTGGACACTCACTGCTTTTATGACCCAATTCTTGACAATTGTAACATTTAAACCCATTGTTAACTTTCGCCTTCTCAACCTCCTTCACTACTGGTCTACTGATAGGTTTAGAAACATTAGAACTTCCACCAACACCCTTCACTTGATTGTTAGAATTAGTGAACACACCACTTCCTCGTCTCCCTTGTTTTTCCCAAGCCAACGCTTTCTGATGTGCTTCTGCCACAGATCTTGGATCGAACATATTAACCATATCCTGAATCTGCATTCTCAATCCCCCAATAAACCTAGATGTCAGCTGCTCTTCTGTTTCCATAATATCATTCCTTGCAATGAGTTGATAGAATTCATCAGCATAGTCATTCACAGTTTTCGTCCCTTGTCTCAAGTTCTGCAAACGTTGATACATCAAAGATTGATAATTGTAAGGTAAGAACGTTGCTTTCATTAACTTCTTCATCTTCTCCCAAGGTTCAACTTTTGATTTCCCCATTCGTTCACGTGTAAGCTTGGTTTGCTGCCACCATGCCAAAGCTCTACCCCTCAGCCTCGTAGCAACCAACTTCACTCTACGATGTCCTGGAACTTCTTTGAAGTCAAAAATCTCTTCAACATTAGCTACCCAATCTAGAAACTCCTCTGCTTGCATACCACCCTTGAATTCAGGAATTTCTGTCTTCATCCCCGACTCCCATTTGTGATCATACTCAGAATAGTTTCTTCCTTGACCTCTTCCTTGAATACTACCACCATCATACTCCTCTTCAAAATCAGATGCATAACGATGTCGATTCTGACCACCAACATCTCTACTACCATTGCATCTTCCACCATCATCCCTTCTATCAACATTCCTCCGTTCACGATCATTCACGTTCCTCCCACGCCCTCGAACATTTTCAACACTTCTGTCTCGATTGGAATGTGGCGAGACTCTACTACCCCCATGGTTAGATTCTGGTGAAACCCTTCTCCGATTTTGATTCATCTCCGTCATAAGCCTCTCTAACCGGCCAATTCCTTCATTAATCTTCTCACTAAAATTCTCATTGATTCTTTGCTCCATCTCATCAGCCTCTTCTCTTCGATATAAAGCTTCTACGTTTTGGTGGCGATTAGCTCTTCTTGGCGGCATACTCGAAAACTTCACAAATTCTTCAACACTTCAAATTCAAACACTTTCCGGATTTTGATCCAAAATGAAACGGATCAAAAACTTCCACTCTGTAGCAAATCGCGATGAACACGATGGACAAAGTTTCAGCCTCCAATGCAAATCCGATCAAACAATCTTCGAACAATGATGACTCTTCTTCCTCTTACTCTCGGCCTCACTTGCTTACCACGGCCCAACTTCAAAATGATTAGGCTCCAAGTCTCGATCTAGCTATGATTGGCTAGAACAAGCTCTGATACCAAAACTGACGCAGCGGATATTACAAAAATGATGTAGATCGGTGAAAGTAGCAGTCGATGGATTGATGAATGCTGAATTGCCCGAATTCGTTGATCCGAAGATACTGAACTCTAGCTATCTCGAACTCGTTGATCGCGCACGATACCGGGTTCAAAGATCTTCAATTCTTCAAGCGTTGATCAAGCGCACTTGATTCCGCGAATCGGCTTCTACAATCGTTGAATCGAGCGCACTCGATTAACCGAAAGAGGAGATAGGAGATTACACTCAACTACCAATTTGAATGAAAGCACAAAGCAATCAAAAGAGAATTTTATTCAATATTCAACAACCTTTTACAAATGAGAGACCCGCCTATTTATAGGCTACAACACGCAAACCAAAAAAAAAACATACAACTCCTAAGTCGGCAACCGACTTAACAACGTCTCCGACTTATCATAAGTCGTATACGACTTACAACACAAAATACAGAAACTCCATAAAATATTACAAGTACTTAAGTCGGTGACGACTTATCCCCTACGACCTACGACTCGTCATGAGTCGGTTACAACTTACCAGATTACAACACAATACAAGTCCTGCCGACTTACGACTTAATAGAATACAGATAAAATACGACTTACAAACAGAGGCGACTTAACAGCGTCACGAGTTAACAAATGACGACCTATCAAAGCAACACAACAGCATCTCCCTTCGACTTAAGAATCAATGGTCTAGATTAACTCGGCATTAGACTCAACGGCATCCAGAGCTTCAGCGACTTAAAGACTACCCGCTTTATTCGACTTAAGAATCAACGGCGTAGATTAACTTGGCGTAGGAATCAACAGTCTTCAGGCTTTGGCGACATAAGATGGTACGACTTAACTGGGTCGTAACTCGGTGCCGACTTATCGTTTGACTCGTTAAGTCGTTTACGACCTATTACTTCAACAGTTTGCTTTGCCTTCTCTCTGAGTAACTCGGTAGGTCGTCCTGGCGACTTAAGATCTTTGATATCCCGTACCTCTTCACGAGTTAGGTCTTCCACCCTCCTAAGTCGGTCACGACTTAAGTCTCCCATTATGTTAAGTCGGTCACGACTTACGCTTATGTCTTCTGCTTCCTTGAGTCGGTCATGACTCATGCCTTGAACTTTGTTAAGTCGGTCACGACTCATTTCCCTCATGTTAAGTCGGTCACGACTTATAGCTTCATTTTCCTTAAGTCGGTTACGACTTAGTACTTGGCCTGCATCACAAAGGATACCGACTCTTTATTGTCTTCTCATTCAACTTACGATAGTCGATACACATCCTTAACGACCCATCTGGCTTCTTCTCGAACACCGCGGCTGCTCCCCAATGTGAACTACTTGGTCTAATAAAACTTTTCCCTTCTAAATCTACCAACTGCACCTTTAACTCCTTTATCGGTAGGTGTCATTCTACTAAGTGGTCTACTTACGGGTTTAGCTCTAGGTATAAGATCTATTCGAAACTCAATAGCTCATTTCGGTGGCATTCCTATTACTAGCTCAAAGACGTTAGTAAAGTCTCTAACGATTAAGACTCGGTTCAACTCATCTTCCTCCTCTATTGCACCCAATAAAGCACAAACATCAAAGTCCACAAAATTAAACACATGCAAACTATAGGCAAATATATGGCCTAACAATTCGAACTCTAACCAGTCATATCTCATCCCTAGAGTTGCATAACCTCCAATTGGATTCGCAACCCTTGAGGAAGTAACTAGGTACGAGGGTTCCAGATTAAGCTTATCTACCAAAGAACAAGATATAAAAGAATGTGATGCACCAGTATTAAACAATACTCTAACAGGTATACCATGAATCAAAAGCGTACCTCCCATCATAGCCTTTCCTTTCTCCTCTGTTGTGGGTCTTGACGTAGTTGGTTCCGAAGCAAACACTTTCCCTTTCTCAACCTTAGCTGGCTCCTTACACTGATTCTTGTAATGCCCGATCTGGTCATAATTAAAGCACTTGATGTTCTTTCTCCCAATAACCTTCTTTCCATCACTAGAATGACATTCGTTTGCAAAATGCCCTTTCATTTCACACTTGTAACACACAACTTCGGTCTTTCCTTTCTTAGCAGGTCCGCCCTTCTGAGTTCCTTTTTTATGAAAGAACTTCTTCTTCTGATTCTATCCACTTTGATTCTCTACTGGCTTATTATTACTAAACAAAGCAAGCATCTCTTCATTCCTCAAGGCAATTTCCACTACCATGTCACATCGATCCCTTAATTTTTGCAAGGTTGCTCTAGGAAGCTCTAGTCTCAATCCATGGATGAACTTCTCATTTCTCTTAATCACAGTATCCACCATAGCATACCCATACCTAGATCACTCCACAAACCTTGTTGCATACTCTAACACAGTCATGTTTCCTTGCACTAACTCAGCAAACTTCCTAAGCAAGTAGACTTGGCAATTTTATACATAAACCTCTCTTCGAACCTCCTTTTAAACTCTACCCAGGTCAAAATCTACTCAAGCACTCCAATAGTATCACTGTTCCACCAGTACAATGCAGCTCCTTGTAGTTGCCTGGATGCCAATCTCCTCCTTTTCTCATCGTTCAAACAAAGATCAGCGAAAATCCTTTCACAATGAAGCAACCAATTTTCTACTTCAATTGCATTCTCCATTCGAATAAAGGGTTTCCCTTCAAGTCTCGCATAAGCCCTACTCAAAACAGCATAGTTGTTAACAACTGGAACTTTGGGATTTGCTCCCCTAGCATTTTCACCAACTAATCTAGCTGCAACTCCTGCCCGCATCATGTTAACGAAAAACTGATATATATATCCCATATCCACTTACGGTGTTCCAGCACCCACATTAGCTGCTGTTTGTCGACCCTAATTCCTCATAGAATTGGGCCTGATATTTTCATGGGTTGTGATGCTTCTTCCATCAAGATTTACTCTTCCCTTTCCTGCCTCCATATCTTACTACCTTAAATCTGCATTTGAATCTTAGTAAGATACAGAAGAACGACATGCGAGACAGGAATATAGATAAGGCCTATATATATATAGCAAGTACAAGTACGTTACTATAGCATTATCCCATACCCCCAATCTTACTCTCTGATTCACTTAGATTATGTTTTCAAAACTCCTTTTGAAGTTCAAAATTCTTTTAATTTTACATAAACCTATGTTCTTATACCAAGTTGTAACATCCCCCATTTTGAGGCCCGAAACTAACTGCTATAGATGTTGTAGTCATCTATAGTATTAATTTTCGATGACAAAATGCGGTAATATTAATTTTGGCAATAACATCAGAAGAACAAGAATATGAAATTTTCTTAAACATAATTTTAAACAAACTTTATCATTTCGTTTTAAAGATAATATTTCATATTCATTACATAATCTCATATGTTTCCCAGGTTCAAATAACATATAATTATTCAAAAGACTCTAAGAGCAACATATGAAGATGCCCCCTTGGTTGATAAGAGTTTACTACTAAGCAGTCGTAAAATCTACCATTACATACATTACAACAAAATGAAATTTTAGTACAGAGGATTATATATATATATAAGCTCCTATATAGCTAGATCTGCCTCATGCATGTCTCCGGAAGCTTTATTCGTCCAATCTAGATAATATGTAAACCGTTACTCCCAACCTAATCAAATCAAATTTTGAGAACTCGAGAGTTTAAGGGAAAAACATAAACTTTAAGTTAGACAAAAAGCCTGGTGTGAATAATAATATGCCATCTCGATTTGTGGATATCTAGTCAAACCACACCGCTGAGCGGAACGAGTTTTGCCCTCATTAATATCTTTAAAATATATCTTTTGCAAATCAACTCCTGCAACCACAATGGTCAAAATAGACAATAAAACAGTAATATGCATGCATGTCATATGGGTAATCATGACCAATATTTCTAAATCAATGGACTATCTTCCCAAAGTCATAGTTTTCTCAGGGTAACTATGAACCTATGGCTGACTCGGGCCTACCAGATACATTAAATTGTCCAACATGCTGTTAGAAGACAATTGGTCGGTCTATCCAAAACTTACTACTCCTAGGGTCACTCTGATCCTAATGATTTTGCAGGCTCACCAATAACCTATCACATCTTTGTGTATTCTTTCTGTGCATAAACCTACTTTTAGTCTTACCCATGACAAAGCTCTACACATTGGAATCGTGGACTAATATCAGCTAGGGGCTACTAGCTGAAGTATAGAGTGCTACCCTACATCAGTCCTAGCTGGTTTTCTAATCTCTAAGTCAATTCATCCTATCACAATTTATCTAAAGGTGATAAGAACAATAATCTCTTTAGTAAAATTACGGCTAAATACTCATTTTATTTTCTTGAAAATATAATTCTTTTATAAATGATTTAACCCTTGTAATCATACTTCAAAACAAAGATAATATGGCCCTTTACTTTATTCAAAATATTTATGCCTATATATATGCCTTTACAAAACAATATTGATGAAGTTCGAAATCACTTAGAGGTTGAAGCACCTCAAAATCATAGGGTATAAAGCCAAAACCATAAACCATTATACATTGATAACATCGATGTCAGTTTCGCCACTAGGGGTCATCACCCCTCTTTAATATCGAAAGTCATTTTAAATTTTTAATCAATAGACCATGGGGTCATAGAGCCCAAAATAGTTTACCTCGCATGTATAGGTTGCCGACTACAAGCGGCATTAGTAATGGTTTGCATAGAATTAAAACTTCAAAACTTAGAGTTATAGGATAAACGTGGCATCATTATCGCCGTTATAGATCTCTTCGAAAGTAATAGGGTCGGCATCGTTATAGAAATAAGTGGAAGAAAAATAAGTGGCATAGCTGCCTTATGGAGTCGACGACTTTATAAAAATAAGTAGCATCCTACCTTTTTATATAAAATGCGGAGTCAACGTGTTTGAAGACAAGTGACATCACTTACTCCGAGGGTATCGATGTCGACCCCAATGTTATGCTTCCTACCCCAACTAAGATGATCCATTCCTTATCAATCAAAGTTAATATCATATGTATCGCATGTGATTGACTTCGAAGACCATATACGGGGCTGAATAAAGTGCAGCATCATGACCTTCGACGTGGCAAAGCTGTAATTAATATGAAAACTTTTTTCTTACTAATAAAAGTATTTTTTTACCTACTCCAATTGTTTGTCAAAATCTCATTGGTTAACAAATAATTTATAAAAATTCTTTTCAAAAATCTTCCATTTACCAGAATTATCATTCCCAAAACATTTGCAAACCATATTTCTTATATTAATATTTTAATATAATAATTAAGCTTTTCTAGCTCAAATAATTCATATTAAATCATGAACACATGGAAAAAATACCAAAAAAATCACATTAACACCGATTTCATATATTCTATAACATATAAAAATTTTAGGGCCAAAAAATTTATTTAATTATTTTTAATAATTAAAATCCGAAATAAACCATTTTCTCCTCTTAGAAAATTCATAATAAATTCATACATGATTGGAGAACTATGAAATTAAAAACCTACTTCTAAAATAATGTTTTAAACATCCTATCAAAATCTCAAATCGTTTGGGTATCAAAAACTAGGTTTTTACACTTAGAACTTATTAAATAATTCCTTAATAAATCCTATAATTCATCATTTAATCATATAGTCGTCCAAACTATTATAACATGGCATAGTACAAGTAAAAGATTCAGGTTCATACTTAAAACTAAAATAATAGATAAAACTTGAGATGCATAACTATTATTCACTTTGAACAGTTAAAGAAGGTTGAGATTTGAGTGTTGATTGATTTCCCCTAAGCTTTAATCTTTCTTTCCAAGCTTTTTTTCTCTTGAATTCCTTGATAATGGTCGGTTTTATTTTCTCTTTTAATTCGTTTGTTATGAAGGAAAGTGAATGAGGAATAAGGATGGAATGTAAGGGTAAGTGCTTGGGAATTATGGCCTATTCCTAATTTTCCCTTAGCATGAATTCCTCTTCCTTGCTTTAATTATAACAATTTTTACTAATTAATTTCTTAAGGCACGACCGATATTAACAACCATTTTATATTATTTTATTTTATTTATCTAATTAAATATTCTAAATAATGCTAACTGAAGTTAGGGTTACTACAAAAAGAAACAAAACAGGGAAGAAGGAACACAATATCAGAATCTCACAGTGGAATAGTAATATATAATACCAAAAGAATAGTGCAAAGGGTTATTTTGATACAAAAATTTCAGAGTTACAAAACCTAAGTACGATCATCAGCCTGGACAGTTATAACAATCCATCCTCACGAATGTAGATATGTACAATATAGTAATGCAGCAGAAGTAATAATACTTTGATAGGTGAAACATCCAGCTCATCTCCTCGAGCTCCAAAGAACATCAATGAAAACCTGCCTTTCTCAAACTACTTAAAGGAGTACGCAAGGAATTTAGGGAAAACAAAAACCTAGTGTCAGACTTAAGTCTGGTATGAGAAACTAAAGAAATATATAATATACATATCAGAGTATTTTTGAGACTGCGTGGAGTGCTATAATGGTTATCCCCTCAAAAAAACCACATATAATAAGCACATTAGGTGATATAATAGATAATGTCTAGGGTGTAGAATATAAACATTACAACATAGTTAGAATGGTTACATTGGTTACATTCAACAACATATTAGAGGGTGTAGTCAAACCCTATAATAAACGTTCACATAATGCATTTTCTGCAGAGATCTCTTTGGAGAAGCTGAATCTAAACTCTATGCACAAGGATCAGAAACCACCTTTCAATAGCCATATATCTTTAGACAAAATATACCATAAGGTAAACACAAAGGCTCCTGCCCGAACATAAACATGAACCACATGGAACCAAATACTATCAACTCTCGCATGCAACGTCGATAAGCATATTCTAGATATGGAGTTGACAATACCCTATCGTGGCACTGCAAAATCTCGAATTGTTCATCCTACTCTGTCTTTAGCTATTTTCGATATTGAGGTCATGTTCGACATCTTCCACACGGTTTTTCATCACACGAATCCCCAATTGGATTCCCTCATCTTGAAAAGATCTCAAAATCACACATGGATTCTAGCATCTCGAACATATCCACTTCTAAGAGATAGAACACATATCTCAATCTTGAAGTAGTTTTCGATAAGTAAAACACTTGCCGATCCTGGTCTCTTCAAGACTGGATGGATGAATTTGGTCATTCAATAATAATGAGAACGATCACATATGGAGACCAAGTCTCTAACTTATCATGTTTTCGATATTTTTATCTCACACTATCTCTCGATCAAGAGTGAAGCCAGTAAGTTAGAGCTCTATTTCTCATATCCCTACATGAACATCAGTCTAAATTCCTATAGATAGACAAGCCTATGTCATTGGCTTTTAGTGCTAAGTATACGACTAAAAGCTTTCCATCAATGAGTAAACATACACAGCACGATCAAGCTACACAAAGCACAATCAAGTCACATAAGCGACTTCTAATCAATTTTTTGTTTAATTAATCTTTTATTAATTACAGCATCTTTTATTAGTAAAACTTCTTTTATCTAATAAGACATTGTTTAACAATTTCTACTATTCATTTGTACTCTTTCAATATTTCAAAAAGTATTCATATATTTATCTCAAATGGTATAAGTATATTCACAAACCATTAACATGATTTTTTACTTTAAACCTTTGCTTTTTCTACCTTTTGTAAAAAGATTCATTACTTATAATTTCCTTAAAATTATCCATTTTAAGGATCTAAGTACTTTTATAAATCCATAAAAAAGGTTATAGATGAATGTTATTAAAACATGTCACAACAAACCCAAAACCATTTCACTTATGCTTATCTTTAAAACATTCTTTTAAAGATCCAAGATAATATTTGGTGAAGTTTGATAGTCGACTAATCGATTATCTGGTTAGAACAATTACTTATACAAATCAATATTCGTATACTTAACTCGTTTCTAATGTTTCAACTTATAATATTCCATGCCCAAGAGTGAAGCCAAGTAAGTTAGAGCACTGGTTGCATCAATGCCTTGCCTGGACACTTCATTCTTGAATCTCACAAATAGATAAGTCTACTTGTCGGCTTTTAGTGTTAGGTATACTATTAATGATTTCCATAAACAAGTAACAAACAACATGATTAACCCATTTTCGACATTCCGACCTAACTATTCCTCGTTCAAGAAGGAAACCTGGTAGGTTAGAGCTTTATTGCTCTGTCCTTACTCAACATCAATCTTAACTCTCACAAATATATAAGCCTACTGCATCGGCTTTTAGTGTTAAGCAAAGTTAATTACCTTTTAAACAAGACAACAAGATTAACACGTTTTCAACATTCCAACTTAATTATTCATCGTTCAAGATGGAAACTGGTAGCTTAGAGCTCTACTTCTCATATCCCTATTTGACATCAATCTTAACTCCAAAAAATAGAGAAGTCTACATCGTCGGCTTTTAGTGTTAAGTCTAGTCAATTAACTTTTTAAAACTTTAAAAATATTTGTAAATAGATTCTTATATCTATGTAAAATATTACATGAAAATAACTAATTTGTAATTTGATGAAAAACATGTTTTATAATATAAAACCTCTTTCTTTGAAAATATATGTATAATTATTAGAAATATTTTTAAACTTCAAACCAACTTTAAAATACTTCAAAACATGTTTGAAAACATCTCTAAAAGGATTAAAGAAAAATACCAAATTTAGATATCATTTTTAAACACTTAAACCCATAAGCACCTTACTATATCATTCATAAATGTTGTTAAAAGTCCTTGTTAAAAGTAACATTGAAAAACACGATCATTACGACTAGTTTTAACCACTTTAACAAATGATGTCAGACTTGAAATTTTATAGTAAGTAATACCCTTAGGGTAATTATAAACCATGGAAAGAAACCCTTAAGAACATCTTCCAATTTATAAAAATTCTCGAAAATAGCTATATTTATAAAGTGTATTTATAACCACATTTTTATTCTAACTTTCACAACTTTGGTTCTTAATTTCTATAATTTCCAAACCATCTCTTTATTGTATTATACACCAAAATATGTGTAGAGAACAACCAAATCAAATTATCCTAAGTTAATTTCATAAATATCTAATTTACACAAGGATATCGAACTTCACTTATAACGACTATTCTCGCTTCAAACGTACTTCAATTCAACACAGAACCCAAACAATCATTTAAACATCAATTCAAGGCCATGCCACATGTTTTAGAGTGTAATAGATTATCATTTGCTTTCAAAAGCAAAAGGGGTCCAAAGTTTATAACTTTAATTAGTTAATGTCACTTTAACTTTATAATTCAAGCACATAACATATATACACACAATATATACAAATAAGATAGTGAGATAACTCACTTAGATCCAAGCCAAACACATGTTCAAGAACAATCCTAGTCAAGAACACTTCTAACCATTACCCAACTCTTAAAGATCCAATCTTTAGCACTTCCAAACCAAGGCAACACCTCCCCTCCTCTTCCATTGCTCATGGCCCATCCAAGATCCCCCTTCCTCCTTTACTTTCCTTCCACTTTGACTATAGATCTAAGCTTCTAAAGGTATTCTATGGTATTGGTGTAAGTTTGGAAGAGATTAGAGCTGATTTAGTTTAGACTTGAGAAGGTTAGAGAAGAATTAGTGGATTAGTGCTTAAGCACTTCCACCATTTTTTCCCTTACTTCATTTCAAGCTTTGTGAATTAATGATTTATTATCAAGAGTGTGCCCCTCCTTTTATAAGCTTAAAATGGTGTTGCATAAGCTTATTCTCACCCCCTCTCATGTCATATAAGGCTCACCTCCTATCACTTCTCCTTTACATAACACTTAAGAGTTAAGTTTTTCCTTAAAAGCTTATTTTTATAATCTCTTTAATGAAATTACCCATGACATCATCCTAAAAGTTTATTACCATAAATGGTAAAAAGTTTTTATTTCATTTTATTAATTTCCTAAGTAAATAAGTATATGTGACGAATCAGTTCAGAATATGTATACCTAACTGTTTTGAATATTTTAATTAATTAAATTAATTATAAAAATTCTCTAGGGTATCCATGTATAGAAAGGCGAATCAGTTCTTGCGCTTGGAGGAGGCAAGTACTGCCACTTGGAAGGCTAATGTCGGTCAATCAGTCAAAGGGATATAAAGTAATGTTGTTGTAAAGCCGTCTAGAGGGAATTCCGGCAATATCGATGTCAATGTGGAAAATAGAAGTGGTGGACGGAGCAAGAATGACAATGGAGCTAAAGATAAGAAATTGGATTCAAGTAGGCGTTCGAGATCCCAAATTTTGACAACTACACTCCATTGAATAATTTGATTGAGAACATATACTTGGCTACTCAAGGCAAAGTGCAATATAAAAAACTGGCTCTGAGAGAGTTGATTGAATAGGAGAAAAAGTCTGGCAAGTTCTGCAGATTTCATGAAACGCAAGGTCGTAACACCAACGAATGCAAGTAATTGATTGATTTGATTGAGGAGTTGATCCGTAAGAAGAAGTTACATCAGTTTGTGCAAGCCCGTAGGATGGTGGGCAAGGAACTTCAAACCCCTAGTAGGGGCAAGCTGGGCCTAGTGTTGATGAGCCCAGGCGACTTGAGAAGAGATTAGTGAACAATACAATTATTGGTGGACCATATCCAACTGAGAAGAGCTGGAACGAGATGGAGCGATATATAGGTGCATTGAAACACGTAGTGAATGAGAACTATTTCACCATTGAAGATGATGTCCAAGCAAAGCAACTCAGAACTATAACAAATGACATTGTATTTCTAAACAAAAATGAAGATAGGGTGGAAGCCCCGATGATTGATCCCATTGTGATATCGGCTATGATTAGCCCTGCTATTGTGAGTAAGGTGTTAGTTAACTGTGGGAGATCGGTCAACATTCTATTCATGAGAGCCTACGACCAGATGCTTCTGGAGGCCAAGGACTTATAGCTGTGTAAATCTCAGATCTAGGGATTTAACGGGACTGCTACTGAGCTAATGGGATGCATGGATCTACCAATGGTACTTCGAGAGAGCGACCGCAAGTGAGTGTGGGTTATGCCTTTTGTTTTGTTGGATATTTATTCTACTTATAATGCTTTTTTGGGCCAACCGGCCGTTGCTGAATTTAGAGCGGCCATCGCTCTGTGGTGCTCAATGATGAAGTTTCTAACCAAGAATGGTGTGAGAAATGTTCAAGGAGATCAGGGGTTTGGCAGTAAATGTTATGTCGTTTAGCTAAAAGAGGCAAGGCAAAGAGAGAGAAGAAAGGGTATGGAGAGGACTCTCTGCATTAAGGCTTTGGATGTATAGCAACCAACGCTTGAGCCTTGGCTTAGGTAGCACAGTTGGTTCCATAAGGATATTGATCCATAGAAAGAGCCGGAGGATGGAAAGGCAGCTCGAGCCAAGTTGACAATCAACATCTCAATTGGCCAGGATGATCCTACATGGGTCCTGAAGATCGGATCACAACTCATTGTGAAAATGATGAAAGAGTTAGTTTGTTTTCTCCAAGCGAACCTGGATGTGTTCGCCTGGACTCTCTCGGACATGTGTGGAATATCGCCTGAGGTAGCGAACCATGCATTAAATTTAAACCCTAAATGCTTTCCATTGAAGCAGAAACACCGCAGCTGGGTCCAGAGAGATCCACTGCACTCAAAGAAGAAATGGAGAAGTTGAAAGACAACGTCTTCATCCGCGACACCCTATATCCGAAATGGATATCTAATCCAGTCCTGGTGAAAAAGTCTAACAGGAAGTAAAGGAAATGCATTGACTATTCTGACTTGAATAAGGCATGCCCGAAGGGCAGCTTCATGCTCCTGAGGATTGATCAGCTGGTAGACTCGACGACCAGACATGAATTGCTATCTTTCATGGGTGCGTACTATGGATATAATCAGATTCCAATGCATGTCCCGGACTAGGAACACGCTAGCTTTAAAACCGACCTAGGACTGTACTTTTATCCTATCATGCCATATGGATTGAAGAATGCAGGAACAACTTACCACATGTTGGTGGACAAGATGTTCAAAGATTAAATAGGGTGCTCGATGGAGGTTTATGTGGACGATATGCTCATGAAGTCATGGCAATCCTTTGAAATGCTCTTTCAATGTTACGCCAGGAAAATTCTTAGGCTTCATCATGAAATCCCGTTGAATCAAAGCTAATCCTGAGAAGATCGAAGCACTAAGGAACATCAAAGCATTAAAAATGATTAAAGAAGTTCAGACTTTAAATGGGAAGGTCCTCGCCCTGAGTCAATTCATTTCTAAAGCCACTGACAAATGATCCCTTTCTTTGATGTGATCAAGAAGAGGAAAAGGAATTTGTCTTGGATGCAAGAATGTATTGACGTATTCTAGGCTCTAGTGGATCACTTGAAGAAACTTTCCATTCTATCGAAGCCACTAGATAATAAGGACCCTTTTATTTATCTGGCAGTCTCGATGCATGCTTTGAGTGTCGCACTCGTATGTGAGGAGTCCTGAATCTAGAGACCGTTATATTACATCTGTAAGGGGTTGACAGGAGCAGAGAGAAATCACCCAAAGCTGGAAAAGCTTGCATATTTCCTGTTAATCGCCTCAAGGAAACTCCAACCCTACTTTCAGGCTCATCCAATCAATGTTCTGACCGACCAGCCTTTGAGATAGGTCCTGCAACGACTTGAGACTTATGGAAGGCTATTGAAATGGAATATTGAATTGAGCTAGTCATACATAACCTATCACCCATGGAGAGCAGTCCAGGGTCAAGCTTTGGCAGATTCCTTTGCTAAATACACTATGCGAGATGATACTCTGGAGAACAATGGAGAGTAGAATGCCAGATGGAAAATGTACACGGATAGTGCATCCAACGAACGTTGTTCTGGTGATGGAGTCATTATGCCAGTGACTCCTGAGAAACGTTTAATTTTTTACGCTCTAAAGCTCGACTTTCCTGCAACGAATAATGAAGTGGAGTATGAAGCCTTGATTGTAAGACTCAAAATTGCCAAGGAGCTAGGAGTTAAAACTTTACATATCTTCTATGATTCTCAACTAGTGGTATGTAGAGTGAGAAAAGAGTTCCAGGCAAAAGGAGCGAGGTTCGCTCCTTATCCCAACTGAGCCCTTGAGTTGCTTAATGATATTAAATATTACACCATAACGCATATTCCCAGAGAGGAAAATGTGAAGGCTGACTCACTGGCTAAGTTAGCTAGATCTGGAGATTAGCAACTCATGGGTCTAGTCCCAATGGAAGTGCTAATGGCTTCGAGCATCAACCAGATGGATGTCAATTGGATCTTGGAGGCCGAATATGAGAAGGAGCCATGGATGACTCTGATAAAAAATTATCTGTAGAGAGGAGTCTCCCTGATAAAAAAGGCGAGTGACGTCAACTCCTTCATAAAGCTTCAAGATTCATCATCCAAGGAGCCATTAACCATGATCATCACAAATAAAGCAATCAAATTCGTAGTCTGAAACATCATCTATCGTTTTGGAATTTTGCAAACGATTATTTCCGATAGCGGGACACAATTCGATGGCACCGAGTTCAAAGATTTCTATCACCGGCATCATATTAAAAAGAGATTTACAATGGTTGTACAACCTTAGGAGAATGGATAGGTTGAAGCAGTAAACAGGATTATCATGTCCATTCTTAAGAAGCGGCTGGAGTAGGCCAAGGGCAAGTAGGTTGATGAACTTCCGTTAGCATTATGGGCTTATCCAACGACCCACAAGTCTACGACAGGTCAATTTCCATTCGCCCTGGCTTATGAATAAGAGGCAATGATACCAACTGAACTTGAAGTACCTTCTCAACGAGTGACTCACTATAATCCATAAACAAATAAGGAACTTCTGCTGGAGTCTCTAGACAAGATCGATGAGAAACGTGACAAAGCTGACTTGAGGGTAGCTGCACATCGAAAACGAGTTGCCCGATACTACAACAAGGTCAGGGCTTGGAGCTTTGAAATTAGCAACCTCATTCTCAAACGAACCTTCCCAACCCCTGGGAACTTGGGTCGGAGTTGGGAAGGTCCGTACGAGATTCAACAAAAGCTTGGAGATGGCATATTCTTTAACACCCCTAATTTTTAATACCATTATTCAGGAGATTTAATTAGATAAATTAAATAGAATAATGTAAAGATTAGAAGGATAAGGGGATTGAGATTCGAAAACAAAATAGAGGCCGTGCTTAATTAAATAAAATTTTGAAAGAATAGGTTTATGGAAATGGTTTCATAAGTTAACTAATAAGAGGAAAGGTAAGGGCATTATGGGGAATAGTCACCACCATAACCCCATAATCCCTAAAACCTTGTTCCTATTTTCACTACACACATTCATAATTCATAAACATAAGAAAAGGGGAGCTCAAGCCAACCATAACCTAGGGGAAAAGAGGAGAAAAATCAATTAAAAGCTAAAGAATCAAGCAAGGAGGATTAATCAAAAATCAAATCTCAAGTTCCGTATCCAAAGCAAGGTGAATAATAATCAGAACCATCTCATTTTTGTTTTTAAAGAGCATTTGATTTTGGGTTTTAAGTTTAAAACCTTTATGATGGTTTTAATGATGATATGCTTGGATTTCATGATATGTTTGATTCAAACAAGTATGTTTGATAAATGTTTAATTAGATTTTTAGGCTAAAATTGTATTTATCGGATTTCAAATGCCATGAGGATTTAATATGTTATGTAAAGCACTATTTTGGAGATGGGTTTAAATTTTTATAATTATCCAAGCCATGGATAATTTATTATGAATTTTTGAAGGAAGAAATAAATAATTGGGTTTAAAAATTTATTTCGGCTATTATATGAAGGATTTTGGGTCTGAAATTTTTATATGTTAGATAACATATTAAAAGTGTATTTTGATGATTTTTGAGGACTTTTCCTAAGTAATTTACTATGGAAATTAAATTAATTTAGTTGGAGGACTTAAATGTCTTAATTGTTTTGCTAAAGGGAAGGGCTACATTGCTAATTATTTCTGATTAATTCTGAAATGAATTCGGCAGTCTTTTAGAAAAGATTTTTGTAAAGGTTATGGCAACCAATTATATTTTTACAAATAGGCAAGCTAGTTAAAAAGCATTTACTTAAAAAGGCAACAAAACATTTTTTGTAAAGATTTGTTGCTTCACCACTTCCAGTAGCAACCTTTCGACCACATACCTCCGCCCCCAACCAAGTTGAAACCAATACACAGGGTATCAATGCTTTGGTACATAGTGGATTGGAGAAAAGCAGAAGGTATAGAGTCGAAACCATGCTTTCGAAGGGGTCAGGGCCATTTTAATAACTTTAGAAGGACATTTTTTGCTTTCAAAAAAGAGATGCCACTTGCCTTAGTTTCAAAGAGATGCTTTCGAAAGGGGTTGAATATAGCTTTCGAAGGGGTTGTCGCCTTCTTGTTTTGAAAGGTAGCTTTTGAATGAGTTGCCGCAGTTTATGTTTTAAAATGGAGCTTTCGAAAGGGTAGTTTGAACCTAGTCGAAACCATGCTGTCGTCTTCATACCTTTCGAATGGGTTAAAGTTTCAATGAGTTCGAAAGGCAAGTTTTTGTTTTATGAATATAACAAGCCTCTTCTCAATGCTTTCGCAAGGGGCTTTAGTAGCCACTTATACTAAAGGTTTCGAAGGCAATGGCTTCGAAAGGTGTTTCGAAGTTATCCTTCCAATTGTTTTATTTAAAAGATTAAAGCTTTCGAAAGGATGGTTCCGAAGCCATCAGTTTTCCCCAAACTCTTTTATTCGAAGGTTAATGGTTTCGAAAGGGGTACTTTCGCTTATGTTCACTTTGACCCAAAAGCAATATTTAAGATTAAACCCAATGGTTTTGAAAGAGGTACTTTTAAATGTTTTTGAAGTTATGCTTCTATGAGTTGGAAAGATATGCTTTAATACTTCCGAAATGAATGTTTTGATGGTTTCTAAAGAAAGGTTTTGATGCTTTTGAAAGAGATATTTTTAAGTGTTTCGAAAGGCATATGTTTAAGTGTTTTGAAAAGAAGATTTAAATGCTTTCGAAAGATATATTCTAATGGTTTCGAACGTAAAGGTCTAAGGTTTCGAAAGCCTTAGTTTTCAAAACAAAGAACCTAATCTCATTTTTAAAGGAAAACCCATGGCAATATAATAGAGCTTTGAAATGGCTTTTAATTTTGGAGTTTTTTAAGAAGCCTTCCTAGATGAAATAATAGGTTAAAGGCATTAACCATGTTTCATGTGAAAATGATTTCAAGGATATTAAACCATAAGTGTTGATATTGTTATGTTATTGCATTTGCTTCTTTTATAAACATATTCACTATAAAATGGACCCATAACTATATTTTAGGGAGAAAGGGCAGAATAACCAGCTAGGTTGACCCAATAGTGAATATAAATTTAGTTAACTCCTATATGAGTAGAATTGCATCTAGGAGGTCAAGTAGACCAGAACATAGGATGCCCAAAGACTGATCAAAGAAGTTGTCAGTTTAGACAGGCTCATAGCAAGCCCATGAAAACTATGTTTGCAAAGAGTTATTATCAGGGGCCAATAGGTTTGTAGTGATTCCATGAAAACTATATCCGGATAGAGTTATTGACAGAAGTCAATAGGTTACTAGTCAACCCATGAAAACAATGATATGAAAGACGTTATTGGAAATACCAATAGGTTCAGGGAGAACCCATGAAATAACAAAGTTATTGGCAGGGGCCAATAGGTTCTTAGTGATCCCATGAAAACTATGAGACCGGACAGATGGTCCATAAGCTTTATATAGGTTAGTAGTCAGCCCATGAAAATTAATAGGTTAATGGTGACTCTAGAAACTATAACTAAGACAGATAGTCAAATGAATGGGGATGGGAAATCTAGAATACTTTGCTTGTTTGCATATCATCATGATATTTTAAATTGTTGTGTATCAACCATTATGGATGCAAATGCGCAGTATATGGTTATTATAAATTTTTTGGGTAAGATACTACTGAGGGGAAAACCCGTTCCGCTAAGCGGCGTGGTCTCACTATATATCTAAATGGTTTGAGATGGTAGGTTATTATTCATACCAGGCTTTATGTATGACTCGAAGTTTATGTTTTCCTCTTAAACTCTCGGGTGCTCAATTAGTTTTAAGTAGTTTGAGAGTTGAGGTTTCCAGGTACTCCTTTAGACGAATAGGCTTCCGGAGACGTGCAAGAGGCAAGATAGCTATTAAGAGATCTTTTCTTTTTGATTCCGCTGTGTTTTGATGTAAAGGCAAAGTTGTTTAATTGCCTATATATATACTCTGATCATCCAAGGGGGCATCTTCATACGTCACTCTTAGCATATTTTGTAATAATTATATTTTCTCTGAACGTGGTTCTCCAATTTGGGATTATGTAATGAATTTGAAATATGATTGAAATGGAATGAGAAAGTTGTTTAATGGTTTTAATTTTTTTCTTCCATATCCATGTGTTTATGTTATATCAATGTATCTAACATTATCGCATTTGGTCATCGAGAATTAATAACTATGGATGACTACAGCATCTGTAGCCGTTAGTTTTGGGCCTCCATGTGGGGGATGTTACACATTCAATCTAGCAACGGTGGATAGGATCTCACTCCCATGAGCATTGAATAACGAGCAATTACGACGCTATTCCACTTGAATGTAAATTTGTACATGTTTAATCAAAGTTATGTATCAAGACAAAATCTGTCATTTCTAATGTTTATAAAATAAGTGACTTCCGAAGCCCCTGAATCTGTCAATACCCAACTTTACGCTATGAATAGTGTTGTGTTTGAATGAATCAGCATGTGCAAAATGCAAGTGTGCAGGTACCTTGAGATAGGTGCCAACTAAGCTTCTACGGTCCGTGATCGAATGCACGAAGCTCAAAAATACTTGGTATCTAGAGATAGTTACCAAATAAGTCATATAACCCATGAAATGGGGGCAGGAGTATAAACACTCAAAGGCTGAATGAGCCAGTTTGCCTTTACAACTCATGCCCAGAGTCTAGTAGAGCATCCATCCCTTACCCAAAGTGGGCATGATGAAAGGTCTGCACCTGGAGTTAGGCGGGATCTCCTACAAACTTCGATCGATGCTTGGAGTTAGATGCGATTGCAAGTAAAAGTCCTGGATAGGGATGTTCGAACCATTATCTTAAGTGGTTAACTCTCAATCGATGCCCAGGGTTTGGCCTGGTCAAAGTATGCATCTCGAAATAGGTTGCCCAAATTTCCATCCAGAGGTGAGTCATTTCGATCGACGCCCGAAGTTAGGTGCGATCGCACTCAAAATATCCCCAAAAGGAATGTGTAAGTTATTTCTCCAAGCAATTAGAATTTGACCGAGTTCTAAAGTTGAACATGGTCATGTGCGGATAGACGATCTGGTAATCGTCCCTTACCCTCCTAAATAATGGATTGGACTAGTAACTTAGTCCAATGATGACAATGAGAAGTGGATCGCAAGCATGTTGAATATAAAGCACATTTCTCAAACATTTAGTCAAATTCATACAAGGTTTGAGTGAAACAAAAAGTATATATTATTCACAGTCAAAATAAGACTTGGAAGACAAGTATAAGTGTTATTGACACCGAAACTGAAAACAAAAGCAGAAGCCGAACCCGCATAAAGCCGGCCTGAAGACAAAAGAAAAACAGGTGCTACAGATATACAACCAAAAACATAAAGGAGATAGATGATCACTTCTTGGATTTCTTCTTCTTCTCCTCCTCCATAGAAGACAGCACACTGGCTCCCTCTGGTTTCTTCCTTATTCTTCCTCCACTTCCTTTACCCTTCGAAGGCGAGCTAAGCAACGAGGCAGCAGAGATGCTTTGAGTACTTCTTGTCATAGGCAACATGACCGAAGCAAAAACGGTCTTGTTGGGGAAAGCTATTGATGGAGGAGGAGGGAAAAAATTCGGATTGCTCTTGCTTAATCTCTACAGCGAATTTGAGTTGTTGGCCAAAAAGCTCACTCATAAAAAGCCCTCTAGCAAGATCAACCGACCCGGTGGTATGAACTTCATCATCAACTTGCATACCCTTGAGGTCACCAGGCCCCTCTTCTTGCAAAGCATGAATCATCTGCGCACCATGGCCCAGAATGTCGCCTATTGGAATGCTCGGAGTCATCTCGGAAACAGTCATAACCGTCGAATTGGTCGTTGTTGCTTGTTGTTGCGATTGGGAGCTCTTCTTCGTGAGACTAGAACTAATGGGCTGACTTGAAATTTGAGAAAGATGAAAGGAGAGATTAGAGACATCGACTAGTGTCATATGCGCCTTCTCAAATTAATACGGGTGAGGTCAACGATATATCTCCATCAGATTGAGATAATATATGGGCGGACGTATTATCTGAGTTCCCTTCTTAAATGGGAGACTGCATGTTGGTTTTCTACATTTGCGGTGTGTCCGAATTGTAAGGAGGAACAGATGGAGCAATAGATGTAGTTGGAGATCCAAAAGTGAGACCTGTAGCAAGCTCTTGAGGAGTAGTGTCGGAGCCTTCAGCTTGATCTTTTTAAACTATAGTAGCTAGCTCCGGGTGCAAGAAAAGCTCATCTGTTCTGAGCACCTTAATTTTTGCTGGTCTTAGAATTTTGCTCTCCAGCTCTATCAAATTTACTTCACCTCCTTCTGAGTGTTGTTGCTCTTCCCGCACAATCTTCACCCAAGCAACGCTAATGTTCAGGGATAATCTTTACTATGCCATGCCAAGTCTTGAAACTTAAAGTACGTTGACGCTATAATTGGTGATGAGTGGCTCGAACTTGTTTTTAACCCACCTCTTCGCGGTTGCCACCAACTAATCCACTTTCTTGGCTTTGTCCAATGCATCATCCCTCTACTTATGAGTGTCAAGCATTTCGTCATAGTAGTTTTGGGCTGTTTGAAGGACTTCATCATTCTCCTTCTTTTCATATTCAAGTTGTGCTTTTAGCTCCTTCACATCTATAGCTAGCTCAAAATTCCTGTGATTTGAACCAATTCAATTTGGCTTAAGTGGTCTTTTCTTTCCTGCTCAATCACTACGTTTAAGTCTTTGACCTTTTGGTCGACTTCCACTTTTGCCTTCTTCAGCTTCTTGATTCTGCATCAAGATGAGCAATTGTCTCATTGTTCTGATTCACCATAAGCCATAGTTCGCGGCCTTAGTCTCCAACCCTTGGCATATTCAGAAATTTGCTAGGCCAAGCCAACCTCCTAAAAATAAAGTACCGATCATACACGTCAACAACGTAGACTACCGTCCGACCCTTCATATCATCTGGAATATCTTTCAAATTGAGGACAAACTTGCAACCCTTAAAGTTGATTTTCGGGAAGCGACGTTGCAACTCAGTTATCTTAGGATTTGAAGCGATCGGGTGCTCTATTTTGATAATAGGTTGTTTAGTGAGCCACTTGATAAGCGCATTTTCAGCTCTATGTCGAGAAGAATTGGAAGCGGTAGATTTCAAAGGATGATCAGAATGCCGGGAAGCATGAGACAACGCTATTTGTTTAGCGCAAAGAGAAGCATGAGAGGGGTCGCCATGAGCAATATCGTCGTGATGGCTAGAGTGCCTTTCCGAACCCTTGGATAGGGGTGATCTGGATCTAGATCAACACCTAGATGATGATTCGAATGACCTGTAGTACATCTCTTTATCCCCTCGATCACAGCTTGAGCACCGGCTAGAAATAGAATCATGACTGAATTTGTAGGGTCATGCGGTTGGTTTGCATCACGGCTGATATGCCATCTAATCTTCGAGATCCTCATACCATCCACGTCGTTGCATGGAACCTACGAATAAAATGAAAAACAAATTTTCTTTGACAAGACAGGAACACGACATAAGCTAAGCAAAATGCAGTGCATGTGTGTGTATATGGAATCGAAGCATGATGGAAAGTCAAAGCACGCTTGTGTATGCCTACTCAATATTCAATAACTAGAACCAGGAGAAAGCGGATTCAAACCTGAAAGATCTAGAAAGGGAAATAACTTAAAATTAACGAGTTCGAAATGAAAGATCATGAGAGCATACTCCAGTTTTATGTGCCAGATGCTAGTGAAGCATCACAATGAACGGCTAGAGGCATGACATTTTGCTGAAAAGGTCCAAAGCAAGAATAACAGCTGTTCAAAGTGGGAATTGGAGTCCGATATGGCAATCATGACTTATCTTGATTCAAAGCACATCATGTTGAAAACAAGATGTACTTTGGAGGGCAAGTATTATCCAACCTTTTGACCGAGCAATATCTGTATGGACTTGACAAATCGAACTTCAAAGCTATCAAGGCAGGAAGCCCGGAAAGATAGCCCTAAAGTCCAAAAATCAAGTACAACCAATATCATGAGATAAAAACAAGATCACCCCCGAATTTCCAAGACACGATCCATCAATATGATGGACGGCGCTGGTTCATGCCCATGGATCGGTGTCGATCCATAGTACTTCCCCAGAAAAGCTCCAACTTCCTCATACCACCAAGTCTCGATGCCAAAAGCTTATTCCAAGTTCCATAGGTTGATCGATTGTCATTTGCCATCGAACCCCTCAAGCACTTCAAATCAGCACTCCATTCCTCCACTGATTCATCTTGTTGGCCCAGAAACAAGCTCATAACCATACAAACAAGTTGGAAATCAAGAAACTAACGACAAGTCATTTCATCCCAAAACAATAAGAATGATATATAAGTGAATCTTATGGATCGGTACAAATCCATGCCCATGGATCGGTACTGATCCATATCTGCCTACTGACCTGGCTACGTTTTCTCGAGAGCAATTGCTGCTAGATAGTAGAGATCATGGAGGAAGACGTGGTGGAGCATTTTCCACCAACCTACAGCTATAAATAGGAGGCTAGGAGCTTTTTTTTTAGGATCATTTGCTTCCTTGCAATTTTTGCATATTTTCTTGTAATTGCCGGTGGAGTGGTACCAAACCATAATAATTGTACATGTAAACAGCAAGATAATCAATAGAAATCTTAAGTGGACGTAGGCAATGACTTAGCTCAACCACTATAAATGTTTGGTGTCTTGTTTCTTACTCATTTTCATTTACTTTTCTTTAATTTCCTTCTCTACTAATTTTTGGTACTAATAATATGATTATATCATAATATACTCATGTGTAAATATAGTGCATGTGAAACACATAATAAAGTGTGCATTGTTAATATGTACGTATATAGATGTGGGATTTATATCTATAACGGACTCATTCGCCATCCATATACACATTATTGTCTCAAAATTAGTATATAGATATGAATGCATTTAATTATATATGTTAAGATAGAAATTGAAAGCATATGTGGTAAATTTATTACAATTTATTAGATTTAGATCTAGCGATTCAATTGCCTCTTTGACTATTTAAAATAGGTAAATTAATATACATGTATATATTTAGTTTCCAACCAAAAGTTTTTTTAGTTTGTAATTACAACTTTTGTATATATTTGGTAAAATAACATTTTGAATGAAGAATGGTTTTAATACAATAAATTCAAAACATTTGAATCATAACTACCATTTCTTAGGCTATTTGAAATTTTTAATTGTTTATGTTAAGTTTCAGTTCTACCATTGATATAGAATCAAAACATTTCATAAAATAAGATATTGAATATTAGTTTTGAAAATTAAATTAAAATGATGATTTGAGATATTGAAATATATTTTTTAATGACTTTTAAAATACAAAATCATATACATATATATGAGTCTAGATACAATTTTTTTTAATTAAAGATCTATAACTCAATTTTATCCAGTGAGTAAAACACATCAATTTAATCATAGATAAATGGGTGAGACAACATATGTGAATATGGAATCATTCTATAAATTATCCAAAAAACAATATATGTGAATTAAAATATAATTAAGGGATATACCTTAAATATGTCGACAATGACCACACATTGAATGGTAGATAATCCTAGATACAATCTGAAAGTCTTACCCTTTATAACACCATGATTTGAGATTTCTCCTCAGATCTCAAGTTGATTACCACCCAGCTTTACAAAATAATGATGAACCATGTATCTTATTTTTTATTTGATTTTGCATTTGGTATTGAAGTTAATAAAATTTTGGAAATATTAATTTGATTTTCATCCATGGAAAGTTAGGAGGAGAGAAGAGAATGGTGAATAAAAATGAGTGTATGTAGAAAATGAATTAGTGGATTAGCTTTTCATTGAAAGAATGAAACATTTCCTGTTCTTTTAATTAAAACTTTCATATCCCTTAATTTTCTCCCTTTTTCTCTCCATCCCTCTCTATTTACATAATATGACTGAAACTACTTGCCATCAAATGGTAAAAGTTACCATTAATCCCTTTATGTAATTATATTTTATTTAAACTTGTTTAAAAATACATAGATAACATATATCGATATGCGTATATATAACTTTTATATATGCATTCAAATAATTCCAAATAACTCCCAAACATCAAATAAATTAAATTATTAATATCTCTTAAATATTAATTAATTTACAACATTTTATAAATTAATTAAATCAATGGGTTTTTTGAAGAATTCACAAATACGGTTGTGTGACTTGGAGGTGTGAATTCAGTCTACAATTAATATTGAACAATTCATATATTAACGTTTGCACATTACCTTAGCTAATTATGTGAATGTTTAGCCAAATTAATCACTTACAAACCTTTTCAGTAAAATCGAATTTCACATTTTTTTTAAGTGGTATCTTTTAGCAATGATTATCTACACCAATTCTCTTCTTCAACAATATATCACATTAGGACTTATGGAATTTGATTTTGCTCAAAATTCCAATATCATCTACATTCAACTTGGTTGGTCCATAAACAAAGTCCTTGGTTTAATAAGAATATTTATTATTAACCGCACTTGTGACGACCCGCCATTCATTCCACAGAATGACGCATCATTAATAAGAAAGAAAGGGATAGAAAAGAGAAAAGAAGAGAAGAGAGAAAGAAACAACATCAGAATCTCAACAGCGGAACGAATAAATTATATTAATAACATAATCTATTACATAGTATACAACAATTAACAGAGTTACACAGCATATACATCACTTACTAGACAGTTATAAACATCTGTCTAGACATTACAACTCAAATACATACAAGACACTATCACAGAGATCAACACAGCGGAATAATATATCTACGAACGCTGAAGCCTCCTGCTCCATTGCTCCTCCACAATTCGTCAAAGCTAACCTGAATCCCTTGGCTACTCGTAAAAATTTGAGTACCCAAGAGTTTATAAAACAGAAATAAACACTTAGGTCAGACATGGGTCTGGTGTGAGTAACAGATTAAACTTGCTTAACTTTGAAAATCATTTGGAAAGAAAAGGTATCTCGTAAGACTTCCCGCACATAAACACGGAAAAGTTTTTACCTTACGATAACCAAAAATAGGAAATCTGATTTTATTATAATAGGGTCTAGGGTTTTCAAATAAATATGAAATAGCTGAAATTGTTACATTATTAAATTCCAGCATACATAGGTATACAATCAAGTCCGTTATCACTTATTGGAAATTGGATTCCATACAATGGCAGGGCTACCGGGGTACCGCCCATCACAGTACGGGGCCTAGATCACTGTACCGAGGATTACTCCCAATCCCCTACAACACAAAGCCGGAACCATCTAAGGATAATTCCGAACAAGACAACCTCGTAGTTGGTGCGACCAACCACACACTAAGCCGAATAAAAAGGAACCTCTAGACAGGGGAAAATCTCGTCCTACTTGGGCGCTACCCACTTAACCTTGCTGCACCTCCCCTGTTTTAGCCATTCCCGGTTGATGAGACTTGAGGCTACAATTACCTTTAATCAGATTACATCACTTAGAATGCATCGTCCACCTGACGATGTTTTGAAAGCATTCAATCCATACAAGTTCGTTCCGGGTTCGAACGAAACCGAAGGCATTATCTCGTTACACTCGTTTTGGAATCACCCTCAGAGTTAACGACAATAACCCTTGCACTCTGAATCTTCATCTTCACTTGAGATTCACGACCTATCGTTAATTTAAATCGATGTGGTATTCAGATATCCAAATCTGGAAACCCGATCCCGGTCTCACCGAAATCCAAAACGTATCTTTTAAGGCCAAGTTGTTTTAAAGTTAAAACAATTAAATTCTTTATCTATATACACAGAGATAGATAATTCACAATAGATAATCTACATTATCATCACAAACAGATAATTCACATTATCATTTCAATTCAACTAAACATCCATATCACAGATCAGCACATATCTCATCAGAGATATCAAACAATGCGAAGCATTCAATATTATTCATCCATCATAAGTAATGATTTATATCATCTCTAATTAATTTAAAATGAATTAAATTAATTACTTCATTCTATAAATCCTGCTTACTAAATCATTAATTAAACCAATTAATTAATCATACTCTAAGTATCCATCTTAATTAATCATTCCTGATTAATTATACTATAATTACTTTAAGTAATTAATCCTTAATTAATTTCACAAATTAATTATCTTAAACCATTACAGTAATTAATCCTTAATTACTTCATTAATTAATTAACTATACTTGATTACATTAATCCTTAATTAATTACAATTAATTAATTACTTTAATCACTTATTTTTGATTAACTAATCTTAATTAATCAACCCTTAATTACATCATTAATTTTATTAATTAATGATCCTTAATTACTTCTTTAATTAATTACTCCATTAATTACATTTAATAATTAATCTTTAATTAGTCACATTTATTAATCACCTTTGATTAATCTCATTTAGTAATTAACTACCCTTAATTACTCCATTTCATAAATTAATTATTCCTTAATTAATTATCTTTTAATTAATCCCTTTATTAATTATTCAAAGTAATTAAACTCAATTTACTTCATTATTAAACCTCCTTTATTCAATTACATCCAGTAATTACCTTTAATTACTTTCCTAAGTAATTATACTTCATTAATTACATTTAAGTAATTATACTTAACCAATTCCATATTGATTAATAAATCTAATTGATTATTAAAATTAATCATATTAATTAATTATTTAATAATCTTTAATTAATGATCTCTCATTAATTATTAACAATTCTTTATTTAAGTAATTAAACTTAAATCAAACATTATTAATTACAAATAAATTAATTCTCAATTAATAAATCTCTAATTACTTAATTAATTACTTAATTAATCTTTAATCCCTAATCATTTATTAATAATCTATACTAATCTAAATAAATGATCCTTTATTTCAAATTAATTAACCCTTAATTAATTTACTTAAAATCTTAATTATTTTAATTAATTAACACTAAATCATTAATTAATTAAATTATTAAATTATTCATTAATCACCTTATTAATTTAATGAATCCTAAATCATTAAACCTTAATTAATCTCTAAATTAGAGTATTAATCCTTATAACAACCTTAATTATTATTAACAAAAGATTTGAAATATTTTACTTCTAAATTTTTCTTTTAATTCATTTTAAATTAAAGATTTAAAATAATTTACAAGTTTAACTTTATCCAATTTTAAATCAAATTTACAAAACCTTTTTAAATCCAAATGTTAAAGAAACACTTAACATTTAAAAGATTTTTAAACCAATTTATTTAAATTCAAACCCTTTTTAAATTATACTTTAAATATCTTAAATTTGTTAAAACACTATAAATTTTATAAACTTATTTATTCCAAACTAGGATACAAGTTTAAATTTGAATCCTTACTTTAAAATTTGATTTAAAACTTTGTTTTAAATCCTGCTTAACATTTTAAACTCATTTTAAAATTTAAATCCCTGTCAGATTTTAAAACTGTAACCATCAAATGACCCGAGACCATCACAATTTTCCCCGAGTCAAAACCCCAATTTCTTCGAGTCACTCACGCTACTTCTTCGAGTACCACTCTCTGTTACAAACCCAAACTCACCAGTATCCAAATCATCACCGTGCATGTGCACGATGACGCCGCTCATCTTCGATCACCGTCGAAGATCTCTCCAAGTCATCGATCACCTTCATACCCAAATACGATCATCAGATCAACCTACCAGACTCGAAATCAAATTCAAGCTTCACATCCTAACCTGGAACACTGAACCTCTCTTCGACCCAAACATGTCATCGCTTCACATCCCCTCCTCCGACCACCGGAGCACCAGAACTTCTGACCACGTCTTCGTCAACGTTCCCGCTTCTATTCCCCACAATCTAGTGGAACTCGATCCTCCAGAGATGCCGGGGAAAACAAATTTCCGTTCAAGCCTAAAACTAGGGCTACAGATTTCTCTGACCATCCATCGCCGCCACAGAAGCCTACACACCAATCTGACATTTTTCCCAAGGTCTCCGTTCATCACTCCACCTCCAGAAAGAATCCTGACCTCTCCGATCATCGAGATCACCAGAAACAACCCAAAACACCCAAACTGATCGAACTAGAACTGCTCCTATAATTTTATTCTAAAAATTTTGATTTCACCTCTAAAAATCATAATTTTGGATAGGGTTTCAGATCATAAATCTGAGTTGATAAATTAAGATGTTTGAATCTTTAGTTATCTTGAGCTTGCCCTGTTATTTTAAGTTTCCAGAGACATTCAAGTTAAATTTTAACTTAATTAAATTTTTAAACACTAACCCATGATTAAACAAACAATTATTATTTATAACTTAAATCATAATATTAACTAGGTCATGAGATACAGAATTTTTAATCAAAACTTAAACTTAAACTGGGAACAGAGATACACATAAGTAACAGACATGCACACCAATTCATTCAAGTACATACATGCACAGATATTTACTTAAAAATATACTCACAGTCAAACTTATTTTCAAAGGTAAACATGCAAACCAAATCATAGACTTAAACATTTAGATAGTAATGTTACTCACCATTTTAAAACAGAGACAGAGCCTTTAGTTTGAAATAGCTTTTGAATTTGAGTTGTTGGAAATGCTTTGATTTAAAACTGAAAACTTGCATTGCTCTTTGCTTCTTTGATTGAAGACTTGAAATCTTTTGTTGCTGAGGTGTTTAAAATTTGCATGCAGCTTGATTCCAGATTTTGAAAAAATGCAGTCTTTTGATTTTATAGTGGATTAAAGGTTTGTTGATAGGTGTTGCTTTAGATCAGGTTTGAGGAAGAAAATATTCAGGCTTTACAGAAATGCAGGCTTTTGATTTGAATATTTCTAGTTTTGAGGGAGTATTGATTTCCAGATTGAAGAAAAAGTGTTCAGGCTTTTGTTTTCAGATTGAAGAAAGATTTTAGTTCATGCTTTGATAAAACCCAGGTTCGAAAGATGAATGCAGGCAGCTTTTGAATTTTGGAAATGCTTTACAGGTTTGAAGAATTTGGTTTGAGAATTTTGATTATCATATTTGAAGAAGAAGTTTTTAGAGGATAGGCTGAAATTTTCTTAAGTTTTGAAAAGAAATAGAAAAAGAAATGAAGATGAGAACATATGTTTATATAAGTTAATATGTGGTTTATTAAAAATAAAAGAAAACTAAATTTTAAAAACTTGACATTTGTCATTTACTCTAATTCATTAACTAACACATGTCACCATGGTTACTTAATATATTAACACTTATCTTTTTTTTAATTAATTTGTATTTATTTTAAATGTAAAAAGCCTTTTCTTAATTTATTTAAATACTTATCTATTTATAAATTACTTTTAAAAGAAACAAAACTAATTATACTAAATAAAAGTTTATACATATATTTTAAAATCCAAAACTATTTATAACAACACATTCAATTTCTTTAAAATCTATTTATCTATATATAAAACAATATATTAATAATATTGTTTGAAATAACAAATTTGGTCAAATTTAAATAATTTATAAAAGAGATTATAAATTTCTACTATTACTAAATGAATAAACATATCATATGTAAATTGTATTTTAAACTGATATATATATATATTCTTAAATCATATTTATTAAGCAATATAAAATAAACCTTATTATTAATCTTATTTAAAACCATTTAGTTATTTGTTTAAATAGCTTTGAAAAGCTTAATATTAAATAATCATAATTTCCAAATTATAAAAATGTATATATATTAGAAATTTAAATAGCTCTGATACCAACTGTGACGACCCGCCATTCATTCCACAGAATGACGCATTGTCAATAAGAAAGAAAGGGATAGAAAAGAGAAAAGAAGAGAAGAGAGAAAGAAACAACATCAAAATCTCAACAACGGAACGAATAAATTATATTAATAACATAAACTATTACATAGTATACAACACTTATCAGAGTTACACAGATTACATCACATACTAGACAGTTATAAACATCTGTCTAGACATTACAACTCAAATACAATACAAGACACTATCATAGATCAACACAGCGGAACACTATATCTACGAACGCTGAAGCCTCCTGCTCCATTGCTCCTCCACAATTCGTCAATGCTAACCTGAATCCCTTGGCTACTCGTAAAAATTTGAGTACCCAAGTGCGGAACACTATATCTACGAACGCTGAAGCCTCCTGCTCCATTGCTTTTCCAAAAAACTCGTCAAAGCAAACCTGACTCCCTTGGCTACTCGTAAAATTTGAGTACCCAAGTGTTTATTTTCTGTTTTATAAACTCTTGGGTACTCAAATTTTACGAGTAGCCAAGGGAGTCAGGTTTGCTTTGACGAGTTTTCTGGAAAAGCAATGGAGCAGGAGGCTTCAGCGTTCGTAGATATAGTGTTCCACTGTGTTGATCTCTGAGTCTTTTGTTGAGTTGTATTTGAGTTGTAATAACTAGACAGGTGTTTATAACTGTCTAGTATGTGTTTTATAAGCTGTGTAACTCTGATAGTTGTTGTATATATACTATGTAATATCTTATGTGATATAATATAATTTATTCGTTCCACTGTTGAGATTCTGATGTTGTTTCTTTCTCTCTTCTCTTCTTTTCTCTTTCCTATCCCTTTCTTTCTTATTAATGATGCGTCATTCTGTGGAATGAATGGCGGGTCGTTATACTTAAGAATTAATCATCTAACCTTGCTTAATCAATCATTAATTAATTACAATCTTTAATTAATTAATTACTCATTAAATATTAATCATCCTTGATTAATTATTCATTAATTACATAAAGTAATTATTCTTTAATTAATTTTACAAATTAAGTATTCTTAACCATTAAAAGTAATTAACCTTTAATTACTTTCATTAATTACATTAATTAATAATCCTTAATTAATTACTTCCATTAATTAATAGACTATAATTAATTACATTGACTCATAATTAATTACATTAATTAATTAAACTTAAATTAATCATTTCTATTAATCCACCTTAATTAATCATAAACAGTAATTATCATCCTATAATTACTTACCTTAATTAATTAACTCCTTAATTAATTATATTAATCCTTTAATTAATTATACCAAATAATTAATCCTTAATTACTTTTACAAAGTAATTATACTTTAATTACTTCCCATTAAGTAATTCCCTTAATTAATTACGTCTTGTAATTATACATTAATTACTTTACTAAGTAATTACACTTATCAATCTTATTAAGAATTCATACTTAATCCTTTATCAATTAATTTATCTCTAATTAATTAACTTAACCTTTAATTATAAATTAATTGATAAAGGATTAAGTATGAATTCTTAATAAGATTGATAAGTGTAATTACTTAGTAAAGTAATTAATGTATAATTACAAGATGTAATTAATTAAGGGAATTACTTAATGGGAAGTAATTAAAGTATAATTACTTTGTAAAAGTAATTAAGGATTAATTATTTGGTATAATTAATTAAAGGATTAATATAATTAATTAAGGAGTTAATTAATTAAGGTAAGTAATTATAGGATGATAATTACTATTTATGATTAATTAAGGTGGATTAATAGAAATGATTAATTTAAGTTTAATTAATTAATGTAATTAATTATGAGTCAATGTAATTAATTATAGTCTATTAATTAATGGAAGTAATTAATTAAGGATTATTAATTAATGTAATTAATGAAAGTAATTAAAGGTTAATTACTGTTAATGGTTAAGAATAATTAATTTGTAAAATTAATTAAAGAATAATTACTTTATGTAATTAATGAATAATTAATCAAGGATGATTAATATTTAATGAGTAATTAATTAATTAAAGATTGTAATTAATTAATGATTGATTAAGCAAGGTTAGATGATTAATTCTTAAGTAATTAATTTAATTATCTTGGTAACTGCTGAAAGAAGTAGCTGTGTAATGAGACGTAGTGACTATGGATATTTCTGAAGAAGTTTTCTTTGGAACAAGTTTAAGGAAGTGTGTATGCTTCGGTGTTGTGGCTGAGTTCAGCATGGTGTTTCTGTTTGGTTTGAGTTTCGAGTTTCTCGAAGAGTTTTGGATGAGTAAGTCCTTGGCATCTGTGGCAGCAGTGCAGCTCGAAGTGTTCTGTGTGATTGGCAGGAAGTTTTCTGGCTAAGCAGTTTTCTAGAGGTGAGTTCAGAAGCAGCAGAGTAGATCCATTTCTTTGATAGATTGGATAGATAAGTGTAAGCTGTTCTGATTGGTAAAGAGAGGACAGTTTTTTCTTTGGAAATAGGGTGGGTTGATCGCAAAAGTGACTTGCGATTGCTGAGTGTTCTCTTGGGTTATCAGAGTTTTTCTGGATGTCTTCAGGGAAGACAGAAGTTTGTCCGCATCTAGAGATAGAGTTGGTGAAGCAGCTCAAGTTTTGATGGAACTTCTGAGTTTTCTTTATGGATCTGTTGAACCATATTTCTGAGATGTGTTGTCCAGTTGTGCTCGTGTTCTTTATCAGCATTCTTATCTACTTCAGATCAGAGTGGTGCAGCGGAAGCTGTAACGACCCGTATTTTTACGGATCGACAAGTTCGTAAAAATCTGGAAAATTTAGATTTGTTGAGATTTCAGATTTTGGGCATAATTTTTCTAAGTCCTAGGTCGTGAACGACTTATAGATTTAACGACTTAAGAGAGTGTTTGGAAGCTTAAGTCGTATAGGAACTAAGTCGCGGTAGCTTAGGTCGTAGGGTATTGGGGCGATCTAAGGTCGTGATCGAGTTAAGTGATAGGTCGTAGACGAGTTAAGGAGGTTTTACGACCTAAGTAAGTCGTGGAATAGGACGTAGACGACTTAAGAAAGCCAGCGACTTATAGAGTGTAGCAACTTAGTATCTTGGAGCGACCTATAGGTTAGCGACCTAAGAGGGTTAGCGTGTTAGCGACTTAAGGATTTTAGGTCGTATGGTAGGTTAGGTCGGTCGAGCGACCTAAGTGTTGACGACTTATAGAAGTTAGCGACCTAGTAGTTAGGTCGTGTAGGCGACTTAAGAAATAGGCGACCTATAGGAATTAACGACCTAAGGGTTAGTGACCTACAGTATTTAGCGACCTAGGAAAACTGGGCGTGTTAACAACCTAAGGAAGTTAAGTCGTGGACGACTTAAGGTAGTTAGGTCGTTCGAGCGACTTATGGGTTATGGGATAGGTCGTAAGGACTTATGTTGTTAGGTCGTAAGCTTCTGCGTTGTTGTTAAGTCGTAGCCTATGTTTTAAGTCGCGAGCGACCTAGGAGTTGGCTGTTAAGTCGTAACCCAGTTATTTGTTAGGTCGCGTAAGGCTTAGCAGTTAGGTCGAAGATGTGCTTAAGCGCTAGGTCGCAGCTGCGCGTTAGGTTAGGTCGTAGAGGCTGGGGGTTTTGTTAAGTCGTATGTTGGTAAGTCTTTAGGTCGGTAGGTTTTAGGTCGTAGGTCGTGTACGACCTAACTCCGAGCGACCTAGGGGTGATTTCAGCTATAAATAGAGGGGGTTGGCTTCATTTTTTGGAATCCGGATTTCGAAGCGACGAAGTGCTGCCATTTTGAGAGCTCGACTTCTACACTTCTTCACTTCTTTTCTCCACTCTAATATAGTGCTTCCATCCATCCAAGTTGAAGATCAAATTGAAGATTCAAGAGCTTAGATTGAAGATCTTCATCCTTTGAAGTGAGATTTCATCGTTTGAAGCGGATTCGTGATAGATCAAGCTCGATCCTTCGCTGTCCAGATCTGAAGCGCGTAGATTTGGAGTTGTTTAGGTGATTTGGTGAGTGGTGATTATCTCTCACACGGATCCAAAGGAGTATATCGGATTGTTGGCTCGATTTGGTGTTAAAATAGTGATTTCCATGCATTTTCTTCATCCTAAGTGTAGATCCATGTAGATCCATTGTTCATGATGATTTGACAACCATTTTACTAAGTGTTAACCTATGCAAGTTCATTCATCAAGATTGTAGAGACATTTCTAATGATTTCATGCATGTTAGACTTTCAACTCTTTAATTACGAAAATGCCATTATTGTTATAATTACCTACTTAGATCATATTTGAATGCTTGATTGCTTGGATTAATGTTTAGTTTGATTGATTGTTATGAATTAGATGATTGATGGTTTGATTTAGACCGAAGATGATTCAAAAGCTAGGAGAAAGGCTCTTGAATTGGGTAAGCTGCTCGTGGCATATGTAGCGGGATGATGAAGCTCTTATGCGTAGATTTGATGATGTGATGTTGAGATGATGCTTTGCGAGGATGTGATGAAGCGAGGCAATCATGTGATGAAGACTTGGTCTAATCCAGACGGGATCATTCCAAGCATGTTGATAACTTGGTGATATGATTCGAGTTGAGGATAATGAATGGATATGAGAATAGTCGTCGAGGAGGATGACTAGGAGGCTTGGATAGCATTGTTGTTGAAGGTTCTAGCATGCTCTAAGCAAGAGTACGTTTGGGCAGATTCGATAGTCCCAACGGCCAACTGTTGATGGTCGAGTACTCTGGGCAGATTCGATAGTCCTAGGCACGGGCTGCGACGACGTGCGGGAGTTATGTCTAGAACCGGGGTTTCCATTAGCCCTTGACGGATGGCTGAAAGAATGTGCCGGTCATTCAATTAACGGTGATATCGAAGCAATGATAACAGTGATAGCCAGAGTCATGGATGTTTGGTTGTATCTTCATTCGGACTAAAGAGCGGTATTTTCTGGGTACTTATCTGATTTAGGCCTTGGTACTTGGAAAACATCGCCCTTGACTCGAGTGATAGTAGCTTTACTTTAAATTGTATGCTCTGCTATGTTTGCTTCTGCTTAGTGTGTATCTGGGGGCTATCACTGTAGAATGAGGTTGGAGTGGGAGGGTTGTATTCCTATTCCTTTTCCTTTATGCTCTTTTGGTATGTTGTTAGTTAATTTACTGCTCACTAAGACTGTTGTCTGACTCAAGGCTTTATGTTTTAATTCTTATTGCCTTGGGCTGTTCGTCCATTTTGGGACGGGCAGACTAGGTAGCAGGTGACAGGTGCTGTTCTAGCTTTTCACGGTGCTGATATCGAAGACGAGCTAGAGTATTGCATATTGTTTCTTTCTTACTATATGTACTGGATGTTCCACTGTTTGTATAATCTCTGAGTGTTATGTAGTGAGGCTTGATGTATTGACTATTTGGATGCTTGTATTCAACTATTATGGAGTTTTATATGATGGCATTTTATTCTGTAAAGCTTCACTATACATATGTTCTATTGTATTTTTTCCATGCGCTGTGAGTAATACGATAGATCCTGTTATTTTGATCTACCCTGACAATCGTCCATGGTCGCCTGGCACACTTTACAGCGCACTATCTCTAGATTCGGTGCAGGGGTCATGGGCGGTCGTCACATTTGGTATCAGAGCATTGGTTAATTGATTTTACCCAACGCTCGTTGACGTGACTACGTATGAGAGACGTAATTGTATTTTGATGGATGAATATTATATATAATATAGTAGTTTAGTAGATTTTGAGTCCTTTATGCAGTTGTTTCTCTAGATGTTCTAATCATTCCTTTTTATAGATATTGAGAATGAGTCGAAGAGGGAGACCAGCTGCTAGGGAAGGCCGTGCTACTGAGGGGGATGCTGATTATGCAGCTATGTTCGAAGCTATGATGACTTCGATCATGAGAAGGATACCAGTTCCGGGGGCAGCAGTAGATGTTGGAGTCCAAGTTCAGACTTCAAAACCAGTGGATTTTGCTAAGTTATGCAAAGACTATACTGCTCTTGGAGGGAAGGTTTTCTTGGGAACAGAATCAACTATTGAGGTCCAGAGGTGGATAGATGCTTGTAGAAGGATCTTTGGTGATTTGGGAATTGATGATGCAACTAAGAGGAAGTTGGCATCAAGGCAGCTTCAGGGGAGAGCTTCTGATTGGTGGAACTCTATTACCATCAATACTCCAAAGGAAGAGATTACTTGGGAGCAATTCCAAGTCAGATTTGAGGCTAAGTTCATTTATACAGCGCAGAAGTCTGTTCTGTTCAAGAAGTTCGTGGAGCTCAAGCAAGGTGGAAGACCAGTTCTTGAGTATGTTTCTGAGTTTGAAGCTTTGTCCAAGTATGCTCGGTCATATATTGAATCTGCATATCAGAAGAATGAGAAGTTTGTGATAGGCTTGGACAGCTATCTTGGGAGGCAGTTGGTGGATCATTTGGATGATTCATTTGAGAAGCTTGTGGAGAAAGCTCTCAGGCATGAGAGTCTGTTTCCTAAGGAAGGATCTGTTGTTGCTGTGACCAGGGAAGAGTCTAAACCCCAGCAGGGTGGGAACAAGAAGAGGAAGCAGCCGCAACAGAAGGGTAAGGATGGCCAGAAGAAGCCGAAAGGCGAGGTGACTTGCTACAATTGTCAGCGGAAGGGCCATTTCTCGAAGGATTGTAAGAATCCGAAGGTGCCGATGAAGTGTCACAACTGTGACAAGCCAGGGCATTTCAGGAAGAATTGTCCAGAGCCGAGGAGGGACAAGCAGATTGTGCAAGCTTATGCTTTGGGAGCTGTTCCGTCGTCTTCGAAGGCTCCTACCGCTGAAGAGAAGGGAAAGAGTGTGGTGGTTCAAGGTACTCTTTTCCTTTGTGGTGTTCCAGTTAGAGTTCTGTTTGATACTGGAGCGTCGCATTCGTTTGTTTGTAGTGAACTCGTAGGCCGGTTAGGTTTGGAACCGGATATTGTTGATAGGCCATTGGTTGTGACTAATCCGGTTGGGGGTTCGTCTTGTTTGTGTATGTTATGCCGTGGTCTAATTGTATCGATTCATGGTTGCTCTTTTGTTTGTGATTGCTTTGTTCTGAACTTTGTGGGGTTCGGAATTATTTTGGGAATGGACTGGCTTAGGAAGTATGCGGCTAAGGTTGATTGCGAGAGGTTGGAAGTGACAGTCGAGAATGTGGAGGGGCGAAAGGTTGTGATACGATGTAAGCATGAAGAAGGCGTCTTCTTGAGCTTCATGTATTCGCTAGTTGTTCCACGGGATGGACTGTCATTAGTGCCAATCGCGAATGGATTCAAAGATGTCTTTGACGAAGTCAAAGGGTTGCCGCCGCATAGAGAGATCGAGTTTCGTATAGATCTAGTTGAAGGAGCCAGACCTGTTGTGATGCCTCTTAGGCGGATGGCGCCTAGGGAACAGCAGGAGTTGAGGGTGCAAGTAGATGATCTTTTGCAGAAAGGATTCATTCGGCGTAGTGTGTCCGAGTGGGGTGCACCAGTTGTGTTTGCAACCAAGGCAGATGGGTCGTTGAGATTGTGTGTGGATTATCGTGAGCTGAACAAGGTGACTAAGAAGAACAAGTATCCATTGCCGAGAATAGATGACTTGTTTGATCAGCTTCACGAAGCTAAGGTGTTTTCTCAGATGGATTTGGCAACGGGATTTCACCAATTGAGAGTAGCTAAGGATAGTGTGCCGAAGACTGCTTTTCGAACACCATCTGGTTTCTTTGAGTGGCTGGTAATGCCGTTTGGATTGACTAACGCGCCAGCATATTTTGTGGATCTTATGAATAGAGTGTTCAGAGATCAGTTGAACAGGTTCGTACTTGTGTTCGTGGATGACATTCTGATTTATTCCAGAACGGAAGAAGAGCACAAGACGCACTTGCGTATTGTTTTGGAAATCTTGCGGAAACATCAGCTGAAGGCTAAGTTTTCGAAGTGTCACTTCTGGAAGAGTGAAGTGAGATTCTTAGGCCATGTGATTTCTGGAAATGGAATAGCGGTTGATCCTGCTAAGGTGGCAGCAATCCAGGATTGGGTTAGACCTAAGAATGCATCTGATGTGAGAAGTTTTCTGGGATTAGCAGGATACTATCGACGGTTTATCAAAGACTTTTCCAAGGTGGCTGCACCGTTAACAGGGTTGACAAAGAAGAACCTAGTGTTCAGATGGGATGATAAGTGTGAGCAAGCTTTCAGAATCCTGAAAGAACGATTGACGAGTCCTCCTGTTTTGACTATTCCAAGTGGGAATGATGAGATGGTGGTTTACACCGACGCATGTGGTACTGGACTTGGAACAGTGCTGATGCAGAAGGATAAAGTTGTTGCGTATGCCAGTCGACAACTGAAGCCGCATGAAAGGAATTACCCGACTCATGATTTGGAGTTAGCGGCGATTGTTTTTGCTCTGAAGATGTGGAGACATTATCTATTGGGAGTTCGATTTGAGTTGCTTACAGATCATAAGTCGTTGAAGTATCTTTTCTCCCAAAAGGATTTGAATCTTCGGCAGCAACGTTGGCTCGAGTTTTTGGCATCATATGATTTTGGTATAGCTTATACTCCGGGAAAAGGTAACGCGGTGGCAGATGCGTTAAGTCGAAGACATGCAGGATTGGGAGCCATGTTTTCAGAATGGAAGAATCTCGAGTATTTAGCTGGATTTGACTTCAGGCCTAGATGCGAATTGGAACCTGAGATGTTGGCAAACTTATCGATAAGACCTTCTCTTGTGGAAAGGATTGGCGAGAGCCAAAAGCGAGATGGTAAGCTTGTCAAGATTATCCGTGATTTGGAGTCTGGATTGGAACCAGAAAAGGATAAAGGATTCGAGGTCGATCGAGAAGGTTGGCTTCGGAAGCAAGGGCGACTAGTTGTTCCCGATATAGATGAATTGAGGAGTGAAGTTCTGAAGGAAAGTCACCATTCAAAGTTGACAATTCATCCAGGTGGAAATAAGATGTATCGGGATATGAAGAGAACCTACTACTGGGAAGGTATGAAGAAGGATGTTGGAAATTTTATTTCCAAGTGTATGAACTGCCAGTTGGTAAAAGCCGAACAGAAGAAGCCAAGTGGATTGCTTCAGCCATTAGAAGTTCCTACATGGAAGTGGGAGCAAGTGTCAATGGATTTTATTGATGGACTACCTAGAACCAGAACGGGAAATGAAGGGATTTGGGTCATTGTAGATCGTCTGACTAAGAGTGCACGATTTATTCCTGTTCGATCAACTAGGACTGCATCAAAGTTGGCTGAGTTGTATGTTAAGTGGATAGTTCGATTCCATGGTATTCCGAAGAGTATAGTGAGCGATCGTGACCCATTGTTCACCAGTGGATTTTGGAAGAGCTTCCAGGAAGTTTTGGGAACCAAGTTGTGTTTGAGTACAACTTATCACCCTCAAACAGATGGTCAGACCGAGAGAGTCAACCGAGTTTTGGAAGATCTTCTTAGAGCATGTGTTTTGGACTTCGGAGGATCATGGGAAGATCACCTTCACTTGGTGGAGTTCGCGTACAACAACAGTTACCAGTCAAGCATTGGTATGGCACCGTATGAGGCATTGTATGGAAGACCGTGTAACTCTCCGACGTTGGTTGGAAACTGGAGAAAAGCCGTTACTTGGGCCAGAGATGATTCGACAGACTTCGGATTGCGTAGAGATCATTCGGCAACGAATGAAGGCAGCCCAAGATCGTCAAAAAAGTTATGCCGATAAGCGTCGAAAAGATTTGGAATTCGACGTAGGTGATATGGTTTTTGTGAAGATTTCTCCACTGAAGAATGTTATCCGATTCGGGAAGAAAGGAAAATTGACTCCGAGATTTGTTGGACCATTCCCGATCATCGAGCGAATTGGAAAGCTCGCCTATAGAATGGAGTTACCAGAGAAGATGTCGAGTGTGCACAATGTTTTTCATGTATCATATCTACGGAAGTATGTGCACGACTCGAGTACGGTGGTTTCTGCTGATAGCTGTGAAGATTTCGAAGTTGATCCAGTCGATAGAATACCTCGTAAGCCGCTTCGTGTTGTTGAAACCGACACGAAACAGCTTAGGAGGAAGGTAGTTAAGTTACTCAAGGTACAATGGAGTGATGATGATAACGACTGAACGTGGGAGGTGGAAGAGAGGATGAAAGCAGCTCATCCTGAACTCTTCAAGGTATGGCCCTAAGGTGTCGTGTCATCTAACGAAATTGTAACTTGTTTTAGTTTTAGAATTCTGTACGCTAAGCTAGAATTGGATGCCTGGTTTGTTGATTGCTATGGATGATAGGCGTACAGAATAGTCTTTGATTGCTTTGTTGCTTGGAATTTCGGGGGCGAAATTCCTAAGGGGGAGAGAATGTAACGACCCGTATTTTTACGGATCGACAAGTTCGTAAAAATCTGGAAAATTTAGATTTGTTGAGATTTCAGATTTTGGGCATAATTTTTCTAAGTCCTAGGTCGTGAACGACTTATAGATTTAACGACTTAAGAGAGTGTTTGGAAGCTTAAGTCGTATAGGAACTAAGTCGCGGTAGCTTAGGTCGTAGGGTATTGGGGCGATCTAAGGTCGTGATCGAGTTAAGTGATAGGTCGTAGACGAGTTAAGGAGGTTTTACGACCTAAGTAAGTCGTGGAATAGGACGTAGACGACTTAAGAAAGCCAGCGACTTATAGAGTGTAGCAACTTAGTATCTTGGAGCGACCTATAGGTTAGCGACCTAAGAGGGTTAGCGTGTTAGCGACTTAAGGATTTTAGGTCGTATGGTAGGTTAAGTCGGTCGAGCGACCTAAGTGTTGACGACTTATAGAAGTTAGCGACCTAGTAGTTAGGTCGTGTAGGCGACTTAAGAAATAGGCGACCTATAGGAATTAACGACCTAAGGGTTAGTGACCTACAGTATTTAGCGACCTAGGAAAACTGGGCGTGTTAACAACCTAAGGAAGTTAAGTCGTGGACGACTTAAGGTAGTTAGGTCTTTCGAGCGACTTATGGGTTATGGGATAGGTCGTAAGGACTTATGTTGTTAGGTCGTAAGCTTCTGCGTTGTTGTTAAGTCGTAGCCTATGTTTTAAGTCGCGAGCGACCTAGGAGTTGGTTGTTAAGTCGTAACCCAGTTATTTGTTAGGTCGCGTAAGGCTTAGCAGTTAGGTCGAAGATGTGCTTAAGCGCTAGGTCGCAGCTGCGCGTTAGGTTAGGTCGTAGAGGCTGGGGGTTTTGTTAAGTCGTATGTTGGTAAGTCTTTAGGTCGGTAGGTTTTAGGTCGTAGGTCGTGTACGACCTAACTCCGAGCGACCTAGGGGTGATTTCAGCTATAAATAGAGGGGGTTGGCTTCATTTTTTGGAATCCGGATTTCGAAGCGACGAAGTGCTGCCATTTTGAGAGCTCGACTTCTACACTTCTTCACTTCTTTTCTCCACTCTAATCTAGTGCTTCCATCCATCCAAGTTGAAGATCAAATTGAAGATTCAAGAGCTTAGATTGAAGATCTTCATCCTTTGAAGTGAGATTTCATCGTTTGAAGCGGATTCGTGATAGATCAAGCTCGATCCTTCGCTGTCCAGATCTGAAGCGCGTAGATTTGGAGTTGTTTAGGTGATTTGGTGAGTGGTGATTATCTCTCACACGGATCCAAAGGAGTATATCGGATTGTTGGCTCGATTTGGTGTTAAAATAGTGATTTCCATGCATTTTCTTCATCCTAAGTGTAGATCCATGTAGATCCATTGTTCATGATGATTTGACAACCATTTTACTAAGTGTTAACCTATGCAAGTTCATTCATCAAGATTGTAGAGACATTTCTAATGATTTCATGCATGTTAGACTTTCAACTCTTTAATTACGAAAATGCCATTATTGTTATAATTACCTACTTAGATCATATTTGAATGCTTGATTGCTTGGATTAATGTTTAGTTTGATTGATTGTTATGAATTAGATGATTGATGGTTTGATTTAGACCGAAGATGATTCAAAAGCTAGGAGAAAGGCTCTTGAATTAGGTAAGCTGCTCGTGGCATATGTAGCGGGATGATGAAGCTCTTATGCGTAGATTTGATGATGTGATGTTGAGATGATGCTTTGCGAGGATGTGATGAAGCGAGGCAATCATGTGATGAAGACTTGGTCTAATCCAGACGGGATCATTCCAAGCATGTTGATAACTCGGTGATATGATTCGAGTTGAGGATAATGAATGGATATATATTATTCCAACAGCTTTATTAAAAACATAAATAGATTTCTTCTGAGTAATGGAGAGATTATTCCAATTATGGTATTCGTGAAGAAAGAATTGCAATAAGTGTAAAAAGGGAACCTAGTAGAAAAGATTTAAAAATCATCACAAACCTCCCTTTTTTCTTTTCTATTTCAATTTCTCGATTATTATATGATGATTGAGAATTGTCGTCGAGGAGGATGACTAGGAGGCTTGGATAGCATCGTTGTTGAAGGTTCTAGCATGCTCTAAGCAAGAGTACGTTTGGGCAGATTCGATAGTCCCAATGGCCAACTGTTGATGGTCGAGTACTCTGGGCAGATTCGATAGTCCTAGGCATGGGCTGCGACGACGTGCGGGAGTTATGTCTAGAACCGGGGTTTCCATTAGCCCTTGTTGGACGGCTGAAAGAATGTGCCGGTCATTCAATTAACGGTGATATCGAAGCAATGATAACAGTGATAGCCAGAGTCATGGATGTTTGGTTGTATCGTCATTCGGACTAAAGAGCGGTATTTTCTGGGTACTTATCTGATTTAGGCCTTGGTACTTGGAAAACATCGCCCTTGACTCGAGTGGTAGTAGCTTTACTTTAAATTGTATGCTCTGCTATGTTTGCTTCTGCTTAGTGTGTGTCTGGGGGCTATCACTGTAGAATGAGGTTGGAGTGGGAGGGTTGTATTCCTATTCCTTTTCCTTTATGCTCTTTTGGTATGTTGTTAGTTAATTTACTGCTCACTAAGACTGTTGTCTGACTCAAGGCTTTATGTTTTAATTCTTATTGCCTTGGGTTGTTCGTCCATTTTGGGACGGGCAGACTAGGTAGCAGGTGACAGGTGCTGTTCTAGCTTTTCACGGTGCTGATATCGAAGACGAGCTGGAGTATTGCATATTGTTTCTTTCTTACTATATGTACTGGATGTTCCGTTGTTTGTATAATCTCTGAGTGTTATGTAGTGAGGCTTGATGTATTGACTATTTGGATGCTTGTATTCAACTATTATGGAGTTTTATATGATGGCATTTTATTCTGTAAAGCTTCACTATACATATGTTCTATTGTATTTTGTCCATGCGCTGTGAGTAATACGATAGATCCTGTTATTTTGATCTACCCTGACAATCGTCCATGGTCGCCTGGCACACTTTACAGCGCACTATCTCTAGATTCGGTGCAGGGGTCATGGGCGGTCGTCACAGAAGCAGTTTGGGAGTGCATCTCTGGATAGGAGAAGTTAGTTCAGTCTTCTGATGTTTGAGGAGTAGGGTTAGTGTTCTTGGTTTTGGAATTAGCAGTTCAGGAATATTTGGTTATTGAGTCAGACTCGTCTATAGTTTGATATCCTGTCTAGTTTTGTAGATCTAGATAAGTAGGAGCTCTGTAGCTTCGTAGTTTAGATTGTTTGTAGAGCGAGTATTTCGGTATATATATACATACTTGGGGAAACTCAAGGAAATTCTATCTAGAATTTTGTCTGAATAGTTAAAATTGTTTGTTTGGATGATTGATTGCTATGGTTGTTAGCATAGGGTTGATAATATATGTTGTGGTTTAAGAATTAAAATCTTTAATGAGATTATTTAATTACCTTTGTTTTAAATTTCGGTGACGAAATTATTTTAAGGGGGGAGGAATGTGATATCCCGGGATTTTGGGCAATAATCTGTATTAAAAATTAAATTGATTTGATGATCTTTGTTAATAAATTTGAATATAATTGAATAAATATTTAATTGGTGAATTTTATCTTTTAAAAATTAATAAAATATTTTCTATTTATAATATATATATATATATATATAACTGTATATATTGTAAATAGATGAGCTTTGGTTTGAAATGTAATAAATAAATAAATCTTGTTTTCTAATATATATTTTGGTAATTTAGAAATCATGATTAATTTAATATTAAGCTTTTCAAAGCTATTTAATAAAAAAAACTATATGGTTTTAAAATACATAAGATAAATGTTTAATTATTTTAAATAGATTTAAGCTTAAGTTTAAATTTAAATAAAAGGTTTGTTTTATTTCTTTTTAAATATTACTTGATATATATGATTTAAAAATAGAAGTTTAAAATACAATTTACATATGGTATTAATTCATTTAATAATAGAAGTAATTTATAATCTCTTTTATAAATTATTTAAAATTGTCAAATTTGATATTTCAAGTAATAATTATAATACTTTGTTTTTATAAACATAAATAGATTTTATGGAAATAGAATTGTTATTTTAAATTTAAATGGTAGTTATATATGCATATATATATAACTTGATTTTAAATTGGATTTTTAAATTTAAATTGAATATGAATTTGGATTTATAATAGAAATTAAAAGGATAAACATTCTAAAAATATTTAGATAAGCGTTTAATTTTATATAATTTGTTTATTTACATTTTCTCTAAAAGAGAAATGCATATATACATTTACATAAGAATTTATTTATTAAGTTTAAAATCTTTATTAACATTTTTAAATAAATAAAAATATGTATTAATTACTTAAAAGACAAGTGTAATAAAATTAAGACACCTAAATAACATGTGTTAAGTAATGGATTAAACAATGAGACAAGTTTCAAATTGAAGTTAGTTTTTTTTTATTTACATATAATTTCAGCCTTTATATAAACATACATCTTGCATTTTCCTTTTCTTTTCTAATCTCCTTTCTAAACAAAGAAAACTGAATATAATTTCTCAAAGAAAAATCTATACCTCCTCAAAACCAGATCAAATTCTTCAACCTGTAAACTTATTTTCAAAAACAAAATTCAAATCAAAACCTGTAAATCATTTTCCAAGATCAAAATCAAAGCCTGAACTCATTTCTTAAACCTGTAAATAAGTCTGGAAATAATTCTTCAACTCTGTTTTGAGAGCAAGCAAATACAAAGCTATCTGTAATCAAGTCTTAAGCCATCTTCAACAAGTTTCAATAGCATTTGCAACTGCAGTCTTTAAATCAGAAGCAATTGCAACATTCAAAGTTTAAAGTTTCAAAAGCAAAAGCATTTCAGTTTTAAGGATTCAAAGGTTTTCAAAGCTTTTCAAAAATGGAAGCTCTGTCTTCATGCTAAAATTTGGTGAGTAACTTCATTTTTAAAAAATTTAAAGTAGGTAAATTTGGTTGCATGCTATATAATTTGAAATGAATATATATTATGAAATCTGCTATGAATATATATATGTGTGCATGCTTGTTTATCTGTAGCATTTCTGTTTCTTTGATTTCAAGCTTCTGTTTGATATAAAAACCATTATCTCTTGATTCAATCTTGGTTTGGATTTAAGACTTAAAACAAAATATAACGGAACCGTTCTCTGTTTCTTTTTAACCTAGTGAGCAAACCCTTTGATTCTGTTATTATATTGTGATGGTTGGATTGATTCATAAAGTATGTGATGAAGATTAGTTGCATGGTTGTTAGAAATACATATAGGACTGTATATATACACACAAACAAGTGTGTACATGTCTATTTTTATGCAATCATGTCTTTGCTTAGTTTACAGGCTCATCTCCCCTAAAGAAAGATTAAATTTCTCCTTATTTAAGACATTATAGGTTATGGTGTCTTAAGAGTATATGTTTGTATGAAGGTAATACAATATTTAAAAATAATTTCAAATGAAATTACTAAGTATTCTTCTGGAAATATTGAATTATACAGTTAGAACAAATATATCAGAAAAATTCAACAAATATAATTGAAAGCTTTATATATATATTCTGGTTCGCATTCAAAAATAATGATTTTTGGTGACCAAATTTTAATTTATAAATTTGTAAATGAGGAGGATTTGCGAGTTGAACTTGAAACTTGTTTCTGTCAATTTATGTCGATTGACAAATTTATCTTCGTTGAGATCATGATGGAAGGCAGCCGGGGTGTCGAAGATTGGTGGAAAAATGGAGCTATATTTTTCTGATAATCGTGGTGCTTTAATGATGTTGATTTAGGGTTTTAAGGCTAGTTTTACTCGTATGGGTTTGAAGAGGAACTGCGTCAATCACGAGGTGTTTCAGGCGATCGGTCATGGGGGAATCAGAGCTGGATATCATGGCGTGGCTTTGGGTTGAACGGCGTGAGGCCTAGAGGTCGGAGGCGACGATCAGAGATCGATTTCCGATCAGATATGGGTTCCTGGTTGTTCGAGATTGCTCGTTTTCGTTTGACCATCAATTTTGTAGTTCTGTTTGGTCGAGTTGTTTGTTAAGATCGTTTGCTGCTTGGTGAATGCTGGAGACATGGTCGGAACGTCGCCGTGGGTTGGTGCACTTGCACGTGCACGTCTGGGTAGGGCTATGGTGTTTGGGGAAGAAGGGGGGCAACTCGAAGCTGTACTCGTGATTTTGGGTTGAATTCTCGAAGTAAATCTAGGTAGTGCTCGGGGTAATTATTGGTAACAGGTTTTAACAGAACCTGTTGTCCTGTTTTAAATTTTAAAATAAAATTTAAAACTGAGTTTAAATGAAAAGTAAAGTTTTAAATAAGTTTAAATCTAGTTTAAATCTGGAGTTTAAGTTTAAATCTCAGTTTTCAAATAAGATAAAGTTTTTAAAATTTGAATTGGTTTAACTACTTTTAAAAGGGTTAAGTAGTTTGAATTTTAAATGAAGTTTTAAAATTGTAAATAGGTTTCTAAATCTAAAGATTAATCTGGAATCAAAGTTAATATGCATTTCAATTTTGAAATAAAAAGAAGTTTTTAAATTTAAAATGTTTTAAACAATTTGAATGTTAAAGTGTATTTTAAATTGATTTGAATTTAAAATGAATTTGGTTTTAAATTTCTTTAATTAAGTAAATATTTCTTTAACATGTGATTTAAAAGGATTTAAATGGTTTTAAAACTTTGTTAAAGTTAAATTTGTCTTCATTTTAAATCTTAAATTTAAAATGAAATTTAAAAGTAAATTTAAAGGTAAATTGTTTTAAATGCTTTATTAATGATATTTTAATCATTAATAAGAATAAAGTGTTATCTTAAAGATAATTTAGATTTAATAATTTGGGATAAAATAAATTATTAAGGAAATTAAAAGATAATTTATCAATTTAATTAATTTATGATGTGGATTAATAAATTTAGTAATTAAGAGTTTAATTTGATTAATTAAGGTTTAATTAAATTAATTAAAGGTTAATTAATTTGAAGTTAAGAATCATTTGATAAGTTAAGATTATTAATTAATGGTTAGGAATAAATTAATCAAATAATTAAGGATGAATTAAGTTGTTGTTAGGTACTTAACTAATTTAGTAATTAGAGATTAATTTATTGGTAATTAGAATTAATTAAGTTGAAATTAATAATGGTTAATTAAAGTTTAATTATTAAAGAATAGTTAATAGTTAATGTAGATCATTAACTAAGGATTGTTAAATAATTAATTAATGTGATTAATTTTATTAATTAATTAGACTAATTAATTTAAAGATAATCATTTGTGAAAATTGTTTAAATATAATTACTTAATGGAAGTAATTAAGAAATTAATTACTCATTGTAATTAATTGAGTTTAATTTGATTAGTTAAGTTAATTAATTAAGTTTAATTAATTTAAGATAATCACTTAATGATTTGTGAAGTATAATTACTTAAGAAAGTAATTAATGGATAAATCACTGAATGTAATTAAAGAAGTAATTAAGGGTAGTTAATTACTTAATGGAATTAATCAAGGGATTAATTAAGAAATTAATTAAGGAATAATTAATTTATTTAAAGAAGTAATTAAGGGTAGTTAATTACTGAATATGATTAATCAAGATAGATTAATAATTATGATTTAATTAAAGATAATTACTCAATGTAATTAATTTAATTAAAGTAATTAATAAAAAAATGTAATTAGGGATCATTAATTAATATAATTAATGATGTAATTAAGAATTGATTAAATAAGAAATAATTAATAAATGAAGTGATTAATTAATGAAATTAATTAAGGAGTAATGTAATTAATTATAGTTAATTAATTAATGAAGTAATTAAAGGTTAATTACTATAAGTGGTTAAAGAATAATTAATTTGTGAAATTAATTTAATACTAATTACTTGAATGTAATTAAATGTAAATTAATCAAGGATGATTAATTAAAATGAATAAATGGATGATGATTGATTAATTGATTGATAATTAATTAATAGTGATTTAAGCAAGATTGAAAATGATGGAAGTAATTAATTAAAGATGAAGTAAATATTTTAATTCATTTTAAATTAATTATAGAATGATGATTAATAATCATTGCTTATGTATGGATGAATGATATTAATTTGCCTTGAATGGTTTGAGATCTCAGATAGGAGATAATTGATACTATGTGAGATGGATGTTTGGTTGCATAGTAATGATAATATGGATTATCTGCTTATAATGATAATGTTGATTATCTATTATGAATTTGTGAATTATCTATCTATGGGTATATAGATAAATTGAATTGAATTGTTTTAACTTTAAAACAAATTGGCCTTAAAAGATACGTTTTGGATTTCGATGAGACCGAGATCAGATTTCCAGATTTGGATATCCGAATACCACATCGATCCAAATTAACGATAGGTCGTAAATCTCAAGTGATGGTGAAGATTCAGAGTGCAAGGATTATTGTCATTAACTCTGAGGGTGATTCCAAAATGACTGTAACGAGATAATGCCTTCGGTTTCGTTCGAACCCGGAACGAACTTGTATGGATTGAATGTTTTCAACACATCGTCAGGTGGACGATGAGCATTCTAAGTGATGTGTTCTGATTAAAGGTAATCGTGACCTCAAGCCTCATCAAACCGGGAATGGCTAAAACAGGGGAGGTGCAGCAAGGCTTCGTGGGTAGCGCCCACTAAGAGCGAGATATATCCCTGTCTAGAGGTGCCTTCTTATTATTCGGTTGTGTGGGAAGTTGATTGCAACAACTGCTGGGGTTGTCTTGTTCGGAATTATCCAGTAAGGGATGGTTCCGGCTTTGTGTTGCAGGGGATTAGGAGTAATCCTCGGTACGGTGATCTAGGCCACGTACTGTGACGGGTGGTACCCCGGTAGCCCTGCCATTGTATGGAATCCAATTTCCAATAAGTGATAACGGACTTGATTGTATAACCCACTTTGTGGCTAGTATGCTGGAATTTAATAATGTAACAATTTCAACTATTTCATATTTATTTGGAAACCCTAGACCCTATTGTAATATAACCGAATTTCGTATCAAAGTTTTAGTTAGCGTAAGGTAAAAACTTTTCCGTGTTTATGTGCGGGAAGTCTTACGAGATACCTTTTCTTTCCAAATGATTTTCAAAGTTAAGCAAGTTTAATCTGTTACTCACACCAGACCCATGTCTGACCTAAGTGTTTATTTCTGTTTTATAAACTCTTGGGTACTCAAATTTTTACGAGTAGCCAAGGGATTCAGGTTAGCTTTGACGAATTGTGGAGGAGCAATGGAGCAGGAGGCTTCAGCGTTGTAGATATAGATAGTTTCCGCTTTGTTGATCTTTGTATTGATCTTTGTATTGTATTGAGTTGTAATAACTAGACAGATGTTTATAACTGTCTAGTATGTGATGTATAATCTGTATAACTCTGATGTATATGATATTATGTAATATCTTATTATTATATTTCATTCGTTCCACTGTGAGTATCTGTTGTTGTTTCTTTCTCCGTTCTCTTCTTTTCTCTTTTCTATCTCTTTCTTTCTTCAAGATGACACGACTTTTTGGTCGGAAAAAGTCGGGTCGTCACAGTGGTATCAGAGCATGTTTTATTAAACACTTGGGTACTCAAATTTTTACGAGTAGCCAAGGGATTCAGGTTAGCTTTGACGAATCTATGGAGGAGATATGGAGCAGGAGGCTTCAGCATTCGTAGATATATAGTATTCTGCTGTGTTGGTTTCTCTGAGTCTTTTGTTGTATCTTGAGTTGTATGATAGACAGGTTTTATAACTGTCTATTTTGTGTTATATAAGCTGTGTAACTCTGTTTATGTAAAGACTATGTAATAGTTATGTGATATATTATATTTTGTTCCGTTTCCGCTGTGAGATTCTGATATTGTTTAGTTCTTTCTTCTCTTCTTTTCTCTTTTCTATCCCTTTCTTTCTTATTAATGATACGTCATTCAATGGAATGAGTGGCGGGTCGTTACAGTGTTTTAATAGGGTTTTTAAAAGATTTTAAATATCTAAAAATTTAATGTTTAAATTGTTTGTTTCTTAAATAAAATTTTATATTTCAAATATATAATTGATTTCTAAATTGGTTTTAATAAAGTTAATAATTGGAATAAGTAATTAAAATAAATAAAGAGTTTATTCTTAATTAGTTAAGTTACGATTAATTAAGGATAATTAATTTTAAGGTTAATTACTTAATTGTAATTAAGGATAATTACTTAATGAAGTAATTAGTAGAAATAAATTAATTAAAGATTAAGTGATGATTAATTGATTAATTAATTAATGTAATTAATTTTAGGTTAATTAATTAGTCTAATTAATTAAGATAATCATTTATGATTAATTAAGTATAATTACTTAGTAAAGTAATTAATGGATAATTACTGAATGTAATTAAGAAAGAGAATTAATTATGGAAGTAAATAAATGGATGTGATTAAGGGTTAATCACTTGATGTTATTAATTAAAGGATAATTAATATAATTGAATTAAAGTTAATCAATTAAAGAGTAATTAATTAATTAAAAAGAGAATTAAGGTTAATTAATAATATGATTAATTACTAGTTAAGGTAATTAATTAAAAAGAGAGTAATTAACTAAGGAAGTAATTAAGGATTATTAATTAATATAATAAATGATGTAATTAAGGATTGATTAATTAAGATTAATTAATCAATAATAAGTGATTAAAGAGTAATTAATTAATATAATTAATTAAGGAGTTAATTAATTAAGATAGGTAATTACAAGATGATTAATTACTGTTATGATTAATTAAGGTTAATTAATGAATGTAGTTAATTAAAGATTAATTATTTAATTAACTAGAAGGTAATTTAATTAATAAAGTAAATGTGATCATAAGACTATAACATCAGTTTTAAAAATGAATTCAAGAATTTATAATTGCTAATATAAATCTTATTTTTATTATAATTAAATAAGCTTTGACGAATTCTGAAGGAGCAATGGAGCAGGAGGCTTCAGCGTTTGTAGATATATAAGTGGTTCCGCTGTGTTTATCTCTGAGTCGTTTGTTTAAGTTGTATCTTGAATTGTAATGACTAGACAGGTGTTTATAACTGTCTAGAATGTGTTGTATAAGCTGTGTAACTCTGATAGCTGATGTATATGATACTATGTAATATCTTATGTTATTAATATAATTTATTCATTCCGCTGTTTAGATTCTGATGTTGTTTCTTCTTTCTTCTCTATCTTTTCTCTTTTCTATCCCTTTCTTTCTTCAAGATGATGCAACTTTCTATGGAGAAAAAGTCGGGTCGTCACAGTTGTACCAACTGTGACGACCCGCCATTCATGCCACAGAATGACGCATTATCAATAAGAAAGAAAGGGATAGAAAAGAGAAAAGAAGAGAAGAGAGAAAGGAACAACATCAGAATCTCAACAGCGGAACGAATAAATTATATTAATAACATAAACTATTACATAGTATACAACACTTATCAGAGTTACACAGCATATACATCACATACTAGACAGTTATAAACATCTGTCTAGATATTACAACTCAATACAATACAAGACACTATCACAGATCAACATAGCGGAACATTATATATCTACGAACGCTGAAGCCTCCTGCTCCATTGCTCCTCCAGAAAACTCGTCAAAGCTAAACCTGAATCTCTTGGCTACTCGTAAAAATTTGAGTACCCAAGAGTTTATAAAATAGAAAATAAACACTTGGGTCAGACATGGGTCTGGTGTGAGTAACAGGTTAAACTTGCTTAACTTCAAAACCTTTTGAAAACAAAAGGTATCACGTAAGACTCCCCACAAATAAACATGGGTAAGATTTTACCTTACGCTAACCAAAACATTGATAGGAAATCCAGTTATATTATAATAGGGTCTAGGGTTTCCAAATAAATATGAAATAGCTGAAATTGTTACATTATTAAATTCCAGCATACTAGCCAACAAAGTGGGTTATACAATCAAGTCCGTTATCACTTATTGGAAATTGGATTCCATACAATGGCAGGGCTACTGGGGTACCGCCCATCACAGTACAGGGCCTAGATCACTGTACCGAGGATTACTCCCAATCCCCTACAACACAAAGCCGGAACCATCCCTTACTGGATAATTCTGAATAAAATCACCCCACAGATGGTCGTCGCCAACTGCACCACTAAGCCGAAATAAAGGAACTCTCTAAAACAGGGGAGGTGCAGCAAGGCTTCGTGGGTAGCACCCACTGAGAGTAAGGATTCAGGTTTGCTTTGACGAATTCTGAAGGAGCAATGGAGCAGGAGGCTTCAGCGTTTGTAGATATATAAGTGGTTTTGCTGTGTTTATCTCTGAGTCGTTTGTTTATGTTGTATCTTGAATTGTAATGACTAGACAGGTGTTTATAACTGTCTAGAATGTGTTGTATAAGCTGTGTAACTCCGATAGCTGATGTATATGATACTATGTAATATCTTATGTTATTAATATAATTTATTCGTTCCGCTGTTTAGATTCTGATGTTGTTTCTTCTTTCTTCTCTATCTTTTCTCTTTTCTATCCCTTTCTTTCTTCAAGATGATGCGACTTTCTGTGGAGAAAAAGTCGGGTCGTCACGAGTTTGGATTCCATACAATGTTTTGGTTAGCGTAAGGTAAAAACTTTTCCGTGTTTATGTGCGGGGAGTCTTATGTGATACCTTTGTTTTCAAAAGGATTTTGAAGTTAAGCAAGTTTAAACCGTTTACTCACACCAGACCCATGTCTGACCCAAGTGTTTATTTTCTGTTTTATTAAACTCTTGGGTACTCAAATTTTTACGAGTAGCCAAGGGATTCAGGTTAGCTTTGACGAATCTATGGAGGAGATATGGAGCAGGAGGCTTCAGCATTCGTAGATATATAGTATTCCGCTGTGTTGGTTTCTCTAAGTCTTTTGTTTGAGTTATATCTTGAGTTGTATAATAGACAGAAATTATAACTGTCTATTTTGTGTTGTATAAGCTATGTAACTCTGTTTATGTAAAGACTATGTAATAGTTATGTGATATATTATATTTTGTTCCGTTTCCGCTGTGAGATTCTGATATTGTTTAGTTCTTTCTTCTCTTCTTTTCTCTTTTCTATCCCTTTCTTTCTTATTAATGATGCGTCATTCTGTGGAATGAGTGGCGGGTCGTTATAGTGGTATCAGAGAAAACAAAACCTATTCAAAACAACAGAGTTCATTCTTTTGCATATATACAGGCATTTAATACTAATACATACACATGCATCCATTTCAATCCAATTTTTTAGGCAAGCAACATGATTTACATTCATATATCAATGAAATCCAGGTTTTAAACTGTTTTTTTTTAAATAGTTTACTCACCAGTTTAAAGAAGAACAGAGCCTCCATTTCTGTTATATACAGTTCTAAATGAAAAATGTTTGTAATGATGTAGATTTATTTTTAAAAATAGTTTCAAGCATTTGTATTAAACAATCATTTTCTGAAATAAGGAAACTCAGTGATAAACAAACAATAGACAAAAATTCGAAGAGTATAATTCCTCGTTTTGATTTGATAACCTGATTAGCATTTGAAAATTAGGATTTTTGATGATAATATTATGATTTTTAAGAAAGTGGTGGTCGTGAATATTTAAGATGGTCAGAAAAGGCATTTTCATGTACTGTCAATGATCGATGGTAAGTTGAGATTCGAGCTGATGGTTGAAGGTAGAGGGATGATCGGTGAGGTCGACAAAAATATCAGATGGGTGTGCAAGACACTATGGTGGTGATGATCGGTCGATTTATGGTTTAAACCCTAAATGGGTTGTGGTTGGAAATGGGATGACTGAGTAATCACTGGTGAATCGAGTGGCACAAGATTTGGGGGAAAGTAGCGTGGATGGTGGGGGAACATGTGGCCGAAGTCTTAGGACTTCCGGTGTTCGACAACGTGGATACGAGGTGAGCTTTGGTCGGAGTTCTTGTTCCAGTTTTCTCAAATTTGTTCGATTTTGCTCAGGGGCTTGTGATTGTGTTTTGATGGTTGATATTGGTAGCAATGACGATAGGTGACGTGGATGAAGGTTCGTCAGAGGTTGGAGGCGACTCAGGCGATGGTGCATGTGCACGGTGTCTCTGGTGTCTGTTTTTGTTTTGTTAAATTTTCCTCGGGTTTTCTTCGGGTAAGTGATGGATTGTCTCGGGGAAATGGAGTGTTTGTCTCGAGAGAATTTTCGAGTTAGTCCCGAGTGTTTCCAGCAATTGTTTTAAAGTTTAAAAACATAACAAAGTTTTAAAATAAAGAAGAGAAGTGAATTTCTCGGGTCTGAGCTCGAGTATATACCGGGTTGAACTCGGGTATATTATTTTCTAATAGTTTTAAAACTTAAAAAAAGAAAGTTTTTATATTTTAAATAAATCAAGTTTAAAACTTTTCTGAAATAAATTGCTTTTATATAATAAATGTGTTTAAATATTTGGTTTTAAGAAAAGTGGTATGATTTATTTAACTTAAATTTATTAAGATAATTTTTAAGTTTATTTTAAAATTAATATGTAATTAAGAAGTTAATTATAAGGATAAAATGTTTTTATTTATTTTAGAGTTAATAAAGATTTAATGATTTGTGATTCATTAAATTAGTAAGGTAATTAAAATGGATAATTAATAAATTATTTAATTAAGTAATTAAGGATTTGAATTAATTAATTAAGGTTAAGTTAATTAATTAAGATTTATTAATTTGAAAATAAGATTATTTATTAGATAACGAAGATTTTTAATAAATGATTAGAAGTTAATTAATCAAGTAATTAAGTTTGATTAAAAATAAGATTAATTAATTAATTGCTAATATAAATGATTAGGAATTAATTAATCAAGTGATTAAAGATTAATTAAGCAATTAATTGAGTAATTAAAGATTTATTAATTGGTAATTAAGAATTAATTAATTTGTGATTAATAATGGTTGATTTAAGTTTAAATACTTAAGGAATGTAAGTAAAGAATTGTTAATTAATGAGAGATCATTAATTAGAGATTATTAAATAATTAATTGATGTGATTAATTTGATAATCAATTAGATTAATTAGTTAATATGAAATTGGTTAAGTATAATTACATAATGGAAGTAATTAAAGGAATTAATTACTTAAGGTAATTAATTAAATAAATTTGATAAGTTTAAATTAATTAATTGAATTAATTTAAGATAATTACTTGGTGATTTGATAAGTATAATTACTTAAATGTAATTAAATGTAAGTGTAATTACTTAGGAAAGTAATTAAAGGTAATTACTGGATGTAATTGAATGAAGATAATGTAGTAATTTGAGTTTAATTACTTTGAATAATTAATCAAAGGATTAATTAAAAGATAATTAATTAAGGAGTAATTAATTTATGAATGGAGTAATTAAGGGTAGTTAATTACTAAATGAGATTAATCAGAAGTGATTAATAAATGTGACTAATTAAAGATTAATTATTAAATATAATTAATTTAAATGGAGTAATTAATTAAGGAAGTAATTAAAGATCATTAATTAATAAAATTAATGATGTAATTAAGGATTGATTAATTAAATTAATTAATCAATAATAAGTTATTAAAGTAATTAATTAATTCTAATTAATTAAGGATAAAGGTAATTAAGTATAGTTAATTAATTAATAAAGTAATTAAAGATTAATTACTGTAATGGTTTAAGATAATTAATTTGTGAAATTAATTAAGAATTAATTACTTAAAGTAATTAAAGGTTAATTAATCAGGATTGATTAATTAAGATGGATACTTAGAGTATGATTAATTAATTGGTTTAATTAATGATTAAGTATGCAGGATTTATAGAATGAAGTAATTAATTTAATTCACTTTAAATTAATTAGAGATGATATAAATCATTACTTACCGATGGATGAATAATATTGAATGCTTTGCATTGTTTGATATCTCTGAAGAGATATGTGCTGATATATGATATGGATGTTTTGGTTGAATTGAAATGATAATGTGAATTATCTGTTGTGATGATAATGTAGATTATCTATTGAGTTATCTATCTGTGTGAATATAGATAAGAATTGAATTGTTTTAACTTTAAAACAACTTGGCCTTAAAAGATACGTTTTGGATTTCGATGAGACCGGGATCGGGTTTCCAGATTTGGATATCCGAATACCACATCGATCAAAATTAACGATAGGTCGTGAATCTCAAGTGAAGATGAAGATTCAGAGTGCAAGGGTTATTGTCGTTAACTCTGAGGGTGATTCCAAAACGAGTGTAACGAGATAATGCCTTCGGTTTCGTTCGAACCCGGAACGAACTTGTATGGATTGAATGCTTTTAAAACATCGTCAGGTGGACGATGAGCATTCTAAGTGATGTGTTCTGATTAAAGGTAATCGTGACCTCAAGCCTCATCAACCAGGAATGGCTAAAATAGGGGAGGTGCAGCAAGGCTTCGTGGGTAGCACCTACTGAGAGTAAGGTCATCCCTGTCTAGAGAGTTCCTTTATTTAGGCTTAGTGGTGCAGTTGGCGACGGCCATCTATGGGGTGATTTTATTCGGAATTATCCAGTAAGGGATGGTTCCGGCTTTGTGTTGTAGGGGATTGGGAGTAATCCTCGGTACGGTGATCTAGGCCCCATACTGTGATGGGCGGTACCCCGGTAGCCCTGCCATTGTATGGAATCCAATCTCCAATAAGTGATGTACGTATTAGTTGTGCCCAACTATGTTGGAACGTGAGATGTAAGCATTCCAGCTATTTCTGTATTTTACTTGAAAACCCTAGACCCTATTGTAATATAACTGGATTTCCTATCAAATGTTTTGGTTATCGTAAGGTAAAAACTTTTCCGTGTTTATGTGCGGGAAGTCTTACAAGATACCTTTTGTTTCAAAAGGTTTACGAAGTTAAGAAACTTTAACCTGTTACTCACACCAGACCCATGTCTGACCCAAGTGTTTATTTCTGTTTTATAAACTCTTGGGTACTCAAATTTTTACGAGTAGCCAAGGGATTCAGGTTAGCATTGACGAATTATAGAGGAGCAATGGAGCAGGAGGCTTCAGTGTTCGTAGATATATAGTGTTCCGCTGTGTTGATCTGTGATAGTGTCTTGTATTGTATTGAGTTGTGTAACGACCCGTAAATTTCGACAATTAAATTTGTTAATTTAATAGGAGTTTGTAATTAAATTTAGAGAAAAAAAACTACTTATAGTAATTCGAAGTTAATTCAAATGATTTTAAGTAGTGAAAAGAATTTTACCTGTATATGAATTGAATATAAGGATTTAAGGAAAATATTAAACTGATATAATGTAATAAACATTGTTAACAGTAAATGGAATATGATAATAAGAACAATTGCAAGTTTTGTATTTATGGGCAAATTAATATTGATAGGTAATAATTGTTGTAGAGAATAAATTTCAAATGTTAAAATTTGTAAAATGGTGACAACTATTGTCCGTTAACAATGCATGTAATTAATAGCGATTAAAATGAAATTAATCATTGTTTTTTTTTGTAAGTTAAGAGAATAATTGGAAATTTTGAAGGTAAAATCAATATAAAGGTTAACTATATGCATAAGATGGAAAGTTGAACAGAATTCTAATAAATGATAATAATGGAAAACGTATACAATCAATGTAGGTAATTAGTAATTACAATGTTGTTGAAATTATTAAACGTTTCTTGTGATAATTAATAAATAACGAAAGGAGTAAGCATATTTATTTAGAGTATTAATTACAACCGGATTGGGAATTTAAGCAACAATGTAATGCAAGGTAATTAATGCTAAATTTAAGTAAATAATAATGAATAGTGGTTTGAATAACGATTAATTCAAAATTTGTAAACATATATTATAAATTACCTACTTATTGTTAAGGAAATTTGAATTGGTAATAAGTGATAAGGAAATAAATGTTACACTAATGGAAATGAAGTAACGTTCGTTTAAATGTTGAGTAATAGTAAGGTCGTATTTATTATTAGCATTACTTTAATAATAATGGTTAATTGTGAAATTTATGCAAGAAGTATGTAAAATAGTAACTAAGAAAGGAATACGTATAAATTGATTATGACCTAAATTTAAGTGTAAGTTAAAAAGTAAAATTGAATCTAATACATTAAATTTGGAAACTTATTTTGATAAACTAGATTCAATTTATAATGAAGGGGGTTATTTTAAGAAATTGAAATAAATACTATGATTTGGTAAATTTAGTTACTTTAAAATTTAGAAGGGAATTGGTTTAAAGAATTATGAATTAATGAGTAAATCAAGATGATGAACTTTATGAATTTTTGAAGTTGAATCTTTAATCATGAGTTAATTTGTTAATTTATAATTGTTGGACTTATTGAAATAAATGAAATGAAAATTTAATTATTACGTTAAATTAAAAATTTAGTTGAATAATGGGAAATATTTATGTAATAATTTTAAATCCAATGGCAAGCCTCCTATTTGAAATATGAATGGAATAATTATGGGTAAAGTAAAATTTATGGAAATTTTGGAAATTTACCTATAATTTTGAATTTTATGAAATTTAAGAGTTATATTGATTTAATCTTTAATAAATTGACATTTAAAAATTGTTAAATCATTTTAAATGTTTGAAAAATTTTAAGTGATAAAATTTGCCAATTCCGAAACTGAAATATAAAAATTGGATTTATTTACTAATTCTTAATTTTTTTAATTAATATAAAAATAGCCATTTTTGTCACTGACTCAGATTTCGACGAAACTAGTTTCATCAGATCCGTATCAGTGAATTATTGTAGGGTTTCAAGTTTCGTAACGATCGGACTTGTCGTTTGATCGTACGAACGCGAAACGCCTTGGAATCGATTTAATTGAAATCAATTTTTGAAATCAATTTGAGAATTTCTTTTTCAGCATAACTTCTTCATACAATGGAATTTGGACGTGAAACTTTTTCCATCGCGCTCAGAATATTTTAAAACACCTATTTTGATATATGGGTTTACTCAATTTCGTTTCGGGGTCAGAACGGGCTTTTCGGGCCATAGTTTGTTCCGCACGTTCATCTATCCAGTCTATCTACTCTATCTCTAACCTACCTATATAAACACAGTTATAAACCCTAGCCTCCCTAATCTTCATTTGTCTGTACGTACAATTCATCTTCTTCTTAGCTCCTCATTCCAATGGCGACAAAACCTAATTCCCAAATTCCAAAATCTAATTTCAAAAAAAAAAATTCGAGATTTACGCGCTTCGGGTTTCAAGGGGAAAAACCCTGGAGCTACTTCGTGTCACGAAGAAAATGACTCGGGTCTCCGGGTCGTTTTGGCAAAAACTCAGAGCAAGCATCGGGTATTTGAGGCGGCGGACCGGGTTGAACTCGAAGTCGACTCAGGACCAGAATTTTCCAATCTTCAAATTTTCATAACTTTTGCATACGGACTCGGATTTGGACACGGTTTCTTTTGTTAGGATCGTATTGAAATTCCAGATCTTTTGCCACTGGTTTGGATGAATTCTGAGACTGTAAAATTTTTGAGTTTAAATTGAATTTAAATTCGATTTAAATTCAAAAGGTGAGTGTATTAACTCACTCACAACTTCTAAGATTTCTTATGTTTGTTAAATTAAATTTTGATGAGATTTAAAATTTATCTATGATTGTTTGGGCATATATTTAATCATCATCTTAGTTAGATAACATTTAGTTAAATTTAATTGTTATTTAATTTTATTATTGCATAAAATTTGCGAGTTAAATTTATTTATTATTTCATATAAACTGCCAGTTGAACAGTTATTAATTTTTATTGAATATAAACTATTTGTTGATGCCTGTTATATTATATATGCTTTATATTGATGTTTTGTTTAAATTGGATGATGATTGTAATAAATGGTTGTTTATTGTTATTTGGATGAATGGATGCTATATTTTATATTGTATAAACTGCAAGTTATTATGCATTTTCATTTCATTCGGGGTTGTGGTTTGAAATGATATATAACCGTAAACTTTTATTTTTAAATTACGGATTGAAATGATAAATATCCGTATCACTTGACCATAGGATAGAAAATTATATACAGGCACCGTGGTCTATATATAAAATATTTTAAAGTGATTTTTCTATGATTTGGAAAGAAATATAAGGTTTAATAAATATTAAATTTTGATATTATATAAATATTATTTTATATATGGTTAAATTCTAAAATTTAAGCTATGTATAACTTGATGATGTTTTAAGTTTGATTTACGAATATTTCAAGTTTGAGCTTTATTTAAGTGATATTGAATTTATTAAATAAATATTTCTAAACTAAATAATAGTAAATTGAATTAAGGTATATATAAGATTATCATATTTGGTTGGGAATTTCGGAATATTTAAAGACTTGAAATATATCAAAATTTAAATGTTTTATTGAAATTAAGGTATTATTGTTGTTCAAAGTATTGGTTTCAAAATTGTTATAACTTTGAAAGTAATATGGTTTGAAAAATGAATTTATTTGAAATAGAATTTATTTAAGAATTATCTTTAAATATATTGATTTGAAACCAATTGAATTTTTGAGATTAAGAATATGACTGCATTTTGTGATTTGGGTTTAAGATGGTTTTAAAGAATATTTCAAGTTTTATAATTAAAAGTAAGAATAGTGATTGAAAATTTGGATTTTATTTAAATGATATATTATTGAATTTGGTTTTAAAGTATATACTATTTTGAAGTAAATGATATGTTTTGAAATAGCAATAATATTTCGGTTTTAAAGTATATACTATGTTGAAGTAAAGGATATGGTTTGAAATGGCAATAATATTTTGGTTTTTGATGTATATACTATTTTGAAATAAAGAATATGTTTTGAAAGGGCAATGATTGTGTTTTTAAAGGTATATATATTTTTAAAATGATCACGGTGTTATAATAACGATTGGTTGTTAAAGAGACCGGGATCGGATATGGACATACTCTCTGTCGATACCGAAAACCACTTTGACAACTGTGTACGCGGTGGAGTTTCCAGAATGAAGTAGGATGGTGGCGACGATCCTAAGGTATATACGTGGACCCAACTCCCGCGAGTTGGCATAAGGTGGCTAAAACAGGAGCGATTGACGGACCAATGAGGTAGCACCTCTGATCGGACACACTTCTTCGATACCATTCTATTACTTTGTTATTTTGGTGGCCACCCTTCGATTTGGGAGTGTTGTTCGAGGTGGGCGGTAGTGGCTGCTATGCGTCACCACCAGTCCGGATGCGTAATTGGTATATCTACCCTGACATTGCCTAGTTGTGTCATGTCACCTACCTTATCGAGCTTTACTACGATTATGATTTTAAGATCCGACCGCGTTAAGGTTCTCCATCCCCTTAACGCTATTTTCTATATGATTATACTTTACTGATTAGACACTACTGTATATAGCGAATATTACTACATAGTAGATAGTTTAACGAATCCTTAAGAGATGTGAATCCCGAACATTTCTTAAGTTACTGCACTCACGTTAGACACTGGATAGGAGATGTCAAACCCCGTAAACATCTCTGACGCCGTTTACACTCATATTTATTTCATTGATTTAACTTACATAAGATCTTTTAGTTCTGACTCGAGTGTTTTGTTTTTTTCAATTCGCTCGGGTCAGCCTGAGCATTTCAGGATTTGAAGGCCCTATTTCTGAAGGACGAAGACGAAGATTTTATTATTACTATTTTTTATATATTCTACTACACCATTGTATTCCGCTGCATAATTATCATTCTCTGGTATGTGTAACTCTGATATGTATTGTATAAGTATAATCAAATGTTTTGTAAAACAGCTTCATGAACTGTTATTTGATTATTATATTTTATCGTTCCGCTGCAAGATTCTATTTCGTTTCTTTTATTTCTCCACTTTTTCTTATTTACCCCATAACAATCCGCCCTTCTGTATGGTTTAAGTCGACATGTGTATCTGCTTAAGCGTACAAAAAGGTGGGATGTTACAGTTGGTATCAGAGCTTTGGTTTAGCGATAAACTTTAGCTTTGTGGGGTCTGACTCTTTACTAATAGGGTAGTAATACCCTATGGGAGTCGCTGAGTGTATATATGTGAGAGAGCGTATTTGTTAGTGTTATAAAAGGTTTTAATATTGTGGTAATCTGTTCCGTTTTGTATTTATAAATTTCGGTTGATGCATGGGACGCTGTGACATCAATAGGGGTTTCTAAACACTTAATAGGACATACCGACATAATATTTGTTTTTAATATAGGTGAATGAAATAATTTTGCCTATTATATTTTCTATATATAAAATAAAATGTTTCAAATGATATCTATATTTGGCTGCAATAGATTGGTTGTTAGGTAATAAAGTGTAAATAATAATAGAAATAAGATTGCAAAATAAAATAAATGAAATTTGGAAATTTAGAGCTTAAGTTCCGGGGTTTTTGAAGATTTCTTTCAATTGATTTTGGAATATAATAATAATATTATTAGAAGTATTTTCTGATATAAATATTTCAATAGAATCTGAAAGAAATGTTTTAAAAGAAATTCCGCAAAGAAGTAAGTTGTACTCCCCTTTTTGTCGCTGGAAAATAATTTCGGTGATGGCGGCCGCATCATCGACATTCATTTTCGAGTTTCAAAGTGGGATGGCCACTGTAGTAGTTTTACTACAAGATTATTTTATTTTAAATTGTTTTAAATATAATAGTATATATAAATTATAAGTATATATATTATCTATTATTTTAAAATGATTTTTGAATAAAACCCGGTATTTAATTCTTAAGTTTCCATTAATAAATAGTCCTAATTACTGAAGTGAATTGGAACGTAGGTAATTAATAAATTGAAACCTCTAGAGGAAATAAGAGATTTAATGCTAGGATATAAATGGTATTAAATGAAAGTTGAAATTGTAACCTATGAAATAAAGGAAATAATTATTGAACATTAAAATAATTAAAATAAATGAGAAAACTTGTACAACTTTCAATTTCAGTCTTTAAAAGCATAATTATAACTTACCAAAAATTTATAAAAGTTGAAAATGTTTAATAAGAAGATGTATAGTAAATTGTACAAGTAAACTTATGTAATGAAATATTCAGTAAATTTCTTTTATTAATAAGAATTAAAGTATAACTGTTATGCCAAGTAACTAAAATTGAACATGAATATTATTAATAAATGAATAAATAAAATTAAGTAAATGAATAAATATGCAAAGTAAATTAATTTAAAAATGAATAAATGAAATTAATAAGTATTGATGTTCTAGTTGTTATGGACTTAAATGTTATATATAAATAATAATAAACTTAAGTAATAGGTTGAAGTTACCTTTGAATAAAAGATGAATACTAGAAAATGACTATAAAACTTAAGTAATAAATTTACCTACCAAGGAATTTGGTTGAATGGATAAAAATAAATGATGAATAAAGAGGAAATCAAACAACAATATATGGAATGAAATTAATAATAATGAACTTGATCTATTGTTGAATTTGTTGTTTGTTTGGCTCATGGTTGTTTGGGCAAGGATACTTTAATATTGTTTGGATGTAGGAATAATCTATTTAGTTTCACCTAAGACTGCTGAGTGAAGGGTACACTTAGTAGTTTATTCTTCATTCTGTACAATTTAAAGTTATGAACCTGAACAACTATTTCTTTTGTTTGATATGAATGAATGATTGATTTTATGGTTGTACGCCTTGTTGCAAGTGTTTAAATTGTAATAGAATATTATACAAGTAGAATTTTGAAATAATGAAAGTATTCAATGAAATTGTTGTTAAATGATAATTTAATGTTATAAACTTAAGTTATAATTGAAATTTTACCAAGTAAATATAATTAAAAGGTAAGTGTGACAAATGAATGATTATAAACTTAAGTAATTAAAGTGTGGATAAATAAGATCACGAAATAATAAATGAATGAATAATAGTAAGTAGTAAGTGCAAATAAATGAGTGTAATATAATAAAGGGAAATTGTAAACTTAAGAAAAGGGTTGAAGTTATTTCTAAATAAAATAGAAAAAAATAATAATAAAATGAAAATAAATGAAGTAATCACTGAATAAATGAAAGAAAGGAAATCAAACAACTAAAGTATGAAATAAATTTATAATAAGTTAATTTGGTTTGTTGGTTTGAATTGTTATTGCTTGTTTTATGGTTGGTTGGGTAAGGAAATTTGAAGTTGTTGGATGAATAAATAATCTATTTTTGTTCCATCTAAGACTGTTGAGTAAATGATGCACTTGATAGTTATTTTCATTCCATACAATTTCAAGTTTTGAACCTGAACAACTATTTGTTTTTTTATTGAATGGTTGTTTTGTATTTGTTGTGTATGCTGTTGTTGAAATGGATGGTTGTTGTATTGATTGTTGTTAGTGATTGAACAACTTAAATATTTCATTCTATAAAATTTCTAACGGTTATCGGATTTATATAAGCGAAATGCAGGTTATGGAAGCAAATTGCTACTGCTTTTGGTTCCATAAATAAGCGTTAATTGCCCGACAAATAGATACGTTTTCGGATTACGGTTTATAGCGCTATTATATTGTTTTTCCGTGTTGGGATATTAAATTTTGGATATTATATGTGGTATATTGATATATTTATATTATATTTTCTTCCGAGCCTCTCCGTACAAAGGAGACTCTACCGAAATTTTCCGTAAAATTTTGGACTTAGAAATTATTTTGAAATGTTTTCCAAACTTTATAAATTAAAAATAAAATAAAGATTTAATAGTTATAAAGTGGTATATTTTATCTAAATTAATTAATTTTATAAATTTAATTGGTTATAAAGTTTTAAATAAAATATATATAGATTTCTTAATTCTTCTTTTCCCTTCTTTTTCTTTTCGGGGACGAAAAGTTTTGAGTGGGGGAGAGTGTAACGACCCGTAAATTTCGACAATTAAATTTGTTAATTTAATAGGAGTTTGTAATTAAATTTAGAGAAAAAAAATACTTATAGTAATTCGAAGTTAATTCAAATGATTTTAAGTAGTGAAAAGAATTTTACCTGTATATGAATTGAATATAAGGATTTAAGGAAAATATTAAACTGATATAATGTAATAAACATTGTTAACAGTAAATGGAATATGATAATAAGAACAATTGCAAGTTTTGTATTTATGGGCAAATTAATATTGATAGGTAATAATTGTTGTAGAGAATAAATTTCAAATGTTAAAATTTGTAAAATGGTGACAACTATTGTCCGTTAACAATGCATGTAATTAATAGCGATTAAAATGAAATTAATCATTGTTTTTTTTGTAAGTTAAGAGAATAATTGGAAATTTTGAAGGTAAAATCAATATAAAGGTTAACTATATGCATAAGATGGAAAGTTGAACAGAATTCTAATAAATGATAATAATGGAAAACGTATACAATCAATGTAGGTAATTAGTAATTACAATGTTGTTGAAATTATTAAACGTTTCTTGTGACAATTAATAAATAACGAAAGGAGTAAGCATATTTATTTAGAGTATTAATTACAACCGGATTGGGAATTTAAGCAACAATGTAATGCAAGGTAATTAATGCTAAATTTAAGTAAATAATAATGAATAGTGGTTTGAATAACGATTAATTCAAAATTTGTAAACATATATTATAAATTACCTACTTATTGTTAAGGAAATTTGAATTGGTAATAAGTGATAAGGAAATAAATGTTACACTAATGGAAATGAAGTAACGTTCGTTTAAATGTTGAGTAATAGTAAGGTCGTATTTATTATTAGCATTACTTTAATAATAATGGTTAATTGTGAAATTTATGCAAGAAGTATGTAAAATAGTAACTAAGAAAGGAATACGTATAAATTGATTATGACCTAAATTTAAGTGTAAGTTAAAAAGTGAAATTGAATCTAATACATTAAATTTGGAAACTTATTTTAATAAATTAGATTCAATTTATAATGAAGGGGGTTATTTTAAGAAATTGAAATAAATACTATGATTTGGTAAATTTAGTTACTTTAAAATTTAGAAGGGAATTGGTTTAAAGAATTATGAATTAATGAGTAAATCAAGATGATGAACTTTATGAATTTTTGAAGTTGAATCTTTAATCATGAGTTAATTTGTTAATTTATAATTGTTGGACTTATTGAAATAAATGAAATGAAAATTTAATTATTACGTTAAATTAAAAATTTAGTTGAATAATGGGCAATATTTATGTAATAATTTTAAATCCAACGGCAAGCCTCCTATTTGAAATATGAATGGAATAATTATGGGTAAAGTAAAATTTATGGAAATTTTGGAAATTTACCTATAATTTTGAATTTTATGAAATTTAAGAGTTATATTGATTTAATCTTTAATAAATTGACATTTAAAAATTGTTAAATCATTTTAAATGTTTGAAAATTTTTAAGTGATAAAATTTGCCAATTCCGAAACTGAAATATAAAAATTGGATTTATTTACTAATTCTTAATTTATTTAATTAATATAAAAATAGCCATTTTTGTCACTGACTCGGATTTCGACGAAACTAGTTTCATCGGATCCGTATCAATGAATTATTGTAGGGTTTCAAGTTTCGTAACGATCGGACTTGTCGTTTGATCGTACGAACGCGAAATGCCTTGGAATCGATTTAATTGAAATCAATTTTTGAAATCAATTTGAGAATTTCTTTTTCAGCATAACTTCTTCATACAATGGAATTTGGACATGAAACTTTATCCATCTCGCTCAGAATATTTTAAAACACCTATTTTGATATATGGGTTTACTCAATTTCGTTTCGGGGTCAGAACGGGCTTTTCGGGCCATAGTTTGTTCCGCACGTTCATCTATCCAGTCTATCTACTCTATCTCTAACCTACCTATATAAACACAGTTATAAACCCTAGCCTCCCTAATCTTCATTTGTCTGTATGTACAATTCATCTTCTTCTTAGCTCCTCATTCCAATGGCGACAAAACCTAATTCCCAAATTCCAAAATCTAATTTCAAAAAAAAAAAATTCGAGATTTACGCGCTTCGGGCTTCAAGGGGAAAAACCCTGGAGCTACTTCGTGTCACGAAGAAAATGACTCGGGTCTCCGAGTCGTTTTGGCAAAAACTCAGAGCAAGCATCGGGTATTTGAGGCGGCGGACCGGGTTGAACTCGAAGTCGACTCAGGACCAGAATTTTCCAATCTTCAAATTTTCATAACTTTTGCATACGGACTCAGATTTGGACGCGGTTTCTTTTGTTAGGATCGTATTGAAATTCCAGATCATTTGACACTGGTTTGGACGAATTCTGAGACTGTAAAATTTTTGAGTTTAAATTGAATTTAAATTCGATTTAAATTCAAAAGGTGAGTGTATTAACTCACTCACAACTTCTAAGATTTCTTATGTTTGTTAAATTAAATTTTGATGTGATTTAAAATTTATCTATGATTGTTTGGGCATATATTTAATCATCATCTCAGTTAGATAACATTTAGTTAAATTTAATTGTTATTTAATTTTATTATTGCATAAAATTTGCGAGTTAAATTTATTTATTATTGCATATAAACTGTCAGTTGAACAGTTATTAATTTTTATTGAATATAAACTATTTGTTGATGCCTGTTATATTTTATATGCTTTATATTGATGTTTTGTTTAAATTGGATGATGATTGTAATAAATGGTTGTTTATTGATATTTGGATGAATGGATGCTATATTTTATATTGTATAAACTGCAAGTTATTATGCATTTTCATTTCATTCGGGATTGCGGTTTGAAATGATATATAACCGTAAACTTTTATTTTTAAATTACGGATTGAAATGATAAATATCCGTATCACTTGACCATAGGATAGAAAATTATATACAGGCACCGTGGTCTATATATAAAATATTTTAAAGTGATTTTTCTATGATTTGGAAAGAAATATAAGGTTTAATAAATATTAAATTTTCATATTATAAATATTATTTTATATATGGTTAAATTCTAAAATTTAAGCTATGTATAACTTGATGATGTTTTAAGTTTGATTTACGAATATTTCAAGTTTGAGCTTTATTTAAGTGATATTGAATTTATTAAATAAATATTTCTAAACTAAATAATAGTAAATTGAATTAAGGTATATATAAGATTATCATATTTGGTTTGGAATTTCGGAATATTTAAAGACTTGAAATATATCAAAATTTAAATGTTTTATTGAAATTAAGGTATTATTGTTTTTCAAAGTATTGGTTTCAAAATTGTTATAACTTTGAAAGTAATATGGTTTGAAAAATGAATTTATTTGAAATAGAATTTATTTAAGAATTATCTTTAAATATATTGATTTGAAACCGATTGAAATTTTGAGATTAAGAATATGACTGCATTTTGTGATTTGGGTTTAAGATGGTTTTAAAGAATATTTCATGTTTTATAATTAAAAGTAAGAATAGTGATTGAAAATTTGGATTTTATTTAAATGATATATTATTGAATTTGGTTTTAAGTATATACTATTTTGAAGTAAATGATATGTTTTGAAATAGCAATAATATTTCGGTTTTAAAGTATATACTATTTTGAAGTAAAGGATATGGTTTGAAATGGCAATAATATTTTGGTTTTTGATGTATATACTATTTTGAAATAAAGAATATGTTTTGAAAGGGCAATGATTGTATTTTTAAAGGTATATATATTTTTAAAATGATCACGGTGTTATAATAACGATTGGTTGTTAAAGAGACCGGGATCGGATATGGACATACTCTCTATCGATACCGAAAACCACTTTGACAACTGTGTACGCGGTGGAGTTTCCAGAATGAAGTAGGATGGTGGCGACGATCTTAAGGTATATACGTGGACCCAACTCCCGCGAGTTGGCATAAGGTGGCTAAAACAGGAGCGATTGACGGACCAATGAGGTAGCACCTCTGATCGGACACACTTCTTCGATACCATTCTATTACTTTGTTATTTTGGTGGCCACCCTTCGATTTGGGAGTGTTGTTCGAGGTGGGCGGTAGTGGCTGCTATGCGTCACCACCAGTCCGGATGCGTAATTGGTATATCTACCCTGACATTGCCTAGTTGTGCCGTGTCACCTACCATATCGAGCTTTACTACGATTATGATTTTAAGATCCGACCGCGTTAAGGTTCTCCATCCCCTTAACGCTATTTTCTATATGATTATACTTTACTGATTAGACACTACTGTATATAGCGAATATTACTACATAGTAGATAGTTTAACGGATCCTTAAGAGATGTGAATCCCGAACATTTCTTAAGTTATTGCACTCACGTTAGACACTGGATAGGAGATGTCAAACCCCGTAAACATCTCTGACGTCGTTTACACTCATATTTATTTCATTGATTTAGCTTACATAAGATCTTTTAGTTCTGACTCGAGTGTTTTGTTTTTTTCAATTCGCTCGAGTCAGCCTGAGCATTTCAGGATTTGAAGGCCCTATTTCTGAAGGACGAAGACGAAGATTTTATTATTACTATTTTTTATATATTCTACTACACCATTGTATTCCGCTGCATAATTATCATTCTCTGGTATGTGTAACTCTGATATGTATTGTATAAGTATAATCAAATGTTTTGTAAAACAGCTTCATGAACTGTTATTTGATTATTATATTTTATCGTTCCGCTGCAAAATTCTATTTCGTTTCTTTTATTTCTCCACTTTTTCTTATTTACCCCATAACAATCCGCCCTTCTGTATGCTTAAGCGTATATTTTATTGTATTGAGTTGTAATGTCTAGACAGATGTTTATAACTGTCTAGTATGTGATGTATATGCTGTGTAACTCTGATAAGTGTTGTATACTATGTAATAGATTATGTTATTAATATAATTTATTTGTTCCGCTGTTGAGATTCTGATGTTGTTTCTTTCTCTCTTCTCTTCTTTTCTCTTTTCTATCCCTTTCTTTCTTATTGACGATGCTTCATTCTGTGGAATGAATGGCGGGTCGTCACAGTTGGTATCAGAGCAATAGGTTGAGTGAATACCTAGCTCTGGAGTGATGTCTATCTTGAGAGCGCGTATTTGTAATTTTTATATAACTATATATATATATATATTTATTCTACCTATTAGTTGGGTTACCTGTTCGGGTTTTCCAATATAAGTTATAAAGGTAGATAAGGTAGTGGTGTGTGTAAACACGACTACAAATGGTTGGAGTTTGAATGTTTGAGGTTGGAAGTGTATCTATCGAGACTGTAAACCCAATACCGTCTCGAGTGAACTTTGCAGTGGTGTAAGGATTTCACCAATCTCTGAAGGAAACCTGTTAAGGTTCAGAGTCATCTTTGAAGTTGGATGAGTAGAGTTGGATCTGTCGGTTAGGCAGAAGTGTGATGGTATCTCAGGAAGAAGTAGCTGTGTGATGAGATGCAATGACTATGGATTGTTTCCGAAGATGTTTTCTTTGGAACAAGTTAAGGAAGTGTGTCTGTTTCGGTGTTGTGGCTGAGTTCAGCATGGTATTTTTGTTTTGTTTGAGGTTCGAGTTTCTCGAAGAGCTTTGGAATAGGAAGTCTTTGGCATCTGTAGCAGTAGTGCAGCTCAGAGTGTTCTGTTTGTTGGCAGAAATTTTTTTGGCTGAGCAGTTTTTCTGAAGGTGAAGTTCAGAAGCAGCAGAGTGGATCCATTTCTTCGATGGATTGGATAGTTAAGTATAAGTTGTTCTGATTTATTAAGAGAAAACAGTTTCTTTGCATTTTAGTTGGGTTGATCGCAAAAGTGACTTGCGATAGTTTGAGTATTTTCTTGGGTTATCTGAGATTTTCTGGGATGTGTTGTCCAGTCTGTGCTTGTGTTCTTCATCAGCATTTTCATTCTACTCCAGATCAGAGTGGTGTAGCGGAAGCAGTTTGGCGAGTGCTCCTGTTTGTCTTTTCCGGATGGGAGAATTTAGTTCAGTCTTCTGATGTTTGTGAGTAGAGTTGGTGTTCTTGGTCTTGGTTGATCTTGAGGAGATCATTTTGTTGAGTTATTTTTGGTCTAGTTTGTTTCAAGGAGCATCGGCGAAGGTTGAGCTGATCAAGAAGGATTTGTAGTCAGCCCAGGATCATCTGAAGGATTTTGTGGATAAGAGACGGAGGAATTTTGAATTCGAAGTTGGAGACTTCGTTGTTGTTGAAGTTTTCTCTGGTAAAGGGAGCTATAAGATTGGGTAAGTCTGGGAAGTCAGCTCCGAGGTATATTGGATCTTTTCTGTGTTCTAATTTGGATAAGTGCTTTGATCTACTGGATTGAATTGTCAATTTGGATAACTGGGATTCAATGTATTTTACATATCTCTGAGGGAGTACGTGTTTGATCTATCTCTGGTTTAGGAACCAGCAGTTCTGAAGTATTTGGGTGTTGAGTCAGACTCGTCTGTAGTCTGATATCCTGTTTAGTTTTGTAGATCTAGGTGAGTAGAAGCTCTATAGATTAGTAGTATTGATTGTTTGGATTCTGTAGAGCGAGTATCCCGATATTTATATTTGGGAAACTCTAGGAAAATTCTATCCAGAATTTTGTCTGGATAGTTAGAATTATTTGATTAGGTGAATTGGTTGCTATGGTTGTTAGCATATGGATGATAATATATGCTTATGATTTAAATAGATTATTAAATTACCTTTGTTTTAAATTTCGAGGACGAAATTATTTTAAGGGGGGAGGAATGTGATATCCCGGAATTTTTGGACAATATCAATTTAATAATCTGTTTAAATAATTAAATTGATTTGATAATTTTTGGATAATAAAATTTGAATTGATTTAATAATCTAATTAAATGAATATTTAATTAGTGAATTTTATCTTTTAAAAACTAATAAAATGATTTCTATTTATAATGTATATATATGTGTGTATATATTGTAAATAGATAAGCTCTGGTTTGAAATTTAATAAATAAATAAAAGCTTGTTTTTAAATTTCTAATATATATACATTTTTATAATTTGGAAATTTTGATTATTTAATATTAAGCTTTTCAAAGCTATTTAAACAAAATAACTATATGGTTTTAAATAAGATTAATAATAAGATTTATTTTTATTTTCTTTTTAAATATTGCTTAATAAATATGGTTTAAGAGTATATATATATATAAGTTTAAAATACAATTTACATATGATATATTAATTCATTTAATAATAGAAGTAATTTATAATCTCTTTTATAAATTATTTAAAATGGTCAAATGTGTTATTTTCAAATAATAGATATATGTATTGTTTTTATTTATGAATATACTTTGTTTTATTTCTTTAAAATTAGCTATATATATAACTAAGTATTTATAAATTAATTAATTAAGTTAAAAAGCTTTTATTTACATTTAAACTAAAAGTAAATTACTTAAATGACATGTGTTAACACATTAAGCAGCCTAATAACATGTGTTAAGTAAGTATTAATTCAAGGTGACAAATGTTGAGAGATTTTACAAGTGTCATATTTAATTTTTGTTTTTTTTAATCAATTCAGCCTACATATGCATGTTTTCCTCATCTTCATTTCTTTTCTAACCTTCACTTTCAAAAAGAAAATCTGAAAATCAACATTCCTCTCAAACCAAATTCTCAAAAAAAAAAACCTGAAACTCAAACAAATTCTCAAACGAAATCTTCTAAAAAACAATCAGTAATCAACATTCCTCAAACCCTCCACAAAACCAGAAACTTTTATAACCTGTAATCAATCCTCTGAAAAGTTTCTCCTTCAACTCTGTAATGCATTTCTTCAAAATCTGAAAACAAGAGCCTGTAAAGAATCAAAACAAAAGACTGCAAATTCTTTTCAAAATCTGAAAGCAAGTAAAACTAGAATCTAAAGCAACATCTCAACAAAGCAAGTTATAACATGCATGCAAGATTCAATAGCATTCTCCAAATTTCAAGTACATGTTTCAAGCTCTGTTCTTCATTTCAAATCTGGTGAGTAACACCTTTTCTAAAAAGCTTAAGTATCTTAATCTGGTTGCATGTAAATTCTGGAATAAAGCATGTTAGTGTGTATGTATATTGATGAAATTTCTATGTATATTTGGATGTATTGATGTGTGCATGTTTTATCTCTGAGACCTCTCTGTTCTTAGTTTTAAAACTAAGATTTTTAATGAAAATTCAATTCCTCTTGAACTAATCTTTGTTAAGAATTTAAGTTCAAACCAAATTTGTTTATTCATCATAGATTAGAGTTTTAAAGTTTTATTAAGTTAAAATAAATTTGGAACTTCTCTGAAAATCATAAGAACAGTTCAAGCTTAACATATGTCAAAATTTAAACATCTTAATTCATCGATTCAGGCATATGATCTGAATCCTGGTGTGAAAACATGATTTTTAAGATTTGAATCATGATTTTTAGAAGTAGGAAGAGAGAGCAGTTCGTGGTTGAACAGATTTTACTCTTTGGATAATTTCTGATGATCTAGTTGATCGGAGGGGTTGTAATCTTCTCTAGGGGTAGGGGAACGATCGTAGAGGTCGGGAAAAATGCCAGAAAGATAATCAAAGCACGGTGGTGGAGGCGATGTTCATTTTAAGTCTATAACCCTAGTTTTGGTGAGGTTGAGAAATGGGTTCGTCACGACGTCTAGAGGGGATCGAGTTTCACCGAACTCTGGGGATCTGAAGCTTGAAGAATGACGAAGACGTGGCCAGAAGTTCTGGTGCTCAGGTGGTCTCGATCGACGAGGCGAGTCGAATTGGTGATCGTAGTTCTATTCCAGGTGATGATCTATTTGCTCGAATTCGATTGTTGAGGTTGTTCGTGGTTCTGGTGATTGGGATCGCGAGTGGGTGTCGTAGACGATGTGCCGGCGATGGTGTCGGTGGTCGAAGGTGATCGAGTCACCTGTGCACGTGCACATGGTATCAGTAATGGTTAGTGTTAGAGGAAGAAGAAGACGCACTCGAGTAGATGAAGAGTTTGGCTCGAAGTCATACGCGAGAAAATGGAGTCCTGGCTCGGGTTCGTTTCAGGGGAGACTCGCGTGGGTTATAACAGGTTTTAAAGCCTGTTTTTTTTAAAAATTTTAAATTTGATTTAAAATTTGGAAACAGAAATTTAAACAAAGTTTAAAATAAAATCTTTAGGTGTGAATTCAAATTTAAACTTGAATTCCAGTTGTGAAATAAATAAGTTTTTATTAATATGTTTAAACATCTTTAAATGTTTAAAGAATAAATTAAAGAGATTTGAATAAATAAATTTGTTTGAAAAATCTTAAATTTCTTTTATAAATGTTAAGTGTTCTTTAACATTTGGTTTTTAAAAAGGGTTTGATAATTTAATTTAAATTTGGTTAAAGTTAAATTTGAAATCTATTTTAAATCTTTAATTTAAAATGAATTAAAAGAAAGTTTAAAGGTAAAATGTTTCAAATCTTTTGTTATTATAAATAAAGTGGTTATAAAGGTTAATACTTTATTTTAAAGATTAATTAAGGTTTAATGATTTAGGATTCATTAAATTAATAAGGAAATTAAAGAGTAATTTAATAATTTAATTAATTAATGATTTGGGTTAATTAATTAGGATTATAAGTAAATTAATTAAGGGTTAATTAATTTGGAAATTAAGGACCATTTATTTAGATTAGTATAGATTTTTAATAAATGATTAGGAATTAATTAATCAAGTGATTAAAGATTAATTAAGCAATTAATTGAGTAATTAAAGATTTATTAATTGGTAATTAAAAATTAATTAATTTGTGATTAATAATGGTTGATTTAAGTTTTAATACTTAAGGAATGTAAGTAAAGAATTGTTAATTAATGAGAGATCATTAATTAGAGATTATTAAATAATTAATTGATGTGATTAATTTGATAATCAATTAGATTAATTAGTTAATATGAAATTGGTTAAGTATAATTACTTAATGGAAGTAATTAAAGGAATTAATTACTTAAGGTAATTAATTAAATAAATTTGATAAGTTTAAATTAATTAATTGAATTAATTTAAGATAATTACTTGGTGATTTGATAAGTATAATTACTTAAATGTAATTAAATGTAAGTGTAATTACTTAGGAAAGTAATTAAAGGTAATTACTGGATGTAATTGAATGAAGATAATGTAGTAATTTGAGTTTAATTACTTTGAATAATTAATCAAAGGATTAATTAAAAGATAATTAATTAAGGAGTAATTAATTTATGAATGGAGTAATTAAGGGTAGTTAATTACTAAATGAGATTAATCAAAAGTGATTAATAAATGTGACTAATTAAAGATTAATTATTAAATATAATTAATTTAAATGGAGTAATTAATTAAGGAAGTAATTAAAGATCATTAATTAATAAAATTAATGATGTAATTAAGGATTGATTAATTAAATTAATTAATCAATAATAAGTGATTAAAGTAATTAATTAATTGTAATTAATTAAGGATAAAGGTAATTAAGTATAGTTAATTAATTAATAAAGTAATTAAAGATTAATTACCGTAATTGTTTAAGATAATTAATTTGTGAAATTAATTAAGAATTAATTACTTAAAGTAATTAAAGGTTAATTAATCAGGATTGATTAATTAAGATGGATACTTAGAGTATGATTAATTAATTGGTTTAATTAATGATTAAGTAAGCAGGATTTATAGAATGAAGTAATTAATTTAATTCACTTTAAATTAATTAGAGATGATATAAATCATTACTTAGCGATGGATGAATAATATTGAATGCTTTGCATTGTTTGATATCTCTGAAGAGATATGTGCTGATATATGATATGGATGTTTTGGTTGAATTGAAATGATAATGTGAATTATCTGTTGTGATGATAATGTAGATTATCTATTGAGTTATCTATCTGTGTGAATATAGATAAGAATTGAATTGTTTTAACTTTAAAACAACTTGGCCTTAAAAGATACGTTTTGGATTTCGATGAGACCGGGATCGGGTTTCCAGATTTGGATATCCGAATACCACATCGATCCAAATTAACGATAGGTCGTGAATCTCAAGTGAAGATGAAGATTCAGAGTGCAAGGGTTATTGTCGTTAACTCTGAGGGTGATTCCAAAACGAGTGTAACGAGATAATGCCTTCGGTTTTGTTCGAACCCGGAACGAACTTGTATGGATTGAATGCTTTCAAAACATCGTCAGGTGGACGATGAGCATTCTAAGTGATGTGTTCTGATTAAAGGTAATCGTGACCTCAAGCCTCATCAACCGGGAATGGATAAAACAGGGGAGGTGCAGCAAGGCTTCGTGGGTAGCACCCACTGAGAGTAAGGTCATCCCTATGTAGAGAGTTCCTTTATTTCGGCTTAGTGGTGCAGTTGGCGACGGCCATCTGTGGGGTGATTTTATTCGGAATTATCCAGTAAGGGATGGTTCTGGCTTTGTGTTGTAGGGGATTGGGAGTAATCCTCGGTACGGTGATCTAGGCCCCGTACTGTGATGGGCGGTACCCCGGTAGCCCTGCCATTGTATGGAATCCAATCTCCAATAAGTGATATACGTATTAGTTGTGCCCAACTATGTTGGAACGTGAGATGTAAGCATTCTAGCTATTTCTGTATTTTACTTGAAAACCCTAGACCCTATTGTAATATAACTGGATTTCCTATCAAATGTTTTGGTTATCGTAAGGTAAAAACTTTTCCGTATTTATGTGCGGGAAGTCTTACGAGATACCTTTTATTTCAAAAGGTTTTCGAAGTTAAGCAACTTTAACCTGTTACTCACACCAGACCCATGTCTGACCCAAGTGTTTATTTCTGTTTTATAAAATCTTGGGTACTCAAATTTTTACGAGTAGCCAAGGGATTTAGGTTAGCATTGACGAATTGTGGAGGAGCAATGGAGCAGGAGGCTTCAACGTTCATAGATATATAGTGCTCCGCTGTGTTGATCTGTGATAGTGTCTTGTATTGTATTGAGTTGTAATGTCTAGACAGATGTTTATAATTGTCTAGTATGTGATGTATATGTTGTGTAACTCTGATAAGTGTTGTATACTATGTAATAGTTTACGTTATTAATATAATTTATTCGTTCCGCTGTTGAGATTCTGATGTTTTTTCTTTCTCTCTTCTCTTCTTTTCTCTTTTCTATCCCTTTCTTTCTTATTGACGATGCGTCATTCTGTGGAATGAATGGCGGGTCGTCACAGTACTCTAGCCAGAGGTTTAAACTTTGAGTTGATCATCGTTGACCATGATACTAATCTCATATAACCGAGGAGACGGATCCCCTATTGAATAGTGTTTCGCATCCAATGCTTCAACTCAAACCCAACTATAGTCGTTCGATGGACACCATGCCATGACTTATTAATTACTTATTTTATTTATATCACCATTTAACAAGTATATAATAGAAAGATAAACACGTTTTATTTTGAACAAGATTGGTCATCGAGTTAGACATATGTAACAAATAAAATAATCGCCCGTAGAGCATACCTACTCTATCAATCTCCCACTTGCCCTTGGGATCAATTATGGAATCTTATTCCAACTTCATCAATTAGTTTTTCTCGATAACAAATCAGGTCAGTCCCCTAGTGAACAGTTATATTATTTTGTTTTAATTATCTACTCTGTCAATCAACTCTCTTCGACATTGACATACTGCCTTTTTCATGTAGAACTATGTAGAGTATGTTTCCTGACTTCTAGTGAGCTGTAGGTACATTTATGAACTGTATCGCAACATGGTTATCATATAACAATGTCATGGGATTCTCAACATTTGGAATCACCCTTAGCTCGATTATAAATTTGTGCGTTTATATTTAAACATTTCTTTTATTGTGGTGTTATTAAGGTGATGTCCTAGCCTTCTCGTTGAATCAACCACAATGTTTCTTTTGGAACATTTCCAACTTAAAGCTTCTTAATTAAGGGTTGAACATGGATTTAATATTAACATATTATACTCAATAACACTTTTGAAGTTTGAGTCTAAACACTCATTCATAAGGAGTCTGTTGTTTCTGTAAACGATTCTCTAGTACTTCATAAATACTCGAGAACATTCTAAACTTCCATTTGTCGGTCTTATTTGTATTTGATATTTGCTTCATGTATCAATTACATAAGCAAATTACAATATGTCAGACAATACAACATGTATGATAATTCTTACTGCCAGTGCATAAGTAATCCATCTTACGTATTCCATATTAAACATTTTAATAAGGTGTCATTCCATATCGTTTGGAACATTCCCGACATCCTTTATACATATTATAAAAGATATAATTTACAAATTCAATATCAATTATTTAATAACCAAACTAGAATTGATTTTAACATAAGTACATCATTAACAATCGAAAGTATTTTGTTTACTTATAGTTAAGAAATATCTATGTACATTTTAATGATTTTTCTTATAGGTACACGCTTCCTCTGCATTTTGGCTAAAAGTCAAACTATTTGATATTCCTATCAAAACACTTATTCCACCTTGATGCTTGTTAAATGATATTATTATATCCATCCTTGGATCATATCAAAAAACCTACAGACTTAATATCGTTCACATTGACTTCAAGATGCCTTTGTCGTTACATGCAAATAGTTTATTCTAAATCATTATTTATAATTTTCTATTTCAACACATATGTACCAAAACACAAAGTCATAGCATATGATAATTTTTGGAGTAAAATTTGAATTAACTTAAGCATATCGAATGGTGAATCATTATGCTAATTTTAACAATTAAAATTTACGATGTTATTCTTATCAATTTTACTCACTATGTTCCAACTACATCAGTCTTTCTCTTAAAGACACATTTATGCCCGATGGGTCATATCCCTTCGGGTACATCTATCAAAATCATATTTTGATAATGTACTTGGAATCCTTTCAGATTTTTGCATCATACAAAATTGCAGAGTTAGTGCTCTTAATGGTTTAGTTGAAAATTGAGAATTATCTATTTTAGACATTGATAAGAAAATCATAATTTCTTTTCGGTGTACGGGAATACTTATTAGATATTCGATTGTGTTGTGTTCATTTAGGTTAGGTTAATTTCATTTCATCCCATGCAATTAGTTTCATCTTTGGATTGTATCCAAATCCATTTTACTACCAATAATTTCTAAAAGAAATTCCTTTACTGCGAAGTTGGTATTTCTTGAAAAGACAATTATTCCCCAGTGCAACAGAGTAGGTATTCATAAACACTTTATGAATTACCTTATATATAAAACTGATTTGGTTATAGTTTGTGATACTTATGTTCAAAACAAGAATTGGTCATCCAATGACGATCTTTTTAATTGGGACAATTCAAACAAGATCCCTCGCGCGCAATTATCATATTTAGTATTTCGACTTGCACAACCTGCCAACTCTTTGGCCTTGGATATGTTGGGGTTTCTTGCACACTCTTATCTTGTATGATTTTAAAATATTCTTTGGGTGAAATTAAGTTTAACCTTGTGTACTTCTTTTGAGTGCACGACCTTACAGAAAGAAGTTAACTCAACTTCACTCATAATCAATCGTACATTATCCAACAAATTTCGGTTGGTCCTCATCAATACATCATTATGTATTACAGGGAGGAGTGACTTTTAAGCTTGAATCTTTATTCATTTTAAATACTTTTTCCAATATACTCACATATTCGATCAAATCGAATTCTTTTTATTACCTTCGCATGTTATGTTTTCTATTTCTGTATTAAATTCTATGGATTTATCATAGACATGCTACTTTTATAACAAATACACAAGCATTAGTTCTATGATAATTCATCTTAGAGTTTAATGAAATATGTGGAACCAATTTGGTTTTAACAGACCTATGATTGCATACATCTAAATATATCAATCTAAGAGTTTACCGACTCTTATGTTGCTCTTACTAGATGGGTGATTTACCTTTATTCTTTTGAAATATAAGTCATCGATACCATATGATTCATAATAATATGATTATTGAATCATTCCTCAAAGATATGCCTTAGATCATAATTCCAAAATAGTTGTAAAATTTAGATACTTTTGAAATTTCCAATGCATCATTTTTTATAAATACTATTATTATAGATCTGTTTTAAAATAAATATTCATAATATTCATATTAAAATAAAGCTATGTATATTTTCAATCAATGCTGAAAAATAGTTATTATTCCATAAATAATACTTGGTATATATAGGAAGACAATGTTTTGTGACTTGATGCGACCAATAATAAGTGTTGAATGGTATGCTCCCGCTATTTCCACTATTACTATATAATAGTGTATGAAATACAAAGCTTCATTCAACCACTTATTACGGGATTTTATTTCATTCACCATAACTAGTTTACAGTTGAGAATTTTAGATCAAATATCTTGAACTTAAAAAAGTAAATCTTATAGAATCAATTTTGTATATGAAAATACCTTTTTGGAATAGAAATCATATTTTTCATTCTATATTAAGTATTTGTTAGTATATTATACAATTATCGTTTCCAATGTCTCTTCATGAAGCAAAGGTGACCAATCACTCTCTTCATCCCAACTGTGCCAAAGTTACATCCACTCTCATACATTCACTTTCCATTCCAAAATGGTCAAACCATTCAAAAGTAATCCTTACTATAATCAATCATATTGAATATAAGATCTCGCACTATGATTTATTTTCTTATTCCAAGCGAACTAATTTCGACGAAGTTTCGTACATTATGAACAATGACTTTTCACCATATAACTTTTGTATGTGATTGAATATGGATCAAATATATCCATTTTCTTATCATGCTTATGAGTTTAAAACTCATAAGACAATACATAGTCTTAGGAAAATGAACTTTCAAGTGACCAGGGTACGAACATATTTAGTAGTTGTAGAATTAGGCTCTTGCATGGGTCATGGAATGACAACATGCCAAAAGATTTACTGGTGAGTATATTTTATATTTATATGTCAATCTTAATTCAATTCATTTGTATATTTTTCCAATAAATATTTTATCAAATAGTTGAACAAATTTATTGATGTAGATTATTTTAACTTTATAAAGCAAATGATCTACAATATTAGAAAGGTTAAATGTTACTATTTTAATTTTCTAATAAGGCTCCCTTAGACTTTCATGTTTCTCAAAACCCTAAGAGAAAAATTAGAAATATTTTAATTTCTATAGTGGGTGTTAGGTTTCGAAAATACTATATATTATAAATGTTACAGTATAGTTTTTAGAAGTGTTTTGGAAATAAATAAAACATATTTCAAAAATTTTAAAATATTAATAAGATTAATAAATTAAATTAATTAACTAATGGTTAATTAATTAAAGTATATACACGTATAACATATATAATAATATGTGTTACGTTATCTTGTATTATTTAAGATGATGTAACTATATATGTGTACACATAAGAAATTTTCGAAATTAATATTTGATTAAAATTGTTAATTAAATAATTATTTAATTAAAAGTTAATAAAAAAATAAAAAAATACATACATGTATATAAAGATATATGTGTATAACCATAAATGTTATGGTATACATATTCAATTAAAATGCTTAATTAAATAAGATAAAATTAGTTAAAATATTAATTAGTTAAATTAATTAAATAAGATTTAATTAATATAATATACATAAGATCATTATATAATTTAATTAAATTAAAAAAATTATATTTTAATTAAGTACACTTGGTTATAAAAGAGAACTATAATATACACACATCAATCAGAGTAAGCTAACCTACCATCAGCTTGGAAGTTATAGTAGCATGTCCTTACAAATGCTGAAAAATACAAACAAGAAAAGTAGTGGAAATAAAATATACGTGAATACATCTTGGAGGCATCCAGCTCATCTCTTGAAGCTCCAAAGTATCCATAACTAAATTCAAAAATATGCTCAGGCTGACCCAAGCATTATAAGAAAATAATGCCCGGATCAGTCTGGTAAACCGGCATGAGAATCACAAATAATATGAATTTTTAATTTTATAAAACCTTTCAAAGATAAATGTATCTCTTAAGACCACGCCATACATAAACAACGATGGGTTTTTACCTAACGAAAGCCAAACCATTTCCATAAAAAATCCAATGATATTATAATAATGCCTAGGGTTTAAAATAAATATATAACATAGCTCGAATGCTTGCATCTCACGTTTTAACATATTAAGTATGCAACTAAGTCCAAAAGACATGTATTGGAGAATAGGTTCCATACAATGACAAGGTAACAGTCTACCTTCCGTACAGTGCACCTTTAGAGAAAATGTACTGAGGCTGCAACCTTACACCTCTTCTAGTAAGGATCGACCTACCCCTTCCTGGATAGTACCAAGCATGATCATCCATGGTTGTTGGCCAACAACCGTACCGAGTCATTAACATACGTAAATCCATAAATACCGATCAAGATTATGTGATGATCATACCCTAATGGGAGCGACCCACTTAGCCCTATGGAACCTCCATGCTTTAGTCATTACCGGTTGTGAGATCTAAGGCTACGTTTTACATTTTTAGCAAATCCCACTTGGAATGCTAACACTGCCCTTAAGGTAACAATGTAATGCCAGCATTCATCTATAAAATTTGTTCTGGGATTGAGCAAACCGAAGGCACTACTTCTACTACATCCACGGTATTAGTAGCAAGTAGCCCTTACACTTCAAAGAACCCCATCTTCGATTCCATCATCTTCAAGGTGTCATTATTTCGAATGCTTATGCTGGTTCGAAGTGGTTTCAGATAATATATCTGATCTCGGACTCTCCGAACTGACAATAATAGTTTCAAAAAGAACGAAGATTTAATAGCGGTTATTTAACAATCAAATAAATAAACAATTCAACCAGAGATTTAACCAAGCATGGTTAAGCATAAAGCAACCACTAAGCCACTTTAATTAATTCTTTCATTAATTAAAATCACTCTTTAAATATATTAAAATGCCTTTTCAAAAGATATTTTCACAAACCCTCTCTACTCTTTTCAATAATTGAAAAATATTGATATACTTATCTCAACTGTATAAGTATACCCATAAAACATTTCACTTTCAATATCTAGAAATCTCTTTCATATACTTATATTAATGGTATAAGTATATTCACAAAACATTGCATTTCCAATACTTAGAAAATGTACCCATATGCTTATCTCAACAGTATAAGTATATTCGCAAATCACTATATTTCCAATACTTAGAAAATGTATCCATACACTTATCTCAATGGTATAAGTATATTCACTAATCTTAAGAAAGATTTCACTTTCAAAACCATACTTATTTGGGTTAAAACAAATATCATTTAAAAACATTGATAACAATAAACCCAAAACACTTCCTTTGGTGTAAGTAAATAGATCGTATAGAAATTAGACTAATAATACTTACCACCACTTTCTGATTTAAAACAGTACTATGCCTCGATTAACAATGAAATAATAACTATCCTTGCCTCGACAAACATTCTACCCAAGATAGAGATGAGTTTTAATACCTTGGAATTTGGTGTTAAGTATGAAAAGAATACTTTCCATACCACCATAATTTAAAATGATCATTTATAGAAATCAAATCTCATTCCTTTTAATAAAATCCTCTTTATAAATCTCATTTCTATTTATAAAACTCCCATTTATAAATCTCGTTATATAATTTTAAAACTCCTTTTATAAATCTCCAAATATAATTATAGAACTCCTTTTATAAATCTCCAAATGTAATTATAAAACTCCTTTTATAAATCTCCAGATTTAAATCTTATACACTTATCGCAAAACTTCGATTTCCAGATAGGTGTAAATACTTTCCATAGAATGATCATTTCATATATCACTATAAATTCACAAATGTGATTTATTTTCCAATTTATCAGATTGATATTAAATTTTCCTTTTTATAAAACAATTTATATAAAACACTTCACAAATATTTATATCTTCTTTTAAAATAGAATCACTTTAATATAAAAGAAAAATTCTCCTTTTTTATTTAAAATAAACATCCATTGTTATATTAACTATTCTATAAGATAAATACCTCCCAAGATACTTTTAAAGCATTTCCATATATATTAGAAAAGACTAATAAAAAGGTTGAAGTAAAATAGAGAAATTCAAAACCCATTTTTAAATAAAATATCATAGAAAACCCAAAAGTCAATTCTAAAATCATTCTCTGAATCAAAACCAATTTTCAAACCCAAATAGAAATAATAGTTTTTCCAAATACTATAAGGAGGTAATAGCTAACATAGAACTTAAGTAATGCCACTATTACCTTTATTACTAAAAAGGTTCAACTTTTAACACATATCAATGTCATATCTAATATAACCAAATATCAAACTTGATATTCAATAATTTATACAGCAAGTATATAACTGAAATTTAAAATTAACAATAGTGAGGAATCCATATTCCTTTACAAAATTCTATGTATTTCATTTTATACGTCATTCACTTTTCAAAGCGGAAATTCAACTAAACCGAACCAATAAATAATTCAAACACAAAAACAATAATTTGTATCTACTATATATCATTATAGTATTCATTTAGAGGTGAGTTAACTCACAAAAATTTCATTCGATGCCTAAGCGTTATGGTTCGATCTAATTTTGGTGCGTAGATAACGCTCATACGAGCGCAACACAAAAGACTACGTCTCGATTCGACCTCATATGAGGGAGATGATCATTTTATAAGATTTTGGATTTTAAAAATATAATTAAATACTTAATCACTTCTTAATTACAATTACCCCCAATCTCTCCTTCTCCCCAAATCGACTTCTTCATGTACACATTTATGTGTACATATGCACAACCATGCACTCCCACTCCCTATCTCATGCTATGGAACACGAAATCGAATGCCGCCTCTTCTATAAACTATCTCTTTACGACCACATCACAACCCATCCCACCTACTCGACCTCGGTGGCCACCGGCAAATCGCGACCCAACCAACTCGATCGCTATAGGAAAAATGTCGCGATTCTCAAAACACCCCACATCACTTCAAATCGTCGGCATCTGACCTCCTCCACATGAGAAAACCAATGTAACCAACGCTAAACCCTCACTCCCTCTAAATCGATCGCAAAGTGAAACCCTAGTTCCACTTTCTCATGTCGAACATCACTCTTCACTACCGCATGCTACCAAACCAACATAAATTCGAAGCTCTAGCTACTACGAACTCATCAGATACATTTTTGTATTTTTTAGTTGAGTAAATTATTTGTTAGATTTTTAAAGGGGTAGCCATTCTTTTTCTTATTTATGGGAAACTGATAAAAGAAAAGAGAAAGAGGAAGAGGAAAAAGTAAGAGTGTTGAATATTCTAAGTGATGAGTTTAGTTTATTTGTAATTTTTGGCATCTCGCTACACAGTATTTTGTTTGTGTACGAACCGCGAACGACAAAAATACGATCATGCACAAAAATATGACACGATCTCAAAATAACAGTAAAATACACTGGTTAACTTATTCTATAAAATTTAAAAATACCATCGTTTGTTGAAAAATATGTCAAACGATAATTTAAATATTTTTCAAATTAAAAATTACGGAAAGTCCTATAATTTCATTTAAAAATACGTCATTAAAAGTCAAGCAATTTCATTAAAATTTGAGTTTCTTATTGTTTATTACATTCGAATTAAATTTGAATATTTAAATAAATTAAATATTCTCATGCAAAACGTTAAAAATTTTGGGTTGTTACAAGGATCATGGTGAAGTGAGACTTAGATGATGATGCATGGCAAGTTATGACCATGGTAATGGCTAATATGATGTGAATACTTGGTGATGGCCTAATTTTCCTTATTGGTGGCAAGAAGTGTTTGGTATAAGAACTTGATGGTGATCTAGCTTGCATTAGCGATGGTTTATATTTTCGTACAGTATGTGAGGGACTGGGAAATCAAGGATTGATGCGAGTGCATCATTATTTTATGAATGTAGCCATAAGTTGACACATATATTATTTTGGAAGGTGTGAGCATTAGATGGTACACCAATTGTCATGAGAATGAAAACTATGAGGAAGTTCATCGGTAGGTTGGAAGGTATACATATTATGGCATAAGTCTAGTCAACATAGGGATTAGCAAACATGTCTTATTTATTGGTATGATGGTATGAAGATTACCATTTTGGGTGTGTGCATTCTTTCCTTTTCTTTCAATTGAAACTTTCATAATTAATCCCTTACTTTTGTCTCACATAACCCCTCTATTTTCTCAAGTTGTAGCTGGCCATAGATGCCATCATATGGAAAAAATTACCATAAATCCCTTCAAGCGATTATCTTTTATTTAAACCCGTTTAAATTTACATCGATATCGTATATTAATGAGCACAAATATATTTTTTATATATGCACTCAAATAATTACAAATAACTCTCAAATATCAAATAAATTAAATTATTATTATTTCTCAAATATTAATTTATTTAATTAATAATATATTGTAAATTAATTAAATCATGTATTTTTTTTAGAATTCAAAAATATGGGTGTGTGACTCAAAGGTGTGAATTCAATCAACAATTAATATTGAAAAATTCAAATATCAACGACCACACGTCACCTTAGCTAATAGTGTGATAGTTTGGCCGAACTAATTGCTTACAGAACTTTTCAATAAAATCAAGTTACATTTTCCTAAGCTATACCTTTTAGCAATGATTATTTACAAACATTCTCTTCGTCGACACTATATTACTTTATGATTTATGGAATTCAGTTCTGGTCATAATTCTAATATCATCCTTATGAAACTTAGGTAGTCCATAAATAAAGTACTTGATTCAATGATAACAATTATTATTAAGCATACTACTTTGGCTAAGATATTTACTTTAGGTTGATCATAGTTGACTGGAAACTGACCTCATACAACTGAGGAGATAAATTCTCTACAGAATAATGCTTCACTTCCAATTCTTCAGTTCAAACCTAACTATTATCGCTCAATGGATCGCCATACATGATTTAACTATAATCAATGTGGAGTATTCACATTGAAGTTCTATAGTGTTCTCAAATAAATGAATCGCCTTGACATGACATAACATCGTCACCCGAAGATTTCTATTTGACCTAGTTGTTATTAACCAATAGGAAACTCTCGGATGAGTCATTCTATAGTTATCTAATAATTATGAGTACATAAACCCTTGGTGTACCCAATAGCCAATGAGTAATACACTGCCCAACATTTGGAGATCATTACACACTCTGCTCTCAATGGATGTATTGTCTTTTCTCAAAACATCTTGACCATGAATATATAAAATAATATATTATTTTATGTTATGATAATTTACTCATGATTACAATTCCTGTAGTTATTTTCATATAACATATGATTTTAATAATTTTCTATTTAATATGCTAATCACTTAATTAATATGTCATGTATAACGAGTATAAAATAGAAATCAAACACTTTTTATTTCGAACGAGATTTTATTGTAGAGTTAATAATTTAAAATAAATTATAGAATTGTCCCTAGGGCATACCCTTAATTTCTCAATCTCCCAATTTCACTTAGGGCTAATTATGGAGTCTCAGTCTCATCCCTTCAATCTGTTTGTTTAGAACTAATCAAGCCAGTCCCTTTTGGAATGGATATGCTACATGTCGTAATTATTTACTCATTCAATCAACACTCTCCAATGTTAATAAACTGTCTTATCATGTGGAGCTTTTCAGAGTATATTTCTTAACTTCTAGTAAGCCCTATGTTCTTTCATAAGCCTATCCCAACATTTTTTTCGACTCAGTTATAAATTTGTGCATTATATAAACATACAAGGCAATGTACTTATCCTTTTGGTTGGATCAGCTATTACCTTTCATTTAGAACAACTCTAACTTTAAGCTCCATAACTAAGGTTGATCATGAATTTAGGATTGACATATTATACTCGATATCACCTGTGGAGTTCATGTCTGAATACCCCTTCATGAGGAGTTCATTATTTAAAAAACATTTCTCTAGTACTTCATAAATATTAGAGAAACACTCTTAACTACTATTCAATATCTTAATTCGGATTTGATATTCGCACGATATACCAGGTATTAAACGAAATATGATACAGTAGACTACATAGCATATGTGATAATTCCTTTTGCTAATGCATAAGGAATCCATCTCATATGCTACACATTAAACATTTTAGCATGGTGTTTATGTATATCATATGGGATTGTCCCAACATCCATTTATACTGATTATAAAAGATGTCATTTTCGAATCCAATGTAGAGGATTAAACAACCAAACTAAAATGATTTTAGCATGGGTACATCGTTAACAATCATAAGTTTATGGTTTACTTATAGTTTAAGAAATATTTTAGTATCTTTAATGTTCTTTCTTATAGACACATGCTTCCTCTGCATTTTGAATGAAAATAAAACTATTTTATTTCTCTATCAAAATATGTGTTCAACTTTGATGTTTATCGCAGTCATCGTTGTACTGCTTTTGGATCATATCCAAAACACACAAATCATGTTAATGCTCACACTAACTTCTAGACATTTTGGTTGAATAGCCTCTTCTAAACCATTATTTAGAAGTTATGTTTCAAAAATTGCAAAAACTCATATTCAAATTGTGTGATAATTGCATGTAGAATCCACATGGCTTTGATCTTGTTGACTAGCAAAATTACATCACTAATTTCAACACTTGAAATCGATGAAGTGATTTCCTATTAATACCCACAGTTGTAAAAATCCTTATAGGTTTCTGTTTAGACCCTGCTTAGGAGCTACGCGAGGCTTACCACCTAGTGATTTGCCTAGGCCCACCTATATAAGATTTATCATCTCCTGTAAGAATCTAAACATGTATTTAAACACTAGTTGGGTATTATTTAAGGCTCGGTGCCACATATGAGCATTAACATGCTAGTATTAGGCAATCTTGCCTCCTTGAGTACTCCTATGCAAATCCAAAATCCTAAAATTTCAATATATATCAATTGATAATAAACAAAACACTAAAATTTTATTCAAAATACACGAGTTATCAAAAATGCCTAACTCTGATTAATCCTTGATTAATGCCCACCCAAACGATTAATACATAGTCTATGCTTACCGCCTAGCATCCGTCTAGTTATTTTTACAAACTTGATTAATACCACTTTATATAATTTCAATTGCATTGATCTTCTTGAAAATACATTTACCGTTAATGGATTATATCCCTTTGGGAACAACTATTGAAATCGTATTTTGATAATGTACTTGGAATCCATTTCAGATTTAAAGCATCGTGCCATATAGTAGAGTTTATACTCTTTATGGCTTATTGAAAACTGAGTAATTATTACTACTAACAATTCTTTTTCTTGACATTGATGAAAAACTCATAGTTTATTTAGTGTACGAGAATAATTATTAGACATTCCAATGTTTTGTGTGTCCTTTTTAGGCTTGGTTAATTTTATTTTATTCTATGTCATTAGTTTCTATGTTCGAGTATCTGCATCATATCCAAGTCCATTATACTACCACCAATTTCTAAAAGAAATTCCAACGACAATGATGGTGGTGTTTCTTGAAAAGAATTTTTTTCTCAGTATGACGAAGTAGGCATTCAGAAATATTTTTTGAACTACCTTTCATATGTGTACATGACTGATTTAGTTTTAAGTTTACGAAACTTATCTTCATAACATAAATTGGACAACCATACATCTTAAACTATTTAAGATCGGGGTTTCTTATCAATTCATATCGGATATGAATATGATCTTGTAAACTATGCTTCAAATGAAATTAAATTTAACCTAGGTTCTTACTCTTAAGTATTAGTCCTTATAGAAAGAATTTAACTCAACTTCACTCATCATCAATCGTACATTGTCCAACAAAGTCTTATTGCTCCTTATTAATGCATCATTATGCATCCTAGGAAGGAGTGACTTTTCACTTGAATCTTATTTAGTTTTAGCCACATTTGGAACTCTTTTACAATACACTCACCTATTCGATCAAATCGAATTCTTTATTTCTTTTGCATGTATGTTTTCTACTTCCGTTTTATATTCTATGTACTTACCATATATACACTACTTGTGTATCAAAAACAGATGTTCACTTCTATGATAATTCATCGGTTAGTTTTAACGAAGTGAGTGGATACATTTTGGTATCATTAGCCTTTAACAGTATACATCTATATGTATTAACCTGAAGAGTTCGCCAACTCTTTTGTCGCTCCCACTAAATGGGTTCTTTGCCATTAATCGATTGAGATACAATTCACCAGCACCATAAAATTCATACTTGTATTATTAAAGAATTATTTCTCAAAGATATGGCTTAGTCCATAATTCCAAAATAATTTTATGGAGGTTTTGATACTTCTGTATTTACCATAATTAATGCATCACTTTTGTTATGAAAACAAATACCATAGATTTATTCTAGAATGAAACAAATAAATTCATAATAAAATAAAACTATATATATATATATATATATATATATTCATGTGTGTGTATTCAGTTAATACTGAAAAACATTTGTTATATCGTAATTAATGTTTGGTATATAAATGAAAATAATCTTATGTATCCTGATGCATCCATTTATAAGTGTCATATGGTATGCTCCCACTATTTCGGATCAAATATATTTAAGTCAAACAAATTACTTACGTAGAAAACAGTTTTCTATATGAAAATACATTTAGAATAGCTCTCATTCCATTTTAAGTATCTATTAGTATTTTATATAATTCTCATTTACAATGTCTCTTCGTTAAGTAGAGGTAACCATTCACTTTCTTCATCCCAAGTGTGCCCAAGTTATAGCCACTCTTGTACGTTCGCATTTCTTTCGAAAATGCTCAAACCATTCAAAGGAAACATCTACTACAAGATTGCATCGAACTCTTTACAAAAGTACATTTGGTCATCCTTAACATTTAAGAATATCAAATAAGTTGCACCTTACATAAACCGATCAAACTAATATTTCGACAATCGAAATCCTAGGTGCATGTAACGAACGTAATTTAATCACTTTGAACTTGAATATTTAATATATTTTTAAATATTTAAATAATGTATTTTTACAACAAATAAACATGTTTTGTGTAATAAATAATAGAGGAAAACTTGTTTTGAAAATTTGTTTACATAATTAAGTAGTTCGAAGAAAAATCGAAAATGTGACCGAAAATCATTTTTGGGATTTTCTACGTTCCATTGATCAAAAGTTATTATAACAAGTTGTGCACACTGGTATACATATATACACATATATACCAATAACAAATGCTTTTACTAATGGAATAGTTTAAGTTAAAAATAAGTTTAAAAGATTACTTCAGTTAATAAAGTTAAGTTCAACTTTTCCTTTATAATTTAAAAAGAATTAAAGCACAAAATCTCAGACTAAGCACACAAAATAAGAAAGAAGTGATGGCATGATGTTGGAAGTGGTGTGTTGTCTAAATTATAATGGAGGGTAGTAGAAAAGGTTATAATGGTAATTTACCATTTTCCATTTCTATAAAACATTATCATCTTGCTAATTTTTTACTTTATTTCATTTTCCACTTTTCATTCTCTCTTTTCGCTCTAATGTCTTCACCTTCTTCATTCTTGCTTTCTTAACTACAACCATATCAAACCATACTCATTTCTCCACTAAATTATAAAATAAACCTAGAAAAATATTGCAAACATCATAACCATTCCAAAGTTGCAAGATTTGAAGTCCAATCTCCCCCTATAGCTAGTTGCGTGAGAAATATGGAGGCTTCTCGGAGTTTTGTGTTGAAATCGAGGACAAAAGGTGGTGTCTAGGGGTGTTGCTAGGTCGAGGAAGATTTATGTTGTGTGGGTTTTGTCGTAACTTGCTTTAAGGTGAGCTAAACTCACTTTAATATAGTTTAAAAATCAACAAATTTTGTAAACATAAAATGTTGATTTTATTATTTATACTACTGTATGTTTTATGTTTGGATTTGATTCCTTCTTAAAAGAAAATGGCATAAGTAACCATTATTTTGAATGGGACAAAAAGAGGAAGTGGAAGTATCTTTGTAGCGAATAGGTCGCTTCATAACACTTTGAAACGAATATGCACATAGATAGTTTATAGGGGACTTTTATACAGAGACCCTAAGGAGTTTCTCGCCAATGTTAATTCACTTTCATATTTACGTTGGTTGTGCAATTTTGGATGAATATATATATGACATATATAATGTTTATGGAAGTGTCATTATAGCGACTATCGCAATATCGACACTTTGAAAATATCACTTCTCTTGAAAATCTTTATATTGATCTCGTGCTTGGATTTTTACAAAACAAATATTTAGTCGCGTTTTTGCACTTCTAGTGCATTAGTGCGATGCTCAAATAAAAGTTAGAACCCCTAAAACAAAGTTCTTTGAAAGTTAGAAATGGATTTTCTTTATCGATTCCATAAAAAGTCAAGTTTTTAAAGAATTTTTAAATGTATTCTTTGGTTTCAAAACCCTTTAAGTTTTGGTGAATGCACACTAGATCCATAGTATGTTGTTCTAAAAATAAAATAGAGCATCCATACTTTTAATTTTTTGAAAAAATTTACATTTAAAAATAGACCGATTTAATTTCAACATTATTTAGCGACACCTTTTGTGACGCATTTCTCATTTCTACAAAAATGGTTCAAACTTATTTTTCTCTTCCTAAGATTTAATATGGATACTTTTAACTTATTTCCAAGGGTTTTTAACGTGTTTTACAAATGTTTTGTGATGGGAAAACCAAGCACAAGTTCAGTTTTCAAAAGTTTAAAAGTTTTGATTTGGTTATAAAAAGGATAAGAAATTTAATTTCCATAAATGATATCGCTTATATGAAAAGGATTTACTCATATTCTTAGCACTAAATGTCAAGGTATGGGGACTCGTTTCTATCTCGAATGCTAAAAATGTCGTTAACCAAGGCTTAGAGGTAAGACTACCTTAACTTGCCCAACTTCTTTTTCAACCTAGGGATAGTATAAGTTTGAAATCGACGAGTAGTTGTAAGGGCATTGATTTAATTTCCATATACGATCATTTTGATTTTTCCCGAAGTTCATTTGTTGGCTATCGATTCCGCTATCGTCTTTGTGTATCGTCAATCTAAGATGATTTGTTGCTCATTTGAGCGTTGATATCCTTTATCGAAAATGACTAAAACCAAAGTGTGAGTTGGCGTCAAGCTATGTAGGGTTGCTCCCATTAGGATATCTTCACATCTACTCTAGATTGGATTCAGTTGTATGCATATGGAGATGTGAAATACTCGGATACTCGATAAGGTTGGCGGGGTCCAGCTTGTACATTTTCGAAGATAGTCATAGATTATATGACCCACTCAAGTATATTGTCTAGAGGTATACTTTAGATAGGGGGCGCACCCTCTTAGTCATTGTTGGAAATTTCTCTTTCTTTGTTTTTGATTCAAGCCTTTGAATTAATTCTTTCTCGATTGCATCGGGAAGTGTCTTGTGCACTTCGTGATGTTTAATTATTTGTGTCCATTCTTTTATGCTTAGATGTTGTTTTTGTGAGAGAAAACCCATTCCGTGTTTTGCGACATGGTCTTACATGTTGTTTATGTGTTCCACTTTTATTTAGAGTCCACTAATACTGGACTTATTATCTGACCCGAGTTGTTTGTTTTCCCAAAACTCTTGGGTGTTCATTTCTATTTGAGTAGTTTGGGAGTGATAGGTTTCTTTGGACTCTTTTAAAGACGGTGGATGAGAATGAGGCTTCTTGTCTATCTAGCTATCTATTTCCGCTATTATAAGATGTTTGTTCTATATATATGTATTTTATATCAGCAAGTGTAAAGGCAAGTTGTTATAAATTCCTAGGCTGATAGCATTAGTAGTACTTTTATAGTAACTTTGATAACTCCATGTTGAGGAGTAACTTTATGTACCATCTAATTGTTATATTATATTTAACCATTTCGTTGTGAGTTTTATGTTCTGTGTCTTTTATTTTACCCCATACTGTCTCATCTTTCGGATACTTAGGCTACGACACACGAATACCATGGATTTATTAAGTGTCATTCCTAGAGGTTTGAAAGTTTGGTCGTTCTAATTGTTATTATCGGAGCTACAACTTAGCTTGAATGGGGTATAAATCATTAGAGATAGGGTAAGTGATGCCCTATAATGAGTTAATCTTGAGAGAGCGTATTTGTATCTTTTTATAATAATAATACATGTCCTCTAAAGTCTCATTCTATATCCTTTAGTGGTGTCTCCTTAAACCATATTAATCCTATTTTTGTATTCTATAGACACCTATTATTTGTTCAGGCAATACAAGATGAATACAAGAAAATGAGGAAGGAGAGGACCTAGAACTAACCTGGCTACTAACGATAGGGTACCTAAAAGTGATACTATGCTAATTCTAAATCCAGTAAAGGAAGTGGTAGTGCAAGTTCAGCCTCCTATGAACTTTGTGTCTTTGTGTATAAATTTTTCCATTTTGGGCATATAACCATTCTATGAGACTAAAGGTATTCTTGTAGTACAGATGTGGCTCCGATCTTGTGAAAGAGTATTTGGAGATCGTTAGTTGGGTGATGTGGAGAAACGGTTGTTGGCATCATGACAACTTCAAAAGTCAATAATGGATTGGTGAGATTTAGTAACAACTAATACTTCGAAGGAGGAGTTTTCTTGGGCCCAGTTCAAGGAAGTTTTTGAAGCATAGTTTATTTCAAAATCTGGAAGAACTCGGTTGTTCAGAAGTTTTATTGATTTAAAAGAGGGTGATTTGACGGTGTCGTTGTATGAGCATAAGTCCAATGCTTTATCCCATTTCGGACTTGGACTGATAGACACACCGCTCTAGAAAAATGAAAAGTTTGTGAATGGGATGCGGCCAGAGTTCCATCATGAAATAATCAATCATTTTATGGGTACATTCACCAACATTATCAGCATTGCTTTGAGTATTGAAGCTCTTGATATTAAGGAAGGAGTCCAAAAGGGAGTAGCATCTGCAGTTAGAGCCAATACTTTATCAGCTATACCAGTTGGAGGCAAGCCGAATTTCAAGTGCAAGGGAAAGAAGCAGTGGGCAGGGAAGAAACTCGGAGGTGGGGTTCTAGCATAAAAGAAGCAGCTCAACTTGGCCCACATTCTTTGTTATAGGTGCAACAAAATGGGCCACTTTGCAAATTAGTACACTTACACCCCTAGCGAACCAATCTGCTACAATTATCACCAACAAGGATACAAGAAGAATGAATGCCCTTTTCCAAAGAAGGGGTCTTAAGGATAGGCTTTTGCCATTGAAGAGACATCATCCACTTCTTCAGGTCAGAAGGGGAAGCAGGTGTTGCAAGGTACACTATCCATCTATGATATTCCTATAAGGGTGTTATTTAATACAGGTCTTCGTATAGTTTTATTTCTTATGATTAAACTAAACCTTAATATGCTATTATATGTACTCTTTATGTTTCAAACCCAATTGGGGATCTGACAAATCTTGACACTATGTGCCTATTTCTTGTCGAAATCATCTCTTTCCTTTTGATTTGGTTGTTCTTGGGTTTATGGGTTTTGGAGTTTTACTAGAATGGATTGGTTATCTAAGTTTAAAGCTGTCTTAGATTGTGCTAGAAGTAGGGTCATGATAAAGTATGTGGAAAAAAGAAGTATTAATGTATTTTGTGAAGAATCTAACAAATTAATGAATTGTTTTCTCTATTCACTCAAAATGGATAAGGCGGAGCTAGGAGGTGTACTGGTTGTTCGGGATTTCACCGATATTTTTAATGAAGTGAAAGGTTTACCTCCTCACCGTGAACTGGATTTCCATATTGATTTGGTTCTGGGAACCAGACCTATTGTACAACCCCTACGAAGGATGAATTCGAAAGAGAAGAGGGAGTTAGAATTACATATTGATTTGATTTGATTTCGGATATTTTCTCAATTGGATCTTGCCACCGGTTTCCACCAATTAAGGTTGGCTGAAAAGAGTGTGCCCTTAACAGCTTTTTAGACTCCAAAACATTTCTACGAGAGGTTAGTTGTGCCATTTGGGCTGACTAATGCACCCGCTTATTTTGTGGACTTAATGAATTGAGTATTTCGAGATATTCTTAATAAACTTGTTCTCGTCTTTATTGATGACATTCTTATCTATTTAAAGATAGAGGAGGAGCACAAATATCATCACCGTGCCATACTCAATACCTTAAGAAGCCATGTGTCGAAGGTTAATTTTTCTAAGTGCCATTTCTGAAAATCTAAATTTAGGTTTCTAGGGTATGTTGTTTTAGGGGAAGGCATATCAGTGGATCTAGCTAAAGTTGTTGCAGTTCAAGACTGGAAGAAGCCCAAAACTGTGGCGGAAGCTAAACGTTTCTTAGGATTGGTGGTTTTTACCATAGGTTTAACAAAGACTTCTCAAAGACTGCTTCTCATTTGACAAAGTAAACAAAAAAGGATGTTATGTTCATTTGAACTTCAAGGCATGATCAAGCATTCGATGAATTGAAGGAGAAGTTGACTAGCGCTCCTATTTTAACCATGCCAGATGGGAGCGAAGGTTTAACTATGTATACGGATGCTTATGGAACCAGATTGGGAGCAGTTCAGATGCAGCATGGAAAAGTTATTGCCTATGCGAGTCGATAGCTAAAGCTACATGAGAAAAATTATGCTACATATGATTTGGAGCTTTTGGTTGCTGTTTTCATGCTTAAGATGTAGAGGCATTATCTTTTGGGTGAAAAGTTCGAGTTATACCCGGACCACAAATCCTTAAAATACCTTTTTGCCTAGAAAGATTTGAATTTGAGGCAGTAGAGATGGCTTGAATTTCTTGCTTCTTATGATTTGGAGATTCTTTATACCCCTAGCAAAGTAAATGTCATTGCTGATGCACTGAGTAGGAATGTAGCAATGGTTACAAACTTAGAAGTTAAACCAGTTGTGATGGATAGGATTGCATCTAGTCAAGAGGCAAATCCTATTTTGTCTCGAATTAAGAAAGATGTTGAAGAAGGTGTTGTTTCTAGCTTTGAGATTAATTTCCGAGGCATATTGACATGAATGGGTGTATTCGCTCATTGCGCCTGAACGAATAGCATAGGGGAGTGTTCAAGACTTTGATGGACGTAAGCAAGAAGTATTAGTCGAATGCCACCGTTCAAAGTTATTTTTTCATCCAAGAGTGACCAAGATGTTTAAGGATATGAAGAGGATATTTTAGTGAAACGTGATGAAGCGAGATATTTTGATCTTTTTGAGGCATTGTGAAAACTGCCAGTAAACTAAGAGTGACCAGTAGAAGACAGTTGGACTACTTTCGCCACTTGGGATCCCAAAGTGTAAATGAGAACAGGTCTCTATGGACTTTATTGATGGGCTTCCTAGATCAAGAAGAGTTAACGAAGGAATTTGAATTATAGTCGATCGACTAACCATAAGTGCCCATTTCATTCCTGTTAAACCGACTAGGACTACTACGAGTCTAGCGAGTATGTGAAGAGCTTGTGAGACTCCATGGGATTACTTGTAGTATCGTAAGTGACAGAGACCCGATATTCACCAGCAGGTTCTGGGAGGGACTACAAATTGTTTTGGGGACTGGGCAAAATCTGACTATAGCTTACCATCCCCAAACAGATGGGCAGATGGAGAGACTAAACCGAATCTTGGAGGATTTTTTATGAGCATGCATTCTAGACTCCAAGGGTTCTTTAGAAGATCTTACTCTTACTTGAATTCACTTACAACAACAGCTATCAGGAAAGCATTGGTATGGCTCCTTTTGAAGCTTTTTATTGCCTTCTATGTCGTTCTCCTTCATGTTGGGTTAAATCTAGAGATAGACTTGTTCTTGGACCCAACATGATCTTAGAAGTCAAATAGAAGGTAGCTGATATTAAAAGGAAGATAAAGGATGCACAAGATCGGCAAAAAAATTATGCGGACCGAAGGCGCAGGGATCTAGAGTTCTTAGTCATGGACTTGGTATTTGTAAAGGTGTCTTCGTTGAGAAATGTTATAAGGTTTAGAAAGACAGGGAAGTTAGCCCCTCGATATTGGCTATTTTCCCATACTGTACGGATTGGTAGACTTGCATATAGAGTGGAGATACCAGATAGACTATGAGGTGCACAACGTATTTCACGTATCTCAGTTACGTAAGTATGTACACGACCCTTCGATGATAGTAAAACCGGCATGACAAGTTGATTTGGAGGTTTATCCTAACCTAACCATTCTTAGGTGGCCTATTTGTATTGCCGCTCGAGATATAAAGCAATTGAGGATGAAGGATGTTAATCTTATTAAGGTTCGGTGAAGTGGAGATGTTAGAAATTGTACTTGGGAAACCTAGGACTATATTAGGGATTCTTATCCCAAGTTGATATAGTAGTTGTTTGTATTATGTTTTTTCCTTTTTAATGTACTCACCAGATGTGGCAAAGTCGCTTTCCTTGTATCTATGTGTGGTATTTATGATATCATTTGGGTTACTTTGATATATTGTGCTTAAGTGATTAAATTTGAGGTCAAAATTTCCTTTAAGGAGCGGAGGATGTAATGACTGTAATTTAATCACTGTGAGCTTGAATATTTAATATTTTAAATATTTAAATAATGAATTTTTTAACATAAAAAAATGTTTTCTATAATAAATAATGGAGGAAAACTTGTTCTCAAAATTTGTTTACATAAATAAATAGTTAGGAGAAAAATCGAAAATGTGACTGAAAATCATTTTTTGGATTTTCGATGTTTCATCGATCGAAAGTTGTTGGAACAATTTGTGCACATTAGTGTGCATATGTACACATATATACCAATAACAAATAGTTTACTAATGGAATAGTTTAAGTTAAAAATATGTTTAAAAGATTACTTAAGTTAATAAGTTAAGTTTGATTTTTCTTTTATAATTTAAAAAGAATTCCACAAAAAAATCTAATTCCAAATACATAAAATAATAAAGAAGTGATGGCATGATGTTGGTAGTGGTTTTTTGTCTAAATTATTATAGAGGGTACTAGAAAAGGTTATGATGGTAATTTATCATTTTCCATTTCTATAAAACATTATTACCTTTCTGCTTTTTCACTTTATTTCATTTTCCACTTTTCATTCTCTCTTTTCATTTTATTTCATTTTCCACTTTTCATTCTCTCTTTTTTCTCTAATGTCTTCACCTTCTTCCTTATCGCTTTCTTAACTAAAACCATATTAAACTATACTCATTTCTCCTCTAATATAAAATAAATCAAGAAAAATATTGTAAAAATCATAACCCTTCCAAAGTCGTAAGCTTTGAAGTCCAATCTCCTCCTCTAGCTAGTTGCATGAGCAAATAAGGAGGTTTTCTAGAGTTTTGTGTTGAAGTCGAGCACAACGGGTGGTGTCTTGGGGTGTTGCTAGGTCAAGGAAGGCTTGTGTTATGTGGGTTTGCTCGTAGCTTGCTTTAAGGTGAGCTAAACTCACTTTAAAATAGTTTAAAAATAAACAAATTTTGTACAACATAAAATGTTGATTTTATTGTTTATACTAATGTATGTTTTATGTTTGGATTTGATTCCCACTTGAAAGCGGTGTTGGATCATAAGGTTTTGAATGCTGACAAGAGACGAAAGTTCATGAATCTACGACTGCGGCAAATCCGGACTCATTAACTCAAATATGGTTCGTATCGATATTAATGTAACTAGATTCAATAAGTATACAGTCTAGCATAGAATTTTGTTAAAATCTATCCTCAAAGTTCATCACTCACAAATTCATTTACAAAACTTGCATACGTTTTATAAAACTTACATATACACACACAAGTTTTTAAGTGCACTGGAAAAATAGTATTCAGTCGACTGATGCTGTTTGAAATTTTTTTTAATATCAAGTATACAGTCGACTGAACTGCTTAAGGTCAGTCGACTGACACTGTGCAAATTTCTTGTGCACGTTTAAATTCAGTCGACTGACTAAGCAAGTTCAGTCGACTGAATACTGCAACTGTCATATTTTCCAAGAGATACTTCTTTTCACCAAAAAGTTTCTTCTTCATAGAAGGTTGCATTTCTTGGATTTTGACAGATATCTATTTCCAGCAGTCATATCTCCTCACACTATATATCACTCAAGATTTATAGATTCAAATCATCTAATTTTATATTCTCTTTTGATCTATAGCACTTAGCATTCTTGAGTTTAATATCTACAAGCTTTCATACAATCATTGCTTACATATTCATTTCCATACTCTTCAAGCAATATTAAACTTCCTATTCTTCATACACACACAAATATACACATCTACTTTGAGGATAAGATTATAGGAAGGGTGTACTACAAGTGACAAATCCGTGTTATTCAGAACATACAAATTCAGGTTAAATCCAGTTTGTAAGAAAGTCATGTTCGGTTGCTTAGGCGGTCAAGTCCTATTCTATTGCTTAAGTGGTGTAATACCTGTTCCTCCGGGTTAAGTGAGGGTTGCTAGCTATAATTCCTGAAGGAGTCTGGAACTGGATGTAGAACGGGAGTTCGAACCAGTATAAAAATCTCTGGTGTCATTTTACTGCTATTATTATTTTACAGTTATTTTCTAGTTATTTATTATATTCCATATTACTCAATCCTATAGAATAGCAGTAACTTTCAAGCGGATGGTATAAGTAACCATGATTTTGCAAGAGACAAAATAAGGAAGTCGAAGTGTCTTCATAGCGAATAGGTCACTATGAAAAGCATATACACATAGGTAATTTATAGAGGACTTTTGTAGAAGACCCTAAGGGGTTTCTCGCTAATGTTTATTAACTTTGATATTTATGTTGGTTGTGAAATATTTGGATGAATATATATGACATATATAATGTTTATGGAAGTGTTGTTATAGTGACTATCGCTATAACGGCACTTTGAAAATATCACTTTTCTTGAAAATCTTTGTATTGATCTCGTGCTTGGATTTTTACAAAACAAATATCTAGTTGCATTTTTGCACTTTTAGTGCAAAAGTGTGATGCTCGGAAAAAAGTTAGAAACCCTAAAACAAATGCCTTTGAAAGCTAGAAATGGATTTTTTTATCGATTTCACAAAAAGTCGGGTTTTAAATAAAATTAGATGTATTTATTTGATTTCAAAACCCTCGAAGTTTTGTTGAATATATACTAGATCCATAGTATGTTGTTCAAAAAATAAAATAAAGCATCCATACTTTGAAAATTTTTGGAAAAAATTGCATTTAAAAAGAGACCCATTTAAAAAAAATTCAATATTATTTAGCGATACATTTTACGACACTTTTATAATTTTTATAAAAATGGTTCTAACTTATTTTTCTCTTCTTGAGATTTAATATGGATATTTTTAACTTGTTTCCGATGGTTTAATGTATTTCATAAATGTTTTGTGATGTGAAAACCAAGCACAAGTTCGGTTTTTAAAAGTTTAGAAGTTTGATTCGGTTATTTAAAGGATAAGAAATTTAATTTCCATAAAAGATATCACTTATATGGAAAGGATTTAGTCAAATTATTAGAACTAAACGTCAAGGTATACAAACTCATTTCTATCTCGAAGATTATAAATGTCGTCAAGGCAAGGCTTAGAGGTAACACTACCTTAACTTACCCAGCTTCATTTTTAACCGAGGGATAGTACAAGTTTGAAATCAAAGAGTAGTGGAAAGGGCATTCAATTTAATTTCCATACACGATCGTTTTGATTTTTTCCAAGAAGTTATTTATTAACCATCAATTCTGCTAGCTTCTTTTTGTATCATCAATCTAAGATGATTTGTTGCTCATTTGAGCATTGATATCCTTTGTGGGAAATGACTAAAACCAAATAGCAAGTGGAAATCAAGCTATGTAATATTGCTCCCATTAGGGTATCTTCACATATACTCTAGATTGGATTCGGTGGTATACGCGCGGAGATGTGAATTACTCGAATACTCGGTAAGGTTGGCAGGGTCCGGATTGTACATTTTCTGAGAGGGTCACAGAGTATATGACTCTCTCAAGTATATTGTCTAGAGGTATACTTTTGTTAAAGGGGGCACACTATGACGACCCACCTCCTCGACCCTCGTAAATTGACACTAATACATCCTTAGGTATTCACATGCTGCAAATCCAAGCGCCAGAGAGGCAGATTATCATGGAATAAAAGAAAATTAAGACAGAACAGAATCTTACATGAATGGAATAACATATATTATTTCAATATATATATTTACAATGGAAATTATAAATACATTTATCATAGTCTATCTTATAAATCAACCTGGACAGTTATAAATCTCTGCCTTATAAATGTTAAATACAATCAGTAAACTAATGTAGCGGGAACGGAAATGGAGAACTATCTACGGGAACATCTTTAGCTTCAGACTTCAAGCTCTATCAAAATGCTCTAAGTTAAACCTAACTACTTGGCTGCCCAGAAAAAATAGGGCACCCAGATTTTAAGAGAAAAAGAAAATAAACTCTGATCCAGTCATAGGATTGGTGTGAGAAACTCAAAATACGGATATTTGAAAACAAAGGGTATCTCATAAGACCACGCCGCACATAAATACAGAACGGGTTTTTACCTTATGGTAACCAAAACATTTGCTACGCAAAATCTGGTAATTTTACATTTAATGACATTCTTTTGAAAACACTTTTTAAGTAAACATATATAATCTTAGCCGAAATTATTACATTGACTAAATTCTAGCATAATAGGTTCTACAATCAAGTCCGAAGGCACTTATTGGAGAATGGATTTCCATACAATAGCAGGTAAGGAACTACCTTCCATACAGTACATCTCTAGAGGGATGTACCGAGGATCAACACCTTTGAAACCTCTGCACCTGGCAAGGCCAGCCTACCCGTAGACCCATCTGGTGGCAGATAGACCCGAATATGACATATCCCGACCTATCCGAGAGATCTCTTAGCATACACAACATACCCGATATATAGAGGGCAATCTAGAAAGGTGATGACCATACCCTAATGGTCGTGAATCACATAGCCTTATGGCATGCTCTGTTTAAGCCATTTTCAGGTGATGAGGTTCGAGGTATCGATTACCTTTCACATAGCACATAGCACATTCCACTTTGAATGCCACATTGCCAATTCTATCACACACTATTGATTTTCACAAATGCACAACCTCTGAGCTCGTATATCTCTAAGAAGGGTGTTAAGTATAGAAGAGTTACCTCCTACACTACCAAACAGATGTAGGTTTGTAAAAATCAATGTGCGTTCCTTTTAGAAATGCAATGTTAAACATTCATCCATACAAGTTTCTAGAAATAGGACAAAACGAAGGAACTCTCCTACTACATTAAGTCAGGAATCATCCCTAGGATAAGTAGCGATCAGCCCTTGCATAGAAATTATATGATATAGGAATTTTCCCCCGAGGCCCTTCATTTCATTTATTATCATTCCATATCTTCTGTTCAAACTCGTAAATTGGTTCGAAGTGGTCTCCGGATAGGACTCATCTAAATCCGACCACTGTTCCTTCGAACCATTCATCAATAAAAAGATGTTAAGTAAATAGGTACTTATCATTAGATTAATTACTTTCTCTTTATCAAAAAACATCCTCTAGAGATATACATCTTTTAATCATTTCTTTTTGGTATATACGGAACCATTAAACCTCTCTTTAACATTGGAACTACCAAACCAAAATCATTTCTCATAAATTACATTGCAAAACCTTATTGAGTAAAAATAAGGATCTATAGAAATTATACTAATTCTACACAACATCAATTTTCGTATTAAACCTTTACTATTCGTCGAATAACGGTGAAATCACTTTTAAATTCACATGAATAGTATGGTTTTCCTCCTTGGAATTTAATACCAATTATAAGAAGATTATTTCCATACAATCCAAGTTGTTTAAATTTGGAAAATTGAATCTTTTATACTTGTCTGGTTTCGGACATTTCGACCTTATTTATTCCTCGTCCAAGAAAGAGGCCAGGTGAGCCAAGGCCCTGGTTTCTCCTGAACATCTCCTTAGTTTAAGCACCTCACATCCGGATCTCACAAACAGAAAAATCCGGTCTACTCGTTGGATTTTAGAGCCAAGATTAAATCATATAATTTTAACAGTTTTTCTTTAAATCATTTATTTAAACTCTTTAAAATAAATTATAAAACCTCCAAATCATCTTTAAAATACTTAATTATTTATTCGAAAACATTTATAAAATGTTTGGAAAAGAATACTTAAGTTTAAAGCCATATTTCAAAGTTATTAAAAGTCCGCAAAAAGTGCTGTGAATAATGCTACGAATAGTGTTTTCAAAGCTTATTTGATCAAACAACTTTTCTATCATTTAGAAATCCATTTTTATAACTCAAATCTCTTTTAAAACATTTTAAAATATTTATAGAATTTATTCCATATTTTTAAAGAACTAAAAATATCACTTTTAAAAAATTTATCGCTTTGGTTTTCGAATTGCCAAACCGCGACTATTTTGATAACTTGATTTGCTCATATTTCAAAATCTACTAAGCAAAATCTCGATCGTTTTCTTTTGTTTGAAAACTATGATTATAAGAGTTGGGAAAATTTTTATTACAAAGAATTCCGACTCTGAATCCTTCGCTTAAATGGATTTAACTTTCTACGATGCGAAATCGCGAACTGCCTTTACGCGACGCGCCTACTTTTGACTCAATTTTCATATTCTTTCCAAACTTTGTCAAAATACTTTTAAATGTTTATAAAACATTTCTAAATCATTTTAAACCATTTTAAAGAGGTTTAACAATCTTATATACACCATTTCATTTATTTAAGGAAAGTGATTTCCATTGTGATATTCGACGTGTATTAAATGTGAATTATTTACACATCCAAACAAACATATTATCATATCCAAACATGATTCACAATTATCACAACCAAGTATACCCAAACATATATATCATCTAATCTAATATATCATAATGTAAATAGAGTTTCTCACCTTCATTGGTTTCTATTACGAAAATTTTCTATAGCTTCGCTACAATCGAATCAAAGCCTACGGAATCCAGCCTTGGACCTTCAAAAGGGCTTAGCCTATGCTTTCAAATGGAAGTAGGCGCGACCTCTTTGGTAGGAGGTGGTGGCCGTAGGTTTTGAGTGAGGGAAGGAGTGGATTTGAGCTTGTTTTTAAGTGGATGGCAAATGTATATATACTTATATAAATTTATTTTCTTTTTGCTAATTTTTTTCTTCATAATTTTCCTAAGTAGAGAAGCCATTATAGAGGAGTATAAGAAGATGAAGAAGCTTAGGAATTTATGAATAAATAAACTGAAGATGGGTGGTGTATTATGGAAAAAAAGTGAAAAAAATATCATGATATTTATGTGCACACACATCACTATTTCATCACCACCACACCCTCTTCCTTTATCACTATGCATGGTCGAACACTCCCCCAATGTGGCTCCATGTATGTGAGTCGATGTGTGTAAGAGTGAAGTGAATTTTGCTTTTTAAGTGTGAAAATATCTTAGATATTTTTGTAATATATATATATAAGTGCATATGAATATTTGTATGTACATATATGTTCATGTATATATTAGGATGTGCATGTGTATGTTATATATGTGCATAAGACATATAAACAAGGTTGCAACAACTTTCGTTCGTCAAACCGTTGAAAATCGAAAAGTCGATTCTCGATCACATTTTCACTTATAAATTAATCTACATATAAATGTAAACAAAAATTCGAAAACTAATTTCCCATCATTATTAATTAATTAAAATGATCTCATTTGAATATAAATTAATATTAAATACTTGTTTATAGAAAGTGCTACTGTATCGATAAAGCGATGTCAACTTTCCTTATAATTTCAAGTCAAATGTATCTTTATAAAACTATTATAAATGATTTATTATCACTTCATAACTAATTAAAATGAATTATAATCATTTAAAATCAATTACTTGAATAGTTATAATGATTTTAAATCATTAAATCTCAATGTAAATTCATAAATCAATTATTAAATATGATGCCATTATTGATGTGTCATAATTACATTTTAAAATAAAATAAATAATTTTATTTCATATTCCTATTTAAACGGACAAATAAGTGTATGTATCTAGCTCCTTGCGCGACTTCTGATAATTATAGAGCTGTTTATTGATAAAACGGTTTTCGGTCATTTTATCGATATTTTTCCAAAGTTTATATTCTTGTTAATACTTATTCAAAACAAGATTACCATCACTATTTATTATTCAGGACATCATAATCTATGTTAAAAATCTTATATTTGAATATTTTCAAATTTTATCAAATTGATAAATTTGCGGGTCGTTACAGACTTCCCTTCTTAAAGGAATTTTGTCCTCGAAATTACAATGCAAAAACCAAAGGTGTTTGCCCAAAATATTTATTTTTAAACTTACACTTATATAAAGTATATTGATTATACGTATGTAATATCTGATTCGATCTACTATTTGAATATACAACTTTTACTTCCGAACTAGTATTGATCCCCCGATCCTCTAGTGCGGACTCCAATCAAACTCAAGAACTTCTATTTTTCTTGAATAGCTCTCAACTATGATAGAAAATATAATGAACCGACTACAAATCCTCATTAATGTTTGCCTTAAAGCATCGAGTGATAAATCCTTTATGTATATCAAAATCCTATATTCAATTCTTTAGGCCAAATTTTTGTTACGAAATAATTTATATGAAATGCATATACTTTTTATCTTTTCCAAAATATTTAGAAAATCTTGGTTTAAGTTTTTAAACATTTCATAAAGATATAGTTTTGTTCTTATGAAATTTTTTTAAGTGGTTTGCGTATTTACATTTGAACAAAGTCATAAACAAAGGACATAATTATATTATACATTTTTAATATTTTACATTCATCCTTATTTTACACACATCATTTCTCCTTACATACTTAAACCATTCTTGAGTCCTGGGTTTTCATAATACTGATACAAACATAACTACCTTACAAGCCATACATATATATATATATATGCTACCACATAATATGAATACTAAATAGGTGTTTCTAAGTCTTCCAATCTCACATCATGATCACCCCTCCGGGTTTGATGTTGACGGTCCATTTCCTTATCCAAAATCAAACAAGACTTCTCCATCATCATCACTATCATCTTGTTCATTATCAGCTTCATTTTTGTCCTCAATCTATGGTATTACATCCACTTCATATGGTAGTCAGGGTTGGTTCCATGGCACATGCCTAAGTCCGGCTGGCACTTCTTATATAACCTCTCCTTCTTCTACTTCTTCTAAACCTTGCACTTCTTCTTCCTCGGGATCCTCAAATTCTTCCTTCGGATCCACATATTCTTCACCTTCATCCTCCATGTTGTCCCAATGAATAGGGGAATCTGACGACTCCTCGTGCCAAATAATATGGTCACCGTTCATCTCCCATATGGCGTTACTGTCTCTACTGTTGTTGTTTGATTCATGGGATAACATAGTGTTGGTTCCACTTTAGGTTCAGGTTCTTCTTCAATCTACTCCTCCTTAAGAATTTCTTCATCGGGTTCAAGTTCTGAAATTACTGGGTTAGTGAACCACATTCCTTCTTAGGCCTGGGGGTTCTTTTTGTCACTAGGCACTATAATAAGTTTTGGAGTCGAAGGAGATATAGGCATTTCGGCTATAAGGTAACCATCTTTATCTAGTCGGGTGTATGGATGTAATTCTCCTTTAATAATGGGCATAATATTGCTAAGTGGTCATTTCCCGGGTTCTTCCTCATCACTTGAAAGAATGATTAGATCATTCTTCTCACCCCAATTTGCTCTTGAGGTCTCTCCCTTCCAATACTTTCTCCTGTAGCTTGAGGGTTTCTACAATTATCAACAACAAACGCTTAGATACTAAGTATTTTAATTGTCTTAACTAAACTAATGCTAGGTTATAAACCTAAGTTTATCCCAAAATAAATACATTTTAACTGTGCAATGTTAAGGGTGATAGTTTGCTAAGCACATAATATTGTTTCCCCCAAACCAATACTTAGAAAATTTTCAAATAAAATCCTTTCAAAATTCTCTTCCCAAAAACCCTTTTTACATAAAAGTTCTCATTGTCCATATCCTTTTCCAAAGGTATTACTCTTAAACATCTTGTCAAAGTGTGAAATTCTAATCACAAGATGTTTATACTTAGATTTTACTAATCTTGATTTCAAACTATCATTCAAGTTATAGCATATCTAACTATATATTTTTTCAAAATATATTCTTTATATTCAAAATATAATCCTAGATAAAATTATTTCATTTACCATATTTTTATAAAACAATAATCATTTGTATATCATTAATAAATACGTGCTTTATATAATATACTTTCAACTCATTATAGGGTATTACTAACCATATCTCTAATGAGTTACTCATCATGGGGTATTGCTAACCCTATCTCTGATGAGACTTTACCTCTACCAGGCTCAGGTTTTTGCTCAACCTAAGCTCTGATACCAAATGTGATGACCCAACTCCTCAACCCTCAAAAATCGACACTAATACATCCTCGGTGTTCACATGCCGCAAATCCAAATGCCAAAGAGGTAGATTATCATGGAGTAAAAGAAAATAAAGACAGAACAAAATCTTACACGAATGGAATAACATATATTATTTCAATATATATATATATATATATTTACAATGGAAATTTTAAATACATCTATCAGAGTCTATCTTATAAATCAGCCTGGACAGTTATAAATCTATGTCCTTATAAATGTTGAATACAATCGGTAAACAATGCAACGGGAATAGAAGTGGAGAACTATTTACTGGAACATCTTCAGCTCCAGGCTTCAAGCTGCATCAAATGCTCCAAGTTAAACCTGACTACTTGGCTTCCCGGAGAAAATAGGGCACCTAGAGTTTAAGAGAAAAGGAAAATAAACTCTGGGTCAGTCATGGGACAGGTGTGAGAAACTCAAAATATGGATATTTGAAAACAAAGGTATCTCATAAGACCACGCCACATATAAATACGGAATGGGTTTTTACCTTATGATAACCAAAACATTTACTACACAAAATCTGGTAATATTATTTTTAATGACATTCTTTTGAAATCACTTTTCAAGTAAACTTATATAATCTTAGCTGAAATTGTTACAGTGATTAAATTCCAGCATAATAGGTTCTACAATCAATTCCGTAGGCATTTATTGAAGAATGGATTTCCATACAATGGCAGGTAAGGAACTACCTTCCATATAGTACATTTTAGAGGGATGTACCGAGGAACCCAAATAGTTGCGAACCACATAGCCTTACGGCATGCCATGGTTAAGCCATTTTCGAGCGATGAGGCCCGGGGTAACAATTACCTTTTACATAACAGATCTACTTTGAATGTCACATTTCCAATTCCATCATACACTATTAATTTCCATAAATGTACAACCTCTGAGCTTGTATGTCTCAAAGAAGCGTGTTAAGTATAAGAGAGTTACCTCCTACACTACCAAACAGATGTACGTTTGTAAAAAACAATGTACATACAAGTTGTCCAGGAATAGGACAAACTGAAGGAACTCTCCTACTACATCCTGTCGAGAATCATCTCTAGGATTAATAGCAAGCAGCCCTTGCATCGAAGATCAAATGACGATACTACTGTCACATATATATGATATGGGAATTTCAAAGGGTCAGTGACAATAGCCCTTAATTCTATTTATTATCATTCCATATCTTCTGTTCGAACTCGTAAATTGGTTCGAAGTGGGCTCTGGATAGGAATCCCCCAAATGGAACCCCGGTTCCTTCGAACCAATCATCGATAAAAAGATGTTAAGTAAATAGGTACTTATCATTTGATTAATAACTTTCTCTTTATCAAAAAAATATCTTCTAGAGATATATATCTTTTAAACATTTCTTTCCTGTATATACAGAATCATCAAACCTCTCTTTAACTTTGGAAATACCAAACCAAAATTATTTCTCATAAATCATATTGCAAAACCTTATTGAGTAAAAGAAAGGTCTATAGAAATTATACTAATTCCACTCAACATCAATTTCCATTTTTAACTTTTACTATCCATCGAATAACGGTGAAATCACCTTTTAAATTCACATGGATAGTATGGTTCCCTCCCCGGTATTTAATACCAAGTTTAAGAAGATTATTTCTATACAATCCAAGTTGTTTAAATTTGGAAAATTGAATCTTTTATACTTATCTCATTTTCGACATTTCAACCTTATCTATTCCTCGCCTAGGAAAGAGGCTAGGTGAGCCAGGACACTGGTTTCTCTTGAACATCTCCTTAGTTTAAGCACCTCACATTTAGATCTCACGAATAGAAAAATCCAGTCTACTAATTAGCTTTTAGAGCCAAGATTAAATCACTTAATTTTAACAGTTTTTCTTTAAATAATTTATTTAAACTCTTTAAAATAAATTATAATACCTCCAAATCATCTTTAAAACACTTAATTATTTATCTTAAAACATTTATAAAAGATTTGGGAATGAATACTTAAGTTTAAAGCTATTATCCGGCATTTTAGCCCGGCTATATTGAACTAATTACACGAGTTAGATCCGACTGCCATCAAGGCCAATGATTCCAGAATGATGATTGTAAAGCCCGAAAAAAGTACATATGGTTATATGAAGTCAGAATTGAACAGAATTGATAAATATGTGACGTTGGATGCTCAAAGCATGGAATATGGCTCAACGAATGGAAGGGTTCGGCATAGATTGGCACATTAGGAGGGATCAGCAGGCATTACTAAAGAGGGGTCGGCGTGCATCAAAGTTCAAGTGCATTCATGCATACAACAATCAATATCTCAAGATCTACAAGCCCAAAGCATATGAAATTTGGAGGGCAAGGCATATGGACCCTACGGAAACTACCCTTTGGATCGCACGTCACAAGGAGAACATTAGAGGGATCGGAAAGCATCCCTTGGAAGGGATCAACAGAGAGCAGTGCACAAGTAATATCAAATAAAAGATCAATCAATAAATTGAGTTCCAATGGTCCAAATGACATGAAAATTGGAGGCTAAACATATTTTAGCATGGAGAAGCCACCATAGGGATCGCTGCCCAAAAATGACCAATGAAGAGATCGGTACCGATCCCTCCACATTGGGAATTGGGCCAGCGATCCCTCTAGTGGGCCCATGTGGATTAGAAAGTCCTTTAGCTAAAGTTTTAGGGAGATTTGTGGTCGTCTTCACCTATAAATACTGGCCTAATGGGTCATTCCAAGGATCTTTACGCTGCTTATTACTCTAGACTCCATTGTAATCAAGTGTTTCCTATTTTCTACTACTGTATCCATATTTATAAATGATTAATAAAGGATAATCTTCAAAGTGGACGTAGGCATACAACGTCGAACCACTATAAATCTTTATGTCTCCGATTATTGCTTTTTATCTGTTATTAGTTTAATCATCTCCACAGTTTGATTTAATTTTTCTTCACTTACTTCCCTACAAAAATCTATTCTTGGGTGTTTGTGATCAATTTAGTTGCAAACATTTTGGTGCTTTCACGAAGAACTTTGATTCTCAGCTTGCTAGGATCCCTTTATTGCTACTGGATTGGCTAAATCCCCAAAGGAGATCTGCAGTTATCTTCAAGAAGTTGCTAATACTGCTCAGATTTGTAGAAATCTAAGCAAGGCAATTAATAATGGTGTGACATACTAGATCTACTTCTCAGAACGTGGAAGGAAATGAGAATACTAGCATTCAACAAGGAGACCAAAGCAATCAACCAACAAATGTGAATGCTGACCCGATTAAAGTTTAGAATCCCACTAATTCTATTACAAGAGCTGAATTTCATAATTTAATGAGAGAGCTGATGGAGAGCCGTCGATAACTAAACCAACAAATTCAAACCAATATCAACTTGATGAACTAAATCAATCAACAGTGGTGGGGGAAAGCTAGGAGGGAACCCACTCCTTACTTGGCATCGGAAAGTTCTAGCTCATCGGACGAATATCATAGGCATAGGCGTTGCAGGATAGAAGAATATCACGCAGAAACTTCAGAGCGTCACCTGGTAGACCATCGTGGTCTGTAAGGACCGATCCGTGCCGATCCCTTCATTGGGATCGATACCGATCCCTCCTCAAGAGGAGGGATTCCTCCCATACATCTTGGGAATCGAGGTGGAACTATTTCTGCTAGCTTGAATGATGGAGTTCAATTGAACGCTGACCAAGAACCTCCCCGGAATGATGACGCAATGAATGTACAAGATGCGCATCAGGAAGATGGTGAACTAAGAAGGTGTGAAACGGCCCATAAACATTGACTGGATCGTTCATGTAAGGTGGAGCATGATCACCGATTGGCACCAACCATTCAAACGTCGGTCTTATCAGTAATGGTTAGACAGTTGCTGAGTGAGAGCCAGGGCTTGACTAATGATGACTGGGGAATTTCAAGAATCCATGCCCCATTTACTGATAATGTTTTACATGCGTAATATTCGAGGAGGTTCAACATGCCATCAATGCCCCCCTACGAGAGAAAGACCGACCCTAGGCAACATATTATGAGGTATGAATGGCTGATGGATTCTGTGTGAGCTGATGATGCGACTAAGTATAGATGCTTTCCCATAACTCTATCTAGAATAGCGACGATGTGGTTCATGAGACTACCCTCACGATCAATTTCTAGATTCGATGATTTGGCAACAAAGTTTGTGGAGCAGTTTCGGATGCACGCGACTCATCCCAAAGATGTGATGTCCCTTTCTAGTGTGATTCAGGCTCCAGGACAGTTGTTGAAAGATTATTTGAAGAGATTTCATACAACTATTACAGAGGTTAGTAATCTGAATGATCATGCGATATTCATGGCCGTGACGAGAGGGATTGATCCAGAGTCTGATTTTGGTGATTGGTTAGCCGGTAAGCCACCCATAATGTTGGAGCACTTTTACGCAAAGGTGGCTCGGTATTTAGGAAAGGAGGAAGCTAGGTCCTCCAAAAAAAGAATGCTATGGGACTAAGTGAGAGGGAGTACAAAGTAACATTGAAATAAAATAGTCTGCTAATAGTTCTGGAAAAGTCTAAGTGAATGTCCAGAATAAACCAAATCAGCAAAAGAGAGGTGGAGATAGGAATCATGAATGAAAAAGGGATTCTAGGCTTCAAAAACCTAGGACTTCGATGTATAATACTTACATGGTATTGAATATGTCCTTGGAGAATATCTATCTGTCTACTTGCAATACCATGCAATATAGGAAGCCACCTCTAAAAGGATCAACAGAGAAGCAGAAACATACCGGGAATTATTATCGGTTTCATGAGTGTTATGGGCACCATACAAATGAATGCTGGTATCTCTAGGATGTTATAAAAATGTTGATTCAAGAAAGGAAATTACAATAGTTTGTGAAAGCCTCGCAGGATGGCGGGCAAGGGACATTTGACCCCAACCGAGGATAAGCGCCACGTTGGGCTTAGGAGCCTGTGTGGACTGGTGGAAGACTGGTGATAAATACGATAGTCGGAGGACCGCACCCCACAGATAAGAGTTGGCAAGAGATGAAGCGTTATGCTAGCGCGATTAGGCATGTGGATATTGAATGCTGTTCGAATACGGAAGATGGAGCTCTGGCAAACCAGCAACGTACGACGGCGAATGATATTGTGTTTAGGAATAGAGATGCAGATAAGATAGAGACTCCAACAATCGACCCAATGGTCATTTCGGCCATGATTGGCCCTGCTTTGGTAAGAAGGATATTGGTTAATTGTGGAAGTTCAGCAAATATAATTTTCAAAAAAGCTTATGATCAGATGGGGATGGAAGCCAAAGATTAAAATCGTCTAAAACTCGTATACACGATTTTAACAGCGTTGCAACTGAAGCTGTTGGTTATGTGGAATTATTGTAGAGTTAGGAGAAGGTGAACGAAGAAGAGTAAGGATCTTGCCGTTTGTTGTTTTGGATGTTGACTCTCCATACAACGTTTTTCAGCATCGACCGGCCCTAGCTGAACTCCGGGCAACTCTTGCCTCATGGTGTATGACTTTGAAGTTTTCGACAGATAATGGTGTTGGAGTTGTTCATGGCTATCAGGCGATCAGACATGCCTTTTATGTAGCTAAGTTGAGGGATGCTCAGTGCAAAGAAAAAGGTCAGGGTGAAGACAAGACTGTCCGCATCCAAGCTACCGAAGATTGACAACTAGCGCATGAGCCTTGGCTCGGGCGCCATAGCCGGTTCTATAGAGATATAGATCTGAGAGATGATAAAGAGGAGCCCAAAGAGGCCAAGGTTGCACCGGTTGAGCTGACAATTGATATCACGGTCAGCCACGATGACCCATCACGAGTCCTAAAAATTGGATCACAGCTCAGCCCACCGATGATGAAAGAACTTGTTGGTTTTCTTAGAGCGAATCTAGACGTTTTCGCTTGAACTCACTTCGACATGTGTGGAATCTCGCCTGCTATTGCGAGCCATGCATTAAATATCGACCTGAGGCATGTCGCGATGAAGCATAAAAGACGTAGCATGGATCTGGAGAGATCTACCACTCTCAAAAAGGAGGTGGATAGACTAAAAGACAATGGGTTTATCCACGATGCCCTCTACCCTAAATGGGTATCTAATCCTGTACTTATGAAAAAAGCGAATGGGAAGTGGAGAACATGCATTCATTATTTAGCTTTGAACAAGGCATTTCCAAAAGACAGTTTTCCCCTTCCAAGGATCAACCAGCTGGTGGATTCAACCGCGGGACACGAATTTCTATCTTTCATGGATGCATACCTCGGGATATAACCAAATCCCGATGCATATCCCCGATCAGGAGCACACCAGTTTCATTACCGACGTTGGATTGTATTGCTATGTAGAAATGCCAATTGGATTTAAGAATGCAGGAGCTACTTATCAGCACTTAGTCAATGGGATGTTTAAAGATCAGATTGGAAAAACAATGGAAGTGTATGTGGATGATATGCTCGTGAAGTCATGACGATCAAGCGACCACATTAGAGACTTGGCAGAAATGTTGGACATCCTTTGACGTTACAAGATGAAAGTCAATCCTTTGAAATGATCTTTTTGTGTTGCATCAGGGAAATTCTGTAGAAAATGCGGATTATAGATCTTAAGACAGAATTAACACTAGAGAGGGGGTGAATAGTGTTTAATTAATTTTATGAATCTTTTTGAAATCTTTTCAAATTAAATCCAAACAGATGCAATTTACAAACACATCAATCATAGAATTAGACATAGATGCAAATAGTAAATAAAAGCAGTAAAGGAAAGAACACACCTGAATTTTATACTGGTTCGGACTTACCCTACATCCAATCCTACATAATTTCTTGTGCAGATTTCTTTTCAAATATAATGTTGATATTACAACCTTGATTTCAAGGCCACGAGATACACCCTCCTATCTCCGAGTCTAGGGCAAACTCTCTTGATTTAACCAGGCTACAAGATCACCTAATTGATTTACGGGCTACAATCACACCCAATTGATTTACGGGCCACAATCACACCGTTTCCAATCACACTTTGATAGAGAGAGACTCGATACACTTCGATCTTTGATTACAAATGATCCTATAACTCTGAATAGCACTGAGATATTTGAGAGAGAGTGGCAGAGAATCAAACTAGTGACGATCGAGTTTGATTCACTTAGGATTTCGGCAGAGTCTTGTTAAGAATGTTTGAAAATAAGAATGGAAGAGAAAGAGGAGAGAAAACAAAGAAAACTTGTGTAAAATTTCTTTGAAAACTACTGGTATATATAAAATAATAACGGTCATTTCCATTCGTGAAAGGTTATGACGAATAGACACTTCTTTTGAAAATTTGAATTTTAAATTCTACGGCTACCATGTCGACATGGAGGGTAGGGGCATGTCGACATCCCCTAGTATATTTTGAAAATTAATTTTTGTTCTAAAAGAGATTTTCTTTCTAAAGTTTGTCGAAACTATCTTAGAACTTTGTAAAGTATTTTGAATATACTTTATGATTATAAAAACCTTTGGAAAGTGATCTTACGAAAAATAAAAGTAATAAAAACTAAATATATAAATATTTTGAGATCAAAGCTAAAACATTAAAACCAGGAGATAGTTTTAAAACAAGAAATGATTTTGAAATTAATATGATTAAAAATAGTTTTTGAATTAAGGCTAAAATATTTAAATAGAGAGAGATGTCTTTTTAAAAGATAGTTTTGAAAAAATCTAAAAATAAGTCATTTTGAAAATTTCGTGGATTCCATTCCACTAGAGAAGGTCGTGGGTTCCATCCCACTATTAAAGCGAGAAAGTAGATTCCATTCCATAATTAAAATGCAAATAAAGATTTAAGTGCTATTATGAAGTTTCAACATAAATCTAGACTCTATTACTTATCTCGATATCTTGAACTCTTGATACTCATGAGTCTTCAGTCTTGATTCGTCAGTCTTGAATCTCTATACTGTACAGTCTTCATTCTCACTACATGCATATATATACCCTGCATATACATATATATCAAGACAAAGATATTAGAATTTATATTTTTAACAAGTACTAAGGTTGTTGTCATCAAAACCATCATCTCAGGAACTAAAAATCTCCCCCTTTTTGATGATGACAACCTATGTTTATAAAATATACTCTACCAAACTCTGATTCTACTCTGACTCCTACTTATTCCAACAACTCCCCCTTAATCTACTAACTCCCCCTTAATCTAAGCCTAACTATCCTATTTTATAATTCTCCTCCTTTTTCATCAACAAAAACTAAGCCTAAACTACATAACTCCCCCTTAAACTAATACTATGGAACTAAATGTTAATAACGAAGTATAATAAGCGAAACATAAATCTAGTTTTATTATATATGATGTTACATTACACATATATATGAAACATAGACACAAATATATATGTTACTATATCTATATTATATATCTTAGTTATAGAACAAATTCCAAGTTCTCTTCTTAATTTAGTAAAGGTTGATTGATTCAAGGGTTTGGTCAGAATACCAGCTATTTGATTCTCAGTGTTGATAAATTCAAGAGAGATGATCTCTTTACTAATATTATCTCTGAGTAAATGATGTCTGATATCAATATGTTTGGTTCAGGCATGATGAGTAGGATTTTTGGATAAATTTATTGCACTTGTATTGTCACAATAAATTGGTGATTTTGAAATATTTAATCCAAAATCCTTTAGGATCTGTTGCATATAGATAACTTGTGAACAAGCCAAAGCAGCAGAGATATATTCTGCTTCAGTTGTTGATAGTGAGACAGTATTTTGCTTTTTACTAAACTAGGAAACCATAGACTGTCCTAAAAAGTGACAAGTTCCACTTGTACTTTTTCAATCGGATTTACAACCAGCATAGTCAGCATCACAATATGAGATTAAATCAAATGAATTATTTTTAGGGTAAAATAGGCCATAGTCTAAAGTGTGTTTAACATATCTTAGGATACATTTAACAGCTTTTAAATGGGTTTATTTGGGTTGAGATTGGTATCTTGCACAGAGACAGACACTATGCATGATATCAAGCCTACTCGTAGTTATATAGAGTAGCGATCCAATCATTCCGCTGTATAGTTTTTTATCAACATCTTTTGACATGTCTTCTTTATTCAAGGCTTCATTGGTTGCCATAGGAGTGGGTTTTCCACTCACAGTGGTCATACCAAACTTACTAACTAGATCCCTAGCATACTTTTCTTGACTAATGAAAATACCACTATCTAATTGTTTTATTTGCAATCCTAAAAAGAAAGTAAGTTCACCCATATAACTCATCTCAAACTCTTTTGTCATTATTTCAGAAAACTCTTTGTTCATTTCATTGTTTGTTGATCCAAAAATTATATCATATACATAAATATGTACTAATTGGATATCATTTTTGTTTCTTTAATAAAAAAAGTATTATCTACTTTACCAATTTCAAAATTTGATTGTAATAGGTAAGATCTTAGTCTGTCATACCGGGCTCTAAGAGCTTGTTTCAGACCATATAAAGCTTTCTTTAATTTGTAAACATGATTTGGAAACTTTTCTTCTTCAAAAAGTGGAGGTTGTTTAACATAAACATCCTCTTTAACAAAACCATTTAAAAGGCACTTTTGACATCCATTTGAAATAATTTGAAATTGTTGTGATTTGCGAAAGCAAGTAGAATTCTAATGGCTTCTAATCTTGCTACGAGTGCAAAGGTTTCATCATAGTCTATTCCTTCTTCTTGACAATAACCTTGCACGACTAACCAAGCTTTATTTCTAACGACCTCACCTTGTTCATTCATTTTATTTTTATAAACCCATTTAGTTCCTATTATAGTTTTGTCCTCAGGTTTAGGAACAAGTTCCCATACATCATTTCTAGTGAATTAATTCAGTTCTTCTTGCATAGCAAGAATCCACGAATCATCAAATGATGCTTCCTTTGGATTTTTGGGTTCAATAGTTGATATAAAAGCCACATTACTCATCTTGTTTAGTTGATTTCTAGTTCTAACAACAGATTCAATATTTCCTAGTATATTTTCTATAGGAAAATCTTTTAAAAGCCTGATCCTTTTATTAGGATGAACAGTTTCACAATTTGTTTCATTTGATTCATTATTTAAAGTAACAAAATAATCTTCATCATTTATTTGAATAAAATCTTTGAAATTTTCATCAAAAGATACATGCATTGTTTCTTCAATGGTTTTAGTTTTTAAATTAAAAACTCTGTATGCTTTACTTCTATTAGAATATCCGATAAAGATTCCTTTGTCGGATTTAGGATCAAATTTATCCAAATTTTCCTTTGTATTTAGAATAAAGCAATTACTTCCAAAAACTTTAAAATAAGATACCTTTGGTTTCTTATTGAAAAGAAGTTCATATGGTGTTTTATTGGTTAGAGGTCTAATTAAAATCCTATTCAAAATGTAACATGTTGTAGCGACTGCTTCAGCCTAAAAATTTCTTAGTAATTTACTATTTGAAAGCATAGTTCTTGCACACTCTTGAATTGTCCTATTTTTACGCTCTACCACTCCATTTTGTTGTGGAGTTCTTGGAAAATAAAAATTATGAGTTATTCCTTTTTATTACAGAAATTCTCAAAATTTTCATTTTCAAATTCTCCACCATGATCGCTACGAATAGTTTTGATTTTTAAAGAAAGTTGATTTTGAATTCTTTTTGCAAAAGTTTTAAATAAATCAAAAGCATCACTTTTATGTTTTAGGTAAATCTAGAATTATCATCTACAATTACAAAAACATATTTACTGTGATTTATGGACTGAATTTGAGATGGACCAAACAGATCTAAATGAAGTAACTCAAGAGGTTTTGAAGTTGAAATCATATCTTTCAATTTAAATGAACTCTTTCTAAGTTTTCCTAATTGACAAGCATCACATATACTATCTACTTTAAAATCCATTTTAGGGAGACCTCTTACTAGATCAAGTTTTGAAAGTCTAGATAACAGTTCGAAATTCAAATGCCCAAATCTTTTATGTCAAATCCAAGGGTCACTTGTATTAGCCAAAAGACATAGGTTATCATTTGAGATTTTCATACTGAGAATATAAATATTTTTCTTCCTAATTCCTTTAAAGATAATATCTGATTTATTATCTTCGAATGTGACATTTATCCTTTTCAAATTTACTTTTGTAGCCCTTGTCACATAGTTGACTTATGCTAAGTAAGTTGTGTTTTAGATTCCTAACTAACAGAACATCAGAAATAGTAGGAGTTTTTGAGTTATCGACATTGCCGATGCCAATCACATATCCTTTTGAATTGTCTTCAAAGTTGACCATTCCTCCATCTTCATAAATTATGTCATTCAATATCTCCGGATTACCAGTCATGTGTCTTGAACATGTACTATCAAGTATCCGTTTTTTTTCTTGATTTGCACCATTTGTCCATTGAGTGTTAATTCTTCAAAAGCCATATAACACATCTGTTCCTGCACAACACACCAATTCAGTAGATAACTTGATTTTCTATAATAACAATATGCAGACTTATGAGACAATGATGATTTGGTTAGTTTTGAACTAGTGTTACAGAATCTCCAAAAATTGCCATTTTAAACTTTTTCAAAATTCATATTATGATACTTTGAAAACCAATGCTCTGATACCATATGTATGAAATGCGGATTACGGATCTTAAGGCAGAATTAACACTAGAGGGGAGGTGAATAGTGTTTAAACCTTTTCAAATTAAATCCAAATAGATGCAATTCACAAACATAGAAACAATCCCAGAATCGGACACAGATGCAAATAGTAAATAAAGGCAGTAAAGGAAAGAACACACCGGAATTTTATACTGGTTCGGAGTTACCCTACATCCGGTCCCACGTAATTTCTTGTGCAGATTTCTTTTCAAATATAATATCGATATTACAACCTCGATTTCAAGGCCACGTGATACACCCTCTTGTCTCCGAGTCCAGGGCAAACTCTCTTGATTTAACCAGGCTACAAGATCACCTAATTGATCTATTGGCTACAATCACACCCAATTGATTTACGGGCCACAATCACACCATTTCCAATCACACTTTGATAGAGAGAGACTCGATACACTTCGATCTTTGATTACAAATGATCCTATAACTCTGAATAGCACTGAGATCTTTGAGAGAGAGTGGTAGAGAATCAAACTAGAGATGTCGAGTTTGATTCACTTAGGATTTCGGTAGAGTCTTGTTAAGAATGTTTGAAAATAAGAATGGAAGAGAAAGAGGAGAGAAAACAAAGAAAACTTGTGTAAAAATTCGTTGAAAACTACTGGTATATATAAAATAATAACGGTTATGTCCATTCGTGAAAGGTTATGACGAATAGACACTTCTTTTGAAAATTTGAATTTTAAATTCTACGGCTACCATGTCGACATGGGGGGTAGGGGCATGTCGACATCCCCTAGTATATTTTGAAAATTGATTTTTGTTTTAAAAGAGATTTTCTTTCTAAAGTTTGTCGAAACTATCTTAGAACTTTGTAAACTATTTTGAATATACTTTATGATTATAAAAACCTTTGGAAAGTGATCTTACGAAATATAAAAGTAATAAAAACTAAATATATAAATATTTTGAGATTAAAGCTAAAACATTAAAACCAGGAGATAGTTATAAAACAAGAAATGATTTTGAAATTAATATGATTAAAAATAGTTTTTGAATTAAGGCTAACATATTTAAATAGAGAGAGATGTCTTTTTAAAAGATAGTTTTGAAAAATCTAACAATAAGTCATTTTGAAAATTTCATGGATTCCATTCCACTAGAGAAGGTCGTGGGTTCCATCCCACTAAAGAGATTGTGGGTTCCATCCTACTATTAAAGCGAGAAGGTGGATTCCATTCCATAATTAAAATCTGAATAAAGATTTAAGTGTTATTATGAAGTTTTAACATAACTAGACTCTATTACTTATCTTGATATCTTGAACTCTTGATACTCATGAGTCGTCTTGATTCATCGGTCTTGAATCTCTATACTGTACAGTCTTCATTCTCACTACCTGCATATATATACCTTGCATATACATATATATCTAGACAAAGATATTAATATTTATATTTTATAACAAGTCCTAAGGTTGTTGTCATCAAAACCATCATCTCGGGAACTAACAAATTCTTGGGCTTTATTGTTAATGCCCATGGAATAGAAGCTAATCCCGAGAAGATTCAGGCTATTTGTGATACCCAAGTGCCAAGGACTATTAAACAAGTGTAGAGTCTGAATGGGAAGTTGCTGCCTTAAGCCTATTAATCTCCATAGCTACCGACAAATGCATTCTTTTCTTTGATTTGATTAGGAAAGGGAAAGGAAACTTTGAATGGATGTAGGATTGTGAAGATGCATTTCAAGCTTTGGTAAATCATTTGGAGAGACCTACCCTCCCCCGTCTTGTCAAAGCAGGTGGATCATGAAGATTTGTACTTATTTGGTAGTATCGGCACACGCTATAAGTGCCGCATTGCTTTGCGAGAAGGATCGAATCCAAAGGCCAGTGTATTACGTCAGCAAATGATTAACAGGAGCTGAAAGGAACTATCCAAAGATAAAGAAACTGTCGTACTACTTGCCGATTGCATCACAAAAGCTTCGCCCATACTTCCAGGCACAACCGATCAATGTTTACACCGACCGGCCAGTATGATAGGTCCTACAGCGACCTGAGACGTCTGGAAGGTTACCCAAGTGGAATATCAAGCTCAATCAATTTGATATTACTTATCTCCCTCGGAGGGCTGTCCAGAGTTAGGCACTGGCAGATTTTATAGCAGAATTTACTACGCGGGATGATTCTTCGGAAGGAAGCGAAATCCCTACCATATGGTGGAAATTTTATACTGATGGAGCCTCTAATGATCATTGTTCTGGAGCTACAATTGTGCTTGTAACTCCTGAAGATCGGTCAATCTGTTATGCTTTAAAGCTTGATTTCCCAGTGACAAACAACGAAGCTGGGTATGAAGCTTTGATTGCTAGAGTTAAACTCGCTAGAGAATTCGGGATAAAATCTCTTGAAATCTTTTGCGATTCACAGTTGGTAGTGTACCAGGTTAGGGGAGATTATCAAGCTAAGGGACAACGGCTTGCTCCATACCTTACCCAAGTCAAAGAGTTGTTGGTAGAATTTGAGTACTATGACATTTCGCATATTCCATGGGATCGAAACAGAGAGGTTGATTCATTGGCAAAGTTTGCTAACACTGGCGACTCACAGTAGATGGGCTTGGTTCTGGTCGAAGTGTTAAATGCTCAAAGTATAAACATGATAGAAATCGACCAGACATTGGAAATGGAACATGAGAGGGAACCGTGGATGACTCAAATTAAAAACTATTTGATGTATGGAGTTCTACCAGATTAAAGAAATGAAAAGCGACAAGTCCTTCGTAAAGCTTCACGATATGTCATGCAAGCAGGGATTATGTACATAAAAGGTTTTTTCAGTCCCCCAACTCCGATGTGTCGCTCATGATGAAATAAAACGCATCCTAAAAGAAGTTCATAAAGGGGAATGTGACAACCACACCGGGGGACAAACTCTGGCAAAGAAAATACTCCATTACGGATATTATTGGCCAACAGTCAATCAAGATGCCATTGACTCTATAAGACGATGTGATAAGTACCAGATATATGCAAAAGTTCCAAGAGCTCCACCGATGGAAATCACGCAAATGGTCAACCCATGGCCATTTGCCATGTGGGGTATAGACATTATCGGTTCTTTACCTATCTCTAAAGGTGGCGCAAAGTACGCCTTCATCGCAGTTGATTACTTCACCAAATGTGCTGAAGTAGAACCTTTAGCCACAATCACGACCAAGAAAGTAATCAACTTTATTTCCTAAAACATCATATGTTGTTTCAGTCTTTCGTGAACTATTGTAACAGATAATGGGACTCAATTCGACAATGTTGAATTCATAGACTTCTGTCGGAGGTATTGCACTGAAAAGAGATTTGCAGCAGTCGCTCATCCTCGGGAAAATGGATAGGTTGAAGCTGTAAACAAAATCATAGAGTCCATTCTAAAGAAGAATTTGGAGAAGGCTAGAGGCAGGTGGGAGAATGAACTCCCTAAAACACTATGGGCTTACAGGATTACCCACAAGTCTGCGACTGGCCATACTCCATTCGCCCTTGCTTACGGTTTCGAAGCCGTCATTCTTGTTGAGCTCGAAGTTCCTTCTCATCAAGTGACTTACTACGGTCCCAAAACGAATAAAGATCTCTTAGAATCTCTTGATTTTATAGATGATAAGCGCAAGGAAGCCGATCTAAGGGTAGCTGCGCATCGACATCAAGTCGCCTGGTATTACAACATTAAAGTCCAACCTAGAGCCTTTAAAATTTGGGATCTTGTCCTGAAACGGGTTTTTCCTACCCCATCGCACATGAATCCAGTTTGGGAAGGACCATATGTCATTGAACAAAGGCTTGGAGAGGGAACTTTCAAGCTAGTGACTGTCAATGGCATCACACTTCCAAGGGCATGGAATAGCGAGCATCTATGATGCTATTTCACTTAGTTTATTTCTTTTTCATTTCAATTATATTTGCTTTCAGAATTTTCTTTAGCATTTGATTTTCCAAATGTGTAATAAGATAGTTTATGTTATTCCTTTCCATTTAACTAATAAAATTTCGGACTTTCTTTATATTTATGTTTAGCATTATGTATTAGTTATATGATGAAACTGATCGATGTCGATATGTACGAACAGGCTCCTGGAGTTTGAAATTAATCAATTATGCTAGTTTCCGATGGGACTAAACTAGATGAGATTGGTTCACTTGTTCATTTGATAACCCCATGTATAATCCAACGGACGGGATACACGATGAGGAATAAATGTGGCTCGACCATCTGATGATCGAATAAATCGTGCCAAATAATGGAACTGAAATAAAATAAGAGCGACCGTGACATGACCGATCGCTCGCTGAATCAAACCCCAAACCCTAGGGAGCAAATCAATCAATTAAGGAGAGTATGATCTGACTTCTCTTCGAAATAACTCTAAGTCCCCAGAGTGCGGTCGGAGTATAAAAGAAAATTGGGTATGAATACACCACCCGTTAAATAACTCTAAATCCCCAGTGTGCAGACCGAAGTATAAACGTAAATTGGGTGTTAATCGACCACCCACGAAATAACTCTAAGTCCCCAGAGTGTGGACTAGAGTATAAACATAGATTGGGTGCGATTCGACCACCTATCAACTAACTACTATCCCCAGAGTGCAGTAATGAGAAAAAATAGATAGATGAGTGAGATTCGACCATTCAATATTCCATAAACCCTCGCATTAAACCTATAGGAGGAGTATAAACTCGCTAAGGGATGGAGTTCTACCATCCAACGTGTAACCCCGCTAACCTAAGATTGAGAGTAGGAGTATAGTTAATCAACCACCGCTGAATTTGATGGTGTAACACTAAGGCTCGAGCCTAGCGTTTGATACGACTCAAGGCCATGACCACATGGAGGCCTTAGGATAGAGCTAGTGGATTGTTACCAGAATTAATGAACAAAAAATTACAAGTACATTGAATGGAAAGTAATAGTTCAACTACTTAAATAGCAATTCACATGAATGCTCAACAAAAAAAACTTTTATTCACATAATAGGTTTCAAGATTGTGGTACAAGTTATTTCAACAAACCGAGAATCGTACCCATACAGCCACAACTAATAAAAGAAACGATGAACAAACAGATATGCAAAATATGTACACACGGAGCCGAAATGACGGCTATTTCTTTTATTTCTTCTCCTTTTTGGATTTTTCAGGAGTGGTGCCACTCGAGCCCCCAATGTTTCCTGGATCATGTACCACCTTTTGTAGGAGAGCTTACAAAGATAGGAGGGAGTTCGCTGGGAAGCGAACCACCAGGTGGAATAACCTATAGTGGCACAAGGTGTGGATCGTCGATGTCCACCTCGACGAGCTCAGCTTTAGCCTTTTCCTTCAACAACTCCTCCTCGATACGCTCTTTCAAGCTAATCTCATCAGTGCGTTCAGAAGCGTCGGTAATCACGACATCATCGGATTCATCTACTGGGAATGAATCTTCAACCTTATCATCGTCAAGAGCTCCGACGACTTGAGCATCGGGCCTAGGTACATCAGTGGCCACCGTAATCTCTGCTAGTTTCTCTTGTTGCTCCATAGCAGTATCGCTTAGAGTTTGACCAGGACCCGGAAGACTTGCAAAATTTGTTAAAACGGGGAGATAAGCCTAAAACCATTGGGCACGAAGAACAAACCTCTTATAAATTGGAGAGTAAAGTGGAATACCCGTATCCGACTAGCTCTTGGTGGTAGTTGAAGTGCCCCTTTCCAAAATAGAGGACAACACTTTGGATTGATAACCGGGCTTATCTGGATCATAGCTCAAGTCCTGCTCCGATCTGAAGGAAATTGATGCTCCAGCCACTTCGGAAGAAGAGGGACCCTTAGGATCGGCCTCTGAGGATCCAGCAATATGTTCCCCTTTGTCAGAAGGCACTAAAACATCAAAATATCAGAGTCTGGCGGCGGCAAGATCTAGGGCTTTGTTTCTGTGGAGGATCTCCTACACTAATTTTTCTTCATTAAACTCAGCTCTGCCCAGCTCCCTCTTTTTCATCTCAATGATGTGCTCCCAGGCTTCAGCAAGAGATTCGAGATAACCTTCGCCAAGAAAACTCAAGTCACGGTGGATGAGAACTTTGGTGTTGTATTCGATGATTAATGGATCAAACAAGTCCTTGATTTCATTCCAACCTGGCTCTTTAGCATCTTCTACATGGGTTTCCTCCTTGTGGCCTTCCTCTCATGCCTCCTCTTTAAGGGCTCTATTTTGGTGAATTGCTCATAAAGTTTAATTTTCAAGCTCCTGGCTTCGACAGCCTCTTCGCAGTACCTTTGTAATTCTTCCTAAGCCTCAATCTTCTCTTCCCTTTCTTTCTTGAGAAGCTCCTCAAGTTCCTCGATGCGGCGGGCCAAGACATCTTTTTCCTTTTACAAGGAATCTTTTTCCAGCGCGAGTGCCCCACTGCGATTGAGGGCAGCATCGAGTTCTTTCTTATGGGAAGTTTCTAAATTGCTCACCACCTCCGACGTTTCCTTGGCACTTTTCTCCGCCTTAGCAAGTTTTGTTGTCAATTCCGACAGTTCGACATCTTGGTGTTTGATTATGTCTTTATCATGTATCACCTCTAGCTTGAGATGATCAATTTCATATTGTCGCTCGATTGACACTTTGGAGATTTTTTCTACCAAGTGTTGAAATGATTCATGTTGCACGAACACGTCATTGACACATACAAGAGAACTTGCTTTGGCGTGCCGTGGGATCATATGTACTATGGGAAGGAATTTAAGCCTATCAAAACATATTTTCGGGAAAGTGGCCTTAAGCTCGGCCAATTTCTCAGCTATAGAAGTGTCAGAAGCAACGGCCGGTAAGGATGGATCGTAAGTGGCAATTGGATGCTTGCTCGATCTATGGTCGCAAGACTGCTTAGAGCTCGAAGAACTAGAGTGTTGCTCATGTGATGTGGTGATTTGAGGGCCGCAGAAGGGAGGCTGGTCTCCACTATAAACAGGAAAATTAGTTGATCTCCCTGGCAAGATGTCTGAGACTGGGACTTGTGCTTAGAAGAGCTTTTTTCCCATCCACCGTCTTTCTACCTGTGCCTTCCAGACTCTGAGTCGCGGCTAGATCGATGATACATCGAAGAACCTCTTAAGTGATCGAAGGCCCTAGACCGAGTCATTGCACCTGCAAAGACCAAATGAGAACACGTGAGTAACTATTGTGTGAAGGATTAATGAAGAGTGTGTAGTGAAGTTCACGTAGTCATGAGTGTCCTAGTGTTCCCCCTGATAGACTGGTGGCTATAGCCTTGTTTATGGGCGTTCTTTCTCCTTTATTACTAGGATGAATGCCTTCACCGCTCCTAGTAGAAGAATTGAGCCCTTCGATATTGATATTTGGAAAGTCATAGATCATGATATCATCACGAATTTGGAGATTTGAAAATCCCTTCAGTGAACTTTCCAAATGTTGGGAAGATGATTCTTCTTCAATAGAAGTAATGATGAATTCTGGATCTACGTAGTTTTTCTTTTATGAAGTTTGTATGCTAGCATCTTCTTTCTCTTAGTGGGTGTTTGAGATTGCGCGCCTTATGGTGGTTCGACCATAGGCGCTTTGCTTGGGCCCACATTTGCATCATCGGGTTTATTTGCCTGGGAATCCCTAATCTCACCTTCCTCAATGTCATCCTGAGTCCCCTCGGCTGGGGGCATGACAGGATCGGTGACATCTTTTTCTTGCTCTATGACATTTCTCGGCAATGCTGCACTTCCGAGGAGCCCAATGCTACAACCCTCTTCTAACAGTCCGAACAAAGATAATAACTCATCGGTTACAAGAAGTTTGATGTCCCTGTCTTCGACAGGAGTAGCGCGAATGGCAACGACCGCTCTTGAAAAACTAATGCCTTCAGGACATGGGTGGATACCTACAGGAATCCCGGATGTTAATAGATTCAAAAATATGACTTGGATTAATGGACTAAAGAATGAAACGAAAGTAACACTTACGTCCTTCTAACCATCACCTTGTGAAGATAGGTGGACATTGAATATAGAACCACTCGTGCTTGAACAGAGAGAGTTTATTCCAAGCGCCTGTTAAGACTTGGCAGTTAGGCAAAGGTTCAAGAAAAACATAGGAAGGACTTCTGACCACCGTTTAAAGTTGTAAATGAATCTTATGTCCTCGGGAGTTAGCGGACGAAATATAATGCTTATGAATAGCTGAAAGGTTCCATGTAGGAAGGCGTGGCTGTTCTGATGGAGTTGAGTAGGAGCTATTCCAAGATATATCAACATCTCTCGAATAAAGAATTAAAAGGCGGTACGCATCCAGCCCAGCACATAAGTTTATTACATGCCATGTGCCCCTCCGGAGGCAAGTGAGGCCTGTCGTTTATTGAAGGAACCAGGATGTCTAAAAACTTAATTTTGTGTATGGAACACAACCTACGAAGGGCAACCTCACCAATTCGAGAGGCTTGAGAATCTATCGGGTTATCTAGAAGAATGGCAGCCTCTATTGCATCGGGAGCAGGACTTATATCCTCCGCCGGGAGGACTGGAACATCTGAGAAAAGTTAACTGACGAGCCAAAAACTTTCGTCTGTTCTACTTGATGACAGGGAGAAAGCCTATCAGATATAGTCTCGGAGCTCGTTTTTGCTTCAGAATCGGTGTGCTGCATGGCCAGTTTGGAAGACATAGCAGCTAAACGCTCTGAGCGTCTGGATTCCATACTGGTTATACTTAGTAGATACTCGAGGTTAGAAAAGTTTGCTTGTTTCCCCAATGTTAAGTGTAAGCTAGTGTTGTGTAGTGAAGTGTATAGCAGGAATGAACAGCTTAAAATCAGAAAAACGAATTTAAATGACAAAACTTTGGATTTCAACCAGAGTGAACATCATCGCTGACCGTCACATTTGGTAGGAAGATTGATCGGTTACGAAAGCTTTGGGATCAACTATCGGCATATCAAAGTGTAAAGTTCACCGTTCAAGTCCATATGCAAGTTTTTAGTATATGTTGAAAGTTCCATGGATTTGATTATTCAATTTCAAGTTTAATAGTGAGTATACAAGTTTTATTGTTCATCATCATCGTATATCCAAGTTCGCTAAGGTGAATTAGTGATGATTGTCCGAGCAAGTAAGGTTGGATTAGATTGCAAGTTTAAAAAGTTTCTTATGCCGATCACTATAGTAGTGCCGAACCCTATGTTTATGCCAGTTCTTAACTTTATACCGATCCTATGGTTATACCGATCCCTTTCCTCAACCTAAAAACCGTTGATCTCTTTATTTTTATCAATCCCACCGATCCATTTACTTCAGCATATTTCACCAATCCCTCTCTCACAACAAAGTTGCCAAATCCAAAACATACCGACCCCTTCTATTTCGTCCTCTACTCATCGAACCTCTGTGCAGAAGGGTTGGCATAGGTCAAAAATCCAACACCAATCCCTCCTTAATCCTATCTTTTTCCTCCTTTATCCTCCATTCTTCCTTCTCCTTATTTATTTAGCCGAACCCAATCCACCAATGATTCATCATTCCTAGGCCGCCTCGATCACTGTAACATTACAACCTCGAGCGCCATCAAAATCATTAATGACTGCCTTATCATACGATGAAATCAAAAATTGAAGCCAAGAAGGCTCACCTACATGTGAATATATTAAGGAAATTGGCGAGGAGTTTGAAGGTGATAAAAATGGAAAGTATGGGAAGTTGGGTTGTAAACATGAGTTGAATCACGAAAAAGTTTTGTTTTGAAATTGAGGGGAGGAAAAGGGCAGGAAAGTTTGTTTTAATGAAGGAGTGAGAGTGTTCAGTGCTTAAAAAGGAAATAAGAAAATAAAATAAGTGAGAGTGAAGGGATGGAAAGTTGCTTTATATATATGGATGGAGGGATTGGCCCAAGCCCTTGGCACATAGCGTGGAGAGGGATCGACGTGAAAGCTCGTCGATCCCTGTTTGCATGAACCCAAAAAAGGGGTCGGCTTACATATATGTCAATCCCTACAAAAGCTTTAATAAAAAAAGAGAAGAAAAGGAAATAATGAATGATGGAAATCAGCTATAGTTGCAAATAAATATGGGCATAGAAATTATTGGAAGCATGTACATAAAAAATGCTATGAAAATTGGCAACGACCCATGAATGTTCGTACACGTCCGGGAGCCAACAACAAAAACGTGTATGTGAGCATGCACATGTATGACCCAAGAGTTTAACTTTTGAAATCGACGAAAATTGAAGTTAAAACCTAAAACTTTCTAGTTCGAGGCTGGATAGGATAACAAAACCTTATTAGTCTTTCAAAACTGGACTTATATCTATCAATTGAAGGAATATAGCACTGGATTTATATTAAGGGAAATCAACTAAGCGTCATGGCGATTAATAAGACATTAACCGCCTTGAGAAAATAACTTGACAATGGCAACCATTCAGGAAGCTAATTGGGTCTCTTTTCCATAATTCAAACTTGTTTCGATTCAAAGCACGTCATGTTAATCACAAGACGTACTTTGGAGGGCAAGTGTTAACTGGCATTCTAGCCCGGCTATATTGAAATAATTGCGCGAATTAGATCCGACTATCATCACGGCCGATGATTCCAGAATGATGATTGTGAGGCCCGAAAGTCAAGCACATATGTTTCTATGGAGTCAGAATTGAACGGAATTGATAGATATGCGACATAGAATGCTCAAAGCATGGAATATGGCTCAACGAATGGAAGGGTTTGGCATTGATTGGCTCATTAGGAGGGATCATCATACTTAATAGAGAGGGATCGGTAGGATTTACTGAAGAGGGGTCGGCATGCATCAAAGTTCAAGTGCATTCATGCATACAACAATCAATATCTCAAGATCTTCAAGTCCAAAGCATATGAAATTTGGAGGGCAAGGTATATGGACCCTAGGTAATCTACCCTAGGGATCACATGTCACAAGGACAATATTGGGGGATCGACAAGTACCCTTTAGAAGGGATCGGCAAAGAGCGGTGCACAAGTAATATCAAATCAAAGATCAAGCAATAACTCGAGTTCCAATGGTCCAAATGACATGAAAATTGGAGGCTAAAAAAAAATTTTAGCATGGAGAAGCCACCAAAGGGATCGGCCTTCCACATTGGGAATTGGGCCTAGCAATCCCTCTAGTGGGCTCATGTCGATTAGAAGGTCCTTCAGCCGAAGTTTCAGAGAGATTGGTGGTCGTCTTCATCTATAAATACTGGCCTGATGGGTCATTCAGAGGATCTTTATGCTGCTTATTACTCTAGACTCCATTGTAATCTAGTGTTTGTTATTTTCTACTGTTGTAATTAGATTTATAAGTGATTAATAAAGGATAATCTTCAAAGTAGACGTAGGCATACAACGCCAAACCACTATAAGTCTTTGTGTCTCTGATTATTGCTTTTTATCTGTTATTAGTTTAATCATTTCCTCAGTTTAATTTAATTTTTCTTCACTTAATTCTGTACAAAAATCTATTCTTGGGTGTTTGTGACCAATTTAGTTGCAAACAAAGCCATATTTCAAAAGTTATTAAAAGTGCTGCGAATAGTGTTGCAAATAGTGTTTTTAAAGCTTATTTGATCAAAACAACTTTCTATCATTCAGAAATCCATTTTTATAACTCAAACTCTTTTAAAAAAATTTAAAATATATATATAATTTATTCCATGTTTTCAAAGAATTAAAAATATCACTTTTAAAGAATTTATCGTTTTGGTTTCGGAACTGCCAAACCGCGGCTATTTTGAAAACTTGATTTGCTCATATTTCAAAATCTACGAAACGAAATCTCGATCATTTTCTTTTTTTTTGGAAACTATGATTATAAGAGTTCAAAAAATTCTTATTCCAAAGAACTTTGACTCCGAATCCATCGTATAAATGGATTTTACTTTCTACAGTGTGAAATCACGAACTACCGTTACGCGACGTGCCTATTTTTGACTCAATTTTCATATTCTTTCCAAACTTTGTCGAAACACTTTTAAATATTTATAAAACATTTCTAAATCATTTTAAACAATTTTAAAGAGGTTAACAATCTCATATACATCATTTTATTTATTTAAGGAAAGTGATTTCCTTTGTGATATTCGACGAGTATTAAACGTGAATTGTTTACACATCCAAACAAACATATTATCATATCCAAACATGGTTTACAATTATCACAACCAAACATACATATCATCCAATATATCATAATATAAATAAAGTTTATCACTTTCATTGGTTTCTAACTTTACGAAAATTTGCTACAACTTTGCTACGATTGAATCAAAGCCGACGGAATTGAGCCTTGGACCTTTAAATGGGCTCGTCCTCTGCTTGCAAATGGAAGTGGGCTCGGCCTTGGTAGTAGGAGGTGGTGGCCGTGGGTTTTGAGTGAGAGAAGGAGTGGATTTGAGCTTGTTTTTTAGTGAATTGCAAATGTATATATACTTACATAAATTTATTTTCTTTTTGCTAATTTTTCCTTCATAATTTTCCTATGTAGAGAAGCTATTAAAGAGGAGTATAAGAAGATGAAGAAGCTTAGGAATTTATGAAAAAATGAAGTAAAGATGGGCGGTGGTATTTATAGGAAAAGAAGTGAAAAAAATATCATGATATTTATATGCACACACATCACCATTTCATCACCACCACACCCTCCTCCTCCATCACCATGCACGGTCGAACACTCCCTCTATGTGGCTCCATGTGTGTGTAAGAGTGAAGTGAAGTTTGCTTTTTAAGTGTGAAAATACCTTAGATATTTTTGTAATTTGTATATAAGTGTATATGTATATTTGTATGCATATATATATATATATATGTTCACGTTTATATTAGGGTATGAATGTGTATGTTATATATGTGCACAAGACATATAAACAAGGTTGCAACAACTTTGAACAACTTCCGTTCATTAAACCATTGAAAATCGGAAAGCCTATTCCCTGTCACATTTCACTTATAAATTAATTTACATATAAATGTAAAAAAAATTGAAAACTAATTTTTCATCATTATTAATTAATTAAAATGATCCTATTTGAATTATAAAACCATACAAATTAATATTAAACAATTGTTTACAGAAAGTGCTATTATATGATAAAGCGATATCAATTTTCCTTATAATTTCAAATCAAATATATATCTTTATAAAACTATTATAAATGATTTATTATCACTTCATAACTTATTAAAATGAATTATAATCATTTAAAAACAATTATATGAATAATTATAATAATTATTAAATCATTAAATCTCAATTTAAATTCATAAATCAATTATTAAATAGGATGTCATTATTGATGATGTCATAAATACATTTTAAAATAAAATAATAATTTTTTTTCATATTCTTGTATAAACGGATAAATAAATGTATGTATGCAGCTCCATGTGTGACTTCTGATAATTATAAAGCTGTTTATTGATAAAACGATTTTCGGTCATTTTATCGATATTTTTTCAAAGTTTATATTTTCGTAAATACTTATTCAAAATAAAATTACCATCGTTATTTATTATTCAAGACATCATAATCTATGTTAAAAACCTTATATTTGAATATTTTAAAAACAACTAAAATTTATCAAATTCATAAATTTGTGGGTCGTTACACAAACCCTCCTAGTCATTGTTGGAAAATTTTCCCTTTCCTTGTTTTTGATTCAAACTTTTGAATTAATTCTTTCTTGATTGCATCGGGAAGTGTCTTGTGCACTTTGCGATGTTTAATTATTTGTGTCCATTCTTTTATGCTTAGATGTCGTTCTTGTGATAGGAAACCCATTCCGTGTTTTGCGACGTGGTCTGACATGCTGTTTATGTGTTCCACTTTTATTTAGAGTTTACTCATACCTGACTTATTGTCTAACCTAAGCTGTTTGTTTTTTCTAAACTCTCGAGTACTCATTTTTATTTGAGTAGTCCGGGAGTGACTGGTTTCTTTGGGCTCTTTTGAAGATGATGGATGAGCAGGAGGCTCCTCATCTATCTAGCTATCTATTTCCATTGTTATTATATGTTTGTTTTATGTGTATGTATTTTGTATCAGCAAGTGTAAAGGCAGGTTGTTATAACTCCAAGGCTAATAGTAGTAGTACTTTTATTGTAACTCTGATAACTCCATGTTGGGGAGTAACATTATGTACTATCTTATTGTTATATTATTTTAGTCGTTCCGTTGTGAGTTTTCTATCCTGTTTCATTTATTTTACTCCATGATGTCTCGCCTTTCAAATACTTGGGTTAAAGCACACGAATACCGTGTAGGTATTTAGTGTCGTTCCTAGAGGTTTGAAAGTTGGGTCATCACAGTCCTTGTAGTTCATGATCTGATGCTATATTTAACATAACGACATCCTTACTACAATCGATCTTATTGAATATATAATGTAGTATTATGGTACTTGTTTATTTCGATTGCATTAATTTCATCGAGGTTTCATACATTACGAATCGTGACTGTTCACCATACAATATTTATATGTGATCAAATATGGATTAAATATCCATATTATTATATTGTTTAAGAGTTCAAAACTCATAGAAGACAGTACACAGTCTTGGGCAAACAAATACCTAAGCGACCAAGGCATGAATTTTTTAGTAGTTGTATAATTTGGCTCTTGGATCAGTTTCTGAGTGACAACATGCCAAAAGATTTATTATAAAGTATATTATATACTTTTATGTCAATCTGAATTCAGTTCATTTGTTATTTTAACTGAGAAACTTTATATCAATTATATTAGTTGCACAAATTTATTGAAGTAGATTATTTTAAGCTGTTTAACTTATATTCTTGCAATATTGAAAAAGTTAAATGCTATCATTTCATTTTGCTAATAAGGCTCCTACTAGAATTTTGATATTACTCAAACTTCTAAGAGGAATATAGATACCTTTTTATTATTCTAGTGAGAGTTTGGACTCGCTTGCCTTGGAATTCTTACCTTAAGTTTTTTCAACAAATCATAGGCCCACAAGCGATGGATAACTCCTTAATGGTAGTATCATACACAACTCCTAACCTCGTTCCTTTTCCTTAATCTCGATCGTAACCATGAGTTTGCTCAACAAATCAAGAGATATTATTCACTCTTACCTATCATTCTGTGGTGGCCTAAGTATAAAGCACATATCTTGAGTTCGCTTAACAAATACATGCATGTATCTTAGCTTGTCTAATAATATATTAATAGTATTACACATAACAACCCCAGCTTGAGTTTGCTTAAGAACTAGCGAGTATGCATGTAATCTATCAACAAATAAATGATAAAGGACAATTTTATATATTAGAGACTAACCTTTAATATAAACATTAAATTGATAGCGATTTAAGGAATAATGTATTTAAAATACCCTCGTGATTCAAGTGTAGGACACATCTGAAATCACAGTATATGAACTTTATGTATGTACTCATTCCAAGAATATGCTTCGGGTTTATTTCCGTTTCACTTTCATTATATTTATACGTATATAGTTATATAAGTTTAATTTATTTATAACCATTTATTCATAATTTAATTAACTTATATAATATTTGTATGTAAATATTATTAATTAAATCATAATTAACTTTAACCTTATTAACTAAATTATATTTAATTAATTTTAGTTCTTTAATTTAATTAATTTTAGTTCTTTAATTTAATTTAAAATTTTAGAAATCTAATTTTATTCATCTTAAACTATTTAAGAAGAATATTCAACTATAACCATTATAGTTTCATATATGTGTGTGTATATGTATATAGTGATTAATTAACTAATTATTTATTTATTTGAACATTTTAATTAAATATTAAAGAAATTTCAAAAATTTATGTAGTTTAGTTTCCTAAAACTAGAGAAAATCTAAGTATTTTAAGTTATTGAACTGTAACCTTTATAGTTTTTTTAAATCTATATTAGCATATTTAATTTAAATAATCAATTATCAAATAAATAAATTATTTTATTAACATTTTAATTAAGTAATTTAACAAATTTCAAAAACTTTATTTAATTTTCCTTAAATAATTTAACATAAATTTCAACTATAATCATTATGTTACATATACATATATCACTACATATACATATATTTTAATTAATTAACTTTTGGTTAGTTACATATTTAATTAATAAAATTAGTTAAATATATATAATTATAAAAATATAAAAATTAATTTCTTAAAATAATTATGAAATTTTTTAGATTTATTATAACATTTATAAAATGTCATTTTATGTTTTAAACTTAACATTAAATTTAAAATATCTTGTAAATTTTCAAATTGAATTCTGAAATTTTATCCTAGGCCAAAATCAATTTGCGCCTTTATAATTGGGCCAACCTTTTGGACTTGCTCCACCCATTGGCCCAGATGGGTAGTCGGGAAGGGTAAATACTTGATTATTCCACCCTAAGCATAAACACTACTTTTCTACACACCTATTAAATAGGTTGGCTTAGTTGGTCCAAAGTTGCTAATTAGACAAGGTAGACCATTAGGGCCTCATTGCCATTAAAGGGACGGGATTGGTCTACAGCAAGTGAAATGGGTATATTTCGGTTTTTTCCCCTATTCGGATCATAGATGGCCTGTGCAGTCTATTGGGCTACTAGATCTAATATGGGTATTCAATAAAATCATATTTTATTTAACATTATTTCATATTTATTAATTAATCACTTTAATTAATCTAATTAAATGTTTTATTTGAATGTATAATGTATATATTCAATGATATACCAACATAACATAATGAAATATAAACATGTGTACAGCTATACACACACATATAGATATTGAGATTTATGTCTATAGTATATACGTATACATTATACTTACATATACATATGACAATTTTACGTGAATTTCGGGAATATACATGCCTAAGTATATACATATGTCTGAATATAATATAATATGTGTATATGTTGTATACAAATACTTATAGTACTATATATATAGTAGACATATGTATACATATATGTGATATTTTGTTGCCACTTATATATATTTAATACACACACACACATATATATACATATATAAAATTATGAAAACAAATTAGTTTGCAATAAAAACAGATAATTTCAAAGTAAGAGAAATCTTGATTGGAAATTAAGAAGGAAACAAAGTTTCACATTGAATCAAGATCTAACTAATTCGAAAATAATAGGAAATATAATTAGGTGCTATTTTCATTTCCTCTTTTACAAACACTAAGTAATAATATGTTCAATACCATGTGAATTCCATGCTTAATCAAAAAAAATACCCATTAAAATTATGAATCTAAAGGTACACATTCAATATGCAAACAAAATTGTTAAAAGAAATTATTGTCGCAACTAATATTTTACTTTAATAACATGATTAAATTATTATTTTATTAAACATTACATATATACATATACACACTTATAAAAATTATAATTCAAGATTTAATTTTCAGATACATATAATTGACCAAACAACTAGGCATTGGATATATTAATTGAAAAAAACAAAATTAATTTAACTAAAAGGTTCAACTTGATATTGATTTACAATTTTGGATAACATAAACATAAAGCATATGGATATATGCATACATAATTTAACTAATTTAAACATTAAATCCATAACTTTAAGTGAATTAAATTGTGAGAACAAATGTAAATATTATGATAAAACAAATCTACATAATTGATAATTTCAGGTCTAACAAACAATATCAAAACAGAAAATAAATCAAACACAAAATTTATAATTGAATGACAATACACAAGATGTTCTAAAAATAAATTCAACAAGTGGAAATTCAATATACACATACATATGAATTTAGTTTGGTTCGAACATCGTGGATAAATAAAATAAAATATATGAGTTGAACTTGAATAGTCTTGCCCTTTGGTTTTGTCGTCTGAAGGTTTGGTTCTGTCGTTTGAAGGAAATTATGGGATTCACAATTTGAATATAATGAAGGATGAAACTTGGGATAGGTTATATCTTTACTCCGAGGCCTCGAAATTTTTTGTTCCTAACCTAGCATTTTTGTTCTCAAAGTATTTGCATGTTACGGGTCCTAACACTTATGCTATGGTCAATGATGTTAGAGGAGACTAATGCTCCTTCATTTGTTAGTAGTTTAGATTTTTCCGTCTAACTCATGTGCTTTAATTTTGTATTAGCTATTCTGGAGCCTATTTTGAACACTTGTTTTAACTGTTTGAGTAATAATAGTGGACGACACACTTTAAATGTAGGCTAGCCTTGCTAAAAAAAGTCATGCCCTTTGTAACACATTGATTTAAGATTTCTTAAAAGATCTCTAAGTAGATCCACACCCAGCTTTGCAAGAGAAGGATGAACCACTTAACTTTTATTTTATTTGATGTTACCATTTGATTTGGAGTTGATTATGTTTTGGAATGGATGCATGAAATTTTTGCTATAGCTACGGAGAGGAGGAGAGAAAAATAAAATGAATGAAAAAATTAATGAGAATAAAACTAGTTGATTTGTTTTAATTGAAAGAACGAAACCATTCATTTCTTTCAATTGGAGATTCTATCACTCTATCCCTCTATTTTTTAAAGTTATGGTCGGCTGTGGTTGCCATTATATGGCATAAAATTTCCATAAACCCCTTTAAGAAATTAACTCTTATTTAAACCCGTTTAAAGTTACACCAATATCATATATCGATGCGTGCAAATATTACTTTTATATCTGCACTCAAATAATTACAAATTACTCCTAAATATTAAATAATAAGAATAATTTTCTAATGTTAATTAATTTACAATATTTTATCAATTAAATAAATTGTGTGGATATTCAAGAATTCACAAATACGGTCATGTGACTTAGAGATATGAATTCAGTTAGTAATTAATATTGAACAATTCAAATATTAACAGTCAAACGTCACCTTAGCTACTGGTGTGACACTTTGGCTGAATTCATCACTTATAGACCTTTTAAGAAAAATCAAATTTCACATTTTTTTTAACTAGTACCTTTTGGCAGTGGGTATTTGCACACGTTCTCCTTGTCAACACTATATCAATTTATGACTTATGGAATTTTGTTTTGGTCAAAATTCCAAAATCACCTTATTCAACTCAGTTAGTCCACAAACAAAGTCCTTAGCTATCAAGCCTATGGTCATAGTGTATGTGGTTAGGCGCAGTCTAGAATAGTTGGAACCTTTCCTTTTTATCATGTATATATCTATACAGGTGTGAAGTTGTAGGTAGGAGTAGAAGAGGGAATGAAAGGTGGTTGTAGGATGTATCATGGATAGCTGATTTGGTACATTCTTTTATACCATATTGTTCATAAACTAGTGATAGTTGACATATTGAAGTGTAAATTGATGTGATGATGTTGTAAAATAATTGTACTATCGAGTTAATGTTCATTTATTCTGATGATTATTTCCGCTGTGAGACTTTCTTTTGTTCATGTAGTTTTGGAATTTTAAATTGTAAAACAAACAAACCCTAGTTTTTAATATCAAAAATTAGTTGCATCTTATTTTATGGCATTTGTAATTGATTTCAGATGTTGAAATATGGGGCATTACAGTTTAATAATAACATTTAATATTAACCGTACTACTCTGGCCAGTAATTTTAACCTTAAGTTGGGGCTGACCATGATACTAACCTCATATAACTGAGGAGATAAATTCTCTATTGAATAATGCTTCACTTACAATGCTTCAGCTCTGACCCAACTATATTTGCTCGACAAATCATCATGTCATGATTTAACTATAATTAAAGTGGAGTATTAACACTGAAGTTCAAACGTCCGTATCTTATCCATACGAGATCGAATTTTGACGCAGTCAGTCATGTTGCATTCGCTACAACGAATACTACGTTATGAAATTGGAATGGATGGATTTGGAGCTACTTGGACTTTGGGTTAAAATTGAATGCATGTTCAATTTTAATTCAAACTGGAATGCTTTGGCATCAACTGGAATCAAAGTGAGTTAACTCACCTCTCTAGCCCACTTATATTTCCATATAACTATGGATAATTTTATTATTGATTGTTTGTTGACTGTTTTGATGATTTACTATTTTATTTCTTGGTTTGGAAATATTCCTGCCTCTTGAGCGGATGAGACCCTATTACGTTCCCGTGTAAGAGTGGATGACTCTTTGTGTATGATCCCGCCTTGAAGCGATTGATTTATATTATTTGATTTTATACTGTATGTGATGCAGGAGGACAGGTTGGAGGGATCCAACTGGATTCCACATCCTGTTGATTTTATTCATATACTGTGATATATGATGTGTTGGATGCCATAATTAATGACATTGATGATTTCCCTTATTTAGTGCTTTAGTAACACTGGACCTTATATTTTTTGTATTTTAAAATACTATAAAATAATGATTTTGATTTAAAAGGGATTTCAAAATGATTTTGAAAGTATATATGTTTTAACAATTTTTAAACAACTAAAAGGAATGAATTTATTTTAAATAAATAAAAATGTATGATTTTTGATGTTATAAAATTGATAGTTTTATGAAATATTTTAAATAGATATTTTTTAATGGTTTATAAAAACAATTATAAAAGGATATTTAATACATAAACTAATAGATTTATAAACGGAATTTATAAATATATACAAAATGGATTTGTAATTGATATTTTGTAAATGGATTTATAAATGAGATTTTATAAATAAAAGAGGTTTATAAAGAAATGAATTTATAAATAGAATTTTATAAATAAAGAGATTTTATAAAAAGAATTTTTATAAAGAGGCTTATAAACATAGTTTAATAAATAGAAAAATGATTTATGTTGAGATTTAAATATGGAGTTAATCGTTTTAAAAGTGGTTTATCTTTTAAAGAAATGTTTTGAAAATAATAATTTCAAATGGAATTTAATGGCTTTAAAAGTGATTTAAAATATGTTAATTGACAAAAACATAGATTTCAACAATTTGTTGTAATAGACGTTTTCGAGAAAGTAAGGAAGGCATGGACTATAACACTTTCGTTATAGTAAATGATTTCCGAAAGGAAATGTTTTATATAGTATATGGGATATATATAAATATAATTACTCCAATCCTTATACTAGAGTTTCTGGGTGGTCGTAATGAAGTTTTACGCAACATTCATTTTGACTCAATAAATTGTGTTTTAACCTTCCATCATGAAATACACGAATTGATTCTTATGATCATACTAAAGGCTTGGTGGTATAGGAAGCATTGCTTCTTATACTTAACACACGTTCTAAGGAATATGAACTCGGGAGTTGTACGATTATATAAATCTATTTAGTATGTCTCCAAAATGGTAATGTTATTAAATATACATATACCATTGATATAAGTATATAGAAATGTTTTTCAAATATCGAATAGTTGAAATGGTCTTGAGATTATATCTTTTTAAAGATAATTTGAAGAAAATATTTGAAAAGTGATTTAATTAATAAGAGATTAATTAAATGGGCCTAGTGACTACTTATGTGTTATATTTTATTTGTTGCTTTGATAGTTAAATAACCGACTATCAAATTTGGCCATTTTTGGTTCCTTGACTTGATGTGGGAACTGATTAGTCGTGTACTTAGCATGAAGCCCACTGAGTAGGCTTGATTATCATTTGATGTTAAGAATGTTGATTCGAGTAGTGCGGAGTGACTATGGTACTCGAATCTACCGGGCTCCTTCTTGGCCAAATGATAGCACATTGAGAGTTGGAAACATGATAAATCTACGAGACTTGGTTTCTGTATGAGGTGGAAGGCCTCTTATCGTTGTTGGTCTGGAGAGACTGGGATCGGATTTATCCGAAAACCACTTCGGACCAATGTATGCATTTTAAAGTGCAAGGTTATGATAATGATTTTTAAAGACGGAGATCTTCATGACGCAGGGCTACTTGCCAATAGACCCGCAATGCATATTATATATATGGTGGCATTAGTGCTCTGTTATGAAAATCTTCGATGCAAGGAAAGCTTGCTACCAAACAATGGGTTGATTCTCGACAGGATGTAGTAGGAGAGTGCCTTCAGTTTGTCTTGTTCCTGGACAACTTGTATGGAAGAATGTCTGACATTGCATTTCTAAGAACCCCATATATTGGTTTTTACAAACGTACATATTTTGGTGGTGTAGGAGGTAATCCCTCTTACACTTAACACCCTTCTCTAAGGCGTACAAGCTTAAAGGTTGTACTTTTGTGAAAAATAATTACTGTGTTGTTGGAAATGGCAACGTGATGTTCAAAGTGGAATCTGCTATGTGAAAGGTAAATGTTACCTTAAGCCTCATCACTCAGAAATAGTTTAAACAGGGCATGTTGTAAGGCTAAGTGGATTACTCTCATTAGGGTATGGTCATCACCTTTCTAGATTACCCTCTATATTTCGAGTATATTGTGTATGCTTGTGGCCACGGATAGGTCGGGAACGACCGGGGTGATGTCTTCTATCCACCACTAGATGGGTCTACGGGTAGGACGGTCTTGCCAAGTGCAGAGGTTTCAAAGTTGTTGATCCTTGGTACACTCCTCTAGAAATGTACTATACGGAAGGTAGTTTCTTGCTTGTCATTGCATGGAAATCCATTTTCCAATAAGTTCCTTCGGATTTGATTGTAGAACCTACTTTGTAGCTAGTATGCTAGAATTTAATCAATGTAACAGTTTTTGTTAAGATTCATAAGTTTATTTGAAAAGTATTTTCAAAAGAATGTCATTAAAAATAATATTTCTATATTTGCATAGCAAATGTTTTGGTTATCATAAGGTAAAAACTAATTCTGTGTTTATGTGTGGCGTGGTCTTATGAGATACCCTTTGATTTCAAAAACTCGTATTTTGAGTTTCTCACACTAGTCCCAAGACTGACACAGAGTTTATTTTCTTTCCCCTTATACTCTAGGTGCCCTATTTTTTTCAGGCAGCCTAGTAGTAAGGTTTAGTTAGAAGAAATTTGGAAGAGCTCAGAGGATGGAGTTAGAAGATTCTTCAATAAACTATTATCACTTTTTGACCACACTTGTGTAGTATTGTATTCCATATTTACAAGGGCGGATATTTATAACCGTCCATGTTTAACTTTGATAAATGTATTTTAAAAATTTCGTTGTAAAGATTATATGTCTAAGTACTATATGTTATTCCATTTGTGTGAGATTCTTTTCCATCTTTATTTTCTTTGTACTCTATGATAATCTACCTCTCCAGCACTTAGATTTGCAGCACGTGAATACCGAGGATGTATTAACGTCGATTTTTGAAAGTCGAGGAGGTGGGTCATCACATTTGGTATCAGAGCTTAGCTTAGCGACCACCTAGGCTTTGGTAGGGTACTCATTATGGATAGGGTAAGTAGCATCCTAGAATAAGTTTGAGTGTGTGTGTATATATATATGAGCACGTATTTGTTAGTGATATAAAAATGTTTTATATTGTATTGATTGATTTGTTGAGCGGCTTATGGATTCTGGTTAATATGAGTAATTAACGTTATTGATAGGGGTCTATAAACACTTATACATGGAGATTGGATATAGTATTATTCTAAAATTGGGTAAATGAAATAATTTTACCTTGATTATATTTTATATATAACGGAATAATTTTTTAGAAATTACTATAGTATATATGGTGTGTTTGGTTGTTAGTGAATGATAATATTTTATTATTATCATTTGTTGTTTGTGTTCTAATAAAATTTGTTATTATTATAATGTAAACAAAGATAAACAATTAAGAAATGGTTTTATATAACCAAAGTGAAATTATATATAAGGGAAATTATAAATATGATTTGTAAATATAAAGGATTCAAAAGTTGAGAATTTGAGAATTTAAATCCCGTTGCTTTTGAAAAATGTTTTTCAAAGCTTTGAAGAAATAATAATGATATTATTTAGGAAGTATTTTGACTAGAAATATTTTTAAAAGAATTCAAAAGAGATAGAAAGCACTGAACTCACTTCAATCGCTGAGAAATAATTCTGGTGATGACTGTAGCATCATCGGCGTTAATTTTCGAGTTTCTAAGTGATGGATTGCTACCGTTGAAGTTGTGTTTTGGTAAAACAAGTTTTGATTTTATAATCCAAAGTATAATTTGATAAATATGAGAAAATAAATTTTATAACTTATAAATTTTGAGAATTAGTAAGTTAAAACAAAATTTTAAATTTGTTGAATATAAATGTTAAGAAAAGTAAATTTGAAATTGAATTATGGAATGAAATTTAATTTAAGTCAAACAAAATGAAATTTGAAATGAAATTTGACTCAAGTAATGGTAAATGAAGTGAATTAATGAAATGAAATAATGAAATTGAATTTGATTTGAAATGGATATGAACTTAAGTTGTAAAGTGAAAATAAACATGAGAAGTGGTGTATAAAATGTTTATAATAAACTTAAGTTAAATTTAATGGAATGATTTTTAAGTGATATTTGTATTGAAAGGAATATACTATGTAATAAATGAATGTGAATAATGATTATGAATAAACAAATGTAAATAAAAGAATCTAAATAAAAAAAGAATGGGATATAATAAGACACCAACTGAAATAAATACGAAAGTTGTATGTATATTATTTTATTTGCATAACTGTTTGATCCAGATTCGAATATACGATTTCGAAATGATTTACATCGGTCCGCGTTAGAATTTTTTACTCGATTCTTGACGGCGAACACTGGATACGGATTTTTGATTGATTCTGGGATTCTCTATCATAGTATATGGCTATGCAAGAAGAATGGCAGTTTCTAATCAAGGAACCGGATCTGAGTCCGCATTAGAGTGGTCGTGTAAACGATACTAGTTCGGAAGTGAAATTGTTTGATCGAGCGACCGATCAGGTATGGTTTTGTGTAGGGATGGTATATGTACACCATACGGGCCTTAATAAATTAAATGTTGACATTAGAACATGTAAATTGATATGGTTATGAATTAATTGGATGAATATTATTTGTTTGATGGTTTCTCTTGTTACATTTCCATATAGTTATTGTATTAGTACATGTTGTATATTGATGTTACTTTCTATATACTTGTTCTCATTGGTTGTTGAGTGATTAGTAGGCACGGATGGCGTATGCTTCGCATTTGGAGCTTGCTTACGCATTATATCGATTGTATATGCTTGCTAATATAAGAAAAGGTACACATCTTGGATTGCATATTGTATTTTTATATTTTTTCCTACGGGATGCCTCATCCTTGAAGATGAGATGTATATCATGTTATTATATAGATATTGTAAAAAAATTCGACTGAATCGCGCTTAGGAGACGCCGTTGAAATTTTCTGTAAATTAAAGAGTTAGAAATTTTTTGAGGAATTCTGGAAAAAAAATTATAACTAAAATTTGATTTTTATGTTATAACTTGGAATGGTATTGGTTAGTAACAATGAATGAATTTAGATATTAAAAAAAAGGTGATAACAAAGTTTCAACAAATTGATTTTGAAAAGTTAAAGGCTTAAAAGAATTTCGTAATCTATTTCAACTAATTGGTTTTGAAAAGTTAATGGGATGGTGATATTTTTTCTTACCTTAGTAATTTCATGGACGAAATTCTTTAAGGAGGGAATATGTAACAACCTAGAATTTCAGTCATTTGAATTTGAAATATTTAATTAATTTTAAATATTGAAAAGTTATTTTATAAGTTAAACAACTTAAATTTCAAATACAGCAATTTATTTGATAATTGAATTGTTAAATTTAATAATTGGAATTGTTTAAATAATTGAACCTTGAATTTATATGAATAAAAATGATTTCGAAAGTTGATTTAAATTCTATTTAAATAAGAACAAAGATAGTAAACTTTGAATTTGAATTAAAAGTGAATAAACTAGTTTTAATAATAATTCGTTTTAATTAAAGTGTGAAAATAGCCTTCCGAGGCACTGTCTCGAATTTGGATGAAACCAGTTCCATTGGATCCGTAATATTGAATTATTGTACGCCGTCGAATTTCATGACTATCGGACGTATCATTTGGTCGTGCGAGCATGAAACGCATAGAAATTAATTAAAGGAATTTAATTAATATAATTTGATTTGAAAGCTAACTTCTGTATACGATGGAATTAGGTCCCGATACTAGTTTCATTGTGTTCAGAATATGGGTATCTCATATAGAATGTCAGGCGACATGCCTCGATTGGAGTTCGAAAATTTAGCAAGTGAATATTGTTTCGTAAATTTTCTATAAAAGGACTTGAACTCCTCACATTTGCAAAACCCTAAACAACAACAAGCAGCCACCATTAAATATTAATTCCACCTAATGGCCATGCTCGATGGAGCCACTCAAGGCCAAATTAGACGAAGTTGTCAACTATACTTTTGTTTGAGAGGCCAAGACGAAGGAGCTGAATGGAAGAGATTATTTGTTTGATGGTTTCTCTGGTTACATTTGCATATAGTTATTTTATTATTACATTTTATATATTGATAATACTTTCCCAATACCTGTTCTCATTGGTTGTTGAGTGATTAGTAGGTGCGGACGTCGTATGCTTCGTATTTGGAGCTCGCTTTCGCATTATATTAGTTATATATGCTTGCTAATATAAGAAAAGATAGACATCCCGGATTACATATCGTATTTTTATTTTTATTTTCCCTGCGGGGTCCCTCATCTTTGAAGATGACGTGATTATATATATGTTGTAAATTTTTTCGATCGAACCGCGCAAAGGAGGCGCTGGCGAAAGTTTCGGTAAATTTAAGGCATTAGGAAATTTTTGAGAATTATGAAAAAAAATTGATAAGTAAAATTTGATTTTTGTGTTAAAACTTTGGATGATATTAGTTAGAATCTGTGAATGAATTTTAAATAAGTAGAAAATTTTATAATTTATTTCAGCTAATTGGTTTTGAAAAGTTAATGGGATTGTGGCATTTTTCTTACTTGCTAATTTCGAGGACGAAATTCTTTTAAGGGGAGAAGTATGTAACGACCCAGAATTTTAGTCATTCAAATTTTGAATATTTAATTGATTTTAAATATTGAAAAGTTAATTTTTAAAGTTGAACAACTTAAATTTCAAATATAGTGATTTATTTGATAATTGAATTATTAAATTTAATAATTGGAATTGTTTAAAAGTTGAATCTTGAAATTAATATGAATAAAAATGATTTCGAAAGCCGATTTAAAATTATATTTGAATAAGAATGAAGATAGTAAACTTTTAAATTTGAATAAAAGTGATTAGACAGATTTTTATAATAATAGTTTTTATTAACATGTGAAATAGCCTTCCGGGACATTGTCTCGAATTTTGATGAAACCAGTTCCATTGGATCCGTAATAGTGCATTATTGTATCCCGTCGAATTTCTTAGCGATCGGATGTATCGTTTGGTCGTGCAAGCTCGAAACGCATAGAATTTGATTAAAGAAATTTAAATTAATATAATTTGATTTGAAAAGTTAACTTCTATTTATGATGGAATTGAGTCCCGATACTAGTTCCATTGTGTTCCGAATATGAGTATTTCATATAGAATGCCCGGCACGCCTCGATTGGAGTTCGAAAATTTAGCAAGTGAATATTGTTTCGTAATTTTTCTATAAAAGGACTTGAAGTCCTCACATTTGCAAAACCCTAACTAAAGAAGGTCACATCCGCCATTAACTCTAGCTCCATCCTACGGTTGAGATTGCATGCTTCGATCGAGGCCATTTTAGAGAAAAATTCCTACATGAAAGTTGAAGCTCTTCCTCCCATGAGTCCATCGCCACCAATAGATCATCCATCAGGCGATAACGTCGGCGGCTATGGCAGTTCAAAGGCGTGGTGTTTGGGTTAGATTTTCTCGATGTAGGCAACTTTAGACGAGACGACACTGGTGTTGGGAGGTGAGGCTGGGTCAGGGCTTTGATTTGACCTAGGCGTGGCGGCGTGCGATCGAACATGGTGACGGCGACGTGCAAGATATCGCGGCGACGTTGAAGTGAAAAGCACGACCTGGGTTTTTAAAATGTGAATTGAGGAAGGTAATTAAGTTTAAAAATTAATTAAATAAAGTTAAATTGTAATTTAATTATCTCTAAGTTCTAACGTCTGTATCTTGTCCATAGGAGATCGGATTTGGATTCGGTCAATCGCATTGCACTCGTTACAGCGAATAATACGTTATAGAATTAGATTGGATGGATTTGGAGCTAGCAGGAATTTGAGTTAAAGTTAAACGCCTGTTCAATTTTAATTCAGGCCGAAATGCTTTGGCATCAACTGGAAACAAAGTGAGTTAATTCATCTCTTGGCCCACATATATTTCTATATAAGTGTGGATAATTTTATTGTTGATTCTTCATTGACTGTTTTGATAATATACTATTTTTATTTTTGGTTTGGATATATTCTTGTCCCTGGAGCGGATGAGACCCTATTACGTTCCCGTGTAAGAGCGGATGACCCTTTGTATATGATCCCGTCTCGAAGCGACTGATTTATTTTATTTGATTATATACTATATATGATGTAGGGGGACAGTTTGAAGGGATCCAACTAGATTCCTCATCCTATTGATTTTACTTTCCATATACTGTGATATATGATGTGTTGGATTCCATAATTGATGACATGGATGATTTCCCTTATTTAGTGCTTTAGTATCACCGGGCCTTATTTTTTTGTATTTTAAAATACTATAAAATAATGATTTTGATTCAAAAGGGATTTCAAAGTGATTTGAAAGTATATATATTTTAATAATTTTTAAATTACTAAAATGAATGAATTTATTTTCAATAAATAATTTTTTTAATGTTATAAAATTGATAGTTTTATAAAATATTTTAAATAGAGATTTTTGAATGGTTTATAAAAAGAGTTTATAAAAGGATATTTTATAAATAAAGTAATATATTTATAAATGGAATTTATAAATCTATATAAAATGGATTTGTAATCGCTATTTTGTAAATGGATTAATAAATGGGATTTTATAAACAAAAGAGATTTATAAAGAAATGAATTTATAAACAGAAATTTATAAAAAAAGAGATTCTATAAAAAGAAGTTTTATAAAATAAAAAGGAGATTTATAAACATAGTTTTATAAATATAGAAATGATTTATATTGAAATTTAAATATGGAGTTAATCGTTTTAAAAGTGGTTTTTCTTTTAAAGGAATGTTTTGAAAATAATAATTTCAAATGGAATTTAATGGTTTTAAAAGTGATTTAAAATGTGTTGTTTAACGAAAACATAGATTTCAACAATTATTGTTGTAGTACACGTTTTCGGGAAGGTGAGGAAGGCATGGACAATAAAACTGTTATTATAGTAAATGATTTCCGAAAGGAAATGTTTTATATAGTATACGAGATTTATATATATACACACACGTATAATTAATCGAATTCCTATACTAGTGTTTTTTGTTTGTCGTAACGATGTTTTATGCAACATTCATTTTGACCTAATAAATTGTGTTTTGACCTTCCATTGTGAAATACACTAATTGGTTCTTATGATCGTACTAAAGGCTTGGTGGTATAGAAAGCATTGCTTCTTATACTTAACACCCGTTCTGAGGCTTATGAACTCGGGAGTTGTACGGTTATAGAAATATATTTTGTGTGTCACCAAAATGGTAGTGTTATTAAATATACTTTAACCATTGATATAAGTATATAGGAATGTTTTCCAAATATCGAATAGTTGAAATGGTTTTGAGAATATATCTTTATAAAGATAATTTGAAGTAAATATTTGGAAAGCAATTTAATTAATAAGAGATTAATTAAATGAACCTAGTGACTACTTATGTGTTAGATTTTATTTGTTGCTTTGATAGTTTTATAACCGACTATCAAATTTAGCCATTTTTGGTTCCTTGACTTGATGTGGGAACTGATCAGTCGAGCACTTAGCATGAAGCCAACTAAGTAGAATTGATTATCGTTTGATGTTAAGAATGTTGAATCGTGTAGTGCGGCATGACTATGGTACTCCAACCTACTGGGCTTCCTTATTGGCCAAAGGATAGCAAGTTGAGAGTTGAAACGTGATAAGTTTACGAGACTTGGTTTCCGTATGAGGTTGAGGGCGTCTTATCGTTGTTGGTCCGGAGAGACTGGGATCAGATTTATCCGAAAACCACTTCGGACAATTGTATGTGTTCGAAAGTGTAGGGTTATGATGATGATTTTTGAATACGGAGATCTTCATGGCGTAGGGCTACTTGCCACTAGACGCACGATGCATGTTATATATATGGTGGCAGTAGTGCTCTGTTATGAAAATCATCGATGTAAGGACTGCTTGCTACTAATCATAGGGTTGATTCTCGATAGGATGTTGTAGGAGAGTGCCTTCGATTTGTCCTATTCCTAGACAACTTGTATGGATGAATGTCTGACATTGCATTTCTATTAACCACGTGCATTGGTTTTTATGAACGTACATCTATTGGTGGTGTAGGAGGTAACCCCTCTTAGACTTAACACCCTTCTCTGAGACATATGAGCTCAGAGATTGTACTTTTATAAAAATCAATTAGTGTGTTGTTGGAAATGGCAATGTGGCATTCAAAGTGGAATGTGTTATGTGAAAGGTAAACGTTACCTTAAGCCTCATCACCCGGAAATGGTTTAAACAGGGCATGCCGTAATGCTAAATGGGTCGCTTCCATTAGGGTATGGTCATCACCTATCTAGATTACCCTCTATATTTTCGGTATGTTTGTGGCCACGGATAGGTTGGGAACGACCAGGATGATGCCATATTCTGTTCGATCATCCACCAAATGGGTCTGCGGGTAGGCCGGCCTTGCCAGGTGCAGAGGTTTCAAAATTGTTGATCCTTGGTACATTCCTCTAGAAATGTATTATACGAAAGATAGTTCCTTACCTGCCATTGTATGGAAATCCATTTCCAATAAGTACCTTCGGATTTGATTATAGAACCTACTTTGTGGTTAATATGCTGGATTTAATCAATGTAACAATTTCGGCTAAGGTTCATAAGTTTATTTGAGAAGCATTTTCAAAAGAATGTCACTTAAAATAATATTCTCAGATTTGCATAGCAAACGTTTTGGTTATCATAAGGTAAAAATATGTTCCGTGTTTTCATGCGGCGTGGTCTTATGTGATACCCTTTGTTTTCAAAAACTCGTATTTTGACTTTCTCACACCAATCTCATGACCGATCCAGAGTTTATTTTCTTTCCCCTTAAACCCTAGGTGCCCTATTTTTCGAGCAGCCTAGTAGTCAGGTTTAGATAAAAGAAATTTGGAAGGGCCGAAGCATGGAGCTAGAATATTCTTCAGTAGATTGTTACCTCTTTTTCACCATACTTGTGTATTATTGTATTCCACATTTGTAAGGACAGATATTTATAGCTTCCATGTTTAACTCTAATAAATGTAATTAAAAATTTCAACCTTAAAGATTATATGTTGAAGTAATATATGTTATTCCATTCGTGTGAGATTTTGTTCCGTCTTTATTTTCTTTATACTCCATGATAATCTGCTTCTCCGACACTTAGATTTGCGGCACGTAAATACCGAGGATGTATTAGTGTCAAAATCCATGGGTAAAGGAGGTGGGTTATCACAACACACTTTGGTCTCAATGGATGCATTGATATCCTTTCTCGAAACATCTTGACAATGAATATTTAGAAAAATATGTTGTTTTATATTGTGACAATCTTCCCTTGATTACAACTCCTTGTAGTTATTATCACATAATATATCATTTAAGGATTTTCTGTTCTAATATACTTAAATTAATTACTTAATTAATATATCACAAAATAACAAGTATAAAATAAAAAAACAAACACCTTTTTTGAACATGATTTTATTACAGTGTTAATAGTTTACAATAAGTTATAGAATTACCCCTATGGAATACCCTTAATTCTCTCAATCTCCCTTTTTCATTTAGGGCCGATTATGGAATCTCAATCCCATCCCTTTGATCAGTTTGCTTAGAAGTAATCGAGTCAGTCCTTCATGAATGGATATGCTATATATCGTAATTATCTACTCTGTTAATCAACTATCTCCGACATCGATAAATTGCCTTTATCAAATGGAACTTTTCAGAGTATGTTTCTCAACTTCTAGTGAGCCCTATGTTCTTTCAGGATCCTTATCGTAACATTGTTTTCAAAAAAAAAGTTGTGATATTCTCAGCACTTGGAATAACCTCTAGCTCGGTTATAAATTTGTGCATTATACATATATAAGTGTCAAATGGTATGCTTCCACTATTTCAACCGTTAATATAACGGTGCATGAAATGTAAAGCTCCATTCAACCATTTATTACGGGCTACTTATTTCACATCTGTTACTAGTTTACAGGAGATAGTTTTAAATCAAATATCTTAAACTCAAAAAAATAACACTTATAGAAAACAATTTTCTGTAACAAAATTACATTTGAAACATAAATCACAACTATCATTCCATACTTAGGACCTACTTAGCATTTTATACAATTTTCGTTTCCATTCTCTTCATGAAGTAAAAGTGACCATTCACTCTCTTCATCCTAACTGTGCCTATGATACATCCACTCTTTGACATTCGCTTTCCTTTCCAAATGGTCGAACCATCAAAAGAATACTCTTACGAAAATACTGCACTAAATTATTTACAAAATTGTTTTTGGACATCCTTAATAGTTTAAGGTATCATATGGGTTGCACTTAAGTAAACTAATCAAGATTGACACCTTGCTGATCGAATTCCTTGGTTGACCTTTTAGTCCTTGGTCTAGTGTCATTTTCAACACAACAAGATTCTCATTGTATTCAATCATATTGAACACATGATCCTTCTTTGTGGTTTACTGGCCCATTTTTAATGAACTTTATTGGGATTTCCTATAGTACGAGTGCGACTATTAACCATATAACTTTTGTGTGTGATATAATATGAATAAAATATCCATATTCTTGTATTGCTTTAGAATTCAGAAGGCAATATATAGTCTCTAAAAATTAAATACTTAGTGACTTAGGTGCCAATGCATTTAGTAGTTGTACAATTCAGCTCTTGCGTGGGTCTTAAAGAGACAACATGCCAACTAGTAAACGTATTTTATATTTCTCAATCAATCTTAATTTAGCTTAATAGTATATTTAATTGATAAACAACTTTATTGATTTCATTAATTGCATGAATTTATTGAAGTAGATTATTTAATTTTGTATATCATTTGTTCTTACAATATTAGAAAGGTTAGTTGTAATTATTTCATTTTCTCATAAGGTTCATACTTGATTTTTTATAGTTCTCAAAAGCCCAGGAGAAATATAGAAAATTTTCAATTTTTATAGTGAGTTTAGGACTCACATGCTTTGGTTTTCGACCTTGGGTTTGCTTAACAAATAATAGACCTAGGAGTAATTGATAACACTTTATCGATTGAATCATATACAAGTCCTAATGTGACGGCCCACATTTCGGAAGGTTTAAATCAACAATAATCCACACATGTCCAACTTAAACAATCCGTAATATCGATTATCGATGGGGTTAATTAAGAAAGATAAGAAAAGAAGAAGAAATCAAACATAGAATCTCGCAGCGGAAAGATAAAATATAATAATCAAATAAACAGTTCATGAAGTGGATTATACCATACATTTGATTATAATCTAAACAACATTTATCAGATTTATACATACATCAGGAATAAATGAATAATGCAGCAGACAACATGATGTAGGAATACTAATAGTAATAATATACCAAATCTTTGTCTTCGTCCTCCAGAATAATCTTCAATGCGCTGAAAAACTCATGGCTGACCCGAGTGTAATGAAAAGACAAAACACTCGAGTAAGGACTAAAATATTCTTATGTGAGTCAAATCGATAACGCACATAACATGAGTGTTATGGCGTCAAAGATGTTTACGGGGTTTCACATCTCCTATCCAGTGTATAACGTGCGTGCAATAACTCAAGAAATGTTATGGGATTTTCCATCTCTTAAGGATCCGTCAAAATATTTATATGTAGTAGAATACGCTACATATATAATGTCTAATCAATAAAATAAATATTTTTCTTAGCGTTAAGGCTTTACATTGATCCCCCTTAACGTGTTTTTAAGCATTGGCATACAGTTTGCATTTGACACCACCAGTAGCATGTCGGTAGTCAGTGTTGCGCTATGATACGACAACACTAAATCAAAATCGTAGGGGTCTCGTATAAGGATAAAAGTATGACAAGGCACGTGAGGCAATGCCCAAGGTAGGATACTACCAGTTTACCCTTCCCGGCTGGTGGTAACGCATCATAGCCATGACCGCCCACCGCATCCAACACTCCCATAATCGAAGGGTGCGCACCAATCAATCACAATCGAAATGATGGTAATACGAAGAAGTGCGTCTCCTAGAGGTAGCTAGCCTCATTGATCGGTACGGCTCCTGTTTTAGTCATTTCAAATTGACACAAGTGTCAGGCCAATCCAACATTGTTCTTTTTCTTCAAATCCAGCAAACGTACGCCAAATCCAACCACTTCATTCTGGGCCATCACTCCACGTACACAGTTGTTAAAGTGGTTCCAATATTGACAGAGAGTATGCCAATAAGAGGCCCCGGTCTCTTTAACAACCAAACGTTGTTTTACACACCGGTTGGTACTTTTACATTTTGAAAACACTTCATACTTGATATCAAAATATCATATTCGCTTCAAAATCAAATCCATTTCGAAATCATCATATTTACTCAAAATATACCATTTCATTTCAAAATCATTTTCGCCTTAATATCCTGATTTCGCTCAAAAATTGTTTCGAATTTCAATTTAGGTTATAACTTCATTTTAACCCAATTTGTATTTAAATCTAAGATTTAAATATAACATTCCACCCCTTTGACCAGTTTGAATTTTTAGAAAATAGTTTAAATAGTTTTAAAATAGTTAAATAGTTAAAATAGTTTAATAGAAAATAGTTTGAGTATTGAAAATGGTTTATATTGGTAAAATGGTTTGGAAAATCAAAATAATTTGAATATTTAAAAAGATAGATTTTTAATAGTTTATACTAAAATAATTTATTTGAAAATAGTTTCAAAGTCAAACCGATTCAATTCCAAATTTGCCAATTCAATAAATCCCAATTTCCATTTTGATTTAATCGATTCAATTCCGATTTCAAGTCGAATTTTACTTCGATTCCAAATTAATATCAATTTCAATTCCAAATTAGTTTCACTTATAATTCCAAATTAATTTCAATTCCAATTTCAAAATAATTTCAATTCAAAATTTAAACCATTTTGATTTATTTCAATTCCGAGTTCGATATTCAAAATATTGATTCAAAACACTTAAATCGAATTTACCTTCAATACCCAATTTAAAATCCAAATTTTCAAATATAATTCAATTCCGAGCTCAATTTCGAAATATCGTTTTATATCACTTTTACTTAGTATTATTCAAAGTTCGAATAGAAGTCCCATCCTTTAAATCAAATCAATTTCTGAAATTTAAATCATATTTCGATTATAACTTAAAAATCTCAAACACAATTATTTAAAACATTCATTTACCAAATTTAAATTTCAATATTCCAAGCTCAAGTTCGAAAATAATTTGGTTTCTATAAATTTGATTTTTTTTATTTCTTTAAATCGAAATCATTTAAATAAATTTCAAATCAAAATTTTAAAATCCTTTAATTTAACCAATCTGTTGTCCGTATATAATTTTCTATCCTATGGCCAAGTTATCAGTTATTTCAATTTAATTTTAGGGATGGTTATATATCATTTTAATCCAAATCACAGTGTCATAGGTATATATCATTTCAACCTATTTCTTAATTAATTCGAAATAATTCAATTTACAGTTTATATATTGTAAATAATTTACAGGGTGATAGCAGGATGTATCAAAATAAATAAACATCCAAATCATTCAAAACATCAATCAATAGCATTCATCACAATCAACATCCAAACCAGCCAATAATTCACAACACTTTCATAGTTATCAATATCGGCTAATTTACTGGCAACTAAATTCCAATTTCAAATTTAATTGCCAATTTTAATATCTACAGTCAATTTCATTTTCAATTAACCGTCAAATAAATTAGATAACTTCACGATTCAATTTTATGAACATAAAAATATTATAGTACGTCGTGAGCGTTAAAAACACTCGCCTTTTTTTTCTGTTGTCGCTTCCGCATTCTGGTTTCGATTAAATTAGAATGCGTTCGAATTTAACTAAAAATTCCAGAAGCTCCAAATTTAGCCAATCCGATTCTATAGCAAAGAGCTTGTTAATACGAACCCAACGCGACTGACCGCGTACGAATAGGACCTCGTGTGCACAAGATATAGATTTTATAAGAAATTGGATTTAAATAATAAAATTAATTTACTAATTACAATTCAATTTCTTAATTACCATCCTTAATCCTTGCCTCCCAATACAAATCCCGTTACTGCCTGTACAAGAAATGCAGGAACCCAACCATGGCCGATCTCTCCTTCGCCTATTTCTCTCCCCACGCATCATGATATGCCAAACCGACAACACCGATGAACTCTCCTCCTCGATCTCCATCCACCCATCACCAAAACGTTGAACCCGAGCCTTTCCCCTAAATCACGTCTTTTGCCCTCCTCGTGACTGTACACCATGCCGCACAATCCCAAAGTCGATCGAACCTCCCACAAAATCCGACGCCGAAGATCCATGCCAACGCAAATCCAAATCCACCCTTTAATCTACAAATTGATGACCACAACACTTTTAATTTCCAACCCTAGTTTTCTCCTAATTGTCGGCCTCCTCCATTTAGCTGTTGCACCCACTAAAAACATGCCCACGTGAAGATTTAGGCACTGTTATCCCAAAGAATCAAGCTTTTTAATTTTAAGAATTTTATTTCAATTAATTTGGATTTTCAAAGGAAGTCGATTTCCATTTTTTTACAGGTGAATAAAATGAACGAGATAGGGGGAAAACAGTTTTTAAAATGGAAAGTGGGTACGATAGTATAGGTAGTGTAGCGTACTCAGGTGTAGGGTTGTAACGACCTGTAATTTTACCGCTTTGGAAATTGGATATTTAATTGATTTTAAATATTCGAATATAGAATTTTTATACTTAAATAATCATATTTCATGTGATAAATAAGAATGGCAAACTTATTTCTAGAAGAGACTTAAGATTTGGAACTATTATCGCAAAATTAACAAAATTTACAAAAGCCGGATTTCGATAAAATTTAATATACATTTGAAAATTTGTTGTAAACGATAAATAACTCTTTTTAATGGTAAAATAATGATATGATAATAATAGAAATTTGATTTATAATGATTTTATAAACATATAAACTTTTTTTATAACAATTGACAAATTTTGTCGTAGGTTGACAAATCAACGCGTATTTTTACAATTAGATTTTAATATTATTAAATATGGTTTTATAACTCAAATGAACTTTTTTTAATTAATTAAATATAATAAAAAACTTATTTTCAAGTTTGGTTTACATAAATGAATAGTTTAACAAAAACGTCAAAATATGACCGTAGAATATTTTGTCGAAAAATCATCGTTTTGATCCATATAAGTTATGCAAACGTTTTGCAACTTGAATAGTATTTTATGAACACATTAACAAAAAAATAAACATCTCTCTTATATTAATCAAGGATTAATTAACTTAAGTACTTATTTAAAGTTAAATAAAGCATAAAATGACAAAGTAAGTTTACTTTTGCAAAATCAAATCAAACCTCACACAAATCAAAGCATACACCTCTTCTTCATTAATGCTAATGTACTTGGACATCAAATCATGCATGGAAAAGGAGCATTTTATTTTTATAAATTTTGTTAATAAAAAGGAAAATGCAAAATCATTACATTTTAGTACAAAATCAAATCCATGCATCCCTTCACTTCTTTTCCACTTCTTTTCCACATTAATGACAAGTTAAATTATGTCTTGAAAAGTGTGTTAAGAGAGACAAAAATTGATTTGATATAAAGCGTATTTTGGTCTTTTTGGTTAAGGGTAATAAGGTGATTTGTGTAGCAAACTTCAACTATAAATAGAACACCATCCTTCCACTTTCTTTTTCACATTTCTAAATCTTCTTCTTCCTTTTTCAAGCTTTCTAAAAGCTTCTCTAATGGCTTCTATGCCTTAGGAAAATAAAATAATAAAATAATAATAGAAAAGAAAAAATGGAATAAAGTATTCCACTTCAAAATTAGTGCAATCTCCTCCTTTTTCCACCTACAACTCACGGCCACCACCCCAAGCCAAGGCCGAGCTCCTCCACAAGTCCAAGCCGAGCCCATTTAGGGGAAACCAAGCAAGTTCGAAAGCTCTGGAGCAAGAAAAAGAGAAGGAAGTGCTGCCAAAATCAAAAGGAAAAGTCTATGGAAAAGGTTGGTGGAGTGGAACTAATTATGAGCACTCAATGTTTGTTCAAAATTAAATCATCCTTATAACTATTTTAATATGTCCATTAAAACCCTTGAATAAATTGTTTGAATGTTTGATAACTTGGATGCAAAATTGGTTGATTATATGTTTGTGATATGGATGATAACTTGGTTTGATAAATGATAAGAGAAATGGTTAGTAAGTATAGTTAATTCAATGGAAATTAAATCCATATAAATGTGTGTATGGAAGTTATTTAGCCTCTTAATGATTTTAAATAATCTAAAAAGGTTAGAAATGATATTATAATAATATAATATTATAAAGTGAAGTGAAATGGAATATGAGTTTGAAATATAAAAATATTGTTTAAATTGAGTTTAAAATGGTCTAGAAATGTTTTATAAACACTTAAAGTGTTTTCAAGAAGTTTGAAAAGAAATTGAAAAACAAGTCAAAACAAGGCGCGTCGCGTAATGGTAGTTCGCGATTTCGCGTCATAAAAGTTAAATGAGTGTACAAAGTGGAATATAACTCGAAATTCTTCGAGATAAGAATTTTCCGGTCTGTTATATTCATAGTTTTCCAATGAAGAAAGAAAATCAAGATTTCATCAAGTATAGTTCAAATATGTCCAATACAATTTTCTAAAAACATCGTGGTTTTGCAGTTTGGAATCCAAAAGGAGATTTCTTTATAAATGATATTTTAAATGATTAAAAATATGAAATAAATTTGATAAATCTATTAAAATGGTTTAAAAGAGATTTGGAATGGAAAATATGAATTTTAAAATATTCAAAAGTTTTTTAAATCAAATAAGCTTATATAGCACTTTCCACAGCACTTTTATGCTGCGAATTCTATAACCTTTTGAATATGAGTTTAAACGTAACGACATTTCCTAGAATCAATTATGAATGTTTTAAAAGAATAATTAAGTATTTTATGGATGGTTTGGAAGTTTTAATAAGAGTTTGAATAAATGGTTAAGAGAAATTGTTTGTAACACTTGAGTAAAAAGTGAAGAATATTGAATATAATAACAAACTGAGTATGCGAAAACGACTAGTATATTTGTCTCGTCTGTGAGAGCTAAATGGTAAAACAAGGTGTGTAACTAAGGTTAGGAATGGAGCAACCAGTGCCCTGAACTTACCTGACCTTCGCTTTATCTTTTAGACGAGGGGTGGAACAGATCGAAAGGAAAGCCCGGATGCTCTAAAAGATCATATTTAAGTTTTAAAAGAAAAGAAACAAATTCTTTGATGTTATTTAACCACTTAACATTTTTTATTCGATGATTGGTATGAAGGAACCGGGATCGGATTTGGGTGATACCTATCCGAAGAACCGGGATCGGATTTGGGCGATTCCTATCCGAAAACCCCTTCAAACTAATTTTCGAAATAAAACATATTGAAGACGAAGATCTTCATGATATAGGAATACTTGCCACAAGTCCCTGGAGGTGAAATTTACCATATTTAAAGAGGCAGTAGTGCTTTGTTATGAAAATCTTCGATTTGCAAGAATATGATTTGAAGTTAAGAAAGAAATCTTGATTAAGATTTAATGAATGATTTGAGAATAATTTCCTTAAGTTAAAAGTTATAACTTGAATATAAGAAATCTTTGATTAAGATTAAAAGAATGATTTGGAAAGGTTTTCCTAAGTAAAAGAGAAAATGATTGGAATTATTCCAAAATCTAAAGAGGTTTAATAAATCAAATGATTTAATAAATGAGGCTTAATGATTCCATATACTCTTGAAAAGAAAATGGAATAAATTTGAAAAGAGTATATCTAAGAAAGATATTTGATTTAAATAAAAGATGAAGTAATTGATTGATGATTGATACACACATATGAACTTAACATCTTTTAATGCGACGATTGGCTTCGAAGGAACCGAGGTCGGATTTGGGTGATCCCTATCCAAAAACCACTTCGAGCCAATGTATACGTTCGAAAGTGAAGACATGTTGAAGATAATGATTATTAAAGACCGAGGATCTTCATAGCGTGAGGACTGCTTATAGACATGCTCTGGGTCACTCCCATTATAGAGTTATTTATAGCAGTGGTCTCCTCGTTGTGGAGAATTTTCGGATTGCAAGGGCTTCTCGCCTAGTAATGGTCGAGGAAAGTGCCTTCGGTTTCGTTCAGTCCCAGAACGAACTTGTATGGATGTTTGTCTGACATTGTATTCTAAATCACATTTGAGTGGTTTCTATAAATGTATATCAGTTGGTGACGGCGAAGGCAACTTCTTTTAACTTAACACCCTTTCCCGAGACATACGAGCTCAGGAAGTTATACTTTTCTAGAAATCAGTCATGTGACGTGGAATGACAATGTGGCATTCAAAGTGGAACCTGTTATGATCAAAGCATGGTTTGTATGAAAAGCGTGGCTTTGAAGAAATTGAGCGTAGCCTCACTAGCCTCACATCCTGGAAGATGATATGGGATACTATGTGGTTTGACAGACACAAATTCGGAATAAGTGAGTATGTATGGTGGTGTCCAATACGTTGGGCCCTTTGGGGGGAAACGTCCCTCAAGGCATTTATTGCCTTATTTTGATAAAGTGGTTAGCTCGAGAAAAGCAGGGAACTACCGGTTATCAGTAGTAGTATGGAAAGTACAGTTCTAAGTGACTTGTTTGAGAAAAGCGATTAAGGCACCGTGGGAACTATGTTTGTTATGCGTGGATCAGAGAAAAGGCCACTAGTTCCCTATCATGTTGGAAATCCAATCCCAATACGAGATTTACGGTTTTGATTGTAGTCCCAAAATAGCTGTAATGCTTTGTAACATTTCAGCTACCCTTTTCGTATCATATATTTCGTCCGGTATATTCCATTGACCCAGTCCAGATATATTACCTTAGACTTAGTCCGGGTATTGATACCTTATTTGAATAAGTTTATTTGGAAAGTGTTTTCAAAGGAATGTCATTAAAAATAATATCAAGTGAATTTTGGTATAAAAGTGTTTTGGTTATCATAAGGTAAAAACCCGTCCGTATTTATGTGTGGACGTGGTCTTATGAGATACCCTTCTTTTCAAAGGTTTTGATAACATAGTCATTTTAAATTTCGAGTATCTCACACTGGTTTATCAAGCCTGATCCGTGTATTTTTAATACTCGGGTCAGATCCGAGTAGTTTCAGGTTTAGTTGAAGACGGTTGGAGTTTCCAGAGGCGAGCTGGAGATCTTCATCATCGTATGGACGAATTCTATTATCTGCTACATCTATTGCATTTGTTTTGTTGTTTTTAGCATTTGTAAGGACAGAGGTTTATAACTGTCCAGGCTGAATCTAGGTTAGACTCTGATATTGTATTTCAAATTTTTCCACTGTAAAGATTATTTGTAACAACCCTAGATTTTTGCATATATTTTAAATTTGACTTTGTTTTATTTTGAAATTATTTTTAATCTTGTTTCATTTCAAACATTTCATTTTTAAATATAAATGCTGATTATTATGTGAGTTATAGTTTCAAACTGATATAAATTGAATATTTTATCGAAAAGTGAAATTCTGGTCAAATTGTTCAATCTTTGACTTTTAAACTTCAAATTTAAATATTTTAATTCTTGAATTTTATCTTTTATTATGAAAATAAATTTAATTTCAAGAATACTGCTTTTCGTTTCGTTGAAAACGGACTTATATTGTAGAAGTTATGTAATTTTCAATTTTGTGTATAAACTGTTTATTTTGCAATATTATTTATTTTAAATCATATAAATTATATTTTTATTGTCATATTTTGTTTTAATATGTGTTAATAGGTTATTTTATGTCTTTTAATTTTTTTAAAATGATAAGGTAATTTTTCTAAAGTATACTTGAATTTATTTCAATTTATAAAGCCTGGTTTCCATTTTTCTGCTATTTTCTTCATTAAATTATATTTAATTAAAATATATTTATTTATTTTTGTGAATTCATTTTTATTTTGTGTTCTTATCTTTATTTATAAATATTTTTCAAATACATAAAGATTTTCTAAAGTTCATTTGAATTTGTTTCAAATTTATAAAGCCTAGTTATGTATATATTGCCATTTTCTTTATTTATTTGATTTTTATTTAAATTTATTTATTTTATTTTCTGAGTTTATTTATCTTTATTATCAGCCTTGTTATGTATTTATAAAATTAAAATGAATTTGTGGAAATTTGAAAAGACTTGAAACTCTTTATCTCCTTTTGACTTTTCCTCTTCTGCCTTTTCATTTTCCAACCTACATGTCATTAAAAAAAATTGGCTTAAGTATGGTCTTTGCCCTAATCGTGACTTTGACCTTTTTTTCTCAACAAGTCAAGAGAGATTATTCACTATTACATATCATTTCTCAATGACTTAAGTATAATGCATATACCTTGAGTTTTCTCAATAAATACATGCATGTATCTTACCTTATCTAGAAAATATATTAACAGTACTGCACATAACAGCTCAAGCTTGAGTTTGCTCAACAACTAGTGCATATGCAAGTAATCTATCAATATACGAATGACAGAGGGACATTATATTAAAGATACATGATTATATAATATATTTTGGATGATACTGATTTAAGCAATAATGTATTTCCTATGGAAAATCATCGTGATTCAAGCGTCGGACACATATGAAATCATGGTATATACAAACTATATGTATGTATTTACTCAAAAAAATCTGTTTGGGTCTCTTATAGTGCCACTTATATCATATATATAAATATAAATACACACACACACATATGTATATATGTATGTATGTGTGTATAATTATATAAGTTTAATTTATTTATAACTATTATAATTTAATTAACTTATATAATATTTATAAGTGTCTTATTAATTAAATCATAATTAATTAAAATTCTTTAATTTAATTATATTATATCAAAATTTTCAAAAGAATTATAAATAGTTGCATAATTAATTATAACTTTTATAATTTACATATATAGTTAATTAACCATTTATTAAATTATTCACTTATTTAATTAAGATATTTAATTAAATATTTTAATAAATTTTGAAACTTCATTTAACTTAACTTAAATAATTCTACGATAATTATTCAACTATAACCTTTATAAATGTATTATTATATATCAACATGTATATTTTAATTTATTATTTATTTAGTTAATCATATCAATTAATTATTTATAAAAAATTAAAAACCTATTAGACTAATTTCCAAAAAAAAATTAAATTTTAAATTTATTTTATAACCGTTATATAAAAAATTGACGAAAGAGTGGTCCTTTTAGGAGGAGAGCAGTCATAACTTATTAATAACCTTTATAAATTTTCTTTTTATATTTTAAACTTAAGATTTACATTTAAGACATATATTAAATTTTAAAATATTAATCTTAAAATAATAATTTTAAAATTAACCTAAGGCCCAAATAACTTTGGGCCTTACATCTAGGCCAACCTTTTGGACTTACTCAACTCATTGGGCCAGTCAATAGCTATGGAGGGGAAATAATTTTTATTCAACTTTAGCCTAGACACCCATCAGATGGAAAAGCTTATTAATTGGCCCCTAATGAGGCTAATTTGACTACATAGACTATATGGTTCTTATACTATTGTTTAAACCTGATTCGTTTCACAATAGGTGAGAGTAAATTTAAAAAATCCTAATTAGATCTTAACGGCCTATGTAATCTATTAACTAGTATTAGATCTAATCTAGTTTATTAAAATAATATTTTATTTTAAACTATTATATATTTGTTTAATTAATCTTATTAATTAAATTTATTCAATGATTATTTTAATATATCTATATATTCATATATAAACATGATGACATATAGGTATATATGTTGTGTATGTAATTAATTGGGAGTTTTGTTTTCTATTGATTAGGTTGGTAAAAAGTTATTTTATTATTTATGGGGTATAAATTAAGAGGTCATAAATGTGACATAAGTGTAATTAATAGGAGTTTTGTATAATCTCATTCAGGTATGTGAAAGGGCACATGGACATATAGGGTGTATATTGCAAAGTGAACATATGTGTGATATCATAGTATGATGATAAATAAGCATATATATATATATATATTGTCATATGATTATAAAGTTAAGTTTATATATATAATAATTTAAAACAATTGAAATAATTTCAAATTCATCTCTTTGCTAAATAAGCAACAAAAAATATTAACTAAAAAGGTTACCTTGGTCAAATATTTAAATCAAATAACACTTACTATATCAAATAGTATAAACATATTTATAAATTTTAAATTGAATAATTTAGTATTAGTTATACTAAATATATTAAATTTATAAAATTATTATATCAAATTTATTTCTACCTAAAATAATTTAGTAAACAAGGTATGTACTTTTTAATCTAATTTCACATTAAGAAACAATGCACATAAATAATTTTGGATGTATAAAATTGCATAAATTAAGTCATAGCCAAATTAAATAAATTATTATTATATATAAGAGGCTTAAGAGCATGACCTATGGGCAATTCTGTAATTTATTGTAAATTATTAACCATCTAATAAAATCTCATTCGAAATAAAAGGTGTTTGTTTTATATTTTAGAATTGTTATATTATGATATATCATTAAGTAATTAATTTAAGTATACTAAAATAGATAATCCTTAAATGATATGTTATGTGATATGTAAAAACCCGACCTTCTACACTTTGTAATGGATTATTTTTTATTAAACAAAACATTCAAGTTCAATTTTTAGATAATTTCACTTTTGAAAATATATTTTATTGGATTACAGTTATTCGATAAAGGAGTTTGTTTTAATAAATTGAATCGGTGAATAAATTCGTTTTAAAATAATAATAAAAATATATTAAACTCGAACATATTATTTACAATAAATATAAAAAAATTTATATTGAAAAAATTTGTTATATAATTGAAATTGATGTAAGAAATCTTATTTGATAGTAATAAAAATAAATAAACCAATGAAGGTAAAATAATTATTGAATTTAAATATTTTGCATAATCATCTGACTGTATTTGTATAAATAGCAAATTCAATCTAATTGAAATTATATATTTATAAATAGATTATTGAATTATTTTTGTGTAAAAGAAGAGATTGTTAATCGCAATTAAAAGATTTAAAATGAAACTTATTTTCTACAGGGACTTAAGTGAAAAATAAAGAAATCAATATTAATAACAAATAGAAGTGACTTATTTTATCTCCTTATTTATAGAAAGATCCACAATCAACCTTTGCCTTACTCAAGAACCAAAACTCGTTCTGCCCCTTGTTTTTCTATCTTGACCTAATCTCTTCGCCAATAAAAAAAGACAGGAAAACAAACAACAAACGCAGAAGAAGAAAAGAGGCATAAACGATTGGGATGCGCAACAATAAACTTCGTAGAAAGGAAAGGAGGCATGATAGCCTGGATGATGATGGGCACATCGAGCAATGTTCCGCGCGGCTATATCCAGAAGCCGCCCAGGCGAGTTCTGGTGATGGGAGTAGGCAACCATAGCGAATGAGGCAGTGAGACATTTTTGGAATGGGTTTTCGGAATTTTGGAGGAAAGGGGCTGAAGTAACCACGCTTTGATTTAGTGAGCTATTGTAATAACTCACAACTATATTCTATATTTCCCATTTTCTATGATTTCTTTTGATGTTGTGTAATTAGTGTTAGTGGATATGCATTGAATTAGTTGGATTTGAGAGTTAACAATTGGATACTTGTCATTGTGATGAATTATTAATTGATTGTCGATTATACGTACATAATATGACGTTTGGTTAATAAATAGATGCTTGTAAATAGTCCGATACAACACTCGAAATTAATTGAAAAGGGGAGAGTGAATTAAAGTGGGAAGTTTTGAAAGAAATAAATTATTTTAGAAATAAATAATGAGGTTTGGAATGATTTTTATTTAATATAGGAAAGTAGTGATGGAAAATATAAAAGTGGAATATTTTGACAATTGTTGGGATTTGATTTATAAATGAATCTTTGAATACACACACACACGATTATAAAATATTTAGAGGATGTTTTAAAATGAGTATTTAAAATTTATATTTTGAAGTGATGAATTTATTTTTATGGAATTTTAATAAATGAGACTTTTATAAAATAATATTTTTGGAAATATAATAATATGTATGTGATTTAAATATTGTATGGAACTATTGGTAAAATTTCTTATTTATTTTATTAATAATAATCTTTATGCGGAACAATCTTGATGCGGTGAGTACCGCCTTGAATTCTATTGGCAGACCTATTGGTCTAGATGAATGCGACTGGGCTTACTTCGATCACCATTTCATATACCTGCAAATTCAGTTCTTTGAAGGCATAACCACCCCATGTACTTTTGTAACCCGTCTCAACAACGCAGATCATTTGCTCACTGTTGACCGATGCAACCATGATCATCCCAACAAACGCCCGGAGACTCTCATCCTTGGCATGGATTTCGAGAGAGATTGGCGATGCTTCACTGAACCTCTCTTCATCCCGTCCGAACAATCTGACTTAGACGCACCCTTCGACGCCATGAATTTTGAAGCGACTATGTGTCCGCCCAATCTCCCTCCTGTTCCTCAGCAATTTATTTCGGACAACTCTCCGGAGGTGATGGGACATCGCATTGATGCTGATTGGCCTAACTTGGAGCCTCGCTGGGACCCGATGGCAGATATCGACCTCTCTATCCCAATTCATCTTCAGATCCCCTAAGCTGAGTCGCCTCCCCCGCCTACGACCCACCCTCCACCATAGGTCCCTGCTCCATCCCCTCAACAAATACCTACACTCTCCCCAGCTCTGGTTCGCCGAAGCAATAGGCTCAAGCATGAGGCGGTCACCCCTGGATGCTCTGGTAGTTTTCTTAAACCAGTTGTTTTTTCCTTTGTTAACTCTAAAATAAATAAATAAAATGGGTCGTTGCATGGGCATAAATATATTTGATGAACAATACACAGCCATGCAACTTCTAGAAACTGAGCGCATGTCCTTATCCCAATGAAAATGATCTCATGGAATGTTTGGGGTTTGGGGGACCCCTCTAAATGTCATGCCATCAATCTTCTTCTGGCCCCCCACAAAATTGATATCCTCCTTATTCAAGAATCCAAACTCTCAGACCTGTCCCCATCCCTCATTAGACTTATAGGTGGCCCCTTCCTGTCTGGTTGGGCCCACATAGATGCAATTGGCTCAAAAGGCGGTATAATCACTGTCTGGAAAGAATCGAATTGGGCCTTATGTCAATCTATTCACCATCCCACTGCCCTACATATAATCCTTCGTCACCTTCAATCAGGCATACTATATCTTTTCTCCAATGTTTACGGTCCTCACAACTCTCAAGAGCGAGAAGCACTTTGGTCGAACTGCCTACAAACTGCCTCTCTTTTTAATGGTCCCTGGCTTATTAGGGGAGACTTCAATACAACCAGATCTCCCTTTGATAGAAATTCGGGTAACTATTCACAAGACTCTGTAGCTTTCAATGATTTTATCAATTCCTGTGCTCTCATCGACCCACCCATCAACAACCGCCTCGTCACATGGTCAAATGGCAGAACTGCTCCATCTCTAGCAAAACTAGATCGCTTCTTATTCAATCACGCTTGGGATGATCTCCACCCACTCACGCTCATTAACGACCTTGCCTCGACCCTTTCGGACCACTGCCCTATCCTCCTTAATTCTGGATCCACCCCGGCCCCCCTAGACAATTCAGGTTCGAGCGTCTTTGGCTCCTCGAGCCTTCTTTCGATGACTTTATCAAACTTGCTTGGTCCCAACCCTCCCAGCTCCTATCGGCCACTGCTAGAGTGGTTTCCAAACTCCGTTCGCTCAGAAGGCTCATTAGACCATAGGCAAAATACATCTGGGGTTCGATCCGCACTCGCATCGCGGAGACCCAAGATAGCATCTTACATCTCAACATTCTAGAAGAATCCCACCCCTTGTCCGATCCTGAATCTGCCCGCCTGCATGAGTTGGAACTATAACTTGACAGACTTATCAAATAGGAGGAGATTGGTTGGAAGCAGCGCGCCAAATCCAAGTGGATTGATGAGGGGGACAAGAACACCGCCTACTTTCATCGAATTGCTAATGGCCGCCGCCGATCCACGTTCATCTCGGAAATCCTCCATAATGATGCCAGCTTCACCAACCAATCTGACATCCTTCGCCTTTTCACCGAATACTACCGCAACCTCCTTGGTAGAACCTCTCCTCAGATCCCATCTATTGACTGGAATCTCATTTACCCCAACCCTTCCCACATCCATGTTGATTCCCCATCCACTGAAGAAGAAATTTGGTCGGCTTTAAATGGCATGGCCGATGATAAAGCTCCTGGTCCTGATGGCTTCGGACCGCTTTTTTCAAACATTTCTGGACAACCATCAAGTCTGACATTATTGATATGTGTGTAGAATTTCAATCCAATCCCTCTCTGATTTCAAGACTGAACTATGCCAACATCATCCTCTTACCCAAATCCCCCGGTTCCACCACCCTTCCTTCCTTTCGCTCAATCAGTCTCCTCAACACAACCTTCAAAATTATCACTAAACTCCTCGCCAATCGTCTGCAAAAGGTCATCGGTTCTCTGGTTGGAGTGGAACAATCGGCGTTCATCCAAGGCCGAAGCATCTTAGACTGTGTTGCGGCTACTCAGGAAGTTATCTCATTATGTCATCACTTCTCCACCCCAGGAGCCCTCCTTAAATTAAAATTCTCCAAGGCTTTCGATTCTGTTAACTGGAATTTTTTGCTTGACCTTATGAAACACAGAGGCTTCTCAGACACTTAGTGTATCTGGATCAAAAGTATTCTAGACACAAGTTTTTCAGCTATTTCTATCAATGGCACTTTAGGGGGCACATAAAATCAGCCAGAGGTCTTCGACAAGGCGACCAACTCTCGCCACTTCTTTTTGTTCTCATCTCAGATGTCTTCAATCGTATGGTCAAACTCGCAATCTCCAATAACCTCCTAGCCGGCATCAATCTCCCTAACTCAGAGCTGTCTGTTTCCAATCTCCAATTTGCTGACGACACCATATTATTGATCTCCCCAAAGCCCGACCACCTCCACTGTCTCAAGGTCCTATTATATATCTTTGAACTCATCTCCGGTCTATCCATCAACTTTTCTAAGAGTTCCATCATTATGCTCGGCAACGCCCACCACCTCGGCCCCTTTTCTGCCTCTTTGCTTAACTGTAAACTCGACCACTTCCCTATCACCTATCTTGGAATCCCCATTCACCCCACCAAGCTCGCTCGACATGACTAGCTCCCTCTAACCTCCAATATCGAATCTCGACTGTCAACATGGAAAGCCAATTCTCTATCTGCTGCAGGCCGCCTCGTCCTTATCAAATCAATGCTATCCGCCCTCCCCTCATACTAGATGTCGTTCCATGTACTACCGAAATGGGTTATAAACAGAATTGATTCTACTAGGCGTTCGTTTCTCTGGAATGGCACTAAAGGGAAATGTTTAATCAATTGGGAGTCTGTCTGTCTACATAGAGATCATGGTGGTTTAGGGCTAGTTAATCTCAGCTCTTTCAACATCGCCCTCTTATCCAAATGTCTTTGGCGTATCATCACTCCAGGCAGTTTCATCTGGAAAGACTGGATCCTTCAGCGTCACTACCAATCCAACCATCATCTCGTCTTTCACACACCCCGGCGTCTGTCACCCTCTCCCTTCTGGTAAGGTATTTCAAAATTCATACCCCGAGTCAAATCCCTATTCCATGTATCAGTAGGCAATGGTCACAATTGCCTTTTCTGGCTTGATACCTGGCAAGATCTATTGCCCCTCGCCCGCTCTCTCACCTATTTATTTCCCCATATCTCCCTCCACAACAGTTCTGTTGCTGATCTAACCTCTCTCGGCCCAACCAGCATATGACCTCCAGCTCTCTTCGACCTCAACACACTGAACGACCTCAACTCTGCCTCAAACATACTCCTTTCCATCCAACTCACTGACACACCAGACTGCTATATCTGGGCACGTTCCCCAGAGAAAGGCTTTTCGGTTGCCTCTTGCTATGCATTCCTAAAACATCCAGGTAGGTCCTTCTCTTTTGCAATACTTTGGAAATATAGGCTCCCTCCTCGCATCCTTTTTTCCAATGGTGCTTCATTCACGCTCGCATTAACACTAAAGACAGACTCAGACGCTGGAACACTCAGCTTGACCCTCGCTGTGTCTTATGTTCTTCGCAGGAAGAATCTATTGTTCATCTTTTTTTCGAATGTGACTTCTCCTACTATATTTTAGCCTCGGCCAGCGCCAACCTTATTGGCTACATCCCGACCATACACTCATTCTTCGACTACTGGCAATATGGCGAACCAGATAAAATCCTTGATTCCTTCATCGCTATATATAGTTGGTGCATCTGGAAAGAAATAAATGCTTATGTATTCAACAAACCCACAAAAGTAATGCTAAAATTTGTAACAAAATCTCCTACTTGTTTTCTCTATGAATAGGCTCAGTGCATAAGCGCCCCTTCACTTAGCGCCTTCCTTCCAGCAGCAATGAATCTTCATATGATTAGCTCACAATCGAGCCTGACAGGCGGACTGGGCTGTACGTATGGGTCCATCAAGTACCCTCGGTTTGTCTGAATACAATATAACTCTGCTCCTACAGTTGTATATAAGCCTGACTGCGTTTGTTCTTTTGAGTTTTTACTTTACCTGCGAATTATCATTTTGGCTACCGACCAGGCTTGTTGGTCGACCCAGACTCCTACTACTTATAATATATATCTTATAATCGGCTGTGTAGCAATGCGCTACACACCCGTTCCTCTCAAAAAATAATAATTTTGAAAGTAATATATTTATTATTGATTATTTTTAAATAAAAATGAAATTATTATGGACAGTGGAATATTGGGGATTGGTTATACAAATAAATTGTATAAATCAATATATTTTAGTGTTATACGTTTGGAAGATTTCATAAGAAACGGAATTTTAGTTTGGTAAATTATTTTTCAATATGGTCAAAAAAGAGTTTGGAAAATAAATTAGGGTTTTAAGTATATATTGGTTTTGGAATTTTATTATTATACCGTTAGGAACTGTTTAAATTGAAAATTCTTATATAAATATTTATGTGTGTGTGTATTTATAGTAGTATTTAAATTTGTTGTTTAAAGTGAAGCATGGATTATAAAACTCCTTTGGTAATATATTTTTTAAAGTTAGAGAGGAATTTTTAAAGTGTGGTCTTTTTAGAAAGGAGTTTAAGGTATTTGAATGTGAATGAAGGTTTGAATCAAAGATTTCCTTGGAATTAAATAAGAGGCTTGCAAATATATTTTTTCCGAACAATATAAGAATTTAGGAACAAAATTGATATTATAATATAATCTTCTTTAAATTTAACACCGATATTCGAAATTTTATTGAAGATTTTGTAAAAGTGTATTTTATAATAAAACCCCTTTCGAAACAATAAATGGTCAAAGGGTCAAAGGGTTAGGTCAATTGTATTTTCTATGTGACGAGGATATCGAATGAACATGGTTATTATACTATATGGTATGCGATAGTCGGTAATATTTCTTCGATTATTCCCTGGACTTGTTATACGGAATATTATGTGTGGTTGAGTGGAATTCACAGAAATTTGGTAAATAGTTGAATAATATCGAGTGGTATGGGACTAGCGACTATTTATTTGATTTCCTCTTGAATGTGATTGACCCTTATATATGAGGTTTAGTAGATGCGTGTTACCATTTCTATGTGCTAGGTGGTTAAGTATGTCTATTGGTTGTGTGCCAATTAATACTGTGTGATGTTTATCTAGAGAGACTAGAGTCCATCCTAGTTGGCTGATCGCGGAGTCACACCCTAGATCCGTGGCATCACCTTTTACGTGTTGTGTGCTGATGTTTAGATTATGTGATGATATGTCCAAATGTGACACTAACCAAAACGGTCTATTACCATTGGGTAGGAGGCTCGTGACCATGGTATATAGATGGACACACAGCCACGATGACCAAGAGTAACTAATACTATAGGGTGTGATGGGTGTTGTACCCTAGAGCGTGTTATGTGTCGTGAGGCTTCTAACTGGAATATGTGATTTAAGATATGTATAAACATATGATACCATACTTATAGCACCTCATTTAATTATGTGCTTGTTGATAATTGATTCCCTATTGTGTTATGAGTATGTTAGTGGATTATTGGATATTTGGCTGATTTGTCCACTATGTTGTGGTTTTATTGATTGGTAGTACGGTTTGAGCTATACACTTATAGATGTGAAGATCTTATGTTACTTGTGAGATACATGTTATACCATGTCAGTTAGTATCACACGTTGACATCTGCATTTTAGACATAGTCTGATCCATGTGTTTTTTATATAATACTTGGGTCAGTCCGAGACATTTCAGAATCAGGGACGATGTGACCAGCTTGTGATTGTGGGCATAGTTGGCGACTAGGTTATTAGTATAGTATGTCATTATTTACTTATGTAGCCTCATGTATGTTGATAATGATGAGATGTATGTATTGGATATATACATTGTATTTATTGGACAAATAGTGCATACTAAACTATTTTGTTGACCTACTTGGATTTGTATATGTTATTTATTATATGTTATTGCTGCGATGATGACTATGTGATCTCTGTTATTTATTTTATATTACGTATTGTTCTATCCTGCAACCAGACGTCTTTATTGCTTTGTGCTAAGATCGAGTATGTATAGATGAGTAGTTTATGATTTTTGAAATGCATACTGGTGTTAGCCCAAGGGAATGTTTATGTATGGTAGCCTAATATTACCTTATTCTCGATATTATCAGACAACATTACCTGGTAATGCTCTTTGATAGTATGAGATAGAGGTGGGGTGTTACATTTGGTATCAGAGCAAGTTTAGAACAATACAGAGTATAAGAGACATGAGTCTTGGTCTTAAATGATACCTAGAGTCCTTATCCCCGTCGGGGTGTGATAAAGTATTGTATATACTTAAGTAATAGTAGGATTATACGATGATACCGAGGTAATCATCTAAGGATGTATTTATTTTTATTGCTATATAATATATTTCTTTTACCTCTTTCTTAGTATAAGTCCCTATATGAGATGCAAAGAAATTGATGGAGGTTGTGGAGGTAGTAATAAATTATCTGACCAGTGGTGTTGGCATGGATGATAAATATTATACCTTTGTGTGGCTTTGAAGTAAGAATGTAGTTATTTGGTTAGGGAAGCATTAGAAGGGCCTAATTTGAATCTCGCATATTAGATAGCATATTGGATACATCGCATAAATTAGTTGTGATAATGCAATCTTGACTTGAAATCCAATAGTGACCAGAGTGGCGCAGCTAAGGCTTATATATTGCTTTTCGTTGAGAAAATGTATTTGATTGGTATGTGGTGTGTTGTGCTAATAATTAAATAAATACATCAGTATATTATCTAGGCTCGCTCTAGAACATGGGTTTGGGTAGGAATATATGCTCAAAGCTATGGTACCACAAAAGTTTGGATGAAGCCAAAATTATTAAAGCTAGTGTTATCTCCAATACTGCAAAGGACGGAAAATTGTTTGTTACGTAAAATAAACAATATTATAAACTAATGATTAAAATATAAAGAGATATAAATTAAATTAAATTTTTGCTTATGGATGTGTGCAGTTGATTTTTAGATGTTGCCTGGTTGTTTACAAGTGATAGATTATTTGACTATTAACATATCGTCGCTGGTATATGAATATACATAAAACGAGCATATGATTTTGATAATATATATATAATAATTATACATATGAAAACTTAAAAGTTTAATAGTTTAATTCGTGCTAATTTGTCCGTTTAGTGATTTATGAATTCTGGTCGATGCATCTGGCCAACGTATCGATAGGAATCCCTAAACACGAGGACGAGGCATTACAACATAATGTTTTGAACAAAATATAAATACAATGTTTTAAAACAATAAAATGTTTTAAAAAGAGTAATGCTTTGAAAAATGTTACAAACAATATTTTGAAAAGGAAAATGTTTTTAAATGAGTCTAATTATATTTTGAAAAGAGTAATTATGTTTAGAAGTGAGAAAAAAATGTAGTGATAAATATATAAAGGTAAGTGAGTTATGATCCTTTTGATGTGATTTGAATAAATGATATAAGTATATATTTTTATAATGAAAAGAATATATATATTTAGAGATTGAATGCAAAAAAATTGAGTTCCCAAGTAAAAATAAGTTTAAAATAAATTTTCTATTCAAATAGTTTGAATATAGAATTGAATTTTATTTGAAAATTATATTTGGAAGTAGCAGTATTTAAAATATAATAAGGAAAGAAAATGTGTATTTGATGGTTCCTAAGTTAAAAGGAACCTATAACCAAGGATTATGAAGTGTAGTTTTAGAAAACTTGAAATAGATAAATAATGATTGAGATATCATTTATAAGAAAATCTAGAATCAAAAGTGCATTGGGATACACACACACACATATTAAAGATGGGTAACACCGCCTCGTGAGAACCTACTCAAACCTCATTAAGAAGCTTGAAGTAGGAAAAAGAGTACGATGCTTTCTTGCTTAACACAAACAATAAAGAAAGACAACAAGATGGCCTTATAAGCATGGCCGAATTCATGCAAATGAAAATAATGCAAATAAAAAGCATCTCTTTTACTACCCGACCCAGCTCAAACTAAATAACCCACGCTGACTTATAGAAAGGCGTACGCTCTCTTCAAACATTTCACCTACAATTCCTCTTTTTAGATTCCTAATTCCACATCATGGCGGCTTAAAGGATATATATATATATATATATATAAGGAAACATAAATAATATAGGATTGATATCTTGGAATTAAAGGTTGTAAAGAAAATTCAATATAAAATATTTTCAGAGGAAAAAAATGTGATGAGGGTACTTTATTTTGGAAAAATATGTATGGTGGAGTTATTTTGCAATTAGAAAGAAATTTTCCTAAAATAATTTATACCTATTTATTATAATTAATAGAAGCTTCTCCTTGAGGTAATAAGTAAATATGATGGGTTAACGATGTTCGTTTTTGAACTAAATTTGGGTATAACATGGCGGTTTTGAATTTAAAAAAATGAAGTTAAGTATGTGAACTATTTTCAAACTATAAATATAAGTGTATGGAACCACTTATAGTTTTATAAGTATGATTTTTTATTGAAAGAACAGATTTTTAAGATTTCTAATTTTTCAAAAAAAAGATTGTGAAGCAAACAAATTTGATGTAGGGAGTTGGGTCAATATTATATAGTTTCAAAGTGAAAGTTTGTTTGATTACATTAAAAAGTTAGGAGATAGTTTGTGAAATTTTAAATTTGACATGTTGTAGTAAAATAGACATAACTTTTGATTTTGTGATCAAACTCTATTGACTTTTCTTTCATTTGAAAGGTGCTTTTATAAGTAACAACTTTTATGTTTATAACTTTTCAAAATTTTGAACTTTGCTAATGTGAAAGCGTGTTTTAAGTGGAAGTAAAATCTGCAGGTTGCATAGAAATTTTCTTAGTTAGAGTATTAAAGTGTTTTAATCATAACTCTCAAACCACTTATCCAATTTTAATGATTCAAAACTCATTGGAAAGCTATTATGATAAGAACTACTTTTATTTTGAGTGTTATGCAAAATTTGAAAGTATACGTGATCGAGTAATATGAATAGTTCTACTAAATTAAAACTTGTATATAATAACAGCGAAATAAAGAACTATAAAGTAAAGCGCACCAGAGATTTTTATACCAGTTCGAGCTTTCCGTTCTACATCCAGTCCCAGACTCCTTCTGGATTTAACTAACAAATGTCCTCACTTAACCTAGAGGAATAGGTATTACAGACTGCCTGGGCTACTGAATAGGACTTTTATATTACAAACTGCCTAAGCAGCTGAATAGGACTTCATGCCTGAAGATCTCCAACAGGACTTCGACTACAAAGTGTAGTAAAATGTTTTGACCTTTTGTTCTCTGAATAACACAGATAAGTTGATATAGTACAACTTTCACATAATCTTCTTCTGAGTGGTATATTGAGTGTACGTGAAAAAATGGAAATGTTTTGATCATAAGAATTGTATTCTTGAATGAATAAGTAATGAATTTTAAACTATTGAAAGTATGTGAAAGCACTTGAGAATTCAAAAGCAATATATATAGAATCAGAGAATGTCAGTAATTTGACTTTAAGAATTTGTTTACTTTATATAGAGGATGTATGGTTGCAACTCTTAATGAAGAGGAATGATCAATAGAAAGGGTTGCAACCATTGACGAAGAGGAACAACGCTTCATGGAAAAGAGCACATCTTCAAAAAAAATTGAAATATATAGCTGTTACGACCGTTCAGGTGACTGAATAAGATCAACAGCCAACTGAATTGAACAGAGAGATATGTTTTCAAAATGGAAAGGAATCGGTACAAAAATAGGCAGTTTCATCGACTGAAATCTTCAATTCAGTCAACTGAACATATTATTTGTTGACTCAATTGAATAATCCAGTTGAATGACTAATGTCAGTAAACATAGTTCAAAGAACACATATTCAGTCGATTGAATATACAAAGTCAGTCGACTAAACTCTGTTTAAAATAAAAAATTGTCTTAGCTCAGTTGGTTAGAGCACTTGCTTTCTAAACTAGTGACTCGGGTTCGAGTCTTGCTCCATGCATTTTTGAAAACTTGATTTTCATTTAAAATATGAGGTGTATATGTGTGTATACCACTTTGAAGAGATTTTAACATATGTATGCTATAGACATAACACTTTATGACTAATAGTACTTTGATCGTCACATTCGTATTGTCTCCGTCATGTATATCTCTTCTAGTATCTCCATGTATATACTTTTATCTTCTTTTGTATTGTGTATCATCATGTTGAAATTATTTTTTTTGTCTCTTTTTGATACTTATGTACCTGCAAGTTAGCTTGGAGGTTCTGTGGTATAATTGTATAGTTGCTGTCATTAAAATCCAACAAGAGAGTTCCTAACATTCTCCCCTTTTCTGATGATGACAACTATACAATTTTTGAAAAATATTTATTCAATATAAAATGATATTATAATATGTTTAAAGCTCCACCTAAGTATAATATCTCCCTCATTAATATGCATATGAATTTCTACCCCTTTGTCATTATTAAAAAGAATGAGGGAATATAATAAATTTTATAAAATATCCTGTAAAGGGCAAATTTTTCTATTCTTTCTTAACTATAATATTTCTAAGTATAAATGAAAATTGTTTAAGTAAATATATTTTTCCTAGAAAATATTGTTAAGAAATATATTCTTTCAATATATGTTCTCTTTATATCTATATAAAAATGTGGACATTTCAAAATGATTCAAGTTAACCTATGTCCAAAATATGAGTATTATTTTTCATAAATAGCTTAGTATTCCTCAAAAATAAAAGTTAACCCAATATTAATTATGGAGAAAGTAAGTTAGATTTTACCAAATTCGCCGAAGTCCTTATTTCATTGTAAGCGCGTAATTCCATCAAACGTATGGAACATCCTTAAAATTCAAAATCTATCATATTCCTTTTGTTTCTCCAAGTACCTACAATAAATAATAATCAATTTTCGGTACTCACTTACTATGTTAGGGTCAGGGGTTAATCGTAGGGTGAAAACCTTACCAAAAAAAGTGTGGTTGTACCCTCTAGAAGAAATAAATATAATGAAAGAATTTTATTAAATAGTAATTACTTTACAGTACTTTTGATAGCATTAAAACAATAGTATTTTAATCAAAGTGTTGTAAAGAATCCTGCTTTTTATAGCATTTCATAGTAAACTGCTATTTTAGCACGATATGTAGGACTGGCCTACTACTTATAAACTAGGGTATTAGTAAAAAAAATTACCATTTAAAGCATCGATACCCGAGATTCTTATAATTTCCTAACTTCTAGACAACTATACCTATTTGGGTGTGGTTGAACCTTTATAAATATAGTTTTCATTACAAGTCACATTGTTCCAATAGTTGTTAATATAAAGTTGTTTATCATGATCAATTGTATTAGCTGGAATCCATATTCTAATACTAGTAGTCATTAGCTTAGTATTTAAAAAATATTTTCTATTATTTCTAAACAAAGTACTATTATGACTGTAAGTGATTTTAGGACAATCTTGGTTACTAGTACTAGCACTAAAATTAGTATACACGAATGCATATTTAGTATATTTTTACTTTTAGCCTGTTTATAGCCTACAAACTGCCTTTATCATTGTGAGCTTTCGAATTTGTAATCAAGGAAGATAAGATATCTTTACCTTTGTTAAAATTTATGAATTTTTTATTTATTCTTTCAAAATTTGCATTAGAATCACAAACTTCTTTTTGCAAAATATTACTATTATCTTATAAAATCTCACATTCTTTAGATAATTCTAAATTCTTTTCAATTAAAGCTTCATTCTCTTTTTCAAGAGAAAAAATTAATGTGCAAAAATTATTTAAAGAATTTTCCAAAAATATATTTTTATTTTGCAAAACATTGATTTCTTCCAAAATATCATTGTTTTTAACTTCTAACTACTCATTGTCCTTTTGTGGTAAATTCTTTTGTAAAACAAGTTCTTCTACCGTATTTTCAAAAAAAATAGTTTGTTTTACCAAAAATTTATTTTCCTCTTTTAAATTGGAAATTTCTTGTTCATAACCTTTTAACTTAGCTATTAATGGCTTCCTCGTCCTCCTCTCGCCCTCCCATTCCCTTTGCCCATTCTCTATCCTTCTCTGATATCTCTTTCGTCCCTCTTAAATACCTCCGTCAGCACCTTCCTCCTCCTGCTCCAGTACCTGCCTCCCCCTCATCAACCCATGCAAATGCAATACGTCCCACTCCTCCTGGCTCTAGAGGTGGCCCTTCTGGCCACTCTCGTTCGATTCCTAGCAACCCTAGAACATACGCGCAGGTGGCTGCCATCCCTGCTCCGTCCAAGCAGGAGCCTCTTCTCCCGACCCCCCGTAACTTCAACCGAAGGCGCCTATTTCCGACTTTTGAATCTTGCCGCCAAACGCTCGAATTTTTAAAATTAAAAAGAAGATGTTTCTGTTGCGCTGGCAAGGGCCATGTGGCGACGAAATGTAGGGAAGCAAAGATCTGCTTCTACTGTGGTTATTATGGGCATTATTACGCCAGATGCCCTTCCAGGACTTCTGCATCGGGACCCGCCAAAGCCCCCATAAAAAACCCCTCGATTCCCACAAACATTCATTTTTCCCTAGATCCCAGTGTCAAAACATCAAATCCACCTTTTGTCGTTTCCACTGCCAAAACCCTTCGTGCCAAGCCGTCTTTTCAAATCCACGCAGGTCACACTCCTAAAACTGTTGAACCCTCCCCACCCAATAGATTTACTTCCCTCCCTTTCCCTCTCTCTTCTAGACATTCTGTTTCCTCTTTCCCCCAAGCTCCATCAAACCACTTCCCAATGGTAGATTTTTCACTATACATCACCGCCACTATAATTGACGGTGCTTGGACGGTAGAAGTCCTCAGCAAAGTTCTACAATCCACCTTCGAGCATTCAAAATGGGCGATCTGGTTCCTTGATAACAACCATTTCCTTATTGCATGTCCTTCCGAATCCATCAAAATTGCGGCTCTTACCCGAAAAATCCTCACCAAAGCAGGGGGCTCCATTTTCCTTGAAGCCTGGCCAGAATACGAACAACCAGCTCATATCGATCTTGAACCTCCAAGCTGGGCCACGGTCAAGGGAATCCCGGAGTTCCTTAGACATAACCCAGATGTAGTGCAAGCTGCTATCAACCCGGTGGGCAGATTCACGGAGTTTGATAGATGTGACTGGTCAGAGTTTGACCGTAGACAGTAGTATATTAAAATGCAATTCCTAGTGGGAGTTCCTGCTTCCTCATCTTACAGGGTCCGCCTCAATGACGCTGACTATCTCATTACTGTTTCCATATGGGAACATGCCCATCCGCGCAACAGGCCGGAGGCATATCTTTTGGGTCTAGATTACGAATGAGACATGAAATGCTTCAGTGACCCGCAAAATTTACAATCGGATGAACTGGACTCGGAAGACCGTTTTGACGTAATGAATTTTGAGCCTGCTTCGCCCACCCCTTCCTTCCCCAGGCTCCAAATGCCCAATATGGAGTTCGAAGCCAAGAGCATCCTCGGCCCCTTTGCGGATCCAGCCCCCCAGCGCTGGGACCCACTGCTTGACATGGACCTCTCGGTGCCCCTTCACCTTCAAGCTCCTGCTCATGAACCTGCGCCCCTTCATGTCCAAAATACCAACCCGGAACCCTCCCCTGCGATTAACCGTAACTTGGCCTCTCCTCTATCTCCGTTGTCGGTGCATCTTGCGAGGCAAGATCTAACTCCGAATCGGGTTAGAAGAAGCGCGCGGAACTCAAGATCCTTGCCTGGTCATACAGGTAGTTTCTATAAAACTGTAGTTTTTTCTTCTGCTAATTCAAGATTAAACAGAAAGTTAGCACGTTGCATGGGGGTTACCATTCAAGACGAGCATTACACTGCCATGTGAACCCTAGAACATGAGACATTGTCCTTTTCCCAATGAAAATTGTATCATGGAATATTCAGGGGCTAGGGGACCCCTCTAAAAGACATTCAATCTACCTTACCTTGTCTCCCCTAAATATAGACATCCTTCTGCTACAAGAATCTAAACTGTCCGATCCAACTCCTTCCCTTATTAGACAATTAGGTGGTTCTAATCTCACAGGCTGGACCCACTCCAACTCTATTGGCTCCAGGGGGTTTAATCACCATGTGGAATGAATCTGTATGGTCCCTCAATCAAATAATATCTCAATTCTCTATCCTTCATATAGCACTCAGACACGTGCAGTCCGACACTATTTACTTTTTCTCAAACATATATGGCCCCCAAATTGTGCAAGAAAGGTTGGAAATTTGGTCGGACTGCTTGGATTTTGCTTCATCTATTTATGGTCCCTTGGTAGTTGGTGGAGATTTTAACACAACCAGTTATCCAGATGAAAGAAACTCGGGAAATATTTCACTTGACTCAGAAGATTTCAATGCCTTCATCAATTCATGTTCTCTTATCGAGCCTCCAACCAATAACCGTCAATTTACCTGGTCCAACAAGCGTCATTTGCCTACCCTAGCTAAGCTTGACCGCTTCCTTTTCAATCCCGCCTGGGAAGATATCCATCCTCTCTCTAATTTCCTTAGCCTTGCTACCATTCTATCTGATCACTGTCCCCTCTGTCTCGACTCAGGCACCCTCCCTACCTCCAAGCGCCCATTCAGATTTGAGAGGCTCTGGCTCCTAGAACCATCATTCGATGATTTTATCAAACTGGCATGGAATCAACCCACCAGATCCACCTCTGCCACTGCACGTGTAGTAGGTAAACTCGGATCTCTAAGAAAACTCCTTAAGCCTTGGGCAAAGTCTATCTGGGGCTCTTTCCGTACTCGCATTGCCGCCATTCAAAATGAAATCCTTGCTCTAAACATCCAGGAGAATCTCACCCCCTAGACAATAGTGACTCCACCATCCTCTCGAACTTAGAGACTGAGCTTGAAAGACTTATGAAGCAAGAAGAGATTGGATGGAAACAGCGGTCAAAAGCCAAGTGGCTGAAAGATGGCGACAAAAACACTTCTTATTTTCACAAATTAGCCAATGGCCACCGCAGATCCCTATTCATCCCAGAAATAGTGCACAACAACAACACAATATCCGACCCCATCATAATCTTGAACCTCTTTTCCGATTTTTTCCGCTCCATCCTCGGCAAACCCTCTCCTCCCCTTCCTCTCATAGATTGGAACCTACTCTCTCCCAACCCATCGCCCATCCCTATAGACTCCCCCTTCACGGAGGTTGAGATCCTGGCCGCCCTCAAAGATATGGACGACAACAAATCCCCGGGGACAGATGGCTTTGGCCCATTCTTCTTCAAGCATTTCTGGGGGATTTTCAGGGAAGATATCCTAGACATGTGTGCCGAATTCTGTTCCAACCCCATGGCCATAGCTCGCCTTAACTATGCAAACATTGTTCTCCTGCCTAAATCCGATGGAGCCAACTCCCTTTCAGCCTTCCGACCCATTAGCCTGCTAAACACCACTTTTAAACTGATTACCAAAGTCCTTGCCAATCGCCTCCAAATCATATGGAGCCGCTAGTGGGAGCAGAACAATCAGCCTTCATCCAGAGTAGGAATATTCTAGACTGCGTCGCGGCAACACAAGAAGTAATCTCCTTTTGTCATTCTAACAACATCCCAGGAGTCCTTCTAAAATTGGATTTTTCCAAGGCCTTTGATTCAGTCAATTGGAATTTTATCATTGAGCTTCTAATGCACAGAGGATTTCCACCTAAATGGTGCAACTGGATCAAATGCATCCTGAATTCGAGCCTTTCCTCGATCCAGATCGGCGGCTCCTCTGGAGGGCTCATCAAATTAGTTAGGGGTCTCAGACAGGGAGACCCTCTTTCTCCGCTTATTTTCATCCTAGTGGCGGATGTCTTCAACCGCATGATCAAACTGGCGATAGCTGATAATTACTTAGCTGGTATCTGTCCCCTCAATCCTAACCCTAACTCTTACCCTAACTTAATGATATCCAACCTACAGTTCGCTGATGACACGATCCTCTTCGTCTCCCCTTCTCCTGAGCACATCCATTGCCTCAAGGTCCTCCTCTATACTTTCGAACTCATCTCTGGTCTTTCAATTAATTTTAATAAAAGCTCTGTCATCATGCTTGGAAATGCTAATCACCTCGGTCCCTCCATCTCCTCCGCTCTCAACTGCAGCATTGACACTTTTCCACTATCCTATCTAGGCATCCCCCTGCGACCCACCAAACTTCATCGATCGGACTGGATTCCCCTTATATCCAGAATTGAATCTAGACTTGCAGGCTGGAAAGCAAACACTCTATCGACGTCAGGAAGGCTTGTCTTGGTCAAGGCGGTACTATCTGCACTCCCTCTCTACTGGCTTTCTTTCCACAAAATTCCTAGCTGGATATCCAAAAAAATTAATTCTATTAGACGCTCTTTCCTTTGGAATGGGGGAAGAGTCAAATGCCTTGTTAACTAGAAAATTTTATGCATGCATGAGGACCACGGCGGTTTAGGTATCACCAATCTGATTACTTTCAATCAGGCACTTTTAGCTAAATGGCTCTGGTGTCTCCTCTCACCGGGTTAGTTCATCTGGAAAGACTGGATCCTGGCTTCCCACTACAATGCTGACCCATTCTGTGCTCTACACTTCGCTCCACTCTCCAAGCCCTCACCCTTTTGGTCAGGAGTTCTAGCATTAGTAGACCACATTAAACCCCTACTTCAAGTGAACCTAGCCAATGGCGCTAATTTCCTTTTCTGGTATGACTACTGGCACAGCCTCTCCCCACTTAATCGTTCCTTCCCATCCCTTTTTTCCTCCTCCAACCTCCCGCTCTTGACAGTGGATGATGCCGTCAACCTTGGCCTACCCAGCTTATGCCCCCCATCCCTCTTCGCCGACGATACCCTCTCCGAGCTCCTATCCGCCCTCAGCCTCCTGCAATCGGTTATCCTTAACCCTTCATCACTGGATCACCATTCTTGGGCCATTTCTCCCTCCAATGGCTTCTCTATATCCCAATGCTACTCTTTCCTTAACCACCCTGGAAGGCTGTTCGCCTTATCTCGTGTCTGGAAATGTCGCATCCCTCCTCGAATCAAATTCTTCCAATGGTGTCTCATCCATGGCCGCGTTAATACCAAAGATCACCTCACTCGCTTGAACATCTCATCTGACCAGAATTGTGTCTTTTGTAACACTGAAGCCGAATCAATCCGTCACCTTTTCTTCGACTGCGACACATCATTCCACATTTGGGTTTCGGTTTGCATACACAATCTAGGGCAAACCCACACAATCGTGGATTTTTTATCATTGGCAATATAGTTCACCTAACCATCATCTCGACATCCTTCTAGCCATCTTTAGCTGGGTCATTTGGAAAGAGAGAAATGCCTTCGTCTTCAACAAACCCACCAACTCGCAATTTGGCATATGCAGTAAAATTTCTAATATCTTTGCTTATTGGACAGGCTCTTCCTCCTCGGCCACCTTCAGATTTCGTCTTCCTTCAGCTCGGTCCCCTTCGGATGAATCGGTAAGTAGTGCGTCTTCAGCTGCGCCGACTGGCCACCCTGGAGCTGACTAAGGGTTTGATCGTCTTTTCTTCTAATGTTTTGGGAACACTCTCCGCTGTAGTTTTTTTTCCGATAAACTTTGACTAAGTACTGGCTTGCTGTTTGTAACCTTAACTCCTATTTTGTTGTTCTGTATTCGCCGTCGATCAGGCATGTTGATCGAACCACTTATATTTATATATATCGGCTGTGTAGCTCCCTTCTACACAACCGTTCTCCTCAAAAAAACCTTTTAACTTAGCTATTGCAATTCTATCAACTTTATTCAAAGTTTTACAATCTTCTAATAATTCATCATGTGCTAACAAAAGATATTTATATAAAGAGTCTAAGCATACCAATTGTGATTTGAGTTTAGCCATGAAGCATTTACTTGTTTGCTCCTTTGATTCTTCTTTATTGCTCTTCCTCTTTCTATGGCCTTGACCAGATCTCTTTATGGCCATTTGTTCTAGGATGTTGTTACGATCTCTAGAATCCCAGGCTTTGATACCAAATGAAATTCTATGCGAATCGAGTAATATGATTAGTTCTACTAAATTAAAACTTGTATATAATAACAGCAGAAATAAAAAACTATAAAATAAGGTACGCCGGAGTTTTTATACTGGTTTGAACTTTCTGTTCTACTCCTAGTCCCAGACTCCTCCTGGATTTAACTAACAAACATCCTTACTTAACCCAGAGGAACAGGTATTATAGACCGCTTGAGCTGTTGAATAGGACTTTTATATTACAAATCGCCTAAGCTATTGAATAGGACTTCGTGCCTGAAGATCTCCAACGGGACATTGACTACAAAGAGCAGTAAACTGTTTTGACTTCTTGTGCTCTAAATAACACGGATGAGTCGATATAGTACAACCTTCCTATAATCTTCTTATGAGTGGTATATTGAGTGTACGTGAAGAAATGGAAAGGTTTTGATCATAAGAATTGTATTCTTGAATAAATAAGTGATCAATTTGGAAGTATTGAAAGTATGTGAAAGCACTTGAGAATTCAAAAGCAAATATGGAGAATCAGAGAATGTCAGTAATTTGAATTCAAGAATCTGTTTGTTTTATATAGAGGATGTATGGTTGCAACTCTTAGTGAAAAGGAACGATCAATAGAAATGGTTGCAACCATTAATGAAGAGGAATAACTCTTCATGGAAAAGAGCACCTCTTTAGAAAATTTGAAAAATATAGTTGTTACGACTGTTCACTCGATTGGATAAAATCAACCAGCCGACTGAATTGAACAGAGAGATAGGTTTTCGAAATAGAAAGGAATCAGTACAAAAATATGCAATTTCAGTCGACTGAAATCTTCATTCAGTCGACTGAACATATGGTTAGTTGATTGAATTGAATAATTCAGTTCATTGACTAATGTCGATGTACATAGTTCAAAGAACATAGATTCAGTTGATTGAATATACCAAGTTAGTCGACCGAACTTTGTTTAAAATCAAAAATTGTCTTAGCTCGGTTGGTTAGAGCACTTGCTTTCTAAACTAGTGACCCGGGTTCGAGTCTTGCTCCATGCATTTTTGAAAACTTGATTTTCATTTAAAATATGAGGTGTATGTATGTATACCACTTCGAAGAGATTTTAACATATGTATACTCTAAACATGACACTCTATGACCAATAGTACTTTGTTCGTCACCATTGTCTTATCTCCATCGTGTATATCTCTTCTTATATCTCGATGTATATACTTTTATCCTCTATTGTACTATGTATCTTCATGTTGAACTTCTTTGTTTGTCTCTTTTTGATACTTATGTACCTGCAAGTTAGCTTACAGGTTCTTTAGCATAATTGTTGTTATCATTAAAATCCAACAAAAGAGGTTCTTACAAAATTTTGTTGTTTGATAGGTGAAAAATTGGATTTAAAGAAGTGGACTTGCATTTTAAAACCTATTTCAGAATTTGTATATTTTAGAAAAACCACTGTAACTTTTGGTATACTCCTTATTTTCTTTATTTGAAAAATGGTTTGGAAAGCTAATTGATTGTGCTACAACTTTACTTTAGAAAGTGTCAACTGATTTTGTTGTTTTTGACACCTCAAACTTATTTGGAAAGTTGCACAAATAGAAATGTAATGTTGTTCTTTTGATATATTAATGCAATGATACTTTATGTTATATGTATGATCTCACATGAATTTTTTGAGCTAAAGTTAGGTACATAAAGAGGTTAAGAGTTGTATTATGGGTGCATGCTCACTTTTTTGCGCATAAAAGTTAAGCAACATGCTTAAAAATTCAATCTAAGGTATGTTTTTATGCGTATAGTGATAAAGATATATTCTTGTGTCGTTTAGCCATGTTTTATAATGTCTCATTGTTGAGATGCCTCTTCGAAGATGTATATCATGTAATTATATAGTATTTTGATTTTTGAAATGCTTTCTGTAGAAAGGACTTTGCCAAAAAAAATCGAAAACTTCGACACTTAGAATTTTTTTAATATAATTATATCATATGAAAAAAAGTCGTTAATTGAAACCATTTGAATTCTTAGCATACGATAAAATAATGAATAGGAAGATTAGTCTTTATTTGCGATAAGTGGCCTGGAGTATCAAGTTGATTTAATCATGATGGAATGTAAAAGGTTAATGGTATATGAGTTGAGAATGATATTCCTCCTATGAGAAATTACAAGGACGCAATTATCTAAGGAGGAAGATCTATAACAACCCTACCTTCTATGTTTTTGCAATAAATTATTTTTTTAATTAAAATAAAATATTCAAGTTCAATATTTGGATAGTCACTTTTGAAAATATATTTTACTGGGTTAAAATTATTCGATAAAGGAGTTAGTTTTGATATATTGAATTGGTGAATAAATTCATTTCAAAATCATAATCAAAATACATTAAACTCGAATAAAATATTTACAAGGAACATAAATATTTTTATATTAAAAATAATTGTTGTATAGTTGAAATTGATGAAAGAATTTTTATTTGACAATAATAAAAATAAACAAACCAATGAAGATATAATGATCGAATTTAAACAATTTGTATAATCTATCGGACTATATTGTTTAAAAGCGAATTCAATCTAATTGAAATTATATATCTATAAATAAATGATTGAATCATTATTATTTTTGTAAAAGAATAGATTGTTAATTGCAATTCAAAGAGTTAAAATGAAAATTATTTTCTATAAGGACCTAAGCGAAAAATGAAAAAATAAATATTAATTACAAATAGAAGTAACTCACCTTATCTCCTTATTTCTAGAAAGATCCACATTCAACATTTGCCTTACTCAAGACCCAAAACCCATTCTACCCTTTGCTTTTTATCTTGACCTAAGCACTTCGCCGGTAAAAAAGGATAAGAAAACAAACAATAAACGTAGAAGAAGAAGAAAGAGGTTGCAAACGATCGGGAGGCGCGATAACGGATTTCGTGGGGAGGAAAGGAGGCATGACGACCTAGGATGATGATGGGCACATCGAGCAATGTTCCACATGAGTGAATTCGAAATGTGACCAGGCGAGTTCTAGTGATGGGAGCAGGCAGGCACGGTGAACATGGTAGTGAGGCATTTTTGGAATAGGTTTTGGGAAGTTTGGAAAAAAGGGACTAAAGCAACCATGCTTTGATTTGGTGAGTTATTTTAGTAACTCACAACTATATAATATTTCCCTATTTTCTATGATTTCTCTTGATTGTTGTATGATTAATGTTAGTGGATATGCATTGAATTGGTTGGATTTGGGTTAAACTATTGGTTATATGTCATTGTGACAAATTCTTAGTTTATTGTTGATTATACATACATCATATGACGTTTGATTAATAAATTGATGCTTGTAAATAGGCGGACACAACACCCGAAATTAATCGGAAAAGGGGAGAGTGAATTAAAGTGGGAAGTTTTGAAAGAAATAAATTATTCTAGAAATAAATAGTGTAATTTGGAATGATATTTATTTAATATCGAAAATTATTTTTAGTGATGGAAAATATAAAAGTGGAATATTTTAATGATTGTCGGGATTTGATTTATAAATGAACCTTTGAAAATTTATTAATTTATGATTATAAAATAATTAGAGGATGTTGTTAAAAGAGTGTTTAATTTTTATATTCTGAATTGTTAAATTTATTTTTATGGGATTTTAATAAATGGGACTTTTATAAAATAATGTTTTGGAAATGTAATAAGATGTATGTAATTTAATTATTGTATGGAAACTATTAGTAGAATTTATTATATATTGTATTAAGAATTATTTTGAAAGTAATATATTTAGTATGTGATTATTTTTAGATAAAAGCAAAATTGTTTTTAAAAGCCTTGGGGAAAATACATAAAGAGACTTGAATTAAATTATTGTGGAAAGTGGAATTTTGGGGATTTGGTTATATGAATAAATTGTATAAATCGGTATATTTTAATGTTATAGGTTTGGAAGATTTCATATGAAATATAATTTTTTTTAGTAAATTATTTTTCAATAATTGTTCAGAAAAAAGTTTAGAATATAATTAAGGGTTTTAAGTATATATTAGTTTTGGAATTGTATTATTATACCATTAGGAAATGTTTAAATTGAAAATACTTATATAAATATGTATATATATAGTAGTATTTGAATTTATTGTTTAAAGTGAAGCATGGATTATAAAACTCCTTTGGTAATATTATTTTTTCAGAGTGTTGGACAGGAATTTTTAAAGTGTGGATCATTATTGAATGGAGTTTAAGGGATTTGAATTTGAATGAAGGTTTATGTTATCCTGCCTTTTGGTGAGGTCGTGATACCATCGATTCGACCAAGGACGAATAGTCGATAGGTGGAAGGGTCAGCTGCATATGGTATTATAGATGATAGTCGAATAGATTCGAGCTGAAACCAAATCGAAATATGGCAAACGTGAAGTCGCCAGCCTGACCTGTGGAGTTATATTTCAAGCTTGGAACTGATTGAAATTCATATACACAAGCTATAGATTAAATAATGACTCATTTGGATCGACCAGAGGACGACCAAGGAAGATAGCTCGAATCATTGAAGAACAGCTAATATCTGGGCAACCGTGAGGTCAATCCATGTAAGACTTCAGTGACGTCAACAAGGTAGCAAGCAGAGTGTGTCATGATGACCGCACATTCCAAAATGACGTTAAGAAGAAGTTCGATCGTTATAGGCCGACCGTTCCTGATGTTCACAACCTAACGATCAGTGTGTTTGGTATAAAGTTTGCCTTCAGGATAAAACAACTGGTAGCTTAGGATCTGCAATCCCATGTTCTAGAAGCAAGGTAAGGAAGCCCACAAGATCCTCCAATAATGATCGTACATTACTAGGGGCAAGGAAAAACGATCGGTCGTAGATGTGCTGATCGTTATGGATTGTGGAATGAGCATGGTCGATCGATATGGTGGGCTCTACTAGGCCTGGGGAACCTTCTTGCAAAGTTTCAGCCCGATCCATGCGCGTCTCCTACTATAAATACAGCAGTCATAGCTGCAGAAAAGGGACTTCTTCATCTTCTTCTCCTTGCTACTAGTGAGGCTCGGCCATGGCCATTTCTTCTCATAAACTTGTATCAATGCATTCTAGCTAATCCAATAGCTCATGTAATTGTAATCAAGTGAAAGCTTAATCAAATTTGAAGTGGACGTAGGCCAAGATTGCCAAACCACTATAAAATCTTCGTGTCTATTTACTTTTATGCTTTGTTCTTTAGATTCCATTGATTTTCTGATATCCATGAAATTCTACGGGTGTTGGTGACCAATTTTGGTGCTTTCACTAAGAAATGATTCCTCAACAGATTGGATCTCATTCTCTACTGGTGAATTCCCATGTTCGCGAAATGGATCCAGTGTTTGATTGATAAGTTTTATACTCTATCAGATTTGGAAAATAGTCTAGAGGGAAGTTGCCAAGCAATGCCGTGAAATCATGCCCCTTACCTTGGCCAAAAACAGGAAGAGATGAAATTAGAAACAAGTCACCTTATGTTTCATGAAAGATTTTACATTCTCTAGATCCAATGAAAGGACGAACGATTGATATTTGACCATGGACCTTATGCACTAGGAAGATAGTTGTTCAATACGAATTTTGTCCCTCCAACACTTATCCGACCGTTTTTTGCAAAGGTCGGCACTGATTGTTCCACCGCTATGGAAGCTACTTCCTACACCAACATTAACCTCCGATCATTCCCCCAGGTTCGCTCATCACCCGATTGTTTCACTCCTTCCTTGGGACTGAACGTTCATGATTTTCCTACTACCGATCGTACCATGTTGATGCTAGAGCTTACCAAAGACAACCCGTTGTCTCTATACGATCGTTTTTATATGATCGTTCCAACCCTAACAACTGGTTAAGTGAGAAGGCTTTGATATGATCATTTCGAAAACAATCATCCCACTCTCGTCTTGGTGGCCGAACATTTCTTATCAGCCTCCCTTCCAACCTGCAATGGAACTTTGGATGCTCCTCTATGATTGCTTTTGGTACGATCATTCCGAGGCCATAGGGTCTAGCCGATCGTTCTTATCTTCATGCCTCTCTACAAATTTTTCATCTATGGCTTTGTGCCTGAAGGCCGATCCAGCAATATTGAGAACTACCACCACCTCTTCAAGTCCGCTGGTTTCACACCTTTCTAGACAAGTCGCTTCAAGCTATTAAATGCTAAAGATGATACGTTCAATCTTGGTGGAAGGCAGGCATGAAGAAGTGGCATCTGCATTTTGACAAGTACAAAAAGGGTTTTATAACATAGGGCTATGACCCGAAGCAGGGCTCGGGTAGGATGGTATTCTTCCCGAAGCAAGACCCGAAGCAAACCCCGGGTACTTGTCGCCAAGCCTTCCAGTTTCCTGACCCCAAGTAATTCAATCAATGACTCCAAGCGACCCAAAGGGAAACCCGAAGCAGCCATCATGTTTTCCCGGGTCTAACCCCAAGTGATGGGGTGCTAGCCATCGGTCCCGGACCACTTAGCCTTGTGCACGTCCTGGGTATGAGGATGTTATTGGCAAGCAAAATGAGTAGCCGTACCCGAGGAACATATCGGCTCGATGACGGCAGAAACATCATACCCCTATTAAGGAAGAACCGTGATTATCAACCAGACGAATAACAGTCGTTGCCCCACTAAAAGGTGCCATGGGCTAAGTGGAATAGCGAGTGCGCAATGATGCTTCGCTTATCAATGAGACTTATTCTGATCTCTTTTCTGATGAATATACTATAATTTCCATTACACTTATAGCATGAACTATGATTAACTTGAATTAATCGACACGCGTACGATGCAGGTATCTGAATGCATAGGGCTGAACGCCAACCAATCTTCGCAGATCATGATGGAATTCGTGCAAGCTTCTACGTAAATGAGCATGATTCGACCGTCCATCAGTTGCCATATACCCCTGACTTGAGGCATCAAAGTATGGAATTGAAAGACTTGACAAGGTCACAATCCCACAGAATGTGGACACGACTAAATATTCATTTGACAACCTTCATGTTAAACTTGAAGTGACTGATGTTGACCACCTACTTGTTAGCCACAAATTTCAATACATGGGCACGATCGCAGTCCGAATGGATGCGACTTGATTTGTCTCCTCAATAATCCATTGTTCTCATTTGCTAGAAAGAGATATGAAGCAAATCAATCAAGACTCAATGATCCGACCCCGGTATGGGTGTGGCCCAACCGTTCATAACCTACCTTTTTCCTCGATTCAATGGAAAAGCCACAACTACCAAGAGGGTAAGAATCGGCCGTTTGATTACCAAGTTTCATCCTGTGGGCTAGGGGCAGAATCCCATTTCATGAACGAACGTGGTTCGACCGCTCATTCCATAATTCCTACCTCGACATGATGAATGAAATGCAAATCAAAAGGGCAAAAATACGGTTGCATGTGCAAAAATATCAAAATCCCAAGAGTGCGGATTAGAGTACTCTGAGTCCCCAAAGCGCGGACTAGAGTATAAACGATTCTCAAAAATCTCTAAATCCCCAGAGTGCGGATTAGAGTACTCTAAGTCCCTAGAGCGCGGACTAGAGTATAAACGATTCTCAAAAATCTCTAAATCCCCAGAGTGCGAATTAGAGTACTCTGAGTCCCCCGAGCATGGACTAGAGTATAAACAATTCTCAAAAATCTCTAAATCCCTAGAGTGCGGATTAGAGTACTCTGAGTCCCCAAAGCGCGGACTAGACTATAAACGATTCTCAAAAAATCTCTAAATCCCCAGAGCGTGGATTAGAGTACTCTGAGTCCCCAAAGCACGGACTAGAGTGTAAATGATTCTCAAAAATCTCTAATCCCCAAAGTGCGGACTAGAGTACTCTGAGTACCCAGAGCGCGGACTAGAGTTGAACGATTCTCAAAAATCTCTAAATCCTAAGAGTGTGGATTAGAGTACTCTGAGTCCCCAGAGCGTGGACTAGGGTATAAACGATTCTCAAAAATCTCTAACTCCCCAAAGCGTGGATTAGAGTACTTTGAGTCCCCAGAGCGCAGACTAGAGTATAAACGATTCTCAAAAATCTTTAAATCCCCAGAGCACGGATTAGAGCACTCTGAGTCCCCAGAGAGCTGACTAGAGTATAAACGATTTGTAAAAATCTCTAAATCCTTAGAGCACGGACTAGAGCACTCTGAGTCCCTAGAGCGCGAACTAGAGTATAAACGATTCGTAAAAATTTATAAATCCCCAGAGCGTAGATTATAGTACTGTGAATCCCCAAAGCGTGGACTAGAGTATAAACGATTCGCACAAAACTCTAAGTCCCCGAAGCATAGACTAGAATATAAACAATCCAACAGAAATCTCTAGATCCCAAACTGCAGGATAATGTATAAACGGTTCGACTAAAAACTCGAAGTCCCCAGAGCACGGACCGAAGTATGAACACAACTTGAGCGCAAGTCGACCGTCCACAAAACGACTCTGAGTTCTCGGAATGTGGTAGAATGAGAATTCCATGAACCTATAAGTAGGTCTCAACCATTCCCTTTTCCAGTAATTTCGGCCTAGAATAGATGTAAGAAAATGTAAACCGTTGAAGGCTAAAGGATACACGACCTAGTTTAATATTCATTAGCTCGATCCCGCGGCACGACAGGACAAAGTGTAAAAGCTAAAGTGAACATGACATGTTCTCTTACTTACTGAAGTGAGCCCCGGACATGGGGGACGGAAGGAAAACATGATGCATGTGAATTGTCCATTCATCGATCGACTTAAAGTTTTTTGGGGGTTATGCTAGAATATCAACACCATTGGGATGAGACTCGACCGTCCCCACGGTTCTTTTACGACTCAAATACCGAGGCTAGAAATACGAATACCCAAGGAATGACTATGATAGCCTAACGCTACGACTCATATCTATCGATCCCAACGCCTCAAGGCCGTGACCGTAGAAAGGCCATGAGATGTATTGATTAAATTAGTGTTCGATTTGTCAACCAAAAAGTTGCAAGTACATGAAATAAGAAATGCTGCAGTTTGGACATTTAAACGATAAAATGTAGAGATCAATCACAAGCAGAAGAATTTTTATTCACATAAAATCTAGTCGTACAGAATACAAAACAAAATTGAAGGGCCATGCCTAAACATATACAACCAGCCAAAAAAGTAGCAGCAACTTGAATTAGTTGCATGTCCAAAGATCATTCTTTAGATTTCTTATCCTTTCTTCACTTCTTTGGAGTAGCACCCTCCCAACTACTGCTATCCACCCTCTTCGATCCCTTGCCACCTCGGCATTTCTTGGAAAGAGTTTCCTTAGTTGTGTGGACCGAGGCAGTGTCGTCTCTGGAAGTTGGAGGGATGTGGGCATCTTCGGCACCAAAAGTGTGAGGAACGTTTTCCGGAGGAGTCGCACCTTCGGTAGGAATCATCTGAAGAAGGGAAGGCATCGCCTCTTCTGAAACCTTTTCAACTGGCTCCCTCTTCACCTTCCTCTTCTCGAGCTGCTCTTGCTCAATCCTTTCCTTCATACTAGGCCCACCAGCGGGATCAGAGAAGCTTCTGATTACCACGTCTGCATCGAACGGGATTTCATGGTGAGAGTCACCCCCCTCCTTGAGTAATGCCTCCACAATTTGATCGTCAAAAAATAAAGCCTCCTCGCAAACACTTTGAGTGGTTATCGAAGTTGTAACTGTAACAGATTCAGTCGCGGTTGTTAGAGACTCCAGCTAAGGTCCTCCAAGAGGGAGAGAAGCAATATTCGACAAGTCTAAGGCTGAAAAAGAGAAAGACAAGAAGATTAAATAGATTATTAATAACATCCTAACTTTACAAGGTAAAGGGAAAATCGACAGGATACCTTCTATAGTGTGGATTTCAGGCTGGGTTGAGGCACCCTCGGAATCACACTTAAGGACCAGAGATAACCGTGGTTTATTCGGATTGTATCCAGGAACAGTCGAGGAGCTAATCACAGGTCCGGTCATGATGTGAGACACCGGGTGTAGCTCAGTTGCAATAACATAATATGCCAACCTGGATCCTTCGCCCATTTCATGTGAAGGAGCAGTCATGAATTCTTTCTGGAGAGAAGATTGAACGTCGTGTAGTATTTTGGGTTCATCGCTCATCAGTATTTCACTCTCAAGTTTGTTCACGTCGGCATCCTCAGTGCCATGAAGTCTTTTCTCCTTTGAAAGAAGTAAGTCCCAGGCACTATGAAGCTGATACGGGTAGTCTTCCCCAAGCCACGTTAAATTCTGATGTTTGAGTACATTGGCGTTGTAGAGGATGAGAAGTGGGTCGAGGTCATTCATCATGTCCTCCCTTGCCTTATTCGTGACCGTTTCTGTCTCACGTTGAATGAGCGTATCAACGTTCTTAGCCTTTCGTTGGCCTCATCTTTCTTAAGCCTAACGCGAACCAGCTCTTCATAAGAATCTTGAGCGATCCTTTGAGCTTTATCCCTGTCCCTTATCGCATCCTCGAGCTTTGCCTTGAGTTCGGCCACTTCCTTCAAGGTCCCGGATTCTTTTTCTTGAGCCGCATCTCGCTCAAGCGTTATCTCTTGGTTCTGGTGGTGTAGTACTTGAACCATATCGAGGTGGATAGCTTTCATCTCCTCCATAGATTTTATAGCAGCGTTGGCCTTCTCTTCGGCAGCGGTTAAGGCGGTTCTAGAGGCCTTCTATTCGTTTGTCAGAGCTTCAATGATTCTTTTATCTTGGGCCTCCTGTCACTTCAGTTTCTCTATTTCTACCGCACGTTCGAAGGAAACCTTTGATATCTTCTCCGCGGCTTTCCCCCATTCCCGGTATTGCATACGGATATCGGTGACGCAGTTGATAGTCATCCTTTGAACATCATCCCAAACCTTCTTCAGATTGGGGGGAAAATAGAACCCATAGAAGTATAAATTTGGAAATTCCTTTCGAAGCTCGGCCATGTGTACGTTTGGGTCAACTGGGGGATCCTCAAGAGTAATTTCGACCCCCGTACTTTCCTTGCCAGGCCTGTGCACTGCAACATGTTCACCATGATGGCAGCGATTGATCGACCGTTGAGACTGAGAAGAAACCAAGGACTTTGGAGGAATGGAAACTGTAGGCAGGCCACGAGGAGGATCGATGGGCAGGTCCCTACGTTCTGCTGATCTTTCAGGACCTTTTTAAGGAGGAGATCTCGACCTCGATGTGTGAATGTCATAAGCAAGCATGTCTCTATCCTCCCTTTCTTGGTAACCGCGACCACGGCCGGCGCGATGGCTAATGTCATAATAGTCGTGACTGCCGGGATAAGAGCTAGATCGTGATCCAGATGTTTGATGTTGTACATCCCATAAATAATCAAACATACTCCTTTTTCTCACCATCGTTCCTACAGGGGGAAATAGATAATGATCTACTTTGAGTATTAGGAAGTGCAAAATAAGCACAGTGCAATGTTAGACATGTGAATGTGTGTGAGTGTCCTAGTGCGTCCCCCAACAAACCAGGTACATGAGCCTTGCTCATCGATGTAGCCTCTCCTTCGGAAGTGGGGATCTCTGAGCCGGTTCTGATGGGAGACTCTAATCCTCCAATGCTCACGTCAGTAAGCTGATAAGCGTCGACATCGGGAGGAATCGGTAGATCGAGCAAAGGATCTAGTGGTAGGCTCATCGATGGCTCAGTTGGGTCGATACGATGACTTCTTGAAGGCTTATGCATGGACGTTTTCCCTTTTCTTTTAGCCATGGTCGGAGGTTGAGGAACTTGTAAAGGCCCGATGCTAACCTCTGGATCAGGTCTATCACCACGATAACCAGGTACATCCTCATTATGCTCTCTGGCGTTGATTCCAGCAGACTCATGGGTGCTTGTGACTGGGGGCACCACAGGGACACCTCCTTGACCAGATGCAATTTGCATTCTGGTCCTAGCCGGTTGGGCAGTTTTGGTTAGCGCTATGCCGAGGCCCTCTTCCATCAAGCCAAAAGTGATAAGAAGTTCATCACTGAGCAAAAGTTCAATATTTCTGTCTTCGGCTGGGGCGTTCTTCAGAATAGAGATTGCTTCTTCATAAATGTTGCCATTGGGTCGAGTAATAGCACCTGAAAATGAATAGCCTCGTTAGAGTGCAACTGGATATATTTTTCTTGAATACTTATAAAATTAGTAAGGAACACTTACGTCTCTCTAGCCATAATCGAGCAAAGCCGGGCAAACAACGAACAAAGAACCACTCGCTCTTGAAGGCATTTAATTTGTTCCAACTACCAGTCAGAATCTGGCATTTCTTCGTCAATTCAAGAAAAGTGAACGATAAACTCCCCATCCAACGTTTAAAAGTGAAAAGGAATCGGATGTCTTCAATAGTAGGTGGACGGTGCAAAAACTCCATGAATACCATGTATGTACAGTTGAGAAGTGCATAGCCATTTGGATGGAGCTCTGCTGGAGCAATCCGTAGGTAATGTAAAATCTCTCGGACATACGAATTGAACGGCGGGATGCATCCTGCCTAGCACATGAATTTATTACATGTTGTATACCCTTCGGGAGGTCTGTGAGCCCTATCACCTTGTGATGGCACTAATACGTCGTCAAAAGAGATCCCGTGCCTTGCACAAATCCTGTGGAGAGCATCTTCTTTGATCTTTGAAGCTACTGAATCGGGAGGATTATCAAGAACGATTGCATCCTCTAAAGTGTTGGGTGCCGGTTCGATGACTTCCGGTGGAAAGATGGGAACAATCCTAGAAAGTTTAAACTAAGAACCCGAGCTTTCGGGTTGCCCTGGACTATGACTAACTGGAAGTCTGTCGGATTCGGTTGCTAAGCTGGGCTCTTTATCTGAGTTATTCCTACGAGAGAAAGATCCGGCTGGCATGATTGTGGAGTATCCGGAACACCTAGATTTCCCTTGCTACCAAACTTAGTAAAAGCCATAGTTAGAGAAAAAACAACTCATACCCCCCAGTGCATTGTGAGTGTAAGTGTCGTGTGATAAAGTGCTAATCAAAGTGTTTATGGTTTAAACGAAGACAAGAAAAGAAAACAATGTATGGAAATTTATGCAAAAGGCAATCATTAGCTAATGGAAATCAAACTGTTGTCCGAGCTACACACAAGTTCTAGCTAGATAGTTAAAAATTCTTCAATTATGGCACTTGTCATGAGGTGGCATGTCATTATCATGTTTATGTTCAAATGTCTACAAGGAACCGGAACTGGTTGTTTAATTCGAGTTCATGTTCAAACTATAGGTTATGTACTTATGCACGGGTGAAAGCGTTAAGTCCAAGTGTAAAGGAGTCGCATGGACATTGTATAGTCCGATCATTCAAAGTATGTTACAAAAGGCCAAACATTTTAACTATACCGATTGTCTCCTGAGGCAGTGTCCACCGATCGTCCAACAGCGATCCTACCCACCGGTCGTTCCCGGGCATTTCTTGGATTCCTCATCTTTGAATCAAAACCTTACCGATCGTCCAGGAACGATCGTGAGAGTCGTTCATACCCATAACTCCAAACACTTCATCTCCTCATCGTTATCTCCCTCTGGAGTCGATCGGCCTGATAGTAGTGGATTGCTAATTCCTCTCATGCGAGTCGCCTCTTAACCATCAAACATGATTACAAGAACAAAGAGAAAAAAAGGAGGAATCAAACCACGCCGACTATCCGGAATTCAAGGTCAATTTGAAATCTATGCAGCGGATTCGAGTGGGGTTTTACCTATGCTCGAGATCCAAATAATGAAGAATTTGGGGTCGATTTGAAGTCGGGATCTGGAGGAAGATGGACGGCGTTGTGAGGAGCGATGATGGGAAGGTAGGGAGCAATTGTCTTGTTTATGAGCTTAAAAACAAGAGTGACAAGTAACACAAAATGACTAAGTGTCAAGCATTATACAAGGGATGGTTCATGCCGATCATTTTCGCCTTTAAAATTCTAGCCGGTCGTTTCCCCCACGAAGGGTTGGTCCAATCGTATGACATCAGAAAGCTACTCTGATCCATCCCTAGGTACCATGCCTGCCTATCCAATCCAAGTCCAATCTGCTAAGTATGCCGAACCATCCCAGGGCCGATCGTTTTTGTTTCTCGTTTGTTTAAGCCTTTAGATGGTCGTCTCCTTCCTACAACACTCGGCTCCATAATCGAAGATGTTTTAAAAGAAAGTGGAATAAAATAATAAATGTGGAGGTAAATGGGAAAATGATAAAGGATGTGGAAACTGTGATGGATGAGAAAAACAACAAACATTCGATTACGAACGGGAACAGTTAGAATATCGTAAAAGTTGGCAATGACCTATTTGACATGAGTACAACCTGGAGCACAACATGAACACGTGTATGAGAGTGCATGAAAACGGGTCTAAAATTTCGGTTTCCCTTAATAAATAAAGGATTTCAAACAAACCTGGGGCTGTCAGATTTGAGGCAAGATCAGGTGAATGAGGGCTTGTAGATTCCTCGTAACCAAATTTGTATGTGCAAATGGAATACGACTCTGGATTTATACCATCGATGGATGGTGAAGGAACGGTAATCGATCAGGAAGCTGAACGAATTTCATTACATCGATTCAGGCCTCCAAATTCAAAGCACGTCATGTTGATCACAAGACGTACTTTGGGGGGCAAATGTTATCTCGCCTTTTGGCGAGATCATGATACCATCGATTCAACCAGGGACGAATAGTCGATAGGTGGAAGGGCCGGCTGCATATGGTACTTTAGATGATAGTTGAATAGATTCGAGCTGAAACCAAATCAAAATATGGCAAACGTGAAGTCGCCAGGCTGACCCGTGGAGTTATATTTCAAGCTTGGAACTGATTGAAATTCATATACACAAGTTATATGTAAACAATGAATCGTTTGAATCGACCAGAGGACGACCAAGGAAGATAGCTCGAATCATTGAAGAATAGCTAATATCTAGGCAACCATGAGGCCAATCACTGTAAGACTTCAGTGACATCAACAAGGTAGCAAGCAGAGTGTGTCATGACAATTGCATGTTCCAAAATGACGTTAAGAAGAAGGTCGATCGTTATAGGCCGACCGTTCCTGATGGTCACAACCTAACGATAGGTGTGTTTGGTATAAAGTCCGCCTTCAGGATAAAATAGCCGGTAGCTTACGATCTGCAATCCCATGTAATCCCATGTTTTAGAAGCAAGGTAAGGAAGCCTACAAGATCCTCCAACAACGATCGTACGTTGCTAGGGGCAAGGAAAAACGATCGGTTGTAGATGTGCCGGTCGTTATGGATTGTGGAATGAGCATGACCGATCGATATGGTGGGCTCTACTAGGCCTGGGGAACCTTCTTGCAAAGTTTCAGCTCAATCCATGCACGTCTCCTACTATAAATACAGTAGTTATAGCTGCAGAAAAGGGACTTCTTCACCTTCTTCTCCTTGCTACTACTGAGGCTCGGCCATGGCCATTTCTTCTCATAAACTTGTATCAATGTATTCTAGCTAATCCAATAGTTCATGTAATTGTAATCAAGTGAAAGCTTAACAAAATTCGAAGTGGACGTAGGCCAAGATTGTCGAACCACTATAAAATCTTCGTGTCTATTTACTTTTATGCTTTGTTCTTTAGATTCCATTGATTTTCTAATATCCATGAAATTCTACGGGTGTTAGTGACCAATTTTGGTGCTAACAGTTTAAATTACAAATTTCTCTGTAATTAAATAAAAGGTTTGCAAATATTTATTTTCAGAACAATATAAGAATTTTGGAATATATTCTTCTTTAATTTAACATTGATATGCAAATTTATACTAAAGATTTTGAAAAAGTGTAATTTACAATAGAACCCGTTCCAAATCGATAAAGGGTCGAAGGGTTTGGTTAATTGTATTTTCTATGTTACAAGGATATCGAATGAATGGAGTTATAATACCATATGATATGAAACGTTTGGTAATATTTCTCCAGTTTTTCCATGGACTTGTTATATAGAATATTATGTGTGGTTGAGTGTGATTCACGGACATTTGGCAAATGGGTGAATAATATCGAGTGTAATGGGATGCTCAAGCGACTATCTATTTGATACCACTTGATGTGATTGACACTCGTATATGAGGTGTGGTAGCTACGTGTTACCATTGCTATGTGGTGGATGGTTAAGTATGTTTATTGGTCGTGTGCCAATTAGTATTGTGTAATGATTATCTGAAGAGACTAGAGTCCATCCTAGTTTGCTTATCGTGGGGTCGCGCCCTAGATCCGTGGCATCATTTTTTACATGTTATTTACTGATATTTAGATTTTGTGATCATATGCCAAGATGGCACTCTTACCAAATAGTCTATTACCATTGGGTAGTAGGCTCATGACCATAGTGTTAATTCCACAGATATTGATTTTGATGACAACAACCATATAAATATAGGTACTTATGTTTTCCTAAGATGTATAAAGTATTTTCCAGTATATTATACAAGTTTATACAAGTGCAAGATAATAAAGTTTGAAGACTGGTCGGTAAAAAGACTATAGGTCAAGATTCAGAGATGATCGTGGTAATTGAAGACTCATGAGTTTTAGAGATGAGACAAGAAGAGTTCAAGATTATAGTTTATAGTTAACATTAGAATAATTTGTTAAAGTCCTTGGATAGTAACCATTTGATTTTTTAGGTACTCTCTTATCAAAATATTTATTATTATCTTATTACTATCAAAATATTTATTTTATTTTTCAAAATAAATTTTTACAAATATTTTATAAAAGTATTATACATATTAAAGTATTTAAAAACTATGTTTAAACAATTTTACAAGAGTTTAGAATCTTTGCAATACTTATTATAATTTTATTACTATCAAAATATTTATTTTATTTTTCAAAATAAATTTTTACAAATATTTTATAAAATGATTATACATATTAAAGTGTTTAGAAACTATATTTAAACAATTTTACAAGAGTTCGGAATCTTTGCAACATTATAAAGGTGTTTCTATTTTTTTAAAACATACAATGTATGTCGACATATACCATATAGGTATGTCGACATATGGACCTTTGGGTAGATGGTTTTTAAATTTTGAAAATTTATGGTTTTTGATCACATATCTTCAAGAATAGACACATCCTTTTAAACATTGTTTAAACCAGTGAAAAGATGCCTTTTTAACTATAAAAAGTTTCGATTGCTTATTACATCTTTTCATGAATAGATACATCTTTTCAAACACTATATAAAGGGTTAGAAAATGAATTTTTAACTAAATTTTTCTTTCTTCTTCTTACTCTGAACTCTCCCTACATATTCTCTCAAATTAAAGCTCTACTTTGCTCTCTTAAAACACTCACTTATCTGCACGTGCTCTCTCATCAATTCAAAGATCAAAGTGCTACCAAAAGGGCTATAGGATATCTTGTATCAAAGTACAACTGTTTGTATTTGGAAATCAATAGCTCCCTAATACTATTTGTTTGACTGTGCTTGTTACCTGTTCAAATCAAGTGGGTGTGCTTGTTGCCCATTCAAATCGAGTAGGTGTGCTTGTAGCCCATTTAAATCAAGTAGGTGATCTTGTTGCCTTATTAAATCACGAGAGTCTACCCTGAACTCGAAAATCAGGAGCTTGTTGCCTTGAAACAAAGATTGTATTCTAGTTTGCTTGCTACCTATTCAAAGCAGGCAATTGAAAATAAATATGTACAGGAAATTGTACGGGGCTGGATGTAGGAGAAATCCATACTAGTATAAAATCTCAGGTGTTTTCTCTCTAACTCGTTACTTTACTTTTACTGCATTTTCTTATATCTATGATTGCCTGTTAGTATATATATCTATGACTGATTATCTATGTTTGATTCAAATTTTGAAATAAGTTGAAACGTTCCATAAATGTCGTAAAACACTATTCACACGCTCTAGTGTTAAAGTAGCCTTAAGATCCATTCACATTAGTACTACATCATTTCCATATTGGTTCAGAGCATTAGGTTTCAAAAACTCATTTTTTGATTTTTGAGAAGTATAAATGGCAAATAACAGTGGCAGTTGTTAACTGGGTTTTTGACCAATTAGGAGTCGACGGAAGTTAGAACAACGAAACGAAGATGAAACGACTTGAAATCTTGAAGGCAAGCTTGGATGAAGCAAAGAAGTGGCTCAGAGAAAACCCGCCTAAAAATAAGCTAATTAAACATGTCGACATCTACTTGTTCATGTCGGTGATGACTTGTTTTGGCTACATGTTTTTCTACTTCAACTTCACACGAGTCATTCTCTACTTCTTACATGCTTGCTTCGGTGATTTCCAAGGGTTTTGAATGATCTATTTCAAGAATTGAAGAGCTAGCAGCTAAAACGGTAGAACAAACCAAGTAATAAAGCAACAATCATCAAAATCAACTGATGATTGATAGAAACAGCATAGGATACCTCAGAATGAAGTAAGAAGAAGGGTGTAAATGAGTTTAATGAAAATCAAGCTAAGCAAACATAACAGTATCGACATGTTTGTATAATTCAGGCGGTCTTGCGATTTTACACACTGCTTCAAGCTGACATTTGGACTTTGCTCCAACTAGACTTCTGGCCCAACACGACTTTTCCCCCAATAAATACTAGTCTTAGAGCAACCAAAACAGGATTTGATTTCTGCTATCACTACGCGGAAGCTCTGTCTCTTCTTTATCTTCTATCTCCACATAATAGTCACTAAAGGCAGCTACTTTGGACAATTCTAGGACTTAGAATCCGTCCAACCCCTATACTTGTGACCTATTCTCTTTCAAATCTCTTGTAATCTCAAACAAACTACATCAAATCTATAGGAAACAAAGTTATAAAGTGGACGTAGGCCATAGATTACTGAACCACTATAACATCTTGTGTCTCTCTACTTTATTTCTATTATTTCCTTTTATTACAACTGTTATCAGCTAGATCTAGGTCTCATAGGTTCCCTACAATTTATTCTTGGGTGTTGATCAATTTTTGGCATCAATATTTTAGTGCTTTCACTGAGAGCACTGAACCTAGGCTTTGATCTAGCTCTCTACTTTGGATTTCATAAGATCTAGAAGTTAGATCCAGAAAGTTTGCTTGGAGAAATTGAAGATTTTCTATTCCATTGGCCCCAAGGAAAGGAAAATCTACATCTGGAAGATCTAAGAGCAACGGTTTCTGGTTATGAAGCAAACACCCACCAAACAGAAGTAAATAATGGAAATCCGCTACTGGATCTTATGTTCAATAGGAAGTTGTTATTAAAGGAGAGCTTAATCAGATTATCTATGATCTTAACTAGAAATTTAGTGATAGTCAAAAAGCTCTCGTGGATAAGATGGACGCATTGCTAACTTTGTTGCTGCCAACAACAAGGAGATCTAAAAGGGAAACTTCTCCTACATTAGAACAAGAAAATTCCTATATTTCTGGCTTATATAGGAGAGATGGAAAGAAATGATAGAAGAAAGCAACTGCTGGAGTTGTAGGGGACGTTGTAGAAGGAAGTAAGGGGGTTCCCTCTGTAAGGAAACAACTCGGTACCGACCCAAACCTTAGGGTGTACACTCCTCGGAAAGGCAATGCAATGCTCATTTCTAACTCTGAAGACGATATGCAGCTAGATGGTAGTGACTTGGGATTGAATACTGGTGTTAATGGACAGAATGTTGGAACTGAAGCTCAAACTACCATGGCAAGACCAAATGCACACCAACAGAACGTTGCAGGAGTAGTTCTCCCGGAGAATGGAGAACCTAAGCTTCAGTTGGCAAACCAAGATCGTTTGCGGAGTCAAACACTTTGGATAGCTTTTGACAGCCGACCTGCAGATAACCACGCCAGTGAATAATACATCACTGACATGGTCAAACGATTGATGGAGGAAAGCAAGAGTAGGAAAAATGAAGACTAGGGTTCTACGCCAAGCTGAACCCCCTTCACCGCGAACATTCCGAGAGAAGAATATCCCCAAAGATTCACCATGCCGGCTATGCCATCGTACAGTGGAACAACGGACCCAAAACAACACTTGTTTAAATACAAATGGCATATGGATAGAGCTAGAGCAACGGATGCCATCTGTTATAGGTGTTTTCCTATCTTCTTAAAAGGAGTCGCTTCCATGTGGTTTACAAGACTCGCACTAAAGTTTATTTCCACTTTTGATGAGTTAGCAATAAAGTTTCTGGAACAGTTTAGACTTCATACTACACGAGCAAAGGACGTGATGTACTTATCTGGCTTTTATCAAGGACCTAATGAGTCACTTCTAGCTCTCTTGAACCGGTTTAACATCATGGTTACTAAGGTGAGCAATCAAAAGGAAGAAATGGTATTTATGGCTTTAGTCTATATTATTCATCTGGATACGGATTTCGGTAAATGGATTAAAATGAAGCAACCAACTACCATGGAAGAACTTCATCGAAAGGAAAACTAGTTTCTAAGGCTAGAAGAAGCAAGTATGATTGAAGGCAGAACCATCGATGAGCAACCGAAGGAAGTGATTTAGAGTAATGTCACAGTTAAATAAGATGGAAATAGTTCTACAACAGCTACATGAAGTGCAAGAAAGATTGCAAATCGGAAAAAGTAAAACCAGAATTCTAGTAGGTGTGATGAGAAAGGAATACATCTGAGGAAACTGAGGCCTGAAGACTGTACACCATTGAATGACGGTTTGGGAAACACCTACCTTGCCACTCAAGAAACTGAGCGATACAACAAACTGCCCAAGAGGGAAGCGTTCAATCAGCAAAAGAGATCGAGGAAGTTTTGCTGCTTCCATGAGACTCATGGGCATAACTCAAATGTGTGTCGGCATCTGAAGAACTTGACTAAAGAATTGATAAGGAACAATAGGCTCAAACGGTACATGAAGAAACCTCAAAACCCTGATTAACATATTGGACCCCAAGCACCGAAGGCTCAAGAGAATCAGTCCAGACCCAGTGGAGAAGGACCCAGACAAATGGACCAAAGGTTAGTTATAAACATCATCATTGGAGAACATCATCCAATGTAGAAGAGTTAGGGTGAAATGGAACGATATACCAGCTCTTTGAAGCATGCTCCTTAGGGGAGTTCCTACGCCATTGAAGATGGAGCTTCAGCTAAGCAACAAAGAATGATTACCGATGACATCGTGCTTCGAAATTGGGACACTGAAGGCATTGAAGTGTCAACTTTTGACCCAATGGTAATAATGGTTAGGCTCGTTCTAGCAGTTGTATATCAAGTCTTGGTTAATGTGAGAGTTTGGTCAATAACCTATTCCAAAAGATGTATGACCAGATGAAAATAAGCATGAAGAATGTGACCACCTACCTAACGAAGATTTAGGAATTTACAGGTGAACCAAAGCAACCGGTTAGGATGATCAATGTGCCTATAGAACTTGGAGAAGGAAAATGGAGGGTGGTCCTTATCCAGACATTTGTGATTATTGATGAGTATGCTGCTTACAATGCTTTCTTAAGTCGACCGGCCCTCACTGACTTTATAATCGCTTTGGCTCCATGGCGTCTCACGATGAAATTCCCAATGAAGAATGGGATAGGAGTAATAAGTGGAGATCAAAGTGCTGCAAGAGAATGCTATGTCACTGAATTACATGAATCAAAACGCCGTGAAAAAGGGGAAGAATATGGGGAAGACTTTCCACATTCGTGAACTGTAAGCATATCAATTACATAACCACCCCTAGCTCGGGGACCATAGTCGCATCGACAAGGCTATGGACGCTAGGAAGAAGAGTACAAGAGAGGTACGGGAAGTACCAATGGAGTTTACGGTGGTTGTCCTTATCAACATGGACGACCCAACTTGGGTCTTGAAAATAGGTTCACGGTTTGGAATCAAGATGCAAAATGAAGTGATAAAAATTCTTCATGCCGATTTGGATGTGTTTGCCTGGACGCATTCCGATATGTGTGGGATATCGTCGGGGATAGTGTGCCATGCACTTAATATCGGTCCCAGGTTCATACTGGTAAGGCATAAAAGATGCGGTCTGGATCTAGAGCGATCTGCTGCATTGAAGAAGGAAGTGGATAAGTTGTTGGCCAATGGCTTCATCTGTGATGCAACATACCCTGAGTGGGTGTCAAATCCTGTGTTGGTCAGAAAATCGAACAGAAAGTGGTGTACTTGCGTCGACTACTTAGATTTGAATAAAGCTTACCCAAAGGATAGCTTTCCGAAGCCTAGAATCGACCAGCTCGTTGATGGAACCATTGGACATGAGTTATTTCATTCATGGATGCCCACTCAGAATACAATCAGATTATGATGCATGAGCATGATTACGAGAATACCAACTTCATCACAGACTTGGGGCTGTATTGCTACCGTGTAGTGCCATTCGACTTAAAAAACGTCGGTGTTATTTACTAGAGATTGGTAAACACAATGTTCAAAAACAAGATCGGACGAACAATAGACGTGTATATGGATGACATGCTAGTGAAATCACGAGTGTTTGAAAATCATCTGGATGATCTCCCAGAGATGTTTGAGATCCTCCGAAAATATAGAATGAAATTAAACCCACTGAATTGTTTATTTGGCGTTGCTTTAGGGAAATTTCTTGGATTCATGGTGAATGGAAAGGGCATTGAGGCCAATCCAGAATAGATTGTTGCATTACGGAATGTTAGAGCCCTGACGACAAAAAAGGAGTTGCAAAGGTTGAATGGAAAGATAGCATCGTTAAGCTGCTTCATATCCAGAGCGATAGATAACTGCATACCATTCTTCATGCATTGAAGAAGGGTAAGAAAAACTTTGAATGGAATCAGGATTGCCATACTTTTTTTGAAAAATTACTACGACATATGGAGACACCACTAGTTCTATCCAAACCGATGGATGGAGAAGATCTATTCATTTATTTAGTAGTGTCTTCCCACATGTTAAGTGTAGCGCTTATGCACGAGGAAGCTAGGATTCAACGACCAATTTACTACATTAGCAAACGGTTTATCGGAGCTGAACGAAATTACCCAAAGTTGGAGAAGTTTTCATGCTACTTACTGATAGCTTCAAGGAAACTATGATCGTATTTCTAAGCTCACCCCATCAAGGCGTTGACAAATTAACCCTTAAAGCGGATACTCTATAGACTCGAGACTTCGGAATGACTTCTAAAATGGAATATTAAGCTGAGCTAATATGATGTAACTTGTCATCCTCGGAGAGCGGTTAACAAACAGGCGTTGGCTGACTTCATCACCGAGTTCACAATTTGGGATGATGAGGAGGAGGACACTACGGTTATAGTGCTACAATGGAAGTTGTTTGTCAATGGTGCATCAAACGAATTCTGCTCAGGAGCGGGAGTTATGCTTAAAACTCCTAAAGGACGACCAATTTGTTATGTTCTAAGGCTAGAATTTCCTACTACTAACAACAAGGCGGAGTAGGAGGCATTAATAGCAGGATTGAAAATTGTGAAAGAGTTAGGAATAAAACCTCTGCATATCTACAACGACTCTCAGCTAGTCTATATCAGGTGAAGAGACTAAATGAGAGAATCTCGCCCCTTACCTATTGAAAGTATAGGAATTGCTCAACAACATTGAACACAATACAATAACTCATATTCCCAGAGAACAAAACATAAAGGCTGATTACTTAGCCAAATTGGCCAGTTTTGGAGACACACAGTCCTTGGGACTAGTTCCAGTAGAAGTATTAATTGCTCCCATCATAGATCAAGTGGATTTCAATTGGGTTCTAGAAACCGTGGAAAAGGAAAAATCGTTGATGACGTCAATCAAGGACTGTCTATGCAAAGGAGTACTCCCCAAGGACCGGAATGAATGAAAAAAGCTCCTCCGGAAGGCACCATAATTCATAATGCAGATGGAGTGTTGTACATGAGAGAATTCTCCTCCCCCTTACTCAGGTGTGTAGCCAAAGATGAAGCTAGGAAGAACCTCATGGAACTTCATGAAGGCGGCTACGGTGATCATACCAAGCGGCAAACACTGGCAAAAAGGCTCTCCGATATAGATATTTTGACTGACGATAAACCGAGATGTAACAGACTACACCAGACGATGTGATCGGTGCCAGAAATTTGTGAAGATTTTGAGAGCCCCATCTTCAAAACTTACGCAAGTGGTCAGTCCATGACCGTTTGCAATCCGCAGAATCGATTTAATCGGCGTACTACCAATAGAAAAAGAAGGAGCTAAATACGCTATCGTCGTAGTCGATTACTTTACAAAATGGACCGAAGCAAAACCACTTGCCACGATTACTACAATAAAGTGATTAACTTTGTAATAAAAAATATTATTTGCAAGTTTGGAATACCACCAGAAATCATCACAGACAAGGAACTCAAATTCGAGAGCGCTAAGTTCAAAGACTTCTACAAGCGCTATCGGATCAAGAAGAGCTTTTCCACAGTAGCGCATCCACATGCAAACGGGCAAGTGGAGGTAGTGAACAAAATCATCAAATCCACCATAAATAAGAGGCTGACAAAAGCTGAAGGAAATTGGATTGATGAGCTTCCACTTGCACTATAGGCTTACATAACAACACATAAATCTATGACCAAACACTCACCGTTTGCTTTGGCATATGGTTTAGAAGCTACAATACCAGTGGAACTGGAACTCTCCACTTATCGTAGAAGACATTTCAATCAAAGAGAGAATAAGCAGCTACCGCTCGAGTCACTCGACCGGATTGATGAAAAGTGGGAGGAAGCTAAACTTAGGACCATTGCTCACCAGAAGAGAGTGGCACGACATTTCAACTCCAAGGTTCGCAACTGTACCTTCGAAGTAGGAGATCTCATCACAAATCTTCCCAAGTACAGGAGCGCTTGACCCGAATTGGGAAGGACCCTATATAATCGACCAAAAGCTTGGAGTCGGAACATTCAAGCTAGCAACGGCCAATAGAATCTCGATTCTATGTGCTTGGAATAGCGACTCACCGTGATACTACTACATTTGATACCAATCTATGTATTTTCTATTTTCACAACTAAGCCATCCAGCGACACTGGGGGCATTGTAAATAGGTAGGAATTGCCTTTTCCTTTCATTTTATTAATAAAGCCAGCGTCCTGAACCGATGGAATCACGTTCTTGTAAGAAAACTGTCGACTCGATGAGAAAATCGACTCAAACCGCCAGATCGATGAGGAAAATCGATCTGAACCTTCTGAGAATCGGTATTGCTCCGGCAATATCGGGAAGGTTCAAAGCCCCTGAGTCGATGGGGAAAATTGACTCAAACCACCAGATCAACGGGAAAAATCGATCCACGCCTTCTGAGAACTGGCATTGCTCCGGTAGCACCAGGAAGGCCCATATTCATGTGCGCCATACAATAAGCCGTGTGATGCTTCTTGAATCAGTGGAACTGCGTTCTTGTAAGCAAACCGCTAAGTCAACGGGAAAATCGACTCAAACCGTCGGACGGGTAAAATCGATCCAAACCTTCTGAGAACCAGCATTGCTCCAGCAACATTAGGAAGGTTCAAAGTCGCCGAGTCGATGGGGAAAATCGACTCAAACCGCCAGATCAACGAGAAAAATCGATCCACACCTTCTGAGAATCGGTGTTGCTCTGGCAGCGTCGGGAAGGCCTATATTCATGCGCGCCATACAATAAGTCACACGATGCTTCTTGAACAAATAGAACCGTATTCTTGTAAGCAACACTCTTCTGTGCTACACAATAAGCCACACAATTGAGAAAATATTTCTTAATCTCTGGATAAGAAGTATGAACTCTCAAAATCGTCGAGTTAACTGGGAAAATCAACTCAAACCGCCGGGTCGAAGGGAAAAATCGATCCTAACTTCCTAGGTACCAATGTTGCCCCGCCAACGCTGGAAAACCCTTCTAATTCTAGTTATTAGTGTTACCCCAGCAGTAAGGACAGACTAACAAACTTAACTTTCTAAGTACCGGCATTGCCTCGGCAACACCGGGAAGGTTTTCTATTGCAGAATTGATGGAAAATCAATCCCCATTTTCTAAGGATCGGCATTACTCCAGCAACGTCAAGAAGACTCAAAACTGCCGAGTCGACGGTGAAAATAGATCCCTATCTTTTAGATACTGGTGTTGCCCTGGCAACACTAGGAATGACAAATCACTAAACTGGTTGAGAAATCAACTCATAATTGTTAAAAGTTGATATTGCCCGGAGATAGGCGATAACAAAGGAATGAACCAGAGCCCGGAGATGGGCAACGTTAAAGGAAAATCCAAGGACTTGAGCTGTTCGTGCATAAATTTTCAAAGACAGAAATTAATGCACGAATGGGATCTCAACACTGAACTTGGAAGAACTTGTTATGATGAAAAATCAAGATAATGTGTATTTTTGAAGCGAATATCCAGTTCACATTTGCTGATGATGTGAACTTGAAAGAGGTCGATAGCAATTAGTAAATTAAACACTTAGAATTGAGTAACAAAACCATAAGTTCCCAAAAATAGGAGCTACCGTGCAACTCGAACTGAAGGGGCAACCGAACAGTTGCTTAGAATACCTGGTCCCTTATCAAGTGCTTAAATCCAGCGTTTGGAGTATTCAGCCCTGTGGAGTGGGGAGCACATATACTAACACGCGGTTGAGATGAGCTCGACTGAGCTCAAATAGAAAATAGCCATGGAGTTGGCTAAAAATGAGGCATACCACAGTTCTACTACGTCAAACAGAGTATTTTGGCAGTCATAACAGAGCTAAGTAGTTTAGTATGCTAAATTTCTACATGAATATTATTTACAAGCATAGAGTCACGATAAATAAACAAGTTGCACAATTTAAATGCATAGAGTTGTGGTAAATAAGCACATCACACAAAAGCAGTGATATACAGGCAGTTATATATAAGCAGATGTTGTACATGGAATATAAGAAAAGTACACATGAGAAATTACAAATGTAAAGAAAATCTTTCATTTACTACTAATATCTTTTATGTATTGGACAAATAGCAAGGGCCGTTCCCGCACAATATCGGCCTGTTTCAGACATTATAAAACAAAACGAAATATAGTGCAGATTTGATCAACACAAAAACACTCAGAAACCAAACTGCTCCACTCCATCGGTACTTATTCAAACCATTGCTTCTTACCACCCCCAACGGGGGACGATCTCCTTCTGCTCCATGCCCTTCTCATTTTCAAAAGGAGTCTGGCCTCCAGAATGAGTCGGCCCTCCTCTGGCACCAGAACTAAATCATCATACCCGCCAGTGGGCACATCATTGAGTTTTGGCTTGCTGGTCTTGATTATAAATGTAAAACCCTAGGTTGGGCGTTGCCTAATTCCGTATTCAACTTTATCTTCTATTAAGTCACTTTCTACACCCGCTCTACCATCGTGTCTTCATTAGTTGGATCAGAAGTGCCAATAATTTAGATGTCCTTCTCTAGTGACACGAAGATGTCTTCCAATTCTTCCAAGGCCATAATTCGTTGAGCATCGGAGTCAGGAGTAGAGCTAAAAGGTTGGATTGGAGCAGTCATGCTTGTGGAAACAATAGTCGAGACGGTAAAAATCGATTCAGTGCCTGAACTCTGAGAGACGGGGGGCAGAGACGAGATATCTGGCTGACCTATAAGTTCGCGAAGAGAGTTGTACAACTTAGTAAAGGACTCGGGAGTGAAATTGAGTTGCTGGAGGACTAGAGAAAAGAGGGAAATGCCTGAAGTAGGACTCCTCTCTCAAACTTCAACTTTAAACTCACCTAATGCTAGGATGGGGATATAAGGCTCAAATGTTACAGCAGCTGCCGAAGAAGTGATAATCATCACTAGCTCTTTGGACTTTGAAAGAGGCACTTCGTGGTGACCCTAAGAACTTGGGCCAGTGAGAGCACCAACAGCATCAGCAGCAGCCTTGCCGTCCTCTTCGGTAAGAATTGCTTTCCCTACAGTAAGCATCTCAATCTCTTCAGCACTAAGGTATGGCACTATCAGCTCGATTTCAGAGCGATCATTTCCAACGCAGTGCAGCACCTCTTCCCATGCATTGGCAAGAGTCATAAGGTAATCATTCCCAAACCACTTCAGATTTCTATGCATAATAACACTCGCGTAGAAGTGTTGGAGGTTGTTGTTAAGCTCTTCCCTTTCTCTTGCTCTTGCCTTATCCTCTTTGTCCTTCATCTCTTCAAGATCCTTTAGCTTAATTTAGCAAACTGCAAGCTCTACATCAATAGAAAGCTTCTCAGTTGATAGGGTATCCAGCTTGGCAGTTAGCTTATTATTATCTTCCTGGAGCTTCCGGTTTTCCTCACAAAGACGTTTGAGCTCTATCGCATGTTCAGAGAGGGCCTGGTCTTTGGATTGTATGACTTCGTCTTTCTAATTTAGAACTTGGACCCTCTCTTTGGCTTGTTTCTTGAATTCTGCACCTTCAGCAAGAGCTGCCTCTAACTTGTTCCTCATCACGATTGTGGCCCGATCTTGAGCTTGTTTCAACTCCTCTATTAACTTGTCCGAATTGGACTTCTACTGCTGGGCGAGTTCACTTTCTCTAGCAACTTTAATCAAATCATCATCTCGCTCCTTAATCATCCTATCAAGATCGTCTCTCTCCGTTTCAAGTGACTAAATTTGTGTGTGGTTGATTCGATTTATGTCGGAAAGAGCCATGCACAAGCACCTCCATTCAACCCCTGCTTTCATGTTTTCTTGAACCTCTTGAAGCTTCTTCAAAGTGACCTCCTACTTCGTATCTTTAATGTCTTGGTCAAACTTGACATCATAAAGGAAAAGGTGTGGACATGCAGTAGACGGGCATAGAGGGGCATCGGGAAAGTTAGACTTAGCGACGCTCATAGAATGAATAAGAGGAGTTACGGTTAAGCTTGAAACGATGGAATTTCCCATGGGACGATAGTTTGAGCACCGGTGCGTGGAGGAGTAGTAGAAACTTTTGTGCATGGAGGAAAAGAAGGAGAAGTAGGCCCACGATGCTCAGAGGAATCTCTCGTATGTGTTTGTGATCATTGCAAGAAGAATCTCCACCAGACTCTCTTTTCCTTTATCCACTTCTTTTTCTCTCTCCTGCTCTCTTCTAGCCCTACGAGCTTCATCCTGCTTGCAATCTTTCCTCTTCCATCTCTCTTCTTCGGTTTCATAGTGACGAGATGAATAAGGCTTGGGGGTATGTCTCCAATACTCAGTTCACTTTGAGAGAGAGCTACGTATCTATCATGGCCCATCAAACCTGAAACAAGAAGAAAAATCATGTAAATGTTAGGATTATAGAAGTCAAGTGTATGTAGGGATGTGTGCTCGTGATCCTAGGTGTAGTGTATGGCCCCGATGACCCCCTGATTTGCTCTATAGACCGTATATGCATGGTCGTAAGGGTGGATTTTCTCCACCTTCGCTGATACTTACCCTCGAAGAAAAATTAAAGTCATGACCCGCTTCACTAATGCCGTCGCTGATTGTAAATTTGATCTTGTTTAGGTCGCCTAAATTGATGAAAGCATTGCTAAAAGGATGAGATCCAGTGGAGTTCTCTTCAGTATTTATCACAACTTGGTCACCAGCTTCACCGGGACTTTCGGTGATCATGTGTTCCAGAGGAGGTGAGTAAGGGAGAGTATGACTCATTTTAGGTAATTCACCAAATGACTCGTCTCCTTCCTCACTAGCGTGGTAGTCGCTATCGTCGCCATTAGCACTACCACCCTCCTCGCCAACGGTCGGGTCTTTTCCTTCTCTTCTCACGAATTTCATGTCTTCTTCCAGGATCATAGGCATTCTGGTGTCATCACCCTCATCACCAGAGGCATCACCTCCCAAAGGCTCATCAGTCTCTCTATCAATGGCTTCCTCCATGTGCTCTTCATCTGATGCACCTTCTTCTTACCTTTGAGAATTCTTATAGGAGTTACGAGTGGGAGTAGCGGAACGAGTATGTGATTTGAAATTGCTTTGTGTTGAGGACTCGGTGTTAGCAACCCTTTCAGGGTGAAGTAGTCCATACTCCCGCAAATTGTTGTTCGTTAGAAGGAATTTAACAGTACACTGATCAGTGATGTGCCCTAACAACCTTCGAATCATTGAGCCTTCTCTCATGCTTCACTCTATCATCACATTTCGAAAGACCTGTAGGGAAACTAACATTAAACTAGAAACTCAGAGATCCGTTAAGAGAGAGACCGATCGAAAGAAGCTTACTTCCTCTTAATCAGAAGCGGTTGAATCCCTCCGGACAATGTATGAAGAAGTATTCATTCTTGAAATAAGAACATTTACTGGGAAGTTTCTCAATGACTTTGCATCTTTTCCAGGCCTCTATTATCATGAAGTATGGGCGGTCCTTCCTTCTCTTGAATTTTAGAAGATAAATGAGCTCATTGAATCGTGGGGGCCGATCAACTCTTTGCCTTAAAAGGAAGCATAGCGAGCTCAGCAAAGCATGTCCGTTCAGATGGACTTGGAATGGAGCAAGCCAGATTTCTTATAGAAATATCATTAAGAAAGAATTAAAAAGTAGAACGGAGCCACAAAGACACATGTAACGATTACAGGATGTGTAGCTAGGTAGGGGATTATGAGCAAATTCATTTCCAAACGGCAGACAAACTTCTTCTTCAGGGGGGTCATGTTGCAAGCAAATATTTTAAAGCGATTTTGCTGTCGAGGTCTGACAGGTCATTCAGAATCCTAAACCTTGGAGGCAATGGATGTGGTACTGGCTTAACTGGTATTAGCTGGCCTTGGGATTCATAAGTTGAAGGTTGGCTAGTTTCGACTGGGACAGATGGTGAAATCGAAGCAGTAGTGGATGCAGCTTCGGAAAGAGTAGACGACCCATTGCCGGGCTTGAGATGAGGTGATCGATGAGTCATTCTAAATGGTAAAACTTGGCATTCAACATGGATAAGTATATTTTACTTAAAATAAAATGCCCATGTGACCAACACCCGGACTCCAAAAGAAGTCGACGTATGTTGACCGATCGGATTTTGACTGTTGACCGAGGCTGGTGCAGTGTATTATTTACATAAAGTGAGTCCAGTGTCCTGAACATTGCAAATGGATCATCCCTCACAGATAGCTTGCTTAAACTAGAAAAACAGATCGCATCGCGCTTAAGAATCATCTATTTTGGAAATTACCCGTTGTCGATGAAAATCGATAACAGATCCGTTGTCCGGAGCGACGCCGAAAGGTTTTCTTTTTAGGATCATTGAAAGTGCAAAAATATAAAGATAGTGTGATGGAATCATCTAATATGCTCGAGTTCAAAACTAATCGTCGTATTGGAACTTATTCGACGGTTTGAACTTAGATAATTTCATGAAGATAGACAGTTGAAGCCAGGGAATGAGACTTGCCTCCGGAACCATACGAATTCAATTATGGCAAGCTTTAACTTCACCGCCGATTGAACCTGTCAAAAATTGATTGTCTTTCCCCAAAAAAAAATCAACTATCTCCCCACGAACCACCATCACCTAAGTCTAAACTCGCAATCATCATTATAGCCACCTCAACCGCCTTGGCACCAACCTTCAATTTAAATCGGGTCTAGGGTCTCAAAGACGGTCGACATCGATTTTTTTTGGCTAAAGCAGGGGGCGGTGAGCTTTTCAAAGCAGCGGTGATTGGTTGTAGATGTAGCGGTAGGTGATCGAAGCCCGAGATATGGTCGATGGCGGCAGATCTAGGACAGGTCAGTAATGGAAGCTTGAACGACTCGGTGTAAGGTTTGAAGAACTCGGCAATGGAAGAAATAATATAAGACTTATGAAAAAATTATAAGTGTTTTAACTTATAAAAATTTATTAAGGCAACATGCCGGTACCGACATGTTTATGTCAGTACCGACTTGTTATCTTCCCCCAGATTCAACCTAAAATTGGTGCAGAGAACCTACATGACAACTTAAGTGATACATGATTTCCAGTATGAAATTCACATTGCCCATGCAAGGAGATGAAATATCAATAGGAACTAAAGTAGACAGTTCATAGAAATTGGTTGAATAAAGCAAAGTCAAAGTAACATCTCGAGACGACACTCAACCAATTAACCAAAATTCATAGGATATCAGTCTAAGACTTGACTCGATCTAGAACACGCTTTATTTTCAATGAAAGCATACTCTGGGGAGCAATGTTAACTGGGTTTTTGATCAAGTAGGATTCAATGGAAGTTAGAACGAAGAAATGAAGATGAAAAAACTTGAAATCTTGGAGGCACGCTTAGAGAAGCAACGAAGTGGCTAAGAGAAAACTCACCTAAAAATAAGCAAGCTAAACATGTCGGCACCAACTTGTTCATGTCGATGACGACTTGTTTTGGCTACACATTTTTCTACTTCAACTTCACACGAGTCATTCTCTACTTCTTACATGCTTGCTCCAGTGATTTCCAAGGGTTTTGGATGACCTATTTCAAGAATTGAAGAGTTAATAGCTAGAACGGCTGAGCAAACCACGTAATGAAGGAACGATCATCAAAATCAACCAAGGATCAATAGAAATAACATGGGACACCTCAGAATGAAGTAAGAAGAAGAGTACAAAAGAGAGCAATGAAAATCAAGCTAAGAAAACATATCGACACCGACATAAACAAGTCGGTATTGACATGTTTGTAAAATTCAAGCGGTCTTGCGATTTTACACACTACTTCGGGCCGACACCTAGACTCTGCTCCAACTCAATTAGCCCAAGACGACCGTTTCCTATATAAATGCAAACCTTAGAGCAACTAAAACAGGATCTAAATTCTACTATCACTACGCAGAAGCTTTGCCTCTTCTTCATCTTCTATCTCTACACAATAGTTACCAAGGCAGCTACTTTGGACAATTCTAGGACTTAGAATCCGTCCAAACCCTATACCTGTGACATATTCTCTTTCAAATCCCTTGTAATCTCAAACAAACTACATCAAATATATGAGCAATAAAGCTATAAAGTGGACGTAGGATATAGATTGCCGAACCACTATAAAATCTTACGTCTCTCCACTTTACTTCTATTATTTTCCATTTATTTCAACTATTATCTACTAGATCTAGGTCTCATAAGTTTCCTACAATCTATTTTTGGGTGTTGATCCAAATCTGGCATCAAAAGTAGTACACTGTTTAACACATTTTTAGAAGGACGGTCAACTGCTAGACCCCACAATCTAACGATTTAGATATTTGGAACATTACATAAAATGACTACACTGAACCCCAAACTGAATACTCAACGTGGACACTAGACAAAAATACATAAGCACTTAATTATTATAAGGCCAGGAATATTTGATTTTATTCATTAGATAAAAATGAATTTAATTGAGTTTCTATTTATACGTCTACATATGAAATTTGGAGAACATTGCAAGTTATACATGAGGGTACTAGTAAACTAAAATAAACTAAGATTTCTATGCTAACAAACGAGTTTCAATTATTTAAAATGAAACCAATGAATCTATTTCTGATATGTATTCCAGATTTCAAGATATAGTTCATTCATTAGTATCATTAGGTAAAAACTTCTCTAAAGAAGATCAAGTTACAATAATTCTTAATTCACTATCATCGGAATGGTGTCAGAAGACATTAGCATAAAGGAAGCCAACAATATTAGTGTATCGAAGATTGAAGAGTTAATTGGAAATCCAATGTCCTATGAAGCACAATTGTAGGGTAAAAAGGAAAGTAAAGCATTAAGAAGAAATCATTTACATTCAATGTTACACCTGAAGATTAAGATTCAGATGATGATGATGATAAAGATAAGGAGATTGCCCTTATGACTTGAAATTTCTGAAGTACAGAAAGACGAACAACTTACGTTAAACTAATAACAAAAATTCTAGAAATGGGAATGCTATTAAGTATTATGATTGTGGTGAATCTGGCCATTTATAAAGAGACTTACTCAAAAGAAAAGACCAAAGATCGACTCATTCAAAAAGAGCTTATAACACAACTTTAGACAAATATGATATTCAATCAAGTGACAACGAACTAGATATAGAAAATATCAATATGTTTCACAGTGATGGAAGATTGATCAAAAGAAATAAAGGAAACGAAAAAATCAGTACTGTAACATCCCGTATTTTTAAGCTATTGAATTTGAACATTTAATTCGTTTTAAATGTTAATGTGGATTCTTAATTGATTTTGAAATGAATGGATTTGGGTTCAATCAATGAAAATGAGCTATAATTTTAATTTATAGCAATTCTGGTTGAATTTGATTAATGGAAAAATAATAATTAAATATTCGAAATTGGGATAAAAGGTGAATTTGGGATAGATGATTATAAAAATGGTGTTTAAATGTATTTTTAAGTTCAATTGGTTATAAACAATAATGTTGGATTTTTAGATAAATTTAAAAGTCGACAAATTATTATTTGGAATTTTATATTAATTTAAAATGGATTTAATATTGTTAAAATGCTATTAAATCAAATTTTTGTCAGGAATGAGCCGAAATGATTTTTAATGTGTTTATAAATTTTATATGATTTATTGTTAAGTTATTAAAATTTTAAAAGTGAAATTTTAAGCATATTCGTTAATCTTGAAAATCACACGATTTAATAGACGAGTTAAAATAGCCTTCCGGGGCGCAGTCTCGGAATTCGACGAAACTAGTTCCATTGGATCCGTAATAGATAGTTATTATCGGATTTCAATTTTCGTAGCAATCGGAGTTGTCGTTTGACCGTGGCAGCTCGAAACGCATCGAAATCGATTTAACCAATTTAATTTTAAATGGATCGTTTAATTCCTTATCTTGCTCATATGACCGAATTAGCTTACGAAACCTGTTCCATCGTGTCCGGAACGCAGAAAAACCCTAGGATAGCCTGTCGGAACGTGAGAATTGGAGTTCGGTTGCGTTTGTGGTTAACTTGGGATATTTTTAATAAAATATTATTAAAATTTATATAAATTCACAATTATTTCCTCTAAACCCTAGCATCAACAGCTGTGGCCGCCACGAGATATACCAATGGCCGATATCGTCTCCTGTTCTTCTCCATTTCTCTCTTAATCTGCAGCCTTTCGTGAGAAACCATCAACTGGAAGATCGGAGAGTTCGACGAGAGCTTTCAATCCGTACGGTTGCGATCAAATTTAGTGGAGCGTAAGAGGGAGGAGACTGGTGCGTTCGCCGACCGTTTGCGTTCAATTTTCGAGCTATGGTGGAGGCCGAGCTCTTCGTGGCTCACGGCAGCGGTAGAGGAAGGTGCGGCCTTCGATTTAGCAGGTCTTGATCGACTTTCGAGGATCTGAGGTGGAAGCGGCATATGGGTTTGGCGACGTGATTGGGTGCGTGCACTTCCTGAATCGCGTGAAGGAAGATGAAGCAGGAGAGGGAGAAGTTGCGACCCTGATTTCAAATGTGTGATGAACGGCCAGATGTTCGTTTGGTAAAATTAAATAAAAGAAATGGTTTTCAAATTTCAATTCAAACTTTGTAAAATCATATCGGGTTCATATGATATCAGATTCAAACGAAACTGGAAGCGATGGAATCGCAGAAAAGAATTCTTCGTGATGGCGCAGATCCGGAGTCATTCCGGGCAAGTGGAAATTTGGGTTAAATCGGACACCGTCCGGTTTAATTTAAATTTCGAACGCTCGCCGAAACTCAAGGTGAGTTATTCTCACTCACATCTGGATGCTAGACATTATAAATAGTTGATATTTAAATATCTATGTGAATGGTTGATTATATCTGTGATTATCAGTCTGGATTGATATTTATATTGCGATGTGCTAATATCTGTGATGCAGGGAGAAACAGGTTGGAGGGATCCAACTGGATTCCTCACAATGTAGCAATTATTTTATAATTGATAGTGATACCTGTTTATATGATGTGATTGATAAATCTGGAAATTTAGTTGTTCTGTGACATTGTGGTATGAATTGTAATCACAGAATTAAATTATAAATGGCTAAAAAAGTGTTTTTACGAAATAAAATGAATTGTTAAATTTAGAATTTCAAAGAATAAAATTTGAAATCGGATTTGAAAAGAAAAATGTAAATTGGGCTAAATTGGGATTTTGAATATAATGGGAAGTTTATGAAATGGGTAAATGGAAAGTATAATTTTCTGGAGATTAAATTTATGAAGTTATAAATTGTTTAAAATAACGGTGTTTATTTTAATAATGACTAATGTTATCCGGAAATTAAAAATATGTTAAATGGAGTTTCCAACTATAAATTAATAAGTTCAAATGGAAAATAGAATGTTTTGAAATGCCATATTTCATTGGAATTTAATTAAGTGAATTGGAAATTTGGCTTCCATTAGAAATTCACCAAAAATGTTTATTCAAAATGTTTTAAACTATAATTTTAAAAATGAATTTCTGGATATTGGAAAATTGGGTGTGAACTTCGGATGAAGTTATAGTTAAATATGGGATTTGGGATTTATGTTGTAAAACATAATTGACTTGAAATAAATCAGTGGATTTATATGAAAGAGTACTTTGAATGTTTTGGAAACGGGAAAGTGTTTCCCTGGGAAAAAACCAAGTAAATGTTTATAAAAAGATTTTATTTAACTAAGGTTAAGTTTTAAATCGTTTTAAAAGTATTTTTAAGAAATCGTTATTTTTAAAGAAATAAATTAATAATTTTTAATAACGTAATAATTTGGGAGTATATTAGCAATTATTTTTACAAATGGATTTATTTAAAAGTTGGTTTTAGCTTAAGCTGTTAAAATTAGTATTTTTCTTCTTATAACGCTATTGTGAATTTAGTTAAACTAAACCCTTATCTTTAAATCAAAGTTTATGTGTTAATAACTAGTTTTCTTCACATATTTTAAATTTATATTTTTAGTAAATAAATAGAAGTAATTTTCATATTTTAAAGTATATTTCAGTATAAAGTATTTTTAACTGTTTTAAATGCAAATTGTTTTATACTTGGTTATTCCCGATGGGAATAAAGGGTAAAGGATTTACCTTGTAAAGGAAGAGTTTGGAAAATTGTTTTCAAACGACTTTTGAAAATGTGAAAATATCTCTTTGAAAGATATTAGAAGAAAATAAATAATATGGAGATTATTTATTGTGTGATGGATGTGTATGGATGTTTGTGAACATTAATTGATAGTTAAATCACCGACTATCAATATTGGCCAAATGCGCTGATCGTTTCGAAGAGACCGGGATCGAGTTTCCGTATACCGGGATTCTAGGTCTGGAGACTCGAAAACCACTTCGATCCGGTTTGTACGTTTCGCGAAAACGATTTCGGAGTCGAAGATGGAGCAGTGAAGTGCAAGGGCTAGTCGCTACTAATCCTGAGGATATTTCCAAAATGGATGTAGTAGGAATAGTGCCTTCGGTTCCGTTCGGACCCGGGACGGACTTATATGGACGAATGCTTTCGTGACATCGTCAGGTGGACGATGGGCATTCAAAGTGAAATGTTCTGTAAAGGTATCGTTTAGCCTCAAGCCTCATCAACCGGGAATGACTGAAAATCAGGGGTTATGCAGCAAGGCTTCGTGGGTAGCCCCCACTTGAGAGTAAGGTCATCCCTGTCTAGATGTCCCTTTTATTTCGGCTTAGTGGTGCGGTTGCTGATCACAACCGTGGGGTGATTTTACTTGGAATTATCCAGTAAGGGATGATTCCGGCCTTGTGTTGCAGGGGAGCGGGCGTACTCCTCGGTACTGTGATCTAGGCCACGTACTGTGACAGGTGGTACCCCAGTGCCTAGTCATTCGTTGGAAATCCATTCTCCCTACGTGCCTTGTACGAGTTTTGTTTGTATTACCCACGTTGTGGCTAGTATGCCGGAATTTAATAGATGTAACAATTTCGGCTATTTTATAAGTATTTGTAAATAGACACTATTATAATATCAGAGGATTTTTATAAAAAGTGTTTAGGCTATCGTAAGGTAAAAACCCGACATGTTTATTTGTGGCGTGGTCTTACGAGATGCTTTGGTTTCAAAGGATTTTTGAACTTTAATAATCAGTTTGGATGTATTTATGATGCGCTGGTATTCCAGACTGACTCGGGTGTTATTTTATTATAATGCTCGGGTCAGACCGAGATTTTACAGGATAGGTTGCTATGGAGCTCAGGAGAGGAGCTGGAGTTCGAGACGTATTTCTCGTACTTGTATTATTCCGCTGCTGTGATTGTTGTATTGACTGACTGACTGGATATTGATGATTGTATCGACATACTCTGATGATGATGTATTGTATATAAACAGATATAGTTTTCATTTGTGTAAAGATCTGTTCTATATATTATATTTTATCCGCTGCGACTGTGAGGTTCTGATTTTGTTTAGTTCTTTCTTCTTCTATCTAATTTCTTATTCTTCTACAATCTGTCTTTTCCGGCATTCGATCGTCTGCATATTATACTGTTGAGTATTTTGTGTCGATTTTCGAGGGTCGAGAAGGGCGGGTCGTCACAGTTGGTATCAGAGCATAGGTTGGCGACAACCTAGGCTTTGGTGGGGAAATTACTTATAATAATAGAGTCAGAAGTACTCTATGATGAGTTGAGTGTAATAATAGCTATGAGAGCGTACTTGTTAGTGGATATAAAATTGTTTTTATACTGTGTTGACTTATCGGTTGAGTGTTTATGAATTCTGGTCGGTGCGGGAAGTACAACCGTATCGATAGGGGTTTCTAAACTCTTAAACAAGATAAACCGACATAGTATTGTTTTTAAAGTGGGTAAATGAAATAATTTTACCCAAAATTATATTTTGATATAAAGAAATAATTTTCTGAATTATTATTATGTATTGGATGTTTGGTTGTTGATACAGTAATCAAATAAGAAATTAAAACATGATCTAAAATTTGAAATGATATATATAAGAAAATAAGAAGTTAAAATATTAAAATGGTTTATAACCAAATGGAATTGACTGGATATGTTTTAAATAAGAAAAGTAAAAAATTAAATTTTGATTTAAACTAGAATTTTGACCCCGGAAATTTTGAAAGGGATTTCAAATGGAATTAAACAAAGTTTTGGGAGTTTGACTTTGTGGAAATGTTAGAAATGTTTTCAAAAGCATTTGTAAGAATGAGGTATATTTTGGGGAAATATTTTTGAATAGAAATTGTTTTGAGGTGAATTTTGAAAGTGGAAAGCATTGAACTCACTTCAGTCGCTGGAAAATAATCCTGATGATGCTGGCCACATCATTAGAATTCATTTTCGAGTTTCTAAAGTGATGGATTGCTACCAAAATAGTTGGTTATGACATTGTTTGGACTTGTTTGGGAAACAAGTGATTTTAAATTTTTCAAAAGGAAAATTGTTTGGTAAAAGCAGTTTGTTTTGGGATTTGGTATTTGATTTGAATATCAAAAGAGAAATGTGTTGATTTTTATTTCAAATTGGTTTTGAAATAAATCCAGGTAAATTGAATTCTGGGAATTCTATTTTAAAATAAAAATGTGAAAGTTGAAATGATTCAACTATATAACTTATAAAGGAAAGTTGATTTAAAGAAGAATTGAGTATATATGGAATGTAAATTTACTTTGAATAAATGAAGGTGAATGGAATATATCTGGATTTAACTTATGATAAGTTAAATAAAATTGAGAATTTGAAATGAAATTAAATCTAAATGAATTGGAATTAATTGGAAGTTGTGATTAAATGGAAATGGACTTAAATGAGCAATTTAAACTTTTAAATAGAAGTGAAATTGAAGTTCATTAATGGAAATAGCTGGATGGTGAGGCAAATTCAAACTTAATCCTAAATGGAATGTAAAGTAAGATAAGGTAAAGTGAGATATAAAAGATGTGAATGAACTTAAAATAAGAGTTTTAAATTTATTTATGGAGGAATAAATTGGACTGAAGTGAAATTCAAAAGTCAGATACATTATAAACAATATTGAATGTAATTCAATTCTAATTTAAGTGGTAATAGAAGTGGAATGAATTTAATTTGGCTAAATAAAGTTTAGTTAAACTTGAATAAAATTTGGATAAGAATAGAATCGGAAGGAAATTTAATTTAGTTGAAATGAGGTCAAATGGAGTAAATGCTCACTAAATTAAAGCTAAAATGATTGTTTGGCAATGAGTTTTGTGTAAGCTAAATTAAATAGAGTTTGTATTGGCATGGATGAAATTTTGATAGTTGTTAGAATTTGGAAAGTAAAAATAAGACCCAGTTCTGGAATGGAATTTAATTTTGGTAACAAATATTGGAAGTATGAATGGATAATGGAATTAGATTGTAATAAAGATGACTTGAATTGTAAAGTAAATTCAAATGAGAAAATGTTTTAAAGTGATCTCTTTGTTAATGAGTAAATCTAAAATGGATAGAATAAGTAAACAAAGAGCATTTAGATTTATAAATGAATTGGATTTGATTTGAATGAGAATCAAATGAAAATAAAAATTAAATTGACATAAGAAGATGAAGGAAATTTTGTGAAAAAAAAAAAAAAAACTTAAGCAACTTGGAGAAAACAAAATGATTTTGAATGGGCTTTATTAAGTAATCTTGAGTGCAATTTGATAGATAATAAAATTGAATTGCAAGTGAAATGGTATAAATTAATTATTGAAATGAAATAAAATGTAAAGGAAATATTGAATTTAACAATTGCATTCGGAAAAGAAAATACTTGGATTGTGAACAATGCAAAATTTAATAAAATTAATATGAATCTAAGTTGAAATTGGTTTTAAATGGTTATGAGTTTAAGTGGTGATTATTTGGCTTGAATGACATGAAATTGGCATGTATTCAGAATTGAGTTGTTTTAACAAGCAATTGAAATCGGGTTTTGCATAAATTGATATGGATTGGAACCCAATTTAAAGAGGTTGTAAATGAATGCAAGTGAATTGATTTAAAGTAGCAAATGAAATGGATTTTGAATCAACTGGAATGAATTGACATTTTATTAAGAAATTTTGCATATGAATATAAATTTATCATAAAAGAAATGCAAATGCTTCAAATTTAAAATAAAATTTGATGGTGAATCAAATAGGGAATTTAAATTTAAATAAGAGATGTAAGTAAGGCATATGTTAATCATATTGGAATAGAAATGAATTGGTTGTAACAAATATGAATTGTATATAGAGAATTTGAATATAAAGCATTCAAGTGAAATAAAATGAAGTTGGACTTGATAAGAAATTAAAAAGATGATTGGAATCTTTGGATCGTTGAAAAGTATAGTGACATTGTTAAACTATGAAGTTTGAGTTTGTAAAGAGAATTCAAAAGATGTCGGAATTGTGAAATTTGTTTATAAAGTTGGTTGGCTTGCATTTGTATTGGAAATATTATTAAAATGCTCATATCTTTGAAATTTGATGAGTTTGTTGAGTATAGTACAGGTGCGGGAGGCGTTCGAGAGAGTTGGAGCGCGTATATGCGAGATATTAGCTGCTTGCTTTTAAAAATTTGCTAAGAGGTACGCCTACGCAAATATAATTGGGAAAATGATAAATATATTGTGATATATTTTGGTTTCCGGCCGTGTGAGCCGATGTATATATATTTGTGTATCCTGCGATATCGCAGAAGCTCTTCCGTACAAAGGAGACTCCGCCAAAATTTTCCAGAAATTTTGGGAGTTAGAAAATTTTTGGGGTTTTGGAAAATTTTTTGTTAACTAGTAAAGTTATTTTGGAAAAGTTAAAATTCAAAAGCTTTTGAATGTAAAGGAGGCAAATGGATTTGGGTTTGGGTTAAAGGGTTTTGGAAAGTGAATATAAGCTTTTAACTAAGCAAACTGGGTAAGTAAATGAAATCGGGAGTATTTTCTACCCTAGCAAATTTCGGGGACGAAATTTTTATAAGGGGGAAGGAATGTAACATCCCGTATTTTTAAGCTATTGAATTTGAACATTTAATTCGTTTTAAATGTTAATGTGGATTCTTAATTGATTTTGAAATGAATGGATTTGGGTTCAATCAATGAAAATGAGCTATAATTTTAATTTATAGCAATTCTGGTTGAATTTGATTAATGGAAAAATAATAATTAAATATTCGAAATTGGGATAAAAGGTGAATTTGGGATAGATGATTATAAAAATGGTGTTTAAATGTATTTTTAAGTTCAATTGGTTATAAACAATAATGTTGGATTTTTAGATAAATTTAAAAGTCGACAAATTATTATTTGGAATTTTATATTAATTTAAAATGGATTTAATATTGTTAAAATGCTATTAAATCAAATTTTTGTCAGGAATGAGCCGAAATGATTTTTAATGTGTTTATAAATTTTATATGATTTATTGTTAAGTTATTAAAATTTTAAAAGTGAAATTTTAAGCATATTCGTTAATCTTGAAAATCACACGATTTAATAGACGAGTTAAAATAGCCTTCCGGGGCGCAGTCTCGGAATTCGACGAAACTAGTTCCATTGGATCCGTAATAGATAGTTATTATCGGATTTCAATTTTCGTAGCAATCGGAGTTGTCGTTTGACCGTGGCAGCTCGAAACGCATCGAAATCGATTTAACCAATTTAATTTTAAATGGATCGTTTAATTCCTTATCTTGCTCATATGACCGAATTAGCTTACGAAACCTGTTCCATCGTGTCCGGAACGCAGAAAAACCCTAGGATAGCCTGTCGGAACGTGAGAATTGGAGTTCGGTTGCGTTTGTGGTTAACTTGGGATATTTTTAATAAAATATTATTAAAATTTATATAAATTCACAATTATTTCCTCTAAACCCTAGCATCAACAGCTGTGGCCGCCACGAGATATACCAATGGCCGATATCGTCTCCTGTTCTTCTCCATTTCTCTCTTAATCTGCAGCCTTTCGTGAGAAACCATCAACTGGAAGATCGGAGAGTTCGACGAGAGCTTTCAATCCGTACGGTTGCGATCAAATTTAGTGGAGCGTAAGAGGGAGGAGACTGGTGCGTTCGCCGACCGTTTGCGTTCGATTTTCGAGCTATGGTGGAGGCCGAGCTCTTCGTGGCTCACGGCAGCGGTAGAGGAAGGTGCGGCCTTCGATTTAGCAGGTCTTGATCGACTTTCGAGGATCTGAGGTGGAAGCGGCATATGGGTTTGGCGACGTGATTGGGTGCGTGCACTTCCTGAATCGCGTGAAGGAAGATGAAGCAGGAGAGGGAGAAGTTGCGACCCTGATTTCAAATGTGTGATGAACGGCCAGATGTTCGTTTGGTAAAATTAAATAAAAGAAATGGTTTTCAAATTTCAATTCAAACTTTGTAAAATCATATCGGGTTCATATGATATCAGATTCAAACGAAACTGGAAGCGATGGAATCGCAGAAAAGAATTCTTCGTGATGGCGCAGATCCGGAGTCATTCCGGGCAAGTGGAAATTTGGGTTAAATCGGACACCGTCCGGTTTAATTTAAATTTCGAACGCTCGCCGAAACTCAAGGTGAGTTATTCTCACTCACATCTGGATGCTAGACATTATAAATAGTTGATATTTAAATATCTATGTGAATGGTTGATTATATCTGTGATTATCAGTCTGGATTGATATTTATATTGCGATGTGCTAATATCTGTGATGCAGGGAGAAACAGGTTGGAGGGATCCAACTGGATTCCTCACAATGTAGCAATTATTTTATAATTGATAGTGATACCTGTTTATATGATGTGATTGATAAATCTGGAAATTTAGTTGTTCTGTGACATTGTGGTATGAATTGTAATCACAGAATTAAATTATAAATGGCTAAAAAAGTGTTTTTACGAAATAAAATGAATTGTTAAATTTAGAATTTCAAAGAATAAAATTTGAAATCGGATTTGAAAAGAAAAATGTAAATTGGGCTAAATTGGGATTTTGAATATAATGGGAAGTTTATGAAATGGGTAAATGGAAAGTATAATTTTCTGGAGATTAAATTTATGAAGTTATAAATTGTTTAAAATAACGGTGTTTATTTTAATAATGACTAATGTTATCCGGAAATTAAAAATATGTTAAATGGAGTTTCCAACTATAAATTAATAAGTTCAAATGGAAAATAGAATGTTTTGAAATGCCATATTTCATTGGAATTTAATTAAGTGAATTGGAAATTTGGCTTCCATTAGAAATTCACCAAAAATGTTTATTCAAAATGTTTTAAACTATAATTTTAAAAATGAATTTCTGGATATTGGAAAATTGGGTGTGAACTTCGGATGAAGTTATAGTTAAATATGGGATTTGGGATTTATGTTGTAAAACATAATTGACTTGAAATAAATCAGTGGATTTATATGAAAGAGTACTTTGAATGTTTTGGAAACGGGAAAGTGTTTCCCTGGGAAAAAACCAAGTAAATGTTTATAAAAAGATTTTATTTAACTAAGGTTAAGTTTTAAATCGTTTTAAAAGTATTTTTAAGAAATCGTTATTTTTAAAGAAATAAATTAATAATTTTTAATAACGTAATAATTTGGGAGTATATTAGCAATTATTTTTACAAATGGATTTATTTAAAAGTTGGTTTTAGCTTAAGCTGTTAAAATTAGTATTTTTCTTCTTATAACGCTATTGTGAATTTAGTTAAACTAAACCCTTATCTTTAAATCAAAGTTTATGTGTTAATAACTAGTTTTCTTCACATATTTTAAATTTATATTTTTAGTAAATAAATAGAAGTAATTTTCATATTTTAAAGTATATTTCAGTATAAAGTATTTTTAACTGTTTTAAATGCAAATTGTTTTATACTTGGTTATTCCCGATGGGAATAAAGGGTAAAGGATTTACCTTGTAAAGGAAGAGTTTGGAAAATTGTTTTCAAACGACTTTTGAAAATGTGAAAATATCTCTTTGAAAGATATTAGAAGAAAATAAATAATATGGAGATTATTTATTGTGTGATGGATGTGTATGGATGTTTGTGAACATTAATTGATAGTTAAATCACCGACTATCAATATTGGCCAAATGCGCTGATCGTTTCGAAGAGACCGGGATCGAGTTTCCGTATACCGGGATTCTAGGTCTGGAGACTCGAAAACCACTTCGATCCGGTTTGTACGTTTCGCGAAAACGATTTCGGAGTCGAAGATGGAGCAGTGAAGTGCAAGGGCTAGTCGCTACTAATCCTGAGGATATTTCCAAAATGGATGTAGTAGGAATAGTGCCTTCGGTTCCGTTCGGACCCGGGACGGACTTATATGGACGAATGCTTTCGTGACATCGTCAGGTGGACGATGGGCATTCAAAGTGAAATGTTCTGTAAAGGTATCGTTTAGCCTCAAGCCTCATCAACCGGGAATGACTGAAAATCAGGGGTTATGCAGCAAGGCTTCGTGGGTAGCCCCCACTTGAGAGTAAGGTCATCCCTGTCTAGATGTCCCTTTTATTTCGGCTTAGTGGTGCGGTTGCTGATCACAACCGTGGGGTGATTTTACTTGGAATTATCCAGTAAGGGATGATTCCGGCCTTGTGTTGCAGGGGAGCGGGCGTACTCCTCGGTACTGTGATCTAGGCCACGTACTGTGACAGGTGGTACCCCAGTGCCTAGTCATTCGTTGGAAATCCATTCTCCCTACGTGCCTTGTACGAGTTTTGTTTGTATTACCCACGTTGTGGCTAGTATGCCGGAATTTAATAGATGTAACAATTTCGGCTATTTTATAAGTATTTGTAAATAGACACTATTATAATATCAGAGGATTTTTATAAAAAGTGTTTAGGCTATCGTAAGGTAAAAACCCGACATGTTTATTTGTGGCGTGGTCTTACGAGATGCTTTGGTTTCAAAGGATTTTTGAACTTTAATAATCAGTTTGGATGTATTTATGATGCGCTGGTATTCCAGACTGACTCGGGTGTTATTTTATTATAATGCTCGGGTCAGACCGAGATTTTACAGGATAGGTTGCTATGGAGCTCAGGAGAGGAGCTGGAGTTCGAGACGTATTTCTCGTACTTGTATTATTCCGCTGCTGTGATTGTTGTATTGACTGACTGACTGGATATTGATGATTGTATCGACATACTCTGATGATGATGTATTGTATATAAACAGATATAGTTTTCATTTGTGTAAAGATCTGTTCTATATATTATATTTTATCCGCTGCGACTGTGAGGTTCTGATTTTGTTTAGTTCTTTCTTCTTCTATCTAATTTCTTATTCTTCTACAATCTGTCTTTTCCGGCATTCGATCGTCTGCATATTATACTGTTGAGTATTTTGTGTCGATTTTCGAGGGTCGAGAAGGGCGGGTCGTCACAAGTACCTTTTACGTTTCATATTTTATTGTTAGAGTTAGGAGTATACTCTAGGGGCAGTTATGTAATTTGTTACATATATCTAACTTGTTGACCAATCTTGTTCGAAATAAAAGGTATTTTCTTTCTAGTATATACTTGATATAATGTGTAATATTAATTAATTAATTCAATTAAAAGTAAATTTAATAAGAAATCCATAAATGGTACATTTTGTGATAGTAGTTACAAAGTGTTGTAACCGTGAGTAATTTATCACGATGAAAACAAATATACCATTTTAAATGTTCCTAGTCAAGATGCATCGAGAATGGACATCGATGTATCCGTTGAGACTAGAGTCTGTAATGCTCTCCAAATGTTGGGCAGTGTATTACTCATGACTACTGGGGGCACCTAGGGGTTACGTGCTAATAGTTATTAAATAATTATGGAACGACTCGTTCGATAGTTTCTTGTTGGTTAATATAACTAAGGTCAAACAAAAAATATCGATGTAAATAGTTTACACGGTTCTTTCGACTTGAGAATACAGTGAATCTTCAATATGAAAGCTCCGCTTTGATTACAGTCAAATCATGGAAATATCCATCGAGTGACTATAGTTGGGTAAAGTGGAAGTATTAGAAGTGAAGCACTATTTAAGAGAGGATTCATCTCCACGGTTATATGAGGTTAGCATCACGGTCAACTCAAGTCAACCCAAAGTCAAAATCTCTGGCTAGAGTAGTTCGGTTAATAATAATTGTTATTATTGAACCAAGGACTTTGTGTTTAGACTATAGAGTTGAATGTGGATTGTTAGCACCAAAATTGGTCACTAACACCCATAGAATTTCATCGACGTCCGAGAATTCATGGAATCTAGAGAACAAAGCATAAAAGTAAATAGACACAAAGATTTTATAGTGGTTCGGCAATCTCGGCCTACGTCCACTTCAAATTTCATTCATTCTTCATTTGATTACAATTACATGAGTTGTTGGATTGGCTAGAATCCATTGATACAAGTTTATTAGAAAAATAGCCATGGCAGAGTATTTGGAGTAGAAAGAAGAAGATGATGAAGTCCCCTCCGAAAAGAGAGAGAGAGCCCAAAAATGGCCCCCCACCCCTGTATTTATAGACGAAAGTAGCCTCCAGCCTAACTGACATCTTCAAGACCGGACCCCTTTGGCCACTTGGGCCCACCATAAGAAAAGCTCGGCCCAACACACTATGCTGACCTCACTTATACACTCTTCAACTTATCAAACATCTATGCCGACACCTATTCCACCAAGCTAACCTTCATCATTCTGACATCCTGTACCACCTATCCGTTGATTTATTTACCCTGGGCTGGATATAATTGTTCGGATATCATGCTCTGGTCATATTATTGTCATCTCATGGCCATCTTTCTCATCAATAGTCAAGTCTGGTCCTCGTAATCACCTTTGTGTAGCTGAGCCAAAAGGCCAGATAACATGGATGATGTTAGAATTTGACCATTACCAAATTCAATAAGTCCAAAGCGATATAGTTTTGACGAAGACAATTGTGTAAATAATTATCACAACTGGGTACGCTTATTAAGTTAAAATGAGATTTTTCCAAAAATGAGTAAGCGGTAAATTTGGCCATATTATCACACAACCTGCTGAGCGAAGTGTGAACGTTAATGTTCGAATAGTTCGACGTTAATCGCTTACCGAATTTACCCCCAAGAGTCACACAACCGAAACGATGAATTATTTTTAGACCAAACAATTTAATTAGTTTATAATTGTTATAAATAAATTAATTAATTAATATTTATAAAATATTAATTATGAAATTTGAGTGTGATTTGAGAAATAAAATTGTTGCATATATTTATAAAAGTTATGAATATATTGATCGATATGAGATATCAATGACAAAATATGTTAAATATGATTGTACATGTTTAATTTGGGTTAACTGGGCTCATAACCCATGAGATTTGAAGAGGATACACATTAGTTTGAGAGAGGTTGGAGGCGGTTACAACATAGGATTAGGGTTTGGAGATGTGTGGCTAAGATCTAGTGAGAAACTTACATAGTTTACTCTCTTATCCTACGCATATGAATACTAATCTCAAAACCCTAATCTAAGGCTAATTTCATTTATTCTTCTTCCTCCTCATTTTAATGGCAACAACTATCCTCTAAAACAATCCCAAATAATTCTCAGATCAACTTCAAATTAAAAATACTAATTTGTAGTAGAAGGTCTCCAACCCCGGATTAGCAACCTGACAGACTTGGAATCGTTCTAAGAAGAGAAATCATTGTTTAACGCGGGCTCAAAGGCTTTATTAAAAGGTGAACTTTCATTTATAATTATTTTTTTGATATCAAGTTTATCATATAAAAGTTGATTTACTTCCAAATCATCTATTATTCAGATCTGTTTATTGTTTAGATTAGGTGAGATATTTATGGGTACATGTGTTTGTTGCAATTGGATTGGTATGTGCTTGTTGTAATATTTTGTTTATTCATTTACACACACACACACACACACTAATGTATAGAGATTTGCAATTTGTCAATATGTGTAATTGTATATAAGAATATATATCATATATATTTGATCTTAAAATTTTCTTATGATGATTTATACTTATTATGAATCATAAAATATAAAAATATTTTATTAAATATGTATATACATATTTTATTATTATTTAATGATTTTTTGTGTTGTTTATTATTTATAAAATAATTAATGGTTCGAAATTTTCATTTTATATTTTTTAATTTTTTTGCACAATACAAGAAGTTTACTATAAAAATTTTAGATTTTTATTACTTTTTTTAATGTTTCTCAAAATTAATTTGCTTTTGGCTTGCAACCAATTATTTAATTATAAATATAATTTCAATTGAGAAAATTCTAAAAATTTCTATTAATCCTAAAATGTGCCTTATGTACCTTTAGAAATATTTTTAGATTTTTATAATCTAACTTAATAATTTTTGTAATTAATTTGTTTTTGGCCTGTAATCTATTATTTAATTAAAAATATAATTTCAATTGAGAAAATTTCAAAAAAAATTCCTAAGCCTGAAATATATCTTAGGTGCCTTCAAAAATAGTTTTCGAAATTTTCAGCTAGATTTCATATTTTTAAGAATTAATTTGATTTCAAGCTGTTATTAATTATTTAATGATAAGTATTATTTTAATTGAGAAAATTCCATAAATTAATTTTTAAGCCCAAAATGTGTTTCCAGATTTTCTAAAATTTTAAAACTTATAATTTTTTATATAATTATTTTACATTAATTTATTACGGTAGAAATTGTTTTATTTAATAATATGCATGCATGTATGTATGCATGCATGCATGCATGTTTTTTATGTATACATTTATATGTATATTCATTTAAATATATTGATATCCTATTTTGCCGTATTGTACGAGCACATATTTAGACAAATTACAGTTCATACAAAATGAGCTAATGTATTCGTTGTAATGTAAATCACAGCATCTATATATGGGCATATTATACCCTTCATAGATTATCATGTTACACACGCACACATACACATACGTATATATATATATATATATATATATATATATATATGTGTGTGTGTGTGTGTGTGTGTGTGTGTGTGTATTTGATATATATATATGTATGTATGTATGTATGTATGTATGTATGTATGTATGTATGTATGTATGTATGTATATGTAAATTAAATCTAATCAATCAATTCAGATTAAAGAGAGAAATGAAAGGTTCATCTCCCCATTTAATGCAATTAATGCTTTAAATTAATTACTTGTTATATGGAAAGAAATGAAAGGTTTCCTTCCCTATATATACATTAAGTCTTATTAATGCTCTCAATTATTTACTTGTTTTAGGGAAAGAAATGAAAGGTTTGCTTCCATATATATTAACTCTTATTAATAAATGTTAGGTGTATTTGATATGTTATACATTCAAAATTAAATTTATTTAAACTTTCCTTTAACTAATTTAGATAAAAGAAATGATTTTATTTAAAAAAAATTAGAATCATTCTAATTAAATTAGGCTTCATAGGCTCAACTAAGATCCAATAGGGTAAAAAAGTTTTGAAATTCGCTCATTTCTTTCGCTGTGGGCTGACCCAGTTCCTTCAATGGTATCAGAGCCCAGTAGCCTATGGGTCTAAATTACTCATGCTAGGGCTGAATAATTAATCTTGCCTACTAAGTATGGTGTCCAGAAAGGTAATATCCATTAGAATTGGGTAATCAAGTACCCTATCCTACCTGGTTACCAACCTGGCCTAAAAGGTGAAGTGAGGCCAAAGGTTGCTCCTAATAGAAAAGGCCCAATTTAATTGGGCCTTGGGCTAATTTTCAAAATAGTTTTGAAAATAAAGACAATATTTTAAATTTAAAATTTAAATTTAAAATAAAAACATGTTTATTATAAAATGTTATAATATAACATAAATTTTCAAAATGTGTGAAAAGGAAATGAAAATTTCAAATTGTTTGAAACTATTTGAATATTAATTTTGAAATTTACAATTTATTAATAAGATTAATAAAATAATTTAATTAAATGAGTTAATTAATTTGTACTTATATGCATGTATTATACATGTTGATATATTTATGTTATTTTATAAGTGTTTAAGATAACATAAGTATACATATATGTATGTAAGATAAATTTTGAAATTGATATAGTTTAATTAAAATTGTTTAGTCAAATAAATTAATTAAGGTTAATTAATTAAATAATATACACATGTATAGATATATGTGTTATACTATAAAGGTTATAGATATAATAAATATTAAATATAAATGTTATATTGATATAAAGTTAATTAAAATGTTATTTAATTAATATTAATTAAATGAGATTTAATTAAATAATGTTATACATAAGACTATTGTATAAGTAATATAAAATATAAAAGTCATATAATAATATAACTTATGTAATATTAATGTATAAACTAAATATAGAACATTAAAGAAATGCTAAATAGACTTAAGCAATAAATACAGAAGTATTATACATCTACCATGATTTTAGATGTGCTCGACACTTGAATCACGAGGGTATTTCATAGGTAACACATTATTCCATAAGCCGATATCATTCAATATAGTATATTGAAGATTATGAATCTTCAATATTATGTTATCCTCTACCATGTGTGTGTATATATATGTGTGTGTGTGTGTATGTATGTATGTATTAATAAATTACTTGCATACTCCTTAGTTGTTGAGCAAACTCAAGTTAGGGATGTTATGTGTAGCATTATTGATATACTGAATAAACGAGATAAGGCAACTATATGTATTTGTTGAGCAAACTCAAGGTACATATACTATACTTAGGCCGTCGTAGGTACGAGTGAATAATCTATTTTGGTTTGTTGAGCAAACTCAAGGTCAAAATGAGATTAGGACAGCGAACCATGGGTTAGGAGTTATATATGATACAACCGACAAAGAGTTATCCATCGTTCGTAGAGCTATGACTTGTTGAGCAAACTCAAGGTCACAATCGCAAGACGGATGAGTCCTAACACCCACTAGTGAAGTCGAAAGACTTCTATGTTTTGCTTTGGGTTTGGTGAAATATAAAAGACTGGTGGGAGCCTTATTAGAAAAATGAAATGATAACATTAACCTTTCTAATATTATAAGAACATATGCTATATAATGTTATAATAATCTACATTGATAAATTTATGCATTTAATAAGATTGATAAAATGTTTATCAATTAAGCTATACAAATGAATTGAAGATTGACAAATAGAAATATAACATATATCCACCAATAAAAGATTCTTGCATGTTGACGTTTCAACACCCATGCAAGTGCCTAATCTTATGACTACTAAATACATTTGTATTTTGATTACTTACGCATTTATTTAGTCCGGACCACGTATTGCATTATAAGAGTTTCGAACTTTAAAAGTTGCACAAGACTATGGATATTTGATCCATATGCATTCATATATAAATGTTATATGGTAAATGCTCAAAGTTTGTAATGTATGATATTTCAATGAAATTAGTTCATCTGAAAAACCAAATAAACCTTAGTGCAAGATAAATTATTCAATTTGATTAATTACAAAAGGATCGTAATGTGTTAGTTGTGACACTAGACCGAAACTACAAGATAGATCTAAGAACTCGATCGCTGAAATGTAAGTTTGATCAGTTTACGCAAAGGGCAACAAATTTGATGTCCTTAAACATTAAGGATGATCGAGTGCACTTTTGTAAAGAGTTTGTTATGATATTGTATTAGTATTCTTTTGAATGGTTCAACCATTTAGAAAGAATAATGAATGTACAAGAGTAAATGTGATTTAAAGTACAATTGGGATGAAGAGAGTGAATAGTCACTTCTACTTCATAAAGGAACATCAGAAACGAGAATTGTAATAATAGTGATTGATACTTAACATTATAGTAAGAAATATGATTTCCATACCGAAATGTATTTTAGTATAGCAAATTTTTTTCTATGAGATTTGTTTCTATGGGTTCAAGATAGTTGATCAACTAACTCACCACTGTAAACTAGTTGCAATATGTGAAATAAATCTATATTAAGTGGATGATGGACCTCCGAATTTAGTGCGTTATTATAGTAATGGCAGAAATAGTGGGAGCATACCATTTAGCACTTATTAATTGCGTTATATTATGAAAATTGTTTTCCATAAAACATACCGAACATTACTATTTTTGTATCGACTGAAAAATAGACATAACTATATTTCAATATGAATATTATGAATATTCGTTATGAAATAAAACTATAATATGGTATTTGTTTTCATGAAAAAAACGATGCAATGTAAAATACAGAAGTATCTAATATTATTTACAGTTATTTTGGAATTATAGAAAAAGCCATAGTTTTCAGAAATAATTTTATTATATGATTATGAATCATATGGTACTGATTAATTATATCTCAAACAATTAAGGGCTATGCACCCATTCAGTGGGAGCATCATAAGAGTTGATGAACTCTTTGGATTGATACATATAGATGTATGCAATCATAAGTCTATTAATACCAAAATGGTTTCACATACTTCGTCATATTCATCGATGAGTTATCACCGAAATGGATATGTGTATTTTATACACATGTAGTATTTCTGTGGTAAACTCATAGAGTATAAGGTAGAAGTAAATAAAATAACATGCAATAGAAATGATTCCATTTGATTGAATGAGTGAGTATATTAGAAAAGGTTCTGAACGTACCTAAAAATGAATAAAGGTTCAATCTCAAAAGTCACTCCTCCATGTGATACATAATGATGCATCGATAAGGAGTAATTGAACTTTATTGGACAAAGTACGACGAATTATGAGTGAAGTTGAGTTAATTTATTTCTATAAGGTTATGTATTTAAGAGTAGCACACAAGGTTAATATTATTTTATCTAAATAATAGTTTACAAAACACACAAGATAAGGGTTTATAAGAAATCCCAACATATCCTAGGTCTTGGAGTTGGCCGGATGTGCGAGCCAAAAGTCCCCACATAATAATTGTTTGTGAGGGATCTCGTATGAATCTCCCCAAAAGGAGTTTGGAAAAGTTTGTCATTAGATGACATATATATGTTTTGAACATAAGTTTTGTAAATCAAAATCTAAATCGGTTTTATATAAAAGGCAATTCCTAAAGTGTTTATGAATACTTATTCCGTTGCATCGAGAAACAATTGTTGTTTCGAGAAATACCAACTTCATTGTAAAGGAATTTCTTTAAAAAATTATTGATAGTAAAATGGAATTGGATACGATCCAAAGATAAAACTGATTATGTAGGATGAAATGAAAGTAACCTAACCTAAATGAATACATCGCATTTGAATGTCTAATAAGTATTCTCGCACAATAAAGAGAAACTATGAGTTTCTTATCAATGTCGAGAATAGTTAATCCCTAGTTGTCAATTGAGCCATTAAGAGTGTTGACTCCATGATACGGTATGATGAGCAAATCCAAAGGGATTTCAAGTACATTACCAAAATATGATTTGGTAGTCGTATCCAAAGAGATGTGATCCATCAACCATGATTGTGTCTTTAAGGGACTAATGAAGTTGGAATGTAATTCGCAACGTTGATAAGAATAACCTCGTAAATTTTAATTATTGAAATTAACATAATAGATTCATTATTCAACGTATTCAAGATAATTCAGATTTACTCACAAAATTTTCGCCAAGTATGACTTTAGGTTTTGGTATATGTGTGTTGAAAAAGAAAGTTCTAAATATAGATTTGAACTAGACTGTTTGCACATAACAACCAAAGTGTCTTGAAGTCAGTGGGAGAGATATTGAGTTTGTGGGATTTTGGATATGATTCAAGGAATGGTAGAAAGTATCATTTTATAAGAGTGAACATTGAAAAAACATTTTGATGAAAATATCAAATAGTTTGATTGTCAACCAAAATGTAGAGGAAGCATGTGCTCATAAGTAAGAAAGTCAAAAGGTATATTGATATTTCTAAACTATAAGTAAATAACACGTTGTTGATTTTAACGATGTACTTATGTTAAAATCACCTAAGTTGTTTTAATACCCAACTTTGGATTGTAAATGATGTATTTTATAGTGAGCATAAAAGATTAGGAATGTCCCAAATCGATATGCAAAGACACCTTATTAAATTGTTTAATACAGAACATGTGAGATGAGTTCCTTATGCATTGCTAGTAGGAATTACCATACATTTTATGTTGTCTATGATATCGTGATTTGTTTATACATTTGATACATGAAGCAAATACCAAATCCAAATTAATATCACTAAATGGTTGTTTGAAGTTTTCTCATGTATTTATGAAATACTAGAGAATCGTTTACATAAACAACGAACTCCTTATGAAAGAGTGTTCGAACTCAAACTTCATAAATGATATTGAGTATAACATGCAATAATAAATTCAAGTTAAGAATGTTTAAGTTGGAAATGTTCCAAATAGAAGAGATTATGGCTGATTCATTGACTTGAATAGCGCCACAATAAAAACAATGTACATATAGAATAAATGCACAAATTTGTAACCAAGCTAAGGGAGATTCTAAATGTTGAGAATCCTACAATATTGTTATATGATGACAATGTCACTATATAGTTCATATCAGAACTAAGTGCTCATTGGAAGTCGAGAGACATACTTCAAATTTTTCCACATGATAAAGGTTTATTAGCGTCGTGGAGGGTTAATCGACAGAGTAGATGATTAAAGCATACTAGTATACCCGTTCATTAAGGGATTGACCCAATTTATTTTAAGAAAACCGATCAGAGAAGTTGGAATGAGATTCCATAATTGACCCCCAATGCAAGTAGGAGATTGATAGAGTTAGGGGTATGCCCTAAGGCAATTATGTAATTTATTACATATATCTAACTCGTTGACCAATCTTGTTCGAAATAAAGGTGTTTTCTTTCTATTGTATACTTGATATAATGTATTAAAACTGTATTTAATAGAAAATTCATAAATGGTATATTTTGTGATAGTAGTTACAAAGTATTCTAACCATGAGTAATTTATCATAATGAAAACGAATATACCATTCTAAATGTTCCTAATCAAGTACATCGAGACTGGATATCGATGTATCCATCAAGACTAGAGAACGTAATGCTCTCCAAATGTTGGGCACCGTATTACTCATGGCCGCTGGGGACATCTAGGGGTTACATGCTAATAGTTATTGAATAACTATGGAACGAATCATTCGATAGTTTTCTGTTGGTTAATATAACTAAGGTCAAACAGAAAATATCAACGTGAATAATTTACACAGTTCTTTCGACTTAAGAATACCGTGAATCTTCAATAAGAAAGCTCCACTTTGGTTACAGTCGAATCATGGCAAAGCGTCTATAGAGTGACTATAGTTGGGTCGAGTGGAAGTATTGAAAGTGAAGCACTATTCAAGAGAGGATTCGTCTCTCGGTTATATGAGGTTATTACCACGATCAACTCAAGTCAACCCAAAGTCAAAATATCCACCCAGAGTAATTGGGTTAATAATAATTGTTATTATTGAACCAATGACTTTTTGTTGAACTATAGAGTTGAATGTGGACGATGTTGGAATTTTGACTATTACTAAATTCAATAAGTCCAAAGTGATATGGTTTTGACAAAGAGAACTGGTGTAAATAATTATCACAACTGGGTAATGCTTATTAAATTAAAATGAGACTTTTTCAAAAATGAGTAAGGGATAAATTAGGCCATATTATCACACCACCTGCTAAGTGAAGTATGAATGTTAACGTTCGAATAGTTCGACGTTAATCGCTGATCGAATTTACACCCAAGAGTCACACAACCGAAACGAATAATTCTCTTTAGACCAAACGATTTAACTAGTTTATAATTATTATAAATTAAATAAATTAATTAATTTATGAAATTTTAATATGATTTGAGAAATAAAATTGTTGCATATATTTATAAAAGTTATGAATATATTGATCGATATGAGATATCGATATAAAAAATAGGTTAAATATGATTGTACATATTTAATTTAGGTTAAATGGACTCACAACCCATGAGATTTGGAGATGATAGGCATTGGTTTGAGAGCGGTTGGAGGTGGCTACAAAATAGTATTAGGGTTTGGAGATGTGTGGCTAAGATCTAGTGAAAAACTGACATAGTTTGCTCTCTTATCCTACGCATATAAATACTAATCTCAAAACTCTAATTTAAGGCTAATTTCATTTTTGAGCCAACACTTTCTTCTTTTTCTTCCTCATTCTAATGGCAGCAACCATCCTCTGAAATAATCCTAAAAATTCTCAAATCCAATTCAAACTAAAAATACTAATCTGTAGTAGAAGATGGTCTCCAATTCTAAATTAGCAACCTACGGATTGGGAATTGTTCTAAGAAAAGAAATCATTGTTCAACGTGGACTCAAAATCTTCATTAAGAGGTGTACTTTTATTTGTTATTATTGTTTTGATTTCAAGTTTAACACGTAAAGGTTAATTTACAATCAAATCATCTATTTGTATTCAGATCTGTTTATTGTTTATATTAGGTGAGATTTTTGTGGGTACATGTGTTTGTTACAATTGGATTGGTTATGTGTTTGTTGTAATATTTAATTTATTGGCTGTTGAATTAACTTTTTTAAAAAAAAGAAAATTTTAATATATATATATATATATATATATAGACTTAGACTAAATGTAAAGAGATATGCAAATTGTAAATATGTATAATTGTATATGTGATTATATTGTATATATTTAATCTAAAATTTTTTTATGGTGATTTACACTTATTATGAATCATAAAATATAAAAATATTTTATTAAATATGTATACGCATATTTTGTTATTATTTAATGATTTTGTGTGTTGTTTATTATGTATAAAATAATTAATGGCTCACAATTTCAGTTTTATATTTTCTAAATTTGATGCACTATAAAAGAAGATTATTGTAAAAAATTAGATTATTCAAACTTAATTTAATATTTTTTAAAATTAATTTACTTTTGGCCTGCAATCATTTATTTAATTAAAAATATAATTTCAATCGAGAAAATTTTAGAAATTTTTCGTAAGCCTAAAATGTCTCCCCGACATGGTTAGAAAAATTTTCAAATTTTTATAGCTTAATTCAATAATTTTTATAATTAATTTTTTTTGGCCTACAATCAATTATTTAATTAAAAATATAATTTCAGTTGAGAAAATTCCTAAAAAAAATTTCAAAGCCTAAAATATGTCTAAGGTACCTTCAGAAAATGTTTTAGAATTTTTCAACTTGATTTCATACATTTAAGAGTTAATTTGATTTCGGCCTATTATCGATTATTTAATGATAAATATTATTTTAATTCAGAAAATTCCATAAATTATTTTTTAAGCCCAAAATATGTTTTCAGATTTTTAAAATTATAAAACTTGTAATTTTTCATATAATTATTTTACATTAATTTATTATGGCAAAAACTATTTCATTCAATAAATAAATAAATAAATATATGTATGTGTATATTATGTATACATATATATGTATATTCATTTACATATATTATTTTCTTACTTTTCCATATTGTACAGGCACGTATTTGGACAAATTACAGTTCACACAAAATGAGCTAATGTGTCCGTTGCAATGTAAATCTCAACATCTATATATAGACGCATTATACCCTTCACGGATTATCATGTTACACATGCGCGCGCGCACACACACACATATATATGTCTATGTGTGTGTGTGTCTATATATATGTATATGTACGTATGTATGTATGTATTTGATACATATATATATATATATATATGTAAAATAAATCTAAGTAATCAATTCAAATTAAAGAGAGAAATGAAAGGCTCATTTCTCCATTTAATGCAATAATGCTCTCAATTAATTACTTGTTTTAGAAAAGAAATGAAATGTTTCCTTCCTATCTATACATTAAAACTTATTAATGCTCTCAATTAATTACTTGTTTTAGGGAAAGAAATGAAAGGTTTCCTTCCCCTATATATAGTAACTCTTATTAATAAATGTTAAGTGTATTTGATACACTATACATTAGAATTAAATTTATTTAAACTTCTCTTTAACTAATTTAAATAAAATAAATGATTTTGTTTAAAAAAAATTAGAAATGTTTTAATTAAATTAGACTTCATAGGCTCAACTAAGATCCAATAGGGTAATTTTTTTTGAAATTCACCCATTTCTCTCGTTGCGGGCTGGCCCGGTTCCTATTCCTTTAAACTTTTGGAGAGAGTAGTTACTAATCCGACCTTTCACTTCTATAAATTGATTTTTCTTCCAGCAAAACTCAAAAAACAATCCGTCTTCTTATTTTATTCTTTCCTACACATTTTCTTCATAAAAATGAATTCAACCAACAACTTTTCAAAACAAAATCTAAGTGAAAATCTAGAGGAAACTCTTTAATCTTTCAAAATTTCCCATTGGTTCATTCTTCGCAATCAATGACACTTAGAGTTGAGTCAAATACAAACGATCAACGAACAAGAAAAGCAATTCAACTCTCTTCATTGTTTCATTTTTAGTTTCGCCAAACAAGTTCAAAGTAGCGCTCCTGAATGCTCGAACTCTGTAGTGAAAGTGGATAATGAAGATTGGGAAGTTATCAACACCAATCCTATCGTTGGATCTGAAGGATGGTCGAAGTTCCCAAGAAAATATAAGTATCTTTTAGTTTATTTTATTATAAGTTTAGTTTATTAATTTATGCATTTATATGCTTTACTTAAATTAGGAAAGGATTGTAAAAAATGTATGTGGATTGTTCGGTTTGGATAATATTTATAAAACATATAAACAATAATATATGCATAGACTAAGGGGAACTATTCAAAATAGGAGGAGTTACGTTTATAATAAATATTTTTACATGGTTATCATCATTACAAAGGGAGAGATTGTTAATTCCACATATAGTTATTCTGATGACAACCACCATATAAATATAGATACTAATGTTTTCCCAAGATGTATAAAGTATTTTGTAGGATATTATACAAGCACAGGATAATGAAGTTTGAAGACAAATCAGTAAAAAGACTAGAGATCAAGATTTAGGGATGTCAAGGTAATTGAAGACTTATGAGATTAGAGATGAAGATGAGAAGAGTTCAAGATTCTAGTTTATAGTTAACATTAGAATCATCTGTCAAAGTCCTTGGATAGCAACCATTTGATTCTTTGAATACTCTCTTATCAAAATACTTATTATTATTTTATTACTATCAAATATTTATTTTATTTTTCAAAATAATTTTTTACAAATATTTTATAAAAGTATTATACATATTAAAGTGTTTAGAAACTATGTTTAAACAATTTTACAAGAGTTCAAAATCTTTGCGACATTATAAAGGTGTTTCTATTTTTTCAAAACATACAAATGTATGTCGACATATATCACATAGGTATGTCGACATATGGACCGTTTAGGAGATGATTTTTAAATTTTGAAAAGTTATGGTTTTTGATCACGTATCTTCACAAATAGACACATTCTTTTAAACATTGTTTAAACTAGTGAAAAGATGCCTTTATTATTTTAAAAAGTTTTGATTGTTTATTACATCTTTTCACGAATAGGTACATCTTTTTAAACAATACATAAATGGCTAAAAAATGAATTTTTAGCTAACTTTTCTTTTCTTCTTCTTAATCTAAACTCTCAATACATATTCTCTCAAATTAAAAATCTACTTTGCTCTCAATCATTTGCACATACTCTATCAAAAGGGTTTATGACAACAAATATTACTTTTGACCGTAATTATTCTCGGCATTTAAATGTAAGTGCGGTGAAAAGTTGTTTTCTAATGGAAAAGGATATGGGTCAGACGCTGATAATACTATTAGAAACGCTAATAATGCTATTAGGGTTACCCAAAATTTGCCGCCAATCATTATAATTTTGCTCGACAAAATTAGCCTTCTCTCACTTTTACCACTCCCTTTTCTCTTCCTGCTTCATTTCCCTCCATCTTCGCGACCCAAATTGCTTCATTTCCCTCCATCTTCACAACCCAAAATCCTCTAATACTATTAGAATTCACAGAAGCTCCGATTTAACAAACAAATCAAACAAATCCTCTAACGAACCGTTCCCTTTCATCCACCGTTTAACAAACGGAGCTCGTTTTACAAACGGTTAGTCTGATTTCATTCTTGAGTTCGTATAATTCGTTGGTCGCCTAATTCATCCTTTTGATTTGAGGTACTCCGATTCACAGATGTCTTATAATTGTTTATATTTGATCCAATTCACCGAAGTTTCTTATACATTGATTTTGATTTCAACTATTTGCAGTTTTATAAGTTGCTGTTTTATAACTTGTTTTATAATTTGCCGCTCTGATTTCAATTTTCACAGTATCTGAATGCCAAAAAATGCTTCATTGTTGTATGTAGTTATAGTTTGCATAAATGTATTTAAGAAATATTCAATGAAGATGTGGCTACATATGCATTTGCATAGCCATCTGCTTGCCCACTTTCAGATGTACATGTTTTTTGAACTCAGCTTTCATATTGAGTTTTTTGGTGCTTTAAAATAAAATCATATGTATTTTTTAGGATTTTTCCGCACCTTTAAAAAAAAGTAACAAGACCCTGCATATAGTGCAGCAGTGTATCAGAGTGTATGTGTGCGTACTTTACATTGAGTCATCTATGTGTGGTGAGTGTGTGTAGTAACCTCATGCACATAATATTCATTTGTTTTATCACTTTTGTTTTTTTACTTAATCATATCAATTTCTACACACATTGGAAATATAGACATTATACCTTTGTATAGTCATTGTGTCCAAAATCAGCCTTTCTTCATCTAATTAGTTTGGTCTTCATACTTCAGAACAAATTTCCATTAAAGATAAACAAAATGAAACTCTATTGGCTGATGCACAGCATAAATACAAGTTAAAAAACTTTATTGAAACCCAACAAAAGTCCAAGTGATGGTTATATAACAATAACATAAGTTCAGATACACATCTGAACATGAATTTCATAGTTTACTAAACAAGACAGATCAGAGCCATAAAATAAGTGATATATGTTGAGATCATGAACCAATTGTACACAATTTGGAAACCCTGTTTATTGGACAACAAAACGTGGTAAAGAAATTGATTGTTGGAAAATGACGATTAGAGTAAAACCTTAAATTCCAACCAAAGACTGGGAGGTCACAGTATTTATACGATTGAATAGCGATCCACCTGAATTGAAGTAAAATAGGAGAAAGATGTAGATGCATGTACCTTTGTTCCAAAGAATCATAGCAATTGCAAGTTCAATTAGAGTATACTACTGGTTTTAAGTACACCATAAAAGCTCTCTTTTAATGTGTTAATTCAATCTGCTGATTACATATACTTACCAATAAACACAGTAAGTGCAACGATTCGTCTATTAATTAAACTTCAAAACAGAAACTTCAAAACGCTATTGTCGCATACTTCATTCTCAAAATTTCAAAATAATGCAATCCCGTTCCTCTCTTCGTTTTTTTAACATACATCCAACTGCACCACTCACACTCAAATTCAGTTAGATTAAAAGTGGGGAAAAAATAAAAACTCTCCCTCCCAATTTATCACCATCTAAATATAATCCTACCCCTTTATCTCATATTTACGGTCAATTCCATCACCAATTACGGTTCAGAAATATCACTAACCACAATGATGATTTTTAAGATGAAATTTGCAGTCGTTAGCATTCACCCTACCGATGTACCGTCAATGAGAATCAACGACCTGTACGGTAGATTTTAAAGTCGAGATTTATAATATGATTGAAGGTATTGATAATTTTTCGATTCCTTTTTTCTTGACCTATTGACTCTGATTACTACACGTTATGGTGGTGATATTCCTTCTTTCACATGTCTGATAATCATTCATGTTATATGGTTCAATCTGTGTTAATCAATCAAATGAGCCTACTTGATTTTAGTCCCTATTTCATCTGCCGACAATAACCCAGTACTAAATTTTGACTCATGAAAAAAATGGTTGATAGGTTAAGCCTATTTGAATTCTGATGCACATGCCATTCATCATTTTGATTTTGTTGGAATCCACTTACTTTCAAATTTTAATGCACAGTACTATGATATTAATCACCAACGAACAATGATACGTTGTGTATTTTTGGAAATTTGAATGGTGATATGGTTAAAAACACTTTCCTTTCAAAATTATTACAACTGTAAGTTTGTACTAATAAGTTTTCAGAACTGGTGATGTAATAACCGTTACAATAGTTGATATTGCATAAACAATTAGTTAATGGATGCATGATTTTACCACTGATTGTTAATACGTTTATTTGTGATTAATCCTTTTATTTATTAGTTCTTTTCAGTTTAATACAACAATATGATATTAATTTTAGCATTAGATTTTTTATATTATGTTATGCCTTCTTTAGTGCCACGCCCACCACCATGTTAAAATAATAAGTAAATAAGTAGATACTTTGATGTTTATTTCAACCGAAGGATATGTAGACCACTAAAAAAAAGTTGAACCGTAGGATACTAATGATTGATAGAAATGGTTTATTCTTGTACAAGCATATTTTTTGGTTTTTCACATGCTTTCACCTTTACTTGATGATATACATGGTTACGATCAAACTAATGTATGACAATTTCATGGTATGATTGCAGTTTAATTAATATTTTTGGAAGCTTAAACAACCATTGATAGAAAGTTTGTACCTTTGCAAGTTTGAGTATTACAGCTAGAATATTTTTGCTCAACGATATGAATTTTTCCTCATTTTAATACTTCTATTTCGCATTTATGAAATGTATATTTTTCAATAACTTATACGGTTATTTTAAAGTTGTCTTCATTTGTATTTATCTAAAGTAATTTTTTCTTTTCCCAATTTATGTGAATTTTTGATTTATTTTTATATAAAGAAATTGCCTAAAGCATAGCATGTTTACATAATTCTCTTTTCTATAGTTGCAGGTTTTCATACAAGAGTCAAAGAAGAGAGAAGAGATGTTCAATCGCAGTAGGGAACTATGAATAATAATTCAGTAGGTAAAAATCTATTTCATTTCGTTGATCACCAATTGATGTATACTAAAGTGGATATTAATATGTTTAACAAAATTGAAAAATCATGTTGAATTTTAGTATCTATGTATAAGACTATAGAACAATAAATTGATGAAGATAAGCTTGAGCTTATGCAAGCTGACTATATTTTTTCAAAGCTTTTTCCTATTGCTTGTTGAGTTTCGATATTCTCGCGTTCCGTACGCGTTCGTTTCACCGTGTTTAGGTGGCATCAACAGTCGAAGTCTCTTATGCCGTCGTCCCGATTGAACCTCCCTTCATCGCCTCCCATTGGGCATATAATCTGGTTTTAGCAACACATTGTAACAAAAAAAATCTCCAATGTTACATGCCACCAATCACATGTATATACCATAATTATTTCAAATATCCTATGATGTGGGACTTTTAACCATCCAATCCATGCACCCACTCCATTTACAATGCGAGCGACATCTAACAATCTCCACCTTGGCGAGCATTGCTCAAGTCACCTTGGAGTTATGCTGAGTCCTCTTCGTAGGGAAGACGGTTGCTACTTCGAGTTCTCATAAGCAGGAAAGACAGCTGCTTAACCATATCTCCACCTTGATGAGCATTCCATGCTTAAGCCCTTTTGGAGCCTTTTTTCGGTCATGCTGCATCATACTGGTCTCTCGAATCATGGAGCTCTGATACCATGTTGAGTTTCGGTATTTTCGGGTTCCGTACGTGTTCGTTTCACCGTGTCCAGGCGGCATCAACGGTCGAAGTCTTCTATGTCGACGTCCCAATTGAATATTTTTTCACAGCCTTCCATCAGGCATATAACCTGGTCTTGGCAACACATTGTAACCAAAGGAATTTCCAATGTTACGTGTCACCAATCCCATATATATACCACGATTATTCCAAATAATACGATGTGAGATTTTTAACCGTCCAATTCATGTACCCACTCCATTTACAATGAGAGTCTCATCTAACACTGCTCGCTTCAACTACATGGTATGTACAAATTAAACCCAACAAAATAATTGACAATATTATTTCAAGCAATTTAAAGGTATCTATCTTCAATTTCTTACTGTAAGTTTGTGTGTTATAAAATATACTTTTAAATAAACACGGCTTCTCACTTTACAACTGCAGACTATAATTGACTACCATTTCCCTTTTAAATGCATTGTGTAGATGTCCCATATTACATGATTTTAATTTATGTTCGTGCGAAAAGCTTCATCTTTATGTCTGCCAAGTTCCTTCTCATTTTAACCATTGGAATGATTATTATATGTTGTGCTCTTCTATACTCGGTAAGATTCATTTCCAACTTTACTCATATTCTAATTGTTTGCTTTCATACACATATTGTTATATCCAGGTTATAAAGTACATGTATGATCACCTGATAAATTATCCAGTTCGGCGGTATTGTAATGTTCATTTAGTTATGGAGTTGACATCATACACCTTATAACACACTGATATTTTTTCTTTTTTTATCTAATTTTCCTTATATGATAATATACGTGGTTATGATAAAAATAATGTATGGCAATCTCATGGTGCGATGGCAGTGTAATTTCAATTTTCGGAAGCTTCAACAGCTATTGATTGAAAGTTTATGCCTTTACGAGTTTGAGCATTACAACTATAAATTCTTTACTTATCGGTATAATTTTTCTGTTATTTTAATACTTCTACTTTTAATTTATGAAACATATATTTTTCAACCAGCTTCTAAGGTTATTTCTAAAGTTGACTTCATTTGTATCTATCAAAATTAATTTGTTCTTTTCCCAATTTATGTGAATCTTTGATTTATTTTTTTACAATGAAATTTCCAAAAGCATAGCATCTTCACATGATACTCTTTTCTGTAGTATCTGCTTTCCAAAGAATAACTGAAGAAGAGAAGAGAGACTTTTAGTGGCGGTAGGGAATTATAAATAATACTTCAACAGTTAAAAATCGTTTTCATTTAACTCATCACTAATTCATGTACACTAAAGATGATATTAATATGTTTAACAACATTAAACAATCAGGTTAAATTTTAGTACCTATTCATATGACTACAGAACAATGAAATGATGAATATAAGCTTGAGCCTATGGTAGCTTACTATATACCAAGGTAACTATACTTTATTAGTACATTAATTTTTTCAAAGCTTTTCTTAGTACTTGCTTCAATTGCACAGTATCTACAGGTTAAACCAAAAAGAAATTAGTTGGTATATTCTTTCATGTAATTTATAGCTACCTGTCCTCAGTTTCTTGCTATGAGTTTGTGTTTTAAAATATTTTTTAAATAAACATAATTTCTCACTTTACAACCATGTACTATAATTGACTACCATTTTCCTTTTGAGTGCATTATGCAGAAGTCCCATCTTAATGATTTTAATTTATGCTTGTGTGAAAAGTTTCATATTTGTATCAGTCAATGTTGTGCTCTACTATACTCAGTAAGCTTCATTTCTGACTTTGCTTATATTCCATTTACACATTGTTATATCCAGGTTTAAAATAGACGTATGCCCACCTGATAAATTATCGAGTTTAACAATATTTATTATGTTTATTTAGTTATGTAGTTGAACATTTTATACCTTCTAATACACTGTTATCGGATGATAATGACAGTCCTTTCGTTAACCTTTGGTTGTGAAAAAGGATTTATCTTAGGTTGGTTTTGTTTTTATACTATTACATGTCAACTTTGAAAGATAGCTTGTACCATGTATGTTCCTAACGAATAGAAGCATAGTTCATTTTTGTCTAACTTTTTCAAAAAAAGCTTACACTACAAAATCTGTCTTGGATTTCAAAGTATAAAATCTATTACATATGAAACATAATTAATGTATGAATGATAAAAAAACTACTATACCTCTATACATATTTTTTAACTGCGTTTACCATGTTGATTGATTTGGTTTACATGACTAATTAGGCGACACTTTCAGCATAGTCATGCAACTATTGTCTATATTCCATACAAACACACACATACAGGCACGTGCATGCAAGCATGCATGCATGAACACACACATAGAAACATGCATGTGTGAAAAGTAATATTTTGTAAAAAAAATTCCTATTCCTTAGGCATTTTTTAAAGTCAAAAATATTTTTATCTTTAAGAGATTTGGTTTAACATCTGTTTATATAGATTGTTCATAAAGGCCATTTGCTTAGCAAAAAATGCAATACATTATAACATTATAAGGCATAATATAAAATTCAAGAAATTAATTTCCATAATATTTCCCTAAATCAAATTTAACAATTTTCTATATTCACCTTGATTTGAATTTTTAACCATATTGAAATATAAAATGGTACTCTATATATACTGGTTAATGTACACTGTGGTAAATGAAAACGACTTCCCTAATTTTGATACGAAACTGGTAGTTTATGTATATTACAAAAATGATTCCCTAAAATGACAATTAACATGTATTAATATAAATGGTTTTTCCAAATTTAGCTCATTTTCTATATTACTCTGGAAGTGTAGAGCAGGTGAATTTTTATTCGGGCAGTTGCAAAGAAATGACCACTACTACTTCAAGCTTTAGCCTTTTTCCATGTGACGATCTAATGCCCCTAAGGTTTTGCTTTCATCTTTCTTTTTCAGTTTTAAAGTATCAATCAGTTAAAAGTATTTACTCAAAACTAGAACCTAATTTCATTTGGTTTCAGTAATATTTGAAACCCACTCAAACCAACAACTGAACTTATAAGGTTATAAATATTTAAAATGGAATTGCATTTCAATCGTTTTAGTTTATTATTTTAATTTTATTTTATTTTGTTCTTATCCCGTCTACAACAATGAGATATTGTTAGTAAGTTATTTTTCCTTAACAATAGATTTGAATGAATATATGTGAAATTTGACCAAATATGGTATGCAATTGTATAATGGCAAATAAGAGTTGCAGATATATGTTCCGTCTCCGGTATGATTAAAACATGGCACTGTACAAAACTGTTGTTAAGAATTAAATAATTTTGTAAACTGATTAAGGATCTGATGCTTATAACATGAAGATGAAGATGCTTCCATCCCCTTAGATCCACCGATCAACAATTTCAGGGATAAGTGAAGGAAGAATGAGATATGAAGAAAATACCTGGTCTTGACAATATCTGCTTGAATGGTACATAAAATTGCATTTCCTTTTAACTTTTTACTTCTCTTTTTTATTTTTCATACGTACAGCTATGTTATAAATTTGTATTGCATTTTATCTTTGAGCAAATCTTCAGGCTGAACTGAATGTCTGTAAAAAATCTACCTTCTATTTTAATTTATGTTACTTTTCTGTTAACTTCCTTTTCGATTCAAAAGCTATGGGCCTATTTGGTTTCATTTTGTGTTTTCCGTTTTCAACATTCATAACAAAATATGAAAATGACGGAAGATAAATTTAAAATTTTAGGCCATCATGACGACGGTGGCGAGACGGCGTAGGGAATGGAGGGACGGTGCCAGGATTGGATTGTTTTCCATTTTTTCGTCATTTCTCCAAACACGAAAACAAAATAAATTTATTTTCTATTTTATATGTTATGTTCAATTTTCAAATTGGTTGTTTTTCAAAAATTCATGCGTCATTTGCAAGATTTTTGAATGAAAACACAAAACTAAAAATGACAAACCAAACGGGGTCTAATCTAATTTGTATGTTTTCTTTATTATGTACATATGTTTAATTTTTTACACAACATCACATGTAGTTGTACCCTAATTTCTCCAGGCCATTATACTTTATTGTCATATTTTTGTAAACTCTAAACTATTTCACCAAACTACATCTTATTATTTGGCCAAAACAGGTATTACGTCTAAAATGTGCCCAATCTAAATAGCAAGTCTACGGCTACTACTAAACAACTGATTAAAACGAGTTTCTTACAGTAGCCCGTGTATGAAGCACGGGCCTCATACTAGTTTTGTATAAGTGGTGGGTCTGACGAGAAATGATATTAGCTCAAGAATACTACACAACTTTGTTAACAAAGGCAAAACAGATTAGTACAGGTCCATGGCAGTTATAATGTATAACATTGAAAGGTAAATTATAACCAAAGTAAAAATTGAGAACATAGGTGAAAGTGGTACAAAATCAACCATGTGAATTGTAGTAATCAAGGGTTTTAGACAAAACACCTTTTGAAGCTTTATTGCATTAGTCATCCTATCCTACATGTAACCGAATGTTGTAAAAATGTGTATAGCTTTATATTCAAAATTTTGCTTCAGCTTTTACACAGTACTCACTGTTGATTTTTGCTTTACAGGTAATTAAAGTAAGCATCGCGTATTGAAGTGGTTGAACTCTTTTTGGCCCAGCAAGCGTATAGCTTTTTTTGGGCTTTGCGCATTTTGTCATAATATAGTAGTATTTGATGTAAGCTTAGTGGATACTTTGTGTATATTGTATGAAACCTGACTTATGAATATCGTTTAATCTTGGTTTTATATAACTTATATATTGTTTTGAATGGTTCAAATGTGTTCGTATGATCCTTATGAATATCATTTAATCTTGGTTTTATATAACTTATATATTGTTTTGAATGGTTCAAATGTGTTCGTATGATCCTTTTGATTAGAATTTCTTTATATATTGGATACTGAACTTTATGGAAGTTTTTTATATACATTATTTAAAATGATGTTAATTTTCTGAGATAATGCTGCAGTAGACAGATGCTATAAAAATAATAAAACATAAGACAAGTTTAAATATTGCCGTTGAAAAGCAGACGCACACATGTATAAACACAACGTTAAGTACGTGTTGTTAAATATTGCAACAGCACAAATGAGAACTTACTAACAGCAAGCAAATAATGTTGTAAAACATCAATTTTTAATAGCATTTATATAAGGCTGTAGTAAATGGACATTTTACACTTAAAGCTACTGACTTACAACATTTATTGAGTGCCATAACAGTATGATTTAACAACATGTAGACAATGCTGTAAACTCTCAGGCTTCACAGCGTTTATTACAGCGTTAATGATGTGCTTTTATATGTACTGGACCTATTATTGGATGTCATATAACAGCATTGCATTGTTAAAGGATGTGACAACATTTTTTCTGTGCTGTTAAAAGTTGTTTCTGGTGTAGTGGCTAAGGATATCTTATATCAAAGTACAGTTGTTCGTATTTGGAAATCACAACTCTCTACTACTATTTGTTTGGGTGTGCTTGTTGTCCGTTCAAATTAAGTGCGTATGCTTGTTGTCCGTTCAAATCAAATGGGTGTGCTTGTGGCTCGTTTAAATCAAGTGGGCGACCTTGTTGCCCGATTAAATCAAGAGAGTCTACCATGAACTCGGAAATCAGGAGGGTGCATCTCATTTCTAGTTTGCTTGTTGCATGTTCAAAGTAGGCATTTGAAAAGAAATTGTGCAGGACTGGATGTAGGAGAAATCCGAGCCAATATAAAATCCCTAGTGTCATCTCTCTAACTCATTACTTTACTTTTACTACATTTATTTATATCTGTGAGTGCCTGTTAGTATATATAGCTGTGATTGATTATCTGTGTTTGATTCAAATTTTGGAATAAGTGAAAAGGTTCTAGAAAAATTATAAAACACTATCCCCCTACACCGCCTCTAGTGTTAAAGTAGCCTTAACATCTATTCACATTAGTAGTGCAACGTTTCGCACATATGGTATATAGATGGACATAGAGTCACGATGACCGCGAGTAACTAAGACCGTGGAGTGTGCTGTGTGCTGTCGGTGCTGTGTGTTGTCCCCTGGAGCGTGCTATGTGATGGGGGGCTCCCAACTGGACTGTGTGATTTAAATATATATACATATACATATACATATACATATATATATACATATATATATAGACATATGATACCATACTTATAGCACCTCGCTTGATTATGTGTTTGTTGATAGTTGATTCCCTATTGTGTTATGAGTGTGTTGGTTGATGTTTGGATATTTGGTTGATTCATCCATTATGTCGTGGTTCTATTGATTGATAGTACAGTTTGAGATATACACTTATATATGTGATGATCTTATGTTACTTATGAGACACGTGCTATACGATGCTAGTTTTTCTCACATGTTGACATCTAGATTCTAAACTTAGTATGATCTGTGTGTAATTTATATAATATTCATGTCAGTCCGATACATTTCAAGTTCAGTGATGATGTGACCAGCTTGTGATTGTGGGGGCATAGTTGGAGACTAGTTTATTAGTTAACTAGTATATCACTATTTACTTATATAGCCTCATGTACTGATAATGATGAGATGTATGTAATGGATATATATGTTGTATTTATTTGACAGATAGTAGGCACTAGACTATTTTGTAGACCCACTTGGACTTGTATATGTTATTTATCATATGTTATCGTTGTGTTGATGACTCTGTTATCTCTATGATTTATTTTATATTGTGTATTGTTCTATCCTGCAAACCTAAATGATTATTGCTTTGTGCCGAGGTCGAGTACGTATAGCTGAGTAGTTTATGATTTTTGAAATACGTACCGACGTTAGCTCAAGGGAATATTCACATATGGTAGCTCAATATTGCCTTGTTCTCCATGTCATCATACATCATTACCTGGTAATGCTCTTTGATAGTATGGGTATAGAGGTGGGACTTTACATGATATAACTATAAGGTGTTGTAATCATGAGAAAATTATCACAAAAAAACATATTATTCTAAATATTCCTGGTCAAAATATTTTAAGAAAGGATATTGATACATCTTTTAAGACTAGAGTGTGTAATGCTCTTCAAATGTTGGGCAGTGTATTACTCATGGCTATTGGGGGTACCAAAATGTTACGTACTCGTAGTTATTGGATAACTATGGAATGAATCGTCCGAGGGTTTCTTATTGGTTAATAAAATCTAAGATTAAATAGAAATCTCAAAGTAACGATGTTACACTATATTCTTGACTTGAGAATACTGTTGAGCTTCAATATGGACACTCCACTTTAATTCTAGTTAAATTGTGGCATGGTAGCCATTGACCGGCTATAGTTGGGCCTAAGTTGGAGTATTGGAAGTGAACGATATTCAATAGAAAATTCATCTCATCGGTTCTTTGAGGTTAATATCTCGGTCAATTGTAGTCAATTCAAAGTCAAAATCTCTGACCGGAGTATTATAAGTAATAATAAATGTTATTATTGAACCAATGACTTTGTTCATAAACTAACCGAGTTAAATGTGGATAATATTGACATCTTGACCAAAACCAAATTCCATACATCCTAAAGTTGTAACAACCCGCCCCTTCGACCCCGGATCCAATGCCTGAACCGACGTCAACAATACAAGAACCGAAAGGACAAGTCATTGAGGTTGAGATAAGATAAGCATTTACAGACATAGGTAGATATCATATACAATTCTAAATGATACTAACTTATAACTACTTTCATAGTTTAATAGCGGAAAGAAATAAAATATAACAAATATCATAGTCACATCGCCATAATATGTCTAAACTGTCGAATACGTATGTTTAAATAATACAAGTACAATCCAATCCATACACGGAATCAAATCCAGGTATAACACCTATACACACAATAGATACAATACATAAATGAATCTCGACCTCTGATACCATCTCATTACTATACTCCATCAACCTTGAATACGTATATAGAAAATAATAGGAGTGGGTCTGACATAAGTTGGTGAGTGAGCAATGCTCTACCTTGCATATACTACAAAAATAATATTATAACATGATATGAGTCTATCATTCGGCCACCACACATTTTGTTGCCACATCATAACTAACTGTTATGTACATCTAACCATATCACCATGTCTATATGAACTCACTTTCTTGGTCTGACCTCACGCTCTAAAAGGTCGCCTATTATCCACCGTAACGCAATCACTGTTTGACGTCAAAAATGGGCATCAGCATCGAATCTAGTAGAGATGAAATGAAAAATGAAATTAAAACAAAGAAAAAAATCATAAATAAACACACAGATTTTTATAGTGGTTCGGCAATCTTGGCCTACGTCCACTTTATATTTTTAATGATCTTGCACTTGATTATGATTACAAGAATGTTTGGATCAGTTGGGATCCATTAGTACAAGAATGAAGAATAAAAATGGAAGAGCCATTGCAGCCGAAAGAAGGGACCCCTTTTCTGACGCCATGCTTGCTGTATTTATAGAGGAAGACGTACACGGATCAGGCTAAAATTTCGGCAGAAAAACCTTCAGGCCAAGACGAAGCCACGCAAGAATTTTAAGGCCCATTGCGGCCCACAATAGGGGTTGGCCCCAACCCCTATTTTGTTGTCCAAATGTGGTATGATCCCTTTGGTGGGTCCTCCGTGATGGTAGCTACTTTCCCTCCAAATGTCGTGACATTCCGACTTACCGTTTGTAAAATATCGCGTTTTCCTTGAAGTTGTGTTGCATGCATTCTGATATCAGCCGATCCCTCTAGAAGGATAGGGCCAATCTTTCCAGTCTCCTATGATTGGGGTGCAATCCCTAGAGGGTGTTCCTTATGTTGTAATGTGCTTATACTCCAAGTTTCATGTTGATAGCATTTGTAGATTTTGAGTTATTGACCGATCATTGTTGCAATATATAGTGAAAGCTGAATATGGCTGATCCCTTTTATACTGATCCCTTTTATACGCTCCCTTTTATATTGATCCCTTTTATACTGATCCTTTTTTATAAGTGAAGTAATTTGCCCATAACTTGAGCATACAAACTCCAAACGACTTGAAACTTGAAATGTATCCTTATGGGGCCTTCTTTGTCACTCCATATCGATCTCACCTAGTTTGGAGTAGAAATTGAGGATATGTATCGATCCTCTTGGGAAAGGAATAGGCACTGATCCCTCGCCTAGGGGAAGCATCATTCCATACTAAGAATATTCTGGAGAGTCTATCTCTTGGTCTCGGTTGATTGTCGCTTCATATCATTGCCTACACTTGATTTTTGAGTCTAATAATCATCTCTCTGGGTTGTCTTCCTCGATGATCATCCAGTCTAACTTGCCCAGTCAGTCTGAATATAGCCGAGCCAAAAGGCCGAATAACGTTTGCCCCCTAAAGTACGTCTTCTTGTGTACATGACGTGCTTTGAATTGATGTCAAGTTAAGGTCATTGGAGAGGATTCACTTAGTGTCTTGAATGGTCGTTATCCTTCCGTTGCTGTTAAGCTGCTTTGTGGAGAGTCGAATCTCTTTGTGTTCGTTGTGACACTTGATCGTTATCAAACGATGTAAGTTCTGGAGTGGAATTTGTCGGTAATCATCTGCACTCAGTTCCATTGAGCTGATTAGTCGAGTTAGTATGCCTTGGTTATCTGATCCAATTCTTTCTCTGATTTCCCCATGTGAGAATCCAATTTCTGTCAATTTCAAGAAATTGAATTTTCAGGATGTACACGTGCACGTTCAGTTATATGTTTTTGTTGTTGGCTCTCAGATGCGTTCATACGCTCATGGGTCGTTGTCAATTTGGTGGAATGCAATTCAATCTTTTGCAATGTTTTGTCCATCGATCCTTCTTGCTCCAAATCTTTATGGATACATGATGAAGGGATTGGAGAAGTTGATGTTGAAGAGATCGCTAATGACGATCGATTATGGGTTTAAAGCATATGGGTTGGCCTTGAGGTTGAATGTGGCCTGCTGCATTTGATCACCTAGGAGATAAAATGAGGGGTGGTTTCGATCAATTGCAGGCAAGGTTAGGCTTGGATATTGATGGCAAGAGGAATAATGTTTCTTCAAAAATGACTTTGAGTGTAGGACTTCTCTCAATATTCATTTGATTTTGTTGTGGGCAATTCACCGAAGCAGGGGAACAGATAAACCCTTCCTGTACCTGATTCCTTCTCGGATGACGTAGCGTGAAGCTTTGCGGAGGATCTGTCATTTTTCATTCCTCTGTTTGGGAAGGATTTGCCATTGTAGATAGTCTTCCATAGGAGTCATCCATGACTCCTAATCCGACTCCATCTCCAAGATCCGGTCGATCTTGATCTGGTCGGTGCTCGAAGCATTTAGTACTTCAACTAGGACCAAGCCCATTTGTTGCACATCCCCAAAACTGGCCAGCATGGCTAGTAGTCAGCTTTCTTATTTTATTCTCTGGGTATGTGTGTAATGGTGTAATACTAGAAGTCTACCAGTAGCTCTTGGACTAGCCTGAGATACGGAGCAAGTTGCTACCCCTTAGCTTGGTAATCTCTCCTGACTTAGCGTACTAGTAACTAGGAATCATAAAAAAATTGTAAAATTTTCACTCCTAGTTCTCTGACAAGTTTAAGCCCAGTAATCAGACCTTCATATTTGGCTTCATCATTTGCTGCAAGGAAGTCGAGTTTCATGGCGTAACAGATCAATCGTTCCTTAAGAATCACCAGCACGACTCTGGCACTAGAACATTGATTGTTGGATGCTTCATCCATGTACATTTTCCATCGGTTGGTCGGTTCTCCATTGCTCTCCGGAGAGTCATCTGGCGCAGTGAATTTAGTATTGAAGTCCGACAATGTTTGTCCTTGGATAGCTCTCCGAAGGAGATAAGTTATGCTAAATTGGCTCAATTCAATGTTCCACTTGAGTAGTATTCCAAACGTATCAGGTCATTGTATGATCTATTGTAACGGCTGGCCGACAGAAACTTTAATGGAGTGAGCCTGTCAATTGTTTGCTTATATATTATACCAATCTTTGGATCTGGTTCTCTTCACATAGCTTTACGGCGCTTATGGCATGTACTGACATGGCTAAATATATGTGTAAATCTTTGTGATTTGGTAGCTTAGATAGGATGAGAGGTCTCTCTAAGTGATCTACCGGAGCTTGAAACATGTCAATGCAATCCTGCATCCATTAAAAGTTTCTTTTCCATTTCCTGGTTAGGTTGAAGAAAAGAGTACACTTGTCGGTGACCCTGGAGATGAATTGACTTAGGGAAATGACCCTCCCATTTAGGCTCTATACCTGCTTGATTGTCTTTAATACCTAGATATCTCAGATTGCCTGAATCTTCTTGGGATTGGCTTCAATTCCCATAGAGTTGAGCATCAAACCAAGGAACTTCCCTGATGCAACACCGAAAGAGCATTACAAGGGACTGAGTTTCATTCCATATCTTCGAATAAAACTGAATATCTCTACCAAGTCATCAATATGGTTGTTTGATTTCCGTGATTTCATGAGCATATTATCCACATATACCTCCATTGGTCGCCCGATCTGGTCTTTCAACATCTAGTGGACCAGTCTCTGGTAAGTAGCTCCAACATTTTTAGTCCAAACGACATCACAACATAACAATATAGCCCTATATTGGTAATGAAGTTGGTGTGCATCTGGCCGGGGATGTGCATTGGGATCTGGTTGTTTCTGGAGTACACATCATAAACGAAAGTAGTTCATATCCAACGGTTGAGTCTACCGCCCGGTCGATCCTCGAAAGTGGAAAGTTGTCTTTCTAGCATGCCTTGCTCAGGTCTGAGTAGTCGACGCATGTTCGCCACTTTCATTTAGCTTTTCTTATAAGAATTGGATTGGATACCCATTTCGGGTAGAGGCATCGTGGATAAACCCATTGTTTTTGAGTTTATCCTCCTCCTTTTTAAGAGCAGCAGATCTCTTCGGTTCCATGCCGCGTCGCTTTTGTTTCACTCGGACATGCCTCGAGTCGATATTCAATTCATGGCTCGCGATAAATGGCGAGATCCCACACATGTCAGAATGGGTCTAAGTGAACACCCCCAGATTCTACATCAGGTAAAGCCAGCTAATTCCTTCCTTATTGTTGCACTAAGCTGCAATCCGATCTTTAGGACCCGTGATGAGTCGTCGTGACTGGCCGTAATGTCGATCGTTAGTCTAGCGAGTGCGGCTTTGGATTCTTTGGACTCCTCTCCTTCATCTCTCGGATATATATCTTTATAGAATTGACTGTGGTGTTGTTGCTTGATGTTGGCCTTATGTTGTGAGCTGAAAAATGCTTAAGTGGATTTGCCCAAGCAATGGAATCAGTTCTGATCCCTTGTATTAGTGGGACTTAAGCAGTTTTTGGTTTGACATATTAGACCATGTGAACTTGAAATCGAACAATGGGACATGCCATATACGACTTGAATAGTTGAACTAGCACATGGCCTTGAATTAGATGTTTACCACTTTATATTAGCATATTTGTACTTGTACGGGACTGCACAACACCGCACTAAACTGCACTTAGCATATGGGACATCTAAATTGGGTTTGCAAAGTCGCATGGGCGATGGGATCAGTACCGGCCCCTTGCCTAGGAAAGTCTTATAATTTCAACACTTAGGTGGTGTATGTAGGCACAGAGAATGGCAATTGGATTTGACGTCGATCCATATGTTCGAGCATTTCTCTAATGCATAGCCAATGGCATGGAAGCCGATCAGGACGGTAGGTGATGACGGTCGCCCTGGTCGAACTTTCAGATCTCGTTATGAGCTGATGAATCTGATAGTGAAGGGCTCTTGATGCTTTGAGAAATTACCTGCTAATTGCCGAAGATCAGGCTTAGGAACATGTCAAATCAATGTCGAGTAGGGTTCAGCTTCGTGTTGTGCGCAGCTGCATAGCTTGCTCTTGCTTTGAGTTTGAATTTTCTTGGGTATACGAATAACGTGCTTTCCATTCAATGTACTCATGCTCTATTGCTTGTCGCTCAGGTTGGAATGATAGTCAGTTGCCCATGAGTCTGGGCATCGATCCGATGATTCTATCTCTAGGCATCCTTTCGGTCGTAGCCTCAAGTCGTTATTAACACTACGCATGATTTACAATACTGAGCTATTGCAGTCATCTTTTGGATGATCACACTTCTACCCCCAGTCTTGGGTTGATAGACGTATTGCATGGACGGTCGAGTCTCGTCCTAGTCGTGTTTATACTCCGACCTAAGCTTCGAAGACTTAGAGTCGATTGATCAATGGTCGGTTCATAGTCACCTTATTTCTCGCTCGTGCCCTCAAGTCTGGGGCATACGTCGATAAGTGGGAAGACATGTCATGTCCGCTTTAGTTTTATATTCTTTCCCGTCGAATCGTGGGACTGAGTTAATTGATGGAAGGCTGAGTCACGCCTACCTTGGATTGTATTTTGGTTTTTCCTTCCAGAGGAATATTTCGATGCTTCATCGGATTTTGGGTATGAGCTGGGTATTGGACGGTCAATCATGTCCACTTTTGGCGCGGATGTCTCCATACTCTAGGCAAGACCGAGGAACAGATGGTTATGTCACATCCAATCTATGATTGACGCTACCTCTATCGAACCAAGAGCAAGGACCAGTGTGTGGACCTCGAGTCATGTCCGTTTCATATTGCTCTTCTAGTCAGATCATGGTAAGAGTCAGCGAATGATTGGTTGCGTCGCATTCATTCGGAGCTAGACGGTCAGTCGCGTCCATTTTGATTTATATTCTCCCATCAGATCTAGGGACTAAGTTGGCTTAGGTGTAGTCGGGTCATGCTCATCCGGTTTCATATTCCTTCTAATGGATCGAAGGAGGGTGTTGAAGAGTGAATGGTCAAGTCACACTCATTCGTGGTTGATTCCATGCTCTGGTGATTGGATATTTTCGAAGGATGTTCGGGTCACATCTGTTTGTGTTTGGTGTGGATTGATATTGACCGTCGACCTAGCAACATGATATAGAAAGCTCGGAGCACGTTGTGTGTTGATTCGGTGGCATGATATGGTTGATTGCCCGTAACTTCAGATGTCATTTCAATTAGTTCTGTGTTAAGGCCTCCTTGCGGTCATTGCCTCAAGTTGCAAAGGTCATCAAGCCAAAGCTATAGTTGGATGTCGTATTCAGCTTGTAGTAGTTTGTACTCTCATTCCCATTCTTGGGTTAGCAGAACTAGTTCGTGGATGGTCGGATTCCATCCGTAGTGAGTTTATACTCCTGTCGAGTTCAGGTAAGAGTTTATGGAATATTGAGTGGTTGAACCACACTCATCTATTTGTTTATACTCATATTGCACTTTGGGGATAAGAGTTTGTTGGCAGGTGGTCGAACTGCACATAATTTGTATTTATACTCCAATCCGCACTGGGGGACCAGAGTTATTTACCAGATGGTCGAACCGCGTCCATGTCTTGGCTTGAATTTTGGGCTTGCCGATGTCCAGGCAAGGCTCGGATAGTTCATCTTACCTCAAGCACAAGCAAGGTCATGGATGGGCGTATCACATCCTCTTTAGATTGGACAGTCGAACCACATGCAATTTAGGCTTGGGCTCCCAAACTACCCCCTGCATCGAGGGTAGGAATCGATGCGTGGATGGTCGTATTACGTCCACTTCCATTTGGATCTTGTTTTTGCCAAGCCTTGGGAGTAAGATGAGTGTCCTGGAGAACTTTGAGCTCAAGCAGGGGAGCAGATGGTTAGATCGCATCCACTTTGGTTGGACCTCGGTCGTGCTGAGCTTTGGGAGAGGCATAAGTGTTTTAGCAAACTTCAAGTATGAGATGGGGAGTGGATGGTCGAATCACATCCACTCAAGTCCGTCTTTGGTCTCCAAGTCAAGTGCGGAGGTTGCTGAGCGGACGATCAGTCGTGCCTACTTTGTATTGGATTCTGACTTTGTCAGGCTTTAAGTAAGGCATGGACGTTCTGTCGGAATTGAAGCACAGAGTGAGAAGTGAATAGTTGAGTCTCACTCACTTTCCATTTCGAGCCCTTGCCCCCAAGTCAGGGGCATATGGCAAATGATGAGTGGTTGAATCACGCTCATCTTGATGATCCCCCAAAGGTCTGATAAATATAATTGGTCGTAGTTTGTCACCTGCATTGAGCAGTTGGCGCCCAACTCTAAGTACTTGGTCACTTGCATCATTTGGAAGTAGTTTAGTTCAAGTTGGTCGTAGTTCACAACATAATTGAAATTGAAATAAATCTTATCGATAAGTGAAGCAGCGTCGTATGCTCGCTATTCCATTTCTCCACAGCCCTTTTCAGCTAAAAGTCGACCGTAAGTGGTCCAATTGATAATCAAAGTTCTTTATTGATAGGCATCGAATGTTCCCCGCCCGCCATTCTACAGGGCTTGCACATATTGTTGAAACTTTCCTTTCCAGATCAGCTTTCCGATCACATCTCGGAGGTGTCTGCAATCGCCGGTGTTTTGACCGTATGTATCTTGAAATGTACAACATTTATTGAATTTCTTCTAGGTTTCAATGGACTCTCTCGAGGCTGGTTTCTAGTACCGCTCTGAGTCGTGAGTCTCCAAGTAGATGTTTTCGATCGAATTGTTCAAAGGAGTATATGAGTTGAATTTTGGGATCCTAGGTCGTCTCCTAGAATTCAAAACCTCATTTAGGACATCATCGTTACTCTTATTTTGAACCCCTTTGGCCATCGGGCCTGCATTGTTTCCTATCAATGTTAGTCTCGCATCCTCCTTGCGTAAGCATTGATTCACTTTGTAATAGAAGAAATCCAAGGTCGGAGGAAGCTTTCCTGCTAACCAATCACTGGAATCTGCCTTGGGGTCGATTCCCATTATCAATGCCATCAGTTTGATATCCTCGTAAGGAGTGCTCACTTTAGTTACATCGACGTTGAACTCATGCAAGAATTCTTTGAGCGGCTTGTATGACATTTGGAATAAGTTGGATAGTGACATTGCATCCTTGGATATTCTGCTCATAGAACGACTTTAGGGAATGGGTTCCAATGGGGGAAGATGCCTCAATCGTCGTCGGTCTGGTCTTGCTCTCTCTAACAAGCCATCATTCCATAGCTACCAAGCCAGGTGTTTGGAAGCTGGTAAGTCGAGGGCAGTTGCAACCTACCCCGGGAGACCTGATAACCGATCCTAGTTTGTGTTATATCGTCTTAGTTCTTCTTCCATTGGAAGTATCGTTTGAGTAGCAGTTCCTTGTCTATTCCTTGGCAGCAATTCAGCAGTTGTCGCTTGATCCTCTATGCTCCGGTCAGTCACAGGACGTAAGGGAGTGGATAGAATACACCGTCTTTAAGTTGAGTTCCGAATCCAGAATGTGGGGGCACTGCATTGCGCCATAGGTTCGGGTCTTGGAACATGGAAAAAAAAATTAAAAGCTATTTTTTTAAAAATTGATCGTACTCGATCCATATCTTTTTTATGTTAAAGTACATATGCACGCCCAGGTGGGCCTGCATTTAATCACAACGTGCATGCATTTTTAATTGTACCTGTAGAAGTAGATTTGATAGTAGCATCCCCATATTTGAACTCTGCATAGGCAGAAGCCGCTATTTTTTTTGTTCGGACTGCGGTAACTTCTTTACTCTAACTCGGAATCAGGCGAAATTTCGACAGATAAACTCCTATCTAAATTACAAACAATATGGAACACTCGGATACTTTAGCTTATGAACGTATACCATAGTTCTCCATGGTGATTAAAAGTTTTACTTGGAAAATAACAGGCTACGTCTCGTATTTGAACTCCCCCTAGGCAGAAGTCGCTCTTTTTTGTTCAGATTGCAATAACTTCTTCATAATAACTCGAAATCAGGTGAGACTTCGACCAATGAACTCCCACCTAAATTACGGACAATATGGAACACTTGGATACTTCAGCTTATGAACGTATATCGTAGTTCACCATAGTGATTAACAGTTTTACATAGAAAATAACATGCTACATCTTCATATTTGAACTCCGCCTAGGCAGAAGCCGCTATTTTTTTTCATACTGCAATAACTTCTTCATACTAACTCAAAACCAAGCGAGACTTCGACCGATGAATTCCCACGTAAATTACGGACAGTATGGAACACTTGGATACTTCAACTTATGAACGTATACCACAGTTCTCCATGATGATTAACAGTTTTACTTAGAAATAACATGTTACATCTCCATATTTGAACTCTGCCTAGGCAGAAGCCGCTATTTTTTTGTTCATACTGCAATAACTTCTTCATACTAACTCGGAATTAGGCGAGACTACGACCGATGAACTCCCACCTAAATTACGGACAATATAGAACACCTGGATACTTCAGCTTATGAACGTATACTGTATTCATCCATGGTGATTAACAATTGTACTTAGAAAATAACATGCTACATCCCTATATTTGAACTCCGCTTAGGCGGAAACTGCTCTTATTTTGTTCATACTGCAATAAATTCTTCATACTAACTCGGAATCAGGCGAGACTTCGACCGATGAACTCCCACCTAAATTACAGACAATATGGAACACTCGGGTACTTCATCTAGTGAATGCACATTGTAGTTCTCCATGGTGACTAACAATTGTACTTAGAAAATAATAGGCTATATCCCCGTATTTGAACTCCGCCTAGGCAAAAGCCGCTATTTTTTTTTGTTCAAAATGCAATAACTTCTTCATCTTAACTCAAAATCACGCGAAACTTCGATGATGAACTCCCACCTAAATTACGAACAATATAGAACACTCGGCTACTTCAGTTTATGAATGTATACCGTAGTTCTCCATGGTGATCAATAATTTTACTTAGAAAATAACAGGCTACATTCCCATATTTGAACTCCGCCTAGGTAGAAGCCGCTATTTTTTTGTTCATATTGCAATAACCTCTTCATACTAAATCGGAATCGAGCAAGACTTCGGCCGATGAGCTCTCACCTAAATTACGGACAATATGGTACACTCAGATACTTCATCTTGTGAATGCATACTGTAGTTTTCATGGAGACTAACAATTGTACTTAGAACATAACAGGCTACATCCCCATATTTGAACACCGCCTAGGCAAAAGCCGCTCTTTATTTGTTAAGATTGCAATAAATTCTTCATACTAACTCGGAATCAGGAAGACTTCGACCAATGAACACCCACCTAAATTATGGACAATATGGAATACTCGGATACTTCATCTTATGAACGTATACTCGTAGTTCACCATAGTGATTAACAGTTTACTTAGAAAATAACAGGCTACATCCTCGTATTTGAACTCCGCCTAGGCAGAAGCCGCTATTTTTTTGTTCATACTGCAATAACTTCTTCATACTAACTCGGAATCGACCGAGACTTCGACCGATGAATTCCCACGTAAATTACGGACAGTATGGAACACTTGGATACTTCAACTGATGAACGTATACCACGATTCTCCATGGTGATTAACAGTTTTACTTAGAAAATAACATGCTACATCATCATATTTGAACTCCCCCTAGGCAGAAGCCGCTCTTTTTTTGTTCGGACTACAATAACTTCTTCATACTAACTCGAAATTAGGCGAAACTTCGAACGATGAACTCCCATCTAAATTACAGACAATAAGGAACACTCGGATACTTCATCTAGTGAACGTATGCCATAGTTCTCCATGGTGACTAATAGTTGTACTTAGAAAATAACAGGCTACATCCCCGTATTTAAACTCCGCCTAGGCAGATGCCGCAATTTTTTTTGTTCATATTGCAATAATTTCTTCATGCTAACTCGGAATTGGGCGAAACTACAACCGATGAACTCCCACCTAAATTACAGACAATATTGAACACTCGGATACTTCAGCTTATAAACGTACACTGTAGTTCTCTATGGTGATTAACAGTTGTACTTAGAAAATAACAGGTTATATCCCCACTTCAACGCTTACTGTAGTTCTCCATGGTGACTAATAGTTGTACTTAGAAAATAACAGGCTACATCCTCATATTTGAACTCCGCCTAGGCAGAAGACGCTATTTTTTTCTTCAGACTGCAATAACTTCTTCGTACTAACTCGGAATCAGGCAAAACTTCAACCGATGAACTCCCACCTAAATTACAGACAATATGGTACACTCGGATACTTCATCTAGTGAACGTATACCTTAGTTCTCCATGGTAACTAACAGTTGTACTTAGAAAATAATAGGCTACATCCCCGTATTTGAACTCCGCCTAGGCAGAAGCCGCTATTTTTGTTGTTCATACTGCAATACTTCTTCATACTAACTAGGAATCGAGCGAGACTTCGACTGATGAATTCCCACGTAAATTATGGACAGTATGGAACACTCGGATACTTCAGCTTATGAACGTATACCGTAGTTCTTCATGGCAATTAATAGTTGTACTTAGAAAATAACAGGCTATATCCCCACTTCAACCCTCACTATAGTTCTCCATGGTGACTAATAGATGTACTTAGAAAATAGCAGGCTACATCCTCATATTTGAACTCCGCTTAGGCAAAAGCTGCTATTTTTTTTCTTCAGACTGCAATAACTTCTTCATACTAACTCTGAATCAGGCAAAACTTCGACCGATGAACTCCCACCTAAATTACGGACAATATGGTACACTCGGATACTGCATCTTATGCATGCACACTATAGTTCTCCATGGTGGCTAACAGTTGTACTTACAAAATAACGGGCTACATCCCCGTATTTGAACCCCGCCTAGGCAGAAGCCGCTATTTTTTTTGTTCATAGCGCAATAACTTCTTCATACTAACTCGGAATTGGACGAAACTTCGATCGATGAACTCCCACCTAAATTACGGACAATATGGTACACTCGGATACTTCATCTTGTGAACGCAGACTGTAGTTCTCCATGGTGACTAACAGTTGTACTTAGAAAATAACGGGCTACATCCCCGTATTTAAACTCCGCCTAGATAGAAGTCGCAATTTTTTTGTACATACTGCAATAAGTTATTCATACTAACTCGGAAGTCGGAACCGGATGAAACTTCGACCGATAAACTCCCACTTAAATTACGGACAATATGGTACACTCGGATACTTCATCTTGCGAATGCACACTGTAGTTCTCCATGGTGACTAACAGTTCTACTTAGAAAATAACATGCTACATCCTTGTATTTGAACTCGGCCTAGACAGAAGCCGCTATTTTTTTGTTTATACTGCAATAACATTTTCATACTAACTCGGAATCGGACGAAACTTCGACCGATGAACTCCCACCTAAATTACGGATAATATGGTACACTCGGATACTTCATCTTGTGAACGCACACTGTACTTCTCCATGGTGACTAACAGTTCTACTTAGAAAATAACATGCTACATCCCTGTATTTAAACTCCGCCTAGGCAGAAGCCGCTATTTTTTTTGTTCATACTGCAATAACTTCTTCATGCTAACTCGAAATCAGACGAAACTTCGACCGATGAACTCCCACCTAAATTACAGACAATATAGAACATTCGAATAATTCAGCTTATGAATGTATACTGTAGTTCTTCATGGTGATTAACAGTTGTACTTAAGAAAATAACATGCCGTATCCCCACTTCAACGCTCACTGTGGTTCTCCATGGTGACTAATAGTTTTACTTAGAGAATAACAGGCTACATCTTCATATTTGAACTCCGCCTAGGCAGTAGCCACTATATTTTTCTCTTCAGACTGCAATAACTTCTTCATACTAACTCGGAATCAGGCAAAACTTCGACCGATGAACTCCTACCTAAATTACAGACAATATGGTATGCTCGGATACTTCATCTAGTGAACGTATAATGTAGTTCTCCATGGTGAGTAACAGTTGTACTTGGAAAATAACAGGCTACATCCCCATATTTGAACTCCGCCTAGGCAGAAGCCACTATTTTTTTGTTCAAACTGCAATAACTTCTTCATGTTAACTCGGAATCGGGCGAAACTACGACCGATGAAGTCTCACCTAAATTACAGACAATATAAATTACAGACAATATAGAACACTAGGATACTTCAGCTTATGAACGTATACCGTAGTTCTCCATGGTGATTAACAATTGTACTTAGAAAATAACATGCTATATCCCCACTTCAACCGTCACTGTAGTTCTCCATGGTGACTAATAGTTGTACTTAGAAAATAACAGGCTACATCCTCATATTTGAACTCCGCTAGGCAGAAGCCGGTATTTTTTTTCTTCAGATTGCAATAACTTCTTCATACTAACTTGGAATCAGGCAAAACTTCGACCGATGAACTCCCACCTAAATTACGGACAATATGGTACACTCGGATACTTCATCTGGTAAACGCACACTGTAGTTCTCCATGGTGACTAATAATTCTCCATAGAAAATAATAAGCTACATCCTTGTATTTGAACTCCGCATGGGCAGAAGCTGCTTCATACTACAATAACTTATTCATACTAACTCGGAATCAGACGAAACTTCGACCGATAAACTCCCACCTAAATTACGGACAATATGGTACACTCGGATACTTCATCTTGTGAATGCACACTGTAGTTCTCCATGGTGACTAACAGTTCTACTTAGAAAATAACAGGCTACATCCCCGTATTTGAGCTCCACCTAGGCAGAAGCCGCTATTTTTTTGTTCATATTGCAATAACTTCTTCATACTAACTTGGAATCGGACGAAACTTCGACCGATGAACTCCCACCTAAATTGCAGACAATATGGTACACTCGGATACTTCATCTTGTGAACGCCGACTGTAGTTCTCCATGGTGTCTAACAGTTGTACTTAGAAAATAACATGCTACATCCCCGTATTTGAACTCCGCCTAGGCAGAAGCCGTTATTTTTTTTGTTCATACTGCAATAACCTCTTCGTACTAACTCAGAATCAGACGAAACTTCGATCGATGAACTCCCACCTAAATAACAGACAATATGGTACACTCAGATACTTCATCTTATGAATGCACACTGTAGTTCTCCATGGTGACTAACAGTTGTACTTTGAAAATAATAGGCTATATCCCCATATTTGAATACTATTTCTCTATGAGATGTAAAAGAGTATATTTGGAATTTCAAAAAGACACCAAGTAAATCTATTCAATGAATTCTCTTTATTAGTTGTAAAGATATACATGTCCCCTTTATTTCTTTATTCGATTGCGTTGGTGTTTAAGAGGGTTCGGTCGCAAGTATGTTGGAGCTGATGGAGCCAAAGGAGGGATCAGTATATACACCTCATAAAGGGATCAGTATATATACACCTTATAGAGGGATTAGTATATACACCTTGCTGAGGGATCGGTATATACACCTTGTAGAGGGATCTGGAGCGATCGGTATATATGTTGGAGGGATCGATATAGCTGCTTCGGTGGGATCAGTATTGACGTCTTTGGAGGGATCGATATTGAGCATGTATATGTATTTATGGGTCGGTTACAATGGCATGGTGTTGAATTTGCATAAGTCCATGTTGTTAAGGAAGACTCAACACTTTCTAGCCCCATGGACTTTAACATTTGCATCCAAACTTGAACTTGACAATGAACCATAAGTAGCAGTCCTCAAGCTTGAACATACATGCATATGGATGGACATGATCTTTTGCCTTAAACATGGATTAGAATCCAACTTGAATTTCCAGCGCTATATTCCAGTACATCGAAGTCAAATCCCGGTCCCTATGTGAAATTTGCAATCGATTGATGTGAATGTCGATTGAGCATTGTTTGCCTCATCAAACGCTAGCAGCATCAGATCCTCCAACAACACGGGAAGTAGACTTAGTTCCTCTAACCATGGCTATCAGCTTCCTTTAGATTTCTTTCAAATCTGAGTAGAATAGGAAGTTTGTTTGGTAAATAACTGGATCTATCTCGCGAATATGGGAATCCACAAGTAGATGATGAGATCCAATCAAGCTGAGAATTCAATTCTCGGTTAAAGCACCAAAATGTGGACGTCAAAAATGGGCATCAACACCCAATAGAATCTAGTAGAGATTAATTGAAGAATGAAATTAAAACAGAGCAAAAATCATAAATGAACACATAGATTTTTATAGTGGTTCAGCAATCTTGGTCTATGCCCATTTTTATATTTTTATTGATCTTGCACTTGATTATGATTACAGGAATGTTTGGATTAGCTGAGATCCATTAGTACAAGAATGAAGAATAAAAATAGAAGAGCCTATGCAGTTGAAAGAAGGGGCCCCTTTTCAAGCGCCATTCTTGCTGTAGTTATAGGGGAATATGTGCACAGATCAGGCTGAAATTTCGACAGAAGAACCTCCAGGCCAAGATGATGCCACACACGAATTTTGAGGCCCATTTGGGCTCACAAAAGGGATTGGCCTCGACCACTATTTTGGTGCCCAAATGGGGTGCGATCCTTCTGGTGGGTCCCCCATGATGTTAGCTACTTTCCCTCCAAATTTCGTGTCATTCCGAATTACCGTTTGTGAGACATCGCGCCTTCCGTGAAGTTGTGTTGCATGCATTCTGATCTCAGCTGATCCCTCTAGAAGGATAGGGGCTGATCCTTCCAATTTCCTCTGATTGGGGTACAATCCCTGGAGGGTGTTCCTCATGTTGTAATGTGCTTATACTCTAAGTTTCATGTTGATAGCATCTGTAGATTTTGAGTTATTGACCGATCATTGTTGCAATATGTAGTAAAAGCTGAATATGGCCGATCCCTTTTATACTGAACCCTTTTACATGATCCCTTTTATATGATCCCTTTTATACCGATTCCCATAGCTTGAGCATACAAACTCCAAATGACTTGAAACTTGAAATCTAGCCTTATGGGGCCTTCTTTTCACTCCATATCAATCTCACCCAATTTGAGATAGAAATTAAGGATATGTATCGATCCCCTTGGGAAAGGGATATGCACGGATCCCTCGCCTAGGGGAGGTATTATGACATACTTAGAATATTCTAGAGAGTCCATCTCTTGGTCTCAGTTGATCGTTGCTTCATATCATTGTCCGCGCTTAATTTCCGAGTCTAATAATCATCTCTTAGGGCCGCCTTCCTCGATGACCATCCAGTCTAACTTTGTCCAGTCAGTCTGAATATAGCATGCCCAAAAGGCCGGATAACAATCACGTATAGGACTCACTTTCCTGGACTGCCCATAACTTAGAGAAAAGCATGTTGTCGACGTGCTACCTAATTGGACCCATGCCCTGGTCCGCCCGAAGCTTATAGGGTCGCTTAATATCCACCTGCTCTACCTATCCCGTCGAAGCACTACAAGGTAGCAACGTCATGCTAAGACCACATAATTATGTCAAACGACAACATTCATATTCGCATACACACTCCTATATGTGCCCTATAGTCATTCATGTTCGTGTCCATAAACATATCACATTCTTGTATCGTAACTACATATACATTCACTTCAAATAACAACTAATCATCATCTGCATTCATTTACTTCGAGCACCATTATTTGCCTCGTCATTAGCCTTAGATCATCTTTTAGAACTCAAGGGAAACAATAATTGAATCGCTTGTTGTTTATTTATATAGGCCCTTTTGGGTCCAGGTTCAACCTATACCTAGACTCGACCACCGGTGCACCAGTCCAAGCCCACTTGGGGACTGTTGTACGTGTTTCCTGCAATTTCCAAATTTTAGGAAATTTGTGTTTTCATTATCGTTTCTGCCTTCGTTCCGCCTATGATCGTCTAAGAATGTTCCTATGACCCAACTCTAAGTTTCAAAGTCTAGTTTGGTCATTTGCCTCATTAATTTAGTGTAATTCATCGAATTTATCTCGTTGTCCATATACAAATCTCTCTCAATTCCCATTTGAATTAGAATTTAGGTGTTTATTTACAGTATTATATTCTACATATCATCACTAGAGCGTTATAATTGCATTGTAAATAGATAAGAGGATGAATTGCTCTCTATCTAGATCCTTACTGTATGGCATTTTCCTCACTTCATATTTTTGCCTCTGAATCCTTGCTTCTACGTTGCCTTTCCGATAGCTTCGCAACGCTTGTGGTCTCGTTCGATTCGGTGGAGTTTTGGGAGAGTTATTAAGTTTTGATCTTAGGTGGTTTGAAAGGAAGAAGAAGGAAGAAGAAAGAGTCGGGTAGTTTCTAAAATGAAATATGGTACGTGAATTATTTTCTTAATAGAAGGCAAGAAAAACTGTTTGTCTGCCAAAAATTCAAATTCAAACTCTAGGATTTTGGCGCTCATTTAATTCGATGTTATTTCAACTATAAATCCTTCACACGAACTCCAAACGTGGGAAACAAAATTATTGCATGACTCAGAAAAACGTGACGGTCGAATGGCGTTGATTTAATCATCAAATTCCAATATCTAAAAAATGACCATTTTGCCCTTTTTATATTTAATTTAATTAATTCATTAATTTCAATTACTTTCACGTTATTCTATTGCTAATATTAATCAAATTCTAGGGTATTACATTCTCCCCCTTTAAAAGAATTTCGTGTCCGAAATTTCTAAGGAACAGAAAATATATTATAACATTCACTCACAAACATACATCAACCAAGTCATAAACACAACATCATATTTCGTAAACAACAGCATATATAAAATGATATGAACAATGTATACGTATGAATGCCATGAACTTGCAATTTATACCCCTAAAATGAATAAATGCAGCTAATGCATCCTATATGAATGCAATGAGATGACATATTAGGCATGATGCACAACATCCATATATGTGTGTGTGTGGGTGTGTATGAATGCAAGTTCAATCGCATATATAAAATCTAACAATCAATCCACCCAGCATCCAAATCCAAATCCTAGACTAATCTAACTAAAGAAAACTAAATAAAATTAGGAAATGTACTGGAAAAGAGCCGAGCATATGTAGCCCTCATCTTCTCCTTGGGCTCCCATGTGCTCTCTATTGGATCGTCTCCACATTGCACTCTACACAACTTTGCTATCTTTTTTCTGATTCATTTCTCCCTATGTTCCAAAATATGGGTTGGACCTCAGAATGAACTTAGCTTGGACTCTAACTCTGTCTCCTCCAACTAACTAGGTGCAACTATGGTTGTAGGATCATGTACACATTTTCACAAATGTGACAAATGGAATACATTGTGGACTCCCACCACTTCTCCGGAAGCTCCACTCGATATGTTAAACTCCATATCCTCTCTAATTCTGGAAATGAGCTGACAAATTCGGGTACTAATTTCCCCAAACCTCTTAATCTTACCACCCATTTCAAAGGAGAAACTTTAACAAATGCCAAATCTCCTACTTCAAGCTCCAAAATTTTCTCCTCCTATCCACATATGACTTTCGATCCTGTGTAGATTTAATCCTCTTCCTTATAAGCTCCACCTTCTCTTCGGTACCTTTAAGCATCTTCAGACCAAAGATCATCTTATCTTTAGACTTCAACCAACATGAAGGTGACTTACATGGCCTTCCATATAATGATTCAAATGAGGTCATGCCTATACTAGCCTGGTAGCTATTATTGTACGTGAGCTCCACAACAGCTAAATGGTCCTCCTAAGAACCTCCAAAATCTAATATACAAGCCCTCAACAAATCCTTTAACATCTCTAATGCTCCATGAAGACTCTTTAGAATTCACTCGTGAAAAGTGGATCTCGATCGCTCACAATACTAACTGGAACTCCATGTAATCGAACCACCTCCTTAATATACTAATTTGCCAAAGTCGCAACAGTTCTCATGCTTTTAACCGAAATAAAATGTGCACTCTTCACAAGACGATCTACTATCATCCATATGCTCTTGTTTCCTTTCCTTTTATGGGATAATCCGTCCACAAAATCTGTAGATACGCACTCCCACTTCCACTATGACACGTTTAACAGAAGTAATAGCTCACTAGGCTTTTTTTGTTCTGCCTTCACCCTTTGGAAAATCATACACTTCGCCACCTACTCAGCTACCTGCCTTTTCATTCTTAGCCAATAAAATATCCTTTTTCACATCTCGATGCATCTTATCTTCTTCTCGATGAATAATCATCCTAGAGCGATGACACTCACCTAAAACCTCCTCTATTAATTCCTTAACTTGTGGTACACATAACCTTCCATCTCTCCTCAAATAACCCTTTTGGTCTTTGGAGTAACGATCCAAATGACTTGATCATTCACCTCATCCTAACTGGCCCATAATGCTTACCAACAATGTGTCTTGCCCTTGACTCAGCCCAATACGGTCCATTAGCGTTGGTTTAATTTCTATTACTGCTAATAATCCAGGTGCATACTCTGATCGAGGTCTGAAATCAAATCCTGATAAGAATTCCAAGTCTCTCCACTCTAACAACATAGCATTCACCTTTGCATGCTTCCTACTCAAAGCGTCCGCAACTACATTTCCTTTCCTTAGATTATAAGAAAACCCAAAATCGTATGATGATTAATAAAAAATCCATCCATCTCTGTTGTCTTAAATTCAGATCCTTTTTAGAAACAAGTATTTGAGAGATTTATGGTCAGTAAATAATTAAAATCTCTCGCCCAATAAATAATGCCTCCATGACTTCAATGTGAATATAATAGCAGCTAACTCCAAACCGTGCATCAGATAATTCCTCTTGTGGTTCTTTAATTGTTGATTTACATACGCTAATACCTTCCCTTCTTGCGTAAGGACAACACCAAGACTAGTATCGCATGCATTAGCATACACGGTAAATGGTTTGGTACCATTAGGGATAATTAAGACTGGAGCACTTGTCAACAACCCCTTCAATCAAAAAAATGCAGCTTCACACTTCGGGCTCCAAGTATAAATTAGGTTTTTCTTTATTAACCAGGTCATAGGTGCCGATATCTTCGCAAAACCCTTAATGAACTTCCGATACAATCCGGCCAAACCTAATAACTATAGACCTTTAGTGCATTCTTTGGCGTCTTCCAATCCCTGACTACAACTACTTTCATTGGGTCTACCATCAATCCATCTACTGATAATGCATGCCTAAGAAAACAAACTTCTTTCCACCAGAAGTGACATTTAAAAAAATTTAGCTTACAACTGATTCCTTCTTAGGATATCCATCACTTCTCTAAAACGATTCTCATGCTCTACCTCACTACTGAAATAAATAAGAATATCATCCACAAAGACTACAATTAACCCAGTTTCTCCTGGAATGATCTACTCATCAAATCCACAAAATAAGACGGAGCATTAATCAACCCATGACCAGCCATCCAAACAATCCATTAGGCATACAGAAGCGGTCTTTTAGATGCTGCCTTCAGCAACTCTCAACTGGTGAAACCTATCGCCAAATAAAGCTAAGAGAAAATCTTCGCCATGACTAACTGATCGAAGAGGTCATCAATGTAAGTGAATGGATAGCGGCTTTTCTTCGTCAGCTTATTCAGTTCTCGATAGTCGACACATAACCTTAGAGAACCATCTACCTTAGTAGCAAAAACAACAGGCGCTCCCCTTATTAAGAGACTCCTCTATATAAATCTTTTCTACAACAATTCCGAAACTTGCTTATATAATTGTCTTCTTTCCTTTGGAGCCATATGCCTAAAGGGCATCACAACTGGCCTAGCATCTTTGTTGAGATCAATATGGAATTCAGTTTCTCTTCAAGGAGAGAGACCGAAAACTTCTTTGAATACATCAGGATTGTCCTTCACTATAGGTATGCATGATGGCTCTTCTTGTGACAAACCGAGTGAATACAAATATGTCTTTGTAACACAAATATCGGGCTCATAACATAGAAGCAAATCGAGTCCTTCACCCTTCCTTAATCGAACCTTCTTCCTATCACAATCCAATATTACCCTATAGCAAGACATCCATACCATTTCCAGAATCAACCCATACCCTGAAAAGTTTAGTACATATGCATCACAAGGGAATTTCACATGATGGATGACCAACTTTAGACTATAACATAACATCGATAAATGGATCAACCCCCCAATAGGACTCGACACCATAACCGATTGGTGCACGATGTCAGGTTCAAAAGGTAAATTATCAACTAATGCACTTGCTATAAATGAATGAGATGCACCAGTGTCAAATAAAGTACGAACGAGGGAATCAAATAAAATCAACACAGCTTCCATCACAATCTGCTTTCCCTTCTCCTGGGTGGATGGTGATGCCTTACGAGAAGTTGGAACCTGCATCTATAGCATATGCCATCACAATCCGACCTTTATTTTTCAAAGCTGGGCAACCCCTTTTTATATGTCCAGACCGATCACAATTATAGGACTTGATTTTTTTTTGAGCCGAGGCTGTCTTACAATCCTTAGCTCATGTGTCCACTTGGTTACATTTATAATATTTACCCTTCGAGAGGTTTATTCTATAATTCTTTGCAAGGTGTCCCACCTTTTGACATCTATGATTAGTAACCACTTATTTGTTGCTATTCCCTTCTCGTGGTCCATTTCCTTTATGCTTTCCCTATTATTGCCTCTCCCCTTCCTTAGATTGATCCTTAACCAAAGTTCCATTTAAAGAATTCAGCAATAATGCCTCTACCAATCCTTTAAATGTAGCTCCAAACTATATATGATTCAATACTAGCTCTCTTAGAGATGAATTCAATCCCTTTGTAAACTTTAATGCCTTCTTCTCCAGAGTATTCACTAACTCGAATCCAAATCAGGTTAATTCATTAAACTGACTGATATATTCCCAATCGTCATTTTACCCTGCTTCAAATGAATGAACTTCTCCAATAATAAATCCTTCTCAGCACCATAAAGAAACTTTGTCTCAAATCTCGACTTGAATATCATCCAAGCAACAGTATTCTCATTCACTTTCGACGTCCCACCAACATACCGCTTCACCTTTCAAATGCCAAGCAGCTAACTATCTCTTAATAGCATCACTAAGTCCTAATAGGTTGAATTATTTTTCACGATCATTCAGTCATGCCTAAGTCACAGAGTATGGTTCTATCTTGAGAAAAGGCTTCCCACCAAGGCTAGAGAAATCCTTACACAGCTTAGGAAAGTCAACAGTTAGTGGTGTTGGGGCTGGAATCACACCTTGGTTAGTAGTGGTATCAGTGGCCACGAGTTCGATGGGGCTGGTACTAGCTTGGTTCATCGTCTGAAGGTAGCGTTTGAACCATACTGGAATATTAAATTCGAGAATATCCAGTACATCTATATGGGTGCTAGTACTTGCCGTGGTTTCTATCCAGTCGGCATTGGCTGTGTTGGTCTCTGTTCCAGTTTTGACTAAATTACTCATTCTGTTATATGTGAAAATGGGATTCGTTAGTACCTTCCCAATAGATAGTAAACAAAACTGGAACGGTAATAGGGTGTGTTCAGATGTACTTTGAATTACTATATATTATGTGTTTCTAATAGAAAATACAAATATGCTTTCTCAATACGTTCTTAATTCTTATCTAGTTCCTAACCAATGCTCTGATACCAAATGTAACAACCCACCCCTTTGACCCCGGATCCAATGCCCGAACCGACGTTGACAATCTGAGAACCGGAAGGACGAGTCGTTGAGGTTGAGATAAAATAAGTATATACAGATATATTTAGATATCAGATACAGTTCTTGCAAATACTAACTAATAACTACTTTCAGAGTCTCACAGCGGAAGAAAATAAAATATAATACATGAACAAATACCATAGTCACATCACCATAATTTGTCTAAAATGTCGAGTACATATGTTTGAATAATAAGGTATAACCCACTTCATACACTGAATCAAATACAAGTACAACAACTATTTAGACCATATATACATACATAAATGAATATCCATCTCTTATACCATATCATCACTATATTCCATCAACCTGGACATAAGTATAAAAAAATAATATGAGTGGGTAGACATAAGTTTGGTGAGTGAGCTATACTCTACTCCACATATACTACAAAAACAATACTATAACATGATATGAGTCTATCGATCGGCCACCACATGTTCCGTTGCACATCATACCTAACTGTTATATACATCTAACCATACCACACTATGTCTGTACAGACTCACTACCCTATTCTGGCCTGATGCTCTACAGGGTCGCATGTTTTCCGTCGTCATGCAAGTGTGTATAAGACTCAATTATGTGGATCGCCCGTAGCCTATAGGAAAGCCTATTGTCCTCATGCTACCTAATTGGACTCACGCCTTGGTCTTCCCATAGCCTGTAAGGTCGCTTAACATCCACCTCCTCCATCTGGCCAGCCGAAGCACTACAAGGGAGCAACATCATGCCTAGATCAGGTACTTGTGTCACAGGATTGCATTCGTACCTGCATACCCACTTTGGGCCATTTACATATGCATTAGACTCGTTCACATCCGCGTCCATCATTATATCACATTCTCGTATCACAACTACATATACATTTACTTCAAATAACAACTAATCATCACACACATTCATTTACTTCGTAGCACCATCATTTGCCTCGTTGCTAGTCTTAGATCATCTTTTAGAACACAAGAGAAACAAGACTCGAGCCGCTCATTGTTTATTTATATAGGTCCTTTTGGCTCTAGGTTCAACCTATGCTTAGACTCGACCACCGGTGCACTGGTCCAAGCTCACTAGGGGACCGGTGTACGTGTTTCTTGCAGTTTCCATATTTTTGGAAATTTTTTGTTTTCATTGTCATTTCCATCTCTATTCTACCAATGATCATTTGAGAATGTGCCTAGGATGTAAATCTAAGTTTCTAAGATTGGTTTAGTTATTTATTTCATCAATTTAAGTGTAATTCATTGAATTAGACATATTCACATGAAAACCTAGTTCTGTCTTACTATTCATATTCAAATCCCTCCTAATTCCCATTTGAATCTGAATTTAGGTGTTTGGTTAAATTATTCTAAAGTATTATAGTCGATATATCATCATTAGAGTGTTATAATTACATTGTATATAGATAAGAGGAAGAAATACTCACAAAAAGCCTATTTCTATCCAGACCCTCGTCGTCTGGCTTGCTGCATCTCCTCACTTCAGATTTTCGCCTTCAAATTGCTGGTGGTATATAGCCTTGTCTGATAGCTTCACAATGCTTTAGGTCTCGCTCAATTCGGTAGAGCATTGAGAGAGTTATTAATTTTTGATCTTAGGTGGTTTGAAAGAAAGAAGAAGGAAGAAGAAATAGTTGGGTAGTTTTGAAATGAAATATGGTATGTGAATTAGTTTCTTAATGAAAGGAGGGAAAACTGTTGGTCCGCCCAAAATTCCAATATGAATTCTAGAGTTATGGCGCTTGTTTGACTCGATGCTATTTCAACCATAACTCCTTCATACGACTCAAAACGAGGCAAATAACAATCCCATGTGACTCAAAAAAACGAGACAGTTGCAATGGCGTTGGTTTCATCGTTAAATTCCAACGTATGAAAAATGATCATTTTGCCCCTTCTTATATTTAATTAATTTGTTAAATTCATTTTCACATTATACTGTTATTAATATTTTACTAAAATATTTATCAAATTTTCGAGATACTATAAAAGTGATATATTTCTAAGAAAAGAATGTGTGTAAACAATCGTTACTAAAAGGTACAACTTAAAAAATGAAATACGATTTTAACGAAGTAAAGAAATGTAAGCAATGAATTCGTCCAAACTGTCATACCATTAGCTAATGTGACGTTTGAACGTAAATGTTTGAATCATTCAATATTAGTCGCTAACTGAATTCACACATTTATTTGTCACAACTGAATTGTAAATTCTCCAAAAAAACCACACGATTTAACTAGTTTGTGATCAAATCAATTAATATTTAAGAAATATTAATTATTAATTTATATTATATTTTGGGTGTTGTTAGTAGTTATTTGGATGTATGCATAAAGGTTATATATGCACATATCGATATACAATATGAGTACATAATTAAGTAAGGTTTAAATAGAGATGATTACTAAAATGAGCTTTTGGAAATTTTGCTCCATGCAGGGCAAGACATGGCCGGCCATGCTAAGGAGAAAGGAAAGGTTATCTTGATTGAGAATTAAAAAGAAATTAATAAAGAGAATAAGAAAGGTTTTGTTCTTCCCCTCAAAACAAAATTCCTTAATTTCATTTCTTACACTAATTTTCTTTCTCCTTTCCTCCATCCATGGCCTCCACCATCTTGTCCAAATATAGCAAAAATCAATACCAAAACAAAACATCAAATCAATACCAAACATGGTACATCCAGTTCCAAAGAAACTAGGCGTTGATTCAAAGAATCTAAGGAGAAAATTGCAAATCAAGGTGTCACAAAAGGTTTATCAAACAAAGGTAAATTCACTTCTCCAAATTTCAATATATTATCCATCAAAATCTATATATTTATATTGCCAAAATATATATGTATGAGAATTTTATTTTATTGAGATTATTTGCAACATTTAATACCTTCTAAATTGTACATTTCTTTAAATTACGAATGAGCAATATTTATCGACCAGTATCAATGTTACGTTTTGGCTATAGATTAGATTCAAATTTATCAAGATCTAATTTAAAAAGAAAATTTTAATTTTACCTAAATTATATATATTTTATGTATGTATGTATGTAACTAGTACGCACAAAAAGATTTATATATATTTATTATAATATGTTATACTAAGAACATGTTTAGATCTATAACATCTCACGTTTATTTAATATTTCCGTTAGATTTGAAATTCATTTACTGTTTGATATATATATATATATATATATATATTAAGAGTTGAAGTTTAATATGAATAGTGGTATTGTGTTTTAAATGTTTGAATTTTTTTCTATTATATTATTGTTTGAATGGTGATTTGATTTCCAAGTCTTCATACAACGTTTAAAATTTAAAGTTAATAACTAAATAATTTTTTTTGTAGATATTTGAAATTATATTTCCTTTTGACCTAAAGATTTGATTTTGTTTAATTAAGAAAACTTTGTATGTGAAAGGTGATTTTTGCTTTCCTTTTTATTTAATCGTCAAATCTTCGATTATACCTAAGATGTCTAATTTGATAATTTTCCTTCGTTTATTATTCATTCACCAAATCTTCAAGTATGCTTAAGATATCTAATTTAATATATATATATATATATTTCAAACTATGTTCATAGATAAATAATTGGCAATACATGATATATACATATAAATGCCTATATACGGTATTATATATGTATATACAAACCATACACACACACACACTTAGGCTTTTATATTCTTAATATGAATTTTGAATTTTACACATGCATATGTAAGTATAATATATATATATATACAAAATATATAAATCACAATATTTATATGTATATACATACAATTATACACATGTGTTTTCTTCTCTTTATATTGTTATATCATTGAATGTATACATGAGGTGTTCAAATAAACATTTAGTTATAATTAATATGATTAATTAATTAATTAATATAAAATAATCTTAAATAAAATGCAATTTTATTTAATAATTAAACATGATCTAATGTTAGTTAATAGTCCTCACAAGCCCATTGAGATCCAAAATCAGATTTTTTTTTTTTGAAATTTACCCATTTCACCCCTTGAGAAATGCATCGAGATCCAACACCTAAAAGGGAATACGATTTAATCTGAAAGTTGCTCATCTCTAATAATGTATCGATAGAAAGTAATCGGACTATATTGGAAAAGTACTATTGATAATGAGTGAAGTTGGGTTAATTATTTTTATAAGGTTATGTAACTAAGAGTAAGAACATATCTTGAATTTTACTTCATCTTAAAGGAACCATGCCAGGTCGTAGCAGGTTAAATGAGTGAATTTCAATTTTTTTTTCCATTTACATATCTTTATTAGGCCTATGAAGTCAAATTGATTTAAGATCCAATCTAAAATATTTTAAATAAAATAATTATTTTATTTAAATTGTTTATAGAAGTAAGTATTGATTTAATTGAGTTATATTTTATAAGTATATTAAATATACTTAAATGTATATAGTGCACGTGCAACATATAAGAAGTGTACAAGGATAATGTGTCCGTTTATAGTATTGGGATTTACACCATAACAGACACATGTACCTTTATATATACATTTATTGTCCATAGTTTTGTTTGGATATATATATATATAGTATATTTATTTAAATAATTTGATAAATTGAAAGTAGTTAAAATTAATATCTTAAAAAATTCTTGTGTTAAAATAAAATTTAAAATAGATCCAGATCTAAGTAAATATCTATTTTAAAATATAAATTCAAATTTAAATAATACATACATATACATATATAATCTAAAAAAAATATTTTTATTCAAAATAAACATATACATATTTTCACATTATCATCTAATATACATATAACTAAAAATTATTAATTATTAAACATATGAAGTATTAAAAAGTAATATTTTTTAATTCTTGGCCAAAAAGTTTTTAAATAAATTTTTTATCAAACCCGTACAGATTTGATACAAAAAAATTAATTTTTTTAATTCATACATTAGTTTACTTAAAATAATTTAAAATGTATACAATATTAATAATTATTATGTAGAAATAATTTTTTTAATCCAATTTACATATATTTATAAATTATTTTTAATAATTATATATATAATACCTATTATATATAATTGCATATTTTACATTATATAATTATTAAAGTAGTTTAAAAATGATTTTAAATTTTGAAAAAATATATTTACATATTTATATTATGGCCAAAGATAATATAGATATTTTAATAATGTTTTCATGTTTTTTTATTTAATCAATTTGGATATATACAGAATATCGACAACAAAAGTTTTATACAAATTCATTATAATAATGAAATTTAAGCAACATGAACATGTTGAACAACATATACCACTCTTTGTAGCAAACTACAAATGAATAAATAATGGAATTTAAGCAATAAGAACCAGCTCCTAGATCTAATCAAACCACCTCTAAAAATTGTAGCAAACTACAGATGAATACCACTCTTTGTTTTAAATGATTTTATATAAATTTTGTTTTGGAAATTTAATGGCTACAAGCCTTGAAATTTGTGGTTGATATAGGTTATAAAAGGAGGCACAGATGAATGAGGGTGAAAGGTTTAAATAGACATCTAGTTGGAGCAAAAAGTGGAGATCTAATCTCCTTTGTTTACTCAATCTTTTCTACCAATTCAAATCAATATTTGAACATATAAAATTCACCAACTTCTCTTATAACTGACCAATACATAAGGCTTTATGAGCCTTTAAAATTTCCAAACCCATTTTACAATTAATTCATTTAAATCAAATTTAAATATTTATCAATATCTTATATCGATACATACATATGTAACTTTTATATACACACCAAGTTAATTACTAATGGCACCCAAAATCAAATTTAGTAACTAATATTTCATATATATTAGTTAATTTAAAAATTTATAAATTAATTAAATCGCATGGTATTTCAGAATATTTAACGTTACGGTTGTGCGACTCAAAATTGTAAATTCAGTCAACAATTAATATCAAACAATTTGAATATTAACATTCACGCGTCATGTTAGCTAGGGATGTGACATTTTGGACGAATTTATTACTTACACATTTTTTGTAACGTTATTAATTTAAGTGGTACCAGGTAGCAATAATTATTTACACTAATTCACTTCGTCAAAATTATATCACTTTAGACTTAAGGAATTTGGTTTTGGTTAAAATTCCAATATTGTCCAGATTCAACTAGTTTAATCCAAACACAAAGTCCTTTGTTTAATAATAATAATTATTATTAACCGTACTACACTGGGCAGGGATTTTGACTTTGAGTTGACTATAGTTGAACGTCATACTAACCTCGTATAATTCAGGAGACGAATTCTCAATTGAATAATGTTTTACTTCTAATGCTTCAACTAAGATCGAACTATATTCATTCGATGGAAATCATGCTATGATTTAAATATAATCAAAGTGGAGTGTCCATATTGAAGCCTAGATGTATTCTCAAGTTGGGAACTGTGTGATATCGTCACTATGAGATTTTCCGTTTAACCTTTGTTATATTAACTAACATAAAACTCTCAAGTGAGTCATTTCATAGTTATCTAATAACTGTCGATACGTAACCCATAGGTGCCCCCCCCAGCGACCATGAGTAATACACTGCCGAACATTTGGAGAGCATTACGTACTTGATTCTCAACAGATGTATCGATATCCTATCTCAAAACATCTTGCCTAGGAATATTTAAAACAATATGTTATTTCTAATGTGATAAAATTTTCATGATTAAAATGCATTGTAATTACTATGACATAACATATCATTTAAGAATTTTCTATTTAATACACTCAATATAATTAATTAACATAATATTATATAACAAGTATATAATATAAAGAAAAAACCTTTTTATTTCGAACGAGATTTTATTATAGAGTTAATAATTTGCAATAAGTTACAGAATTTCCCCTACGGCATACCTCTAACCATATCGATCTCCCACTTGCACTTGAGGGCATTTAGGGAATCTCAATCCTATCCGCTCGATCGGTTTGCTGAGATCTGACCGAGCTAGTCCCTTCGTGAATGGATCTACTATATTGTCATTGGTATTTACTCTATCAGTCACTACATCTTTTTTAGCAGAATTCTTTAATAAAGTGGAACTTAAGAAGAATGTGCCATGATTTCTTGTGAGCTCTTGGTTCGTTTGTGATCTGCATTGCAACATTATTGTCATAAAATAACATTATTGGATTTTCAATGTTCGGTATCACTCCAAACTTAGCCATAAATTTACGCATCCAGACCACTTATTTAGCTGCTTTATCGAGGGTGAAGTATTCGGCCTCTATCGTTGATCAACTACTATTTCTGGTTTGGAACCTTTTCAAATAATAGCCACACCATTAGATGTTAAGGCATAATCTGATGTAGACTTACCGTCATCGATATCACTCTGAAAGTTGGAATCTTTATAACCCTTCAAAAGGAGGTCTTCCTTCCCATATATACGGTATAAGCCTTAGTATTTCTCAAATCTTAAGTATACATTTTACAGTAGTCCAATGCTTCTCACCAAGATTAGACTGGTATAGGCTTACGCATCGTAATGCATAAGCCATATATTGTCTGGTATATAGCATATATATCACACATTATGGAATCGGCTACAGATGCATATGGAATTCTCTTTATACGCACTTTCTCCTCATCGATGAGAGGAATATCCTTCTTTGACAGAATGATTCCAGATTGTGTTGGAACATTTCCTCGCTTGGAATTCTCTATACCAAACCTTTTTAATATGGTAGCTATGTATAGGGATTGGGACAATCCCAACAACCTTTTACATCTATCTCTATATATCTTAATACCATGTATATAGGTAGCTTCATCCAAATCCTTCATAGAGAAGTTCATAGATAACCATGCTTTCATCGATTGCAGCAACACAATATCGTTGCCCATCAGTAACAAATCATCAACATATAGGATTAAGAACACTATATTACATTCCTGTTCTTTTCGATGTACGCATTCTTCCTCTATGTTTTGTGAAAAACCAAATTATTTGATTACTTTATCAAAGCACTTATTCCAACTTAGTAAAGCTTGTTTAAGACAATAAATTGACCTTAACAATTTACAGCCTTTCCCTCACTCTCACAAACTTTGAGACCCTTAGGCCACGTCATGTAAATTATCCCTTCTAAATCACCATTAAGAAAAGTATTTTTCATGTCCATTTGCTATATCTTGTAGTCATAGAATGCTGAAATGGCTAGCATTATCTAAATGGACTTAAACATGGCTATGGGCGAAAACGTTTCGTTATAATCAACACCTTGAATTTGACAAAAACTTTTTGCAACTAGTCTTGCTTTATAGTCTCTACTTGTCCATCTGCATTTAGTTTTCTCTTAAAAATCCATTTGCATCTGATGGGTTTTATCCTTCGAGTATGTCATTCAAAGTCCATACGTTGTTGTCATACATAGAATCCATTTTGGATTTCATAGCTTCAAGCCAAAGTGCAAAGTTCTTACTTTATAGTGTTTGTTGGAATGAGAGAGGAGTATTGTCTTCTAGGACGCTGACCACTTTCTTGCCATCCATAAGAAAACTGTAGTATTTCTTTGGTGCGCGAGATTCCCTATTAGACCTTCTAATAGGTTGCATGTTTTCATATACTGGTGAATTTGACTGATTTACCGATTTGGCACCTGTGTTAATTTCTCAGATCTCATCTAAGTCAGCAATCTCACTGTTAATCTGTTTCATAAGAAATTGCCTTTACGAAAAGACAACATGCCAAGTAATAATAACCTTTTGTTCCTTGATATAATAGAAAATATATCCCATTGAATTCTTGGAATATTCTATAAATTTACACAATGTTGATCTTGCCTCAAGTTTATTGGGGCTAACGTCCTTAACGTAGGTTGGACAACCGTACGCCTTCAAATATTTTAGTTAAGGTTTCTTCCCAAATCATATCCCATATGGGGTCTTAGACATAGATTTAGTAGGCATCAAATTTAATATATGTGCTATGATTTCCAGTGCATATCCCAAATAGGAAAGAGGCAACTCTTGTCAATGATTCTGACAATGATGACATTCACCCTTGTCATTAGGAGCACTCTTCTTATTAATTCATTATCTCTTCTTCAAACCATTCGAAGACAATGTATTTCCCTTTATAGCGAGAACTGTGCCTTGATCTTTGGATGAAGACTTTACTGATCTCGACATTTGAGCAGCTCCATGAGGCTTACATTCATTTGGTTCATATTGTAATTTAGTATGAATGGCTTAGGCTATGGAGTAAGAGATCCCAGGATCACTATGGCTATGGATCGTTTGGATTGGCAGTTCAAATCAACGATAATCGCTCAATATCTCAACAAACACTCAAGGAACCACGCAAACAACTACAGAAACATGAAGAGGAAGCATAGGGGGGTCCCACCATAGGGATCGTTGACATCCTATCCATCACCTTAAGGGATCGGGGCCGATCCCTCTAAGAGGCCCAAATGGGCCTCACTTTTGGCATGCAGGTTCGTCTTGGCCTTGGTCTTCTGTACATGGATTTCAGTTGGATATTTCATTGTCTTCTCCTATAAATATCAGATCATTGGCTCAAGGAAGAGGAACTTCTTCTTTCGGGCTATCTTCTTCTCTCTAGGCTACACTTACCATTTTTGTTACTCGGATTCAACTCGTTGTAACTGTAATCAATAGTATAAATAAAAACTTTTGGAGTGGATGTAAGTCAGAGTATGCTGAACCACTATAAAATCTCGTGTTCATTTCATTTCCTACTGTTTTAATGTACTATTCTTCACATTTTATTCACTACATCACTATGTTTGGAGTTGGATATTGAATCTGCGGTGTTACATATTAGTTGAGTATTTGTGACCAATTTTGGCACAAACATTTTAGAATCAAAGCCAGGTTACTTCCACTCGTAGAGTTGGAAACGGTTTCGAACTTGGATTTGGATCAATGATCAGGCAATCTACAAGGAAAATACCTATGGATAGGGGTCACCATAGAGGGAGTCAGGAGGCATCCTTAGGAATTGGAGCTAATCAATCGTCTGTCTACATCACTAAGAACGAGATGGAGACTATGATGGAGGCTATGCGGGAGCAGATGATGAGGAGGTAAGAAGAGATGATGCAGAATTTCCTTAGGAAAATTGGATAGGTTGGAGAAGGAGCTAATGACAATCTAGATCAAGGAATTGGGGTAGTATGAGCAATAGAAAATCATTACCAGGAGCATGGAATCGAAGCCCACAGGCAGAAGAATGGAACGGAGCAGCCGAAGGCAATCTCCGGCCAACAAGGAGGGATCGACACCGATCTCCCTAGGCCTAGGGGCATGCCCTCGGGTTAGGCTAGTATGGGTGCTGGTGCGGATGTCGTTCGACCGGTGGTTGATATAGGACCCTCGGCTAGGGATTAGAACGTGGAAGAGTATATTCCTGAGTACCCTTGCGGAGTCAGGAGGTAGGATGGTGATATGGATTGGAGATCACCTATTGATGAGAATGAAAGGATGGTTGAGTTGATACGATGGATCATGAGAGGAGGATTGCCCAACAAGAATATGGAAGATGTCAATCAGAGTTCGTTCACTCTAAACATTAGGCAAGCTAGGAACCAACTGGAGTTTAAACTACCAATATTAGAGGTGTATGATGGGAAGTCAGATCCTACGGTACACTTTATGAGGTATATCCAACACATGTAAGTGTTGGGGGCATTAGAGGAGGTCATGGCAAGATGTTCTCCACTTTACTTAACAAAATTAGCCGCGCTCTAGTTTAGGCAGTTGGAGAATGGTTCTATTGGTACTTAGAGCGAGTTGGTAGATCGGTTCATGAGGCAGTTTAGGGTCCACATTTCGAGACCCAAGAACGTAATGACATTGGCAGCACTAAAGCAAAGGATCGGAGAGTCCTTGAGGAGTTTCTTAACATGGTTTAATGCGATGGTTGCTTCGGTGGATCAGTTGGATCCATCGATGGTTTTAATGGCGGTAGTATCTGGGATTGTTTACAATATGGATTTGAAGGTTGCATTGGAGTGGGATCCCCCAATGGATCTTAGGGAATTTTTCAATGAAGCAAAAAGGTTCTTCCGATAGGAGGACGCACAAGTCGACAAACAGGAAGTAAATGCTATGAGAGGTAAAGGACCGTCTGGAGAAGGGTCTTGACAGGATAATGGAAAATGGAAAATGGATGATGGATCAAAAAGTCAAAGGAAGGAAAGGGAGCCAGAATTCTCATCTTATTCGGATTTAACGGAAAGTTTGGAACGAATTTACCTGGACACAAGGGGGCAACTCCCCTATCGAAAACTGGCAATGAGGGATCCTATGGAGTGGGAATGAAGATCTGGAAAGTATTTCCTATTCCACAAACTGGAAGGACATACTATGGATGAATGCATGCACTTATGGGATATGGTTGAGGAACATGTCAGGGATGGTAGGCTATCGCATTATGTAAGGACTCGAGCTGCGGTGGTAGAATAGAAGCAGCCACCGTCCATGTCAAATGGAAATGGCCTTTGATCAAGGTCGTAGATCGTCACCTCTTGATCAGGATGTCTTGAACCTGATAATAATAAATTCCACAATAAAACGGCTAAGTCACTTACACATGTACGAGATCAAGGTTGGTCCCTAGGCATGCTCTGAGATGATGATGAACCGCCATGCCCGAAGAGGCAATATTTAGTTTTCCTAGTTTTTTTGGTTTGTTCTAGTTTTTTGGTTGTTTGAAACTCACTGATGAATGGATCTTAAAACACTTAAATCCACATTAATGCGATGAACGAAACAAGTCGTGGTTGTCTCGACCAGAGAGAAAGGATAATAACCACAAGGTGCGAGTCCCTTTGTCGGAGAGCGATAGGATGGACTCATACATCATGGATTAAGCCCTCGACCAGAATGTCGAGGTCGGAAAAAGAAAATAAGTACAGAAATGATCGCTTTATGTCCCTAACTGGAGAGTTAGGACCAGAGTGCAAGAAGTGAGTCACTTTACCGGAAAGCAACAGGATCGACTTACTTATTGTTGTTCCCTCATTTGTCGGAGAGCGATTAGATGGGGTCTAGCAAGGGTTCGAAGAGACCATAATCGGCCTAGGAAGGCTAGGACATTGCTTCATGTTTAGGGATAGTGAACCGGAGTGCAGGAAGCGATAGGATCAGCTTACTTGTCATTGTTCCCCCTTTACTGGAGAGTGATAGGATGGGGTCCAGCAAGAGCTCGGAGAGGCTATGGTCGGTCCAGGAGGATCAAGACATCACTATATCCTCCAAAAGAGCCAACGTGCAAGGGGAAGGTCGCTTTGCCAGAGAGCGACAGGATCGGCCTACTTGTCGTTAAGTTTGGATTGGACTTAGCAAGGGTTTGGAGAGACCATGAACTTGGATAACGATCTGAAGAGCTCGCGAATTGGCTTACTGACTTCCAAAATTTCAAATGGTTATAGATTTGGATGTCGACTCGGAACAGTCGCGGACTTAGATATTGACCCGAAGAGGTCATGAATTTGGATAATGATCCGGTGAGATCGAGCCTTTGGATTTGGAAAACAATCTGGTGAGATAGTGGATTTGGTTAGTGACCTTGGATGGATTCAGCTAAGGATTTGGAATAGTTTCAGAATTGGTATCGACTAGGAATAGTGGCGGAATACGGCAACTTGGTTTGGCAAAGGATTGGATTCTGGATTAGAAACTCGACTATCGATAGATTACGGATTACGAACTTCGGATTTATGGCAATCCAAAACACACCTTCCTATCATAAGGCATGTTTTGGAGGCAAATGTTATCCCGCCTTTTGTCAAGGCCGTGTTACCATAGAGTTGGCTAAATGGATTTGCGATCATCAAGGCAGAAAGCCCGGAGAAATGATTATCAGGTTCAAAGATCAGTTATAAGCAAGGTATAGATGATAGTCAAGCGAATTCAAGCAAGTAGCATCCAAGAAATGGCTAAGTATGGATTTGCACTTCCCCTAGGCAAAGGATCAAATCGTATCAATATGGTTAGGAATGGATTAGATCAGATCACTATGGCTATGGATCCTCGGATTGCTAGTTCAACTCAACGATGATCGCTCAGTATCTCAACAAACACTCAAGGAACTATGCAAACGATTATCGAAATATGAAGAGGAAGCATAGGGGGACCCACCATAGGGATCGCCAACCCCTATCCAACACCTTAAGGAATCAGGGCTAATCCCTCTAGAAGGCCCAGATGGGCCCCATTTTTGGCGAGCGGGTCCGTTTTGCCTTGGTCTTCTACATGCGGTTTTGTAGTTGGATATTTCTTCCCTATAAGTATCGGATCATTGGATCAAGGAAGGGGATTTTCTTCTTTCGGGCTCTCTTCATCTTCTCTTTTGGCTACACTCTACCATTTTTATTACTCGGATTTCAAATCATTGTAATTGTAAAAAGCAGTATAAATAAAAACTTTTGGAGTGGACGTAGGCCGGAGTATGCCGAACCACTATAAAATCTCATGTTCATTTCATTTCTTACTGTTTTAATTTACTGTTCTTCACATTTTATTTTTTACATCACTATGTTTGGATTTGGATATTGAATCTGCGGGGTTATCATATCAGTTGAGTGTTTATGACCAATTTTGGTGCAAACAGTTAATATAACTAAGGTCAAATAGAGAATCTCGAAGTGATGATGTTACAAAGTTACCTCGAATTAAGAGTACTATGGAACTTCAATATGAACACTCTACTTTATTTATAGTTAAATCATGGCATGGCATCCATTAAATGACTATATTTGGGTCCAAGTTAAAGTATTGGAAGTGAATACTGATCAATTGAGAATTTTTCTCCTTGGTTATATGGGATTAGCATCACCATCAACTGTAGTTAGACTTAGTCAAAATCACTGGCTAGAGTAGTATGGTTAATATCAAATATTATTACTAAACCAAGGATTTTATTTATAGACTAATCAAGTTGAATGTGGACAATATTAGAATTTTGAACAAAACCAAATTCCATAAGTCATAATATGGTATAGTATTGACAAAGAGAATTAGTGTAAATACTCGTTACTATCAGGTACCGCTTATAATAAATAAAATTGGATTTAAAATTGGATTTTACTAAAATTTGTGCAAGCGATAAATTCATCCAAAATGCCACACTACTAGCTAAGCTGACATGTGAATGTTAATATTCGAATTGTTGATATTAATCGCTGACTAAATTTACACCTTTAAGTCGCACAATTGAAAAGATGAATACTCGAATAATCACATGATTAGAATTAGCTTATATTCATTGTAAATTGATTAAATTAATTATATTATGAAATATTAATTATTAATTGGTTTTTTAAATATCGTTAGTATTTAATAAAGTGCGTGTGTAAAAGCTATAAACGTCATATCAATATACATGTTGGTAGAATATGTAAATTGGATGAAAATAGAATAAATCGTAAATGTGTTTTTAAATTAATTTATTAATTAATTTTATTAAATATTAATTATTAAAATTTTATTTGAATTGTTTGAATACCATTAGTATTTACTAAAGTGCATAAATTAAGTTATAAACGAGCATATTGATATACAATATTGGTAGAATATTTAAATTAGACTTAAATGGATTAAATACTTAACAAGTTTGGAAATAATTTTTAGGACCATTTCCCTCCTTGATATGGCTAGCCAAAATAGGAGAGAGGAGAGTTATTAATTTTTGAAATGAAGAGGCAGAGGGGAAATAAAATGATCCACTATCTTATATGATCTTTTATTGCTTTCTTTGTATCATTTATTCATTCAGCCTTTTTCTCCCCTTCTCCTACGATGTCATGGGAAAAAATTCATGGGGGAGGCAGGATAAAAAATCCAAATTAAATAACAAAAAGTGGTTCTTATCTCTTTGTCCATGCAAGATCTAGAGGTTGATTCAACGGAGTCCATGTGCTTTTGATTCTTCGTTTCAAGTGTGATTTATAGGCAACATCCAAGGTAATTCTCAAATTAATTTATTTATATGTTTTATCACTTATATGCTTGAATTTTGTAGAATACATCATGTGTTTAATTGACCATCTTGCATATGTAAATTAAAACCCTCTTTCATCTCAATTGAATATATTACTATTTTATTATTTTAATTCAGACTACATATGTCCTTTATCCCTTCGTAATATATGTTCATCTCAAATTAATATGTTTAGATTCTTTATCACCTTTCCTTATTTGTTATTCTACGTATTATTTAGATTTATTTGCTGACTTGTTCAATTACTTTTCTTTTGTTTTGATATTTTTTTTTTAAAAGAAGCAAATAAACTTGAAAGCTAATTTGATTTAGATCTATTTTATATTTCTATAAAATTTAATGTAAATGCATAGCATTTGTCAATTATTTACTGTTCCTTAAAAGTTGATTATCTAAAGTTATACGACTAAATTTTTGATACAAATATTTTGAATATTGTTCGTGTAAGAAGGAAAGTTTTTTTTTTGTCTAAACCTTATGAATGGACTTTTGTGCAAATTTTAAACATTTATCTCCTTTTCTAAATTTATTGTTTTATGAAATCTTAAACTCTGTTTTCATTTATAAACTAAAAGTTTAATCCAAATTGTTGATTTTAAATCCAATTTATATATATGTATGTATGTTTCATAATTATTATGTTCATAAATATACGTTGTTCCGAATCCAAAATGTTAAATGTGTAACTTTATATACATGGAAATTTACTTATTTTGCTTCGATTAATTTATAGAATAGATCATGTGTAATAATGTAACATTTAATTTCAAACTTTCTTTAATTGAATTAAATTCATTAATGTTAATTTAGAATTTAAATCGCATAAAATTATCTAATATGATTTTAATACATTTATATTTTTGTTATATATATATATATATATATATATATCTGTGTGCGTGTATGCGTGTATGTATGTTGTATATATTAATTAATATTATGGACAACAAAGGTATATGTAAATGGAAATGAGACCATTGCGGTATAAGTCCCAGCACCCACATATAGTCCTATTAACTAGTACACTTTTAACCTATATCACGTGCACTTCATGTAGGAACTGGGCCATTCAACAATAGAGTAATTGGTAAATTTAAAAAGAATTGCCTTTTGAATCTTTATTGGGCCTATGTAGCCTAAATCCATTTAGAACTTTTCTAAATTTTCTTTTAAATAAAATCAATATTTTATTAAATTTATAAATAAAGTTATGTTTTATATTTTACGTAATATATTTTATGTATTATATTTTATATCTGTGTATCATATACACATATTGTGTGTACGTGCACGTGGAGCAGGATAATGTGTGCATGGTTTGATATGCTTGTGTGTAGATGTTGGGACTTATATCGCAATGGACATGTTAGCCCCTCATGTATACATATAGATTGTCTAAGTGTGTGTGTTATGTATATCAAAATATTGTATAAAACAAATGTATATGTGTAAAATATAATCATATAATTATTATAAGACATTGATTATAAATTATTTACATAAAGCATTTATAAAACATACATATATGTATATATAATTAAATTATAAAATTATTTCAATTTTTTTAATATATGAAATCCAAACTGAAATTTATTTATTTATAATTTTTTTAAATGATTTACAAGCATTTTACATATAAACATATAACTAGTTATAAATATAAATATGTGTGTGTGTGTCTATGTATATAAATTAACATTTTTGTTGCTACTCTTAGCTAGAAAACATTTATTTTTATTAATTTTCTTTCAGTTTAATTAATTAATTAATTAATAAGCACATATATTTAATAAAATCCACATAAGAATTAATTAAATAAATTTAAAAATTTATCTTTGAAAAGATAATGTATATTTTATATTACATAATTTTTTTAGAGAATTTTACATTATATGTAAATGTGTATAAATTTAATTAATTTATTGAACTAATTTTTAATTAAGTAAATAATTAAACTATATATATATATACGAAAATAAATTTTTCATTGTTGAAAGCATTTCAGGTATGAAATTTTTTTTATAAAATTTTAAAATATATTTATTATATAATTTAATCTCTTTTGTGTTTAGATTTAATTCATAAAATTATTTAATAATAATTACTTTAGTACTTTTTTTGGTTGTGAGCATCATACAAGTATATAATTTTTTTTAAAACATATATATGCGCTTATATATACAACAATCAACATGTAACTATCCATTGATATACCGATTTGTGACATTTCTAACTAACAACATATGGAACAATGATTTATAAACATTATTATATTATAATAAAACAATAAAGTGCCCTTCACCAAAGTCCAAAGTTCGCATGTTGAAACTAAGAAATAGACTCCATGAATCCGATCTCAATCCCAAAGTTGCTAGATTTTGAATTGTCTTACCATCGACGATCGAATCGAAGTAATTTGATTTGATTTGCATTTATATTTATAGAGCTTGCAATGGTATAGCTGGCCTCAAACACAACAGCAAAAATCAAGTGGATTTTTTTCCAAGTGAGGGTTAAAGGGATCATATAAGAGAGAGAGACTAACGAGTGAAATGAGGATCAAGACTCTCTTTTTTCTCTTACCATTTCTTCTCTTTTCTAATTCTTTATCCCTCATACTTACCATCATATATCGACCCTCCCTTATGCACATACATAGTTGGTCATGCAAGCTTCTAATTGGGCATTAAAATGATTTCAAGCCCTGAACAATATTCGCCACATTTAAATCTAATTTAAACATGTATCCATATTGTATATCAATCAGTAATATATTTATAACTATTATAAACCACCATTTAATATTGTTCAGTGCATCAAATAAAATTATAATAATTAATATTTTATAAATATTAATTAATTTATAACAATTATGAATTAATTAAATTGGGTGGTAAAAAGATTATTCAACGTTTCGATTGTATGACTCTTAGGTGTAAATTTGGTCAACAATTAACATCGAACAATTCGAATATTAACATTCACACATCACTTAGTAGGTGGTAGGATATTATGGCCAATTTTATCTCTTACTTGGTTTGGTAAAATCCAATTTTACTTTATTAAGTGATACCCGATTGTGACAATTATTTATACCAATTCTCTTCATCAGAACTATATCACTTTGAACTAATGGAATTTTGTAATGGTCAAAATTTCAATATCATCCATATTCAATTATATAGTCCAAAAACAAAGTTCTTGGTTCAACAATAACAATTATTATTAACCGAACTGCTTTTGCCAGAGACTTCGGCTTTGAGCTGACTTCAATTGACCATGATACTAATCTCATATAACTGAGGAGACGGGTGCTCTCTTGAATAGTTTTCACTTCCAATGCTTCCACTTGACCTAACTATAGTCGTTTGATAGACGTCGTGCCATGATTTAACTATAATGAAAATAGAGTTTCTACATTGAAGATCAACGATATTCTCAAGTCAATAGAACAGTGCAATTTTGTCACATAAATAATTTTCGTTTGACCTTAATTATATTAACCAATAGAAAATTATCGAGTGAGTCATTCCATACTTGTCCAATGACTTTCGGTACATAACTCCTTGATGCCCCCAGCAGTCATGAGTAATACATTGCCCATCATTTAGAGAGCGTTACATACTCCAGTCTCAATAGATGAATCGATATCCAGTCTCGATACATCTTGACTACGAATATTAAAAACAATATGTTTAATTTCATTGTGATGAATTACTCATGGCTACAACACTTTGCAACTACTGTTATAAACATACCATTTATGGATTTTCTATTAAATATACTTCTAATTAAATTAATTAATATAACACATTATATCAGTATATAATAGAAAGAAAACACCTTTTATTTCGAACAAGATCAGTTATCGAGTTAGATATATGTAACAATTACATGACTACACTAGGGTATCCCCCAAACTTTATCAATCTCTCACTTGCACTTGAGGCCAATTATAGAATCTCCGTCCCATCCCTTTAACCAGTTATATGAGAATTGATCAAGCTATACCCTTTATGAATGGATTTGCTATGTTATTTAAACTATCCACCCTATCAATCAACTCTCTCCGATGCTGATAAACTACATTTATCATGCAGAACTAATCGAAGTATGTTTCTCGACCTTTAGTGAGCTCTTATCATTTCATTGTTATAATATAACAATAATGTGCTATTCTTATAGTACTTGGTATCAACCTAGCTCAGTTATAAATTTGTGCATTTATATTTATACATTGCTTTCATCGTGGCGATATTCAACGCGATTTACGTAGCCTTTTCATTGAATTAGCCACAATGCTCCATTTGGAACATTTCCAAATTCAAGATTCATAATTTAGGTTTGAACATGGATTCGATATTGACATATTATATTCAATATCACCTATGAAGTGTGAGTCCAAATACCCCTTCATAAGGAGTTCATTATTTCTGCAAACAATTCTTTAGTATTCCATAAATACTTTAGAAACTCTAAACTACCATTTAGTGATCCTGATTTGGATCTGATATTTTCTTTATGCATTAAATGCATAAGAAAATTAGTATATTGTAGACAATACAACATGTATGATAATTCTTATTGCTAAAGCATAAGAAACCTATCTTACATGTTCCTTATTAAACATTTAATAAAGTACCTTTACATATCATTTTAGGACATTCTTAACATCTTTTATACTTAATATAAAAGATATAATTTATAAATCCAATATCGAGTATTAAATAATCAAACTATTACTGATTTTAAGATAAGTACATTATTAACAATCAGTAGTATGTTGTTTACTTTTAGTTCAGAATTATCAATGTACTTTCAATACACTTTCTTATGGACACATGCTTCCTCTGCATTTTGATTAAAAAATCAAACTATTTGATATTTCAATCAAAATACTTGTTCAACTTTGATGCTCGTCGAATGATAACTTTATATCTATTCTTGGATCATATCCAAAAACCTACAAACTCATTATCGCATTCACTGACTTCGGGACACTTTGGTTGTCATGTGCAAATAGTCTATTCTAAATCATTATTTAGAATTTTCCATTTCTACACATATATACCAAAATACTAAGCATTACCGAGCGATAATTTTGTGAGTAAATCCGAATTAACTTGAGCACGTCGAATAATGAATCTATTATGCTAATTTCAATAATTGAAATTTACAATGTAATTCCTATCAACGTTGTTCATTGTATTCCAACTGCAATAGTTTTGCTCTTGCAGACCCACTTACGGCCGACGGATCATATCCCTCCGGGTATAACTTTCAAAATCATATTTTGATACTGTACTTGAAATCTTTCTCGAATATGCTCATCATACCACACCGTAGAGTTAATACTCTTAATGATTTAATTGACTATTGAGGATTATCCATTCTCGACATTGATAAGAAATTCATAGTCCCTCTTCAATGTGCATGAATATTTATTAGACATTCTAATGCATTGTGTTCATTTAGGTTTGGTCAATTTCATTTCATCCCAAGTAACCAGTTTCATCTTTGGATCTTATCCAAATCCACTTTATTATCAATAATTTGTAAAAGAAATTCATTTGTACGAAGGTAGTATTTCTTGAAACAGTAGTTGTTTCTCAATGCAAAGGAATAGGTATTCCTAAACACTTTATGAATTTCCTTATATATAAACCGATTTGTTTTAGTTTACAATACTTATGTTCAAAACATAAATTGGTCATCCTTTGATAGTCATTCCAAAACTCCTTATGGGGAGATTCATACAAGATCCCTCACGAACAATTATCACATGTAGTTTTTCGACCCGCACGACCTGCCAACTCCTTGGTCTAGGATATATTGAGGCTTCTTATAAACCCTTATCTAGTATTATTTTATAAACTATTATTTGGATAAAATTATTTTAACCTTGTGTATTATTTTTAAGTACACGAAATTGTAGGAACAAGTTAACTAAACTTCACTCACAATCAATCGTATTTTGTCCAACAAAGTTTGATTAATTCTTATTGATACATCATTATGTATCATAAGGAGGAAAGACTTTTGACATTGAATCACTATTCATTTTAGGTACGTTGGGAATTATTTTCAATATACTTACCTAACTGTTTCATAAGGGAGGGATTTGGAAGATATGACTTCTTATGAAAACAAGCGAGGCAACCGGGGGTTTGCCCAACTCATGGCTAGCTTAGAAGCAAGATCTAGTTTAATCGAGAGGACCAAAGCAATACAAGAAAAATGGTACTTCAATAAACTGGATAAATCGCTTAGAAGCACAGATTGCAAAAGAATGGCATATTACCATGAACCAACAATTTCAAATTAGTGTATTTGGTTCCAGCAAATAACATAATATTACAATAATATCTGTGTTGCATTTCAGTTAGGCATCGATGTATATATAGTGTTATATTATGTTGTATGGCTGTATTTTAATTAATGAACGAAGTTATTCGTTATTATTATTTTTTTTTGAGAGGAGCGGGTGTGTAGCGCATTGCTACACAGTCGAGTAGAAAATATATATTATAAGTAGTAGAAGTCTGGTTCGACCAATAAGCCTGGTCAGTAGCCAAAATGATAATTCGCAGGTAAAGTACAAACCCAAAAGAACAAACGTAGTCAGGCTTATATATAGAGTTATAATGTATTCAGACAAACTGAGGGTAGCTGATGGACGTATAGCCCAGTCCGCTTGTCAGACTCGATTGTGAGCTAATCATCTGAAGATTCATTGCTACTGGAAGGAAGGCGCCAGGTGAAGGGGCGCATATGCACTGAGCCTGTCCATAGAGAAAACAAGTAGGAGATTTTGTTACAAATTTTAGCATTACCCAAAGTGTTTGTACCAAAATTGGGCACAACACTCTTCGGATGTGTTTGAAGAGATAAAATGAAGAAAACATATGTAAAATGAAGCAGATCTAACAAACACACCAATAAACAGATAAGAAAATGCATAGAAACACACAAATTTAGAGTGGTTCGGCGAATTGCCTGCGTCCACTATGAAATGATTGATGTTTATTGAATTTCACTCCCTGTTTACAAAAGATTACAATAGTACAACTGAAGTTTGATAATCATTTCGGCAGAATATCGGCGTAGAGAAGCCAAAAGTCCTTCTTCTGTAGGCTCTGGAGGTCTATTTATAGGTGTAGGAGGCTGATATTTCCCTCAGATCTTGGGAGACTTCTTCTGGCACGTGAGCGGGCCCACGCGACCAAGCCCGTGAAGTTTCGGCCCGATCCGCGATCGATACGAACGAATTTTGTATCGATCAAGATTGCGTCCGATGGAGTCAAAATTTGGTGTGGACATTCTTCAGCATGCACGTAAGCTCCTGTGAAAATTTCATAGCATTTGGCCTTGTAGATCATGAGATATGATCGATGCAAGTTGGAGTTTTTCCATCTGCGATCGATACGAACGAATTTCGTATCGATCAAGATTGCGTCCGATCGAGTCGAAATTTGGCAGGAACATTCTTTATGTCATATGTAAGCTGTTGTAAAAATTTCATAGCATTTGGACTTGTCGATCAAGAGATATGATCGATGCAAGTTGGAGTTTTTCCATCCGCGATCGATACGAACGAATTTCGTATCGATCAAGATTGCGTCCGATGGAGTCGAAATTTGGCAGGAACATTCTTTATGTCATACGTAAGCTGCTGTGAAAATTTCATAGCATTTGGACTTGTAGATCAAGAGATATGATTGATGCAAGTTAGAGTTTTTCCATCCGCGATCGATACGAACGAATTTCGTATCGATCAAGACTTGCTCCAATCGAGTTGAAATTTGGCATGAACATTCCTTAGGTCATACGTAAGCTCCTGTGAAAATTTGGTGGCATTTGGACTTGTAGATCTCGAGTTATGATCGATGCAAGTTTGGATTTCTCAACCGTGATCGATCAATGTCTTGAGCATACGAACTTCGATTGACTTGAAATTCGGAACGTTGGCTCTCATAGCTTTTCTTGTCGTGTCATATCAATTTTACCTCGATCCGGACTCGGAAATAATTCTTCGATATCCATAGTGAGACTGTGTAACAACCCTGTATTTTACAATTATTTTTAAATTGATTTCCAGATTTAAAAGCTTTATTTATGAAAAAGAATAAATTTTGTTATTTTAAGTATAAACTTTTATTTTGATGTGGATTAGAATTCCAAATATGACTAAATTAAATATTTCCAGAAAATGTGAATTTTGGTCAATAGTCAAACTTTGACTTTTAAATTTAAATTTTAAATATTTGAAATTTGAAATTTTATCTTTTATTATGAAAATAGATTTAATAACATGAATACTGCTTTTCGATTCGTTGAAAACGGAGTTAAAATGTAAAAGTTATGTACATTTCGATTTTTAGTATAATTTGTTTTATTGTGCAATTTTGCCTATTTTAAATTTTATAAATCATATTTTCTTTCTTATTATTTATTTTAATATGTGTCAATATGTTTATTTATGTATATTTTCATCTCTAAATATTTTTAAAAATAATAATAGAATTTTCCAAAATTTACTATGATGATTTCCTATTTTTAAAGGTTGTTTTCCTATTTTCTGCTATTTTCTCCATTTCAAATTATATGTAAATTAAATTTTTAATATTTATTTTGTGAATATATTTTTATTTTATGTTATTATTTATGTTTAAAAATATATTACAAGCTCATATGAATTTTCTAAAATTTATTCTATTCAATTTCAAATTTTCTAGACTAGTTTACTATTTTTAAGCAATTTCCTTAATTCTTTTTATATTTTCTTTAAATTTAATTATATATTTTTATTTTATTTCACTTTGTTTCGGTTTTTAGATGTACTTGCTGAATTTTATTTCATTTTATTTGATTTAAAAGAAAAGGAAGTATGGAAGGTTTTAAAAGCTAAGAAACGTAAAGTCATTTCACCGTTTCCTTTACCGTTTCTTTTTCAATCAATACATCAGTTATTTTGGCCGTTCCTTATACTTTCTTCAGCTGTACCTCTCTCTTATTCACGTGAAAAACTTCTCAAAATTTCAGTTCTCATCTCCTAAAACTCACGGCTAAGAAAAATTTGCCAATGGCTTCCATTCTCTACTTCTTCTCTTCACTTTTCCTCTTTTCTTTCAATGATTTTGCTTGATCTCTTCACATGTTTGCTTGGCCTAGCCTCTACCACCTTCATCCCCATCATCACCTCCTCCATCTACTACAGCAAACACTCCCTTCCCTCTGACCAAGACAGGCCATGACCTTCCACTTGAAGCCATCACCACAAAACTCCACAAAACATTGCCTAGACCACACATATCATCACCTACCCTCCATATCTTGCTTTGGCCACCCCCTTAGCCACCACCACCACTTGCTACATGACCTTTGGCTGCTGCTGCACCATCACCCTCCACTGTCCATACCTGTACCATGCAAGGGCCGAGCCCCACTTGCCTTTGGATGAGCCAAAAATGCACCAAAACTCCACTTATTTTGCCTTGACCCTTTGTCTTATTCATATGTAACTCCTACCATCATCATCTCCTTGTTGCCATGCTATTTTCATGCCATAAACTGAGATTGTGTCCAGCTATGGCTGAGCAAAAGATCCCCTTGGTCAAGCTCTTGAATGGTTAAAGAAAGGTCGAATCACTTTGCCCTTTGTTGCTTTTTATTTCAAGTCATTTCGATATTGTTTTGTGTTACATATTTATGTATACATTGTCTTGTTTTGTTTATATGTATACAAGGCAATTATATTTGGCTCTCCACTCTCAAATCATATTCATGTTGTCGTGCCTTCAAAGATTCTATGTTGTGTGTTTGGTCGTCATCTCCAGCTTAAACAAGTGAGTTATTCTCACCAGACAATATGTACCTATATAACTGATAAACCGACACCATTTGAATCTGTATTGTATATTATCATGTTATATATGCTTATATTATTATCATATGATGTTCACACCTGTTATTACACCTGTTATATCATATGTTGCTGTTGTTTTATGTTATTCTGTTTATTTATATCAGTTTATCACACTGCAAGTTCCCTGTAGACTAGAATCACTATGGGTTGAAATGATACATACCCGAACGGACTTTAGAATAGGGAAAAATCGTTATGGGCTGAAATGATAGGCCTGAACGATTTTTATTTAATTTATTTTAACTTGGGATTGCGGGTTTGAAATGATAGAACCCGGATTTTTCTTTTTAAACTACGGATTGAAATGATACATATCTGTATCACTTGACCTAGGCTAGAAAACTATATACAGGCCCGTGGTTATTTTATAAGGTGTTTTGGATATTTTTAAGTATTTTAAAAATATAAATTTATGAAATTTGATTTAACCATATTTTGAATTAAAGAAATTATGATTTTTCTATGTGTTAAAAATGTAATAAATGAATGGTTTAACTGGATTTTTTGAAATATAACTCAAGTTTTGGAAATTTGGAATTTTGGTTAAAAATGATATTTAAGTTATATAAATAAAATGGAAATTTAATTATATTTGGAAAATGGTAATTATGATAATTTGATTTAATTTTAATTTAAATGATTTATTAAAGTATTATTGATTTTTCTATGAATTTAAGTGGTTAAATAAATGAATGTTTAAAAGTGATCTTTTAAAATATAACTTGACTTGGAAATGTGAAATTTAGTTTAAATTAAAGGTTTAAGTTAATTAAATAAAATTTGAAATTTAGTTAAATTTGTGAAAAGGTAATTAAACTCTGAATTTGATTTGACAGCATTTTGAAATGTATGTAAAAGATATTACAGCATTTTGCAAATGTTGTAGTTGTTTAAATGAACTAAAAAAGTTAATTTGAAATAAAGGCTATTATAGCACTTTGTAAGTGCTGTAGTGGTTAAACTTAACATTTAAATTTATTTTAAATTTAATGGAAATATATTACAGCATTTAAGTGCTGTCGTTTTGTTAAATGAACTATTTTAAACTATAAATTTACGTAGCATTTTGTAAGTGCTACGGAAACTGTATTTTTGTTGTTTTAATAAATTTTAATGAAAAATAATCTTTGGAAAATGATATAATTTTGGAAATTAAATGTTAAATTTCTAAAGATAATGAAGAGATGTTTAAATGGTTTTAAATGGAAGAATTTGATTTTAATGTGAGTTTAAAATGGTATTTAAATTTAATAAAATGAATGGATTCAAATGGTATTTAAATGAAATATAAATGAATGATGCTTTGAATAATATTTTGATATTTTGAAATGTATATAAATGATTTTGAATTTATGAAATGTGGGATATTTAAGCTTTGAAATATACTAAAGATTGAATATTGTATTTTGTGAATTAAACCTATATTTGAAATTATAAGATTTGAAATGGTTTGTTAGTAAACTGAATTTGAGTTGAAAATGATGGTTTGAATTAAATTTAAATTAAAATTTGGAATTTGGGTTTAATATAATAAATTTGTAAATATGTAGAATTAAAAGATGATTTCAAATATATGTTTTCGAAATGTTGTGATTTTCAACGTATAATGATTTCAAATGTTTTAGTTTCAAAAGAATTTTAACTTTGAAAGTATAGACTATTTGAAAGGTGAATATATGTTTGAAATGGAAATGATGTTGTTTTGAAATGAACATAGTTTTGAAATAAAAATGATTTTGATTTCAAAGTATAACTATCAAAGATATGATATTTTGATATATATTAAAATGATTTGAAATGAAGTTGAAAAGATACGGTATTTTGGAATATTGAAATGATTTGGAAATGATAAATCTTTATTTTGATAAAGACATGATTTTGAAATGATATCTTATTTTGAAGTAAGTATTGTTTTTAAAAGTTATAACCACGGGTTATAATAACGATTGGTTGGCAAAGAGACCGGGATCGGATATGGACATACTCTCTGTCGATACCGAAAACCACTTTGACAACCGTGTACGCGGTGGAGATTCCAGAATGAAGTAGGATGGTGGCGACGTTCTTAAGGTATGTTACGTGGACCCAACTCCCGTGAGTTAGCATAAGGTGGCTAAAACAGGAGCGATCTCGGACCAGTGAGGTAGCACCTCTTCTCGGACACATTTCTTCGATATTATACTCTTACTTATGATTGATTAGATGGCCATCCTCTGATTTGGGAGTGTTGTTCGAGGTGGAACGGTAGTGGCTGCTATGCGTATCCATCAGTCCATGTGCGTAATTGGTATATCTACCCTGGCATTGCCTAGTTGTGCCGTGTCACCTACCATATCGAGCTTTACTACGATTATGATTTTAAGATCCGACCGCGTTAAGGTTCTCCATCCCCTTAACGCTATTTTCTATATGATTATACTTTATTTATTTAGACACTATTATAATATCGAATATTACTGCATAGTAGATAGTTTAACGGATCCTTATAGGATGGGCGGTCCCAAGCATCTTCTAAGTTACTTGTACCTTCATTACAGTTCACTTGAGTTGGTTTACATTACATAAGTATATATTGTCATGACTCGAATGTTTTGTGTTTTGCTTTACGCTCGGGTCAGCCTGAGTTATTCACAGATTTGGATTTCCACTCTCTTGGATATTTGAATCGCTGGAGATTATCTGCTTGTCATGTCCTATCTATTTAAATTCCGTTGTTCTACTAAGCTTGTACTTGGTTATTTTATTGAGACTTTTGTTGTACTCTATTTCTTCTGTTGTATCTTATGTAACTCTGACATATTTAGATAGTAGCTTCATGAACTACTATTTCTTTTACTTCCGCTGCATTATTTTACTCTGTGTCTGTGATCTGTGATTATATTTATTTACTGTATATTCTGAGATTTGCCAAATTTTAATTACAACGCGGTATTTTGAGCAATTCAACTCCGGCATGAGTGTCTACCTATACACTTATAATGGATGCGAATGGTTGAAAATATCGGGTCGTTACAGAGTGCGTATAACCGATCTCCAAGACGAACTGTCATTGGTTTCTAGTCAAGTTCTTGGTGTCACGACCTTGCCCAAAGGCGGGATAACACTATTTGTGGGTTTATTGAAAACATTAGCATTGCTTTCTATTCAGATGCACCAACTATATATAGCGATGAAGGAATCAAGGATTTTATCTGGTTTGCCATATTGCTAGTAGTCGAAGAATGAGTGTATGGTTGGGATGTAGCCAATAAGGTTGGCGCTGGCCGAGGCTAAAATATAGTAGGAGAAGTCACATTCGAAAAAAAGATGAACAATAGATTCTTCCTGCGAAGAACAGAAGACACAACGAGGGTCAAGCTGAGTGTTCCAGCGTCTGAGTCTGTCTTTAGTGTTAATGCGAGTGTGAATGAGGCACCATTGGAAAAAAAGGATGCGAGGAGGGAGTCTGCAATTCCAAAGTCTTGCAAAAGAGAAGGACCTACCTGGATGGTTGAGGAATGCATAGCAAGAGGCAACCGAAAAGCCTTTCTCTGGGGAACGTACCCAGATATAGCAGTCTGGTGTGTCAGTGGGTTGGATGGAAAGGAGTAAGTTTTTCCGTGCACCGTAGTAATAATATCTTTGGGCATCTAGAAAGATGATAAACATACCCTAATTGGGTGCGACCCACTTAGCCTTGCTGCATCTCCCCTCACTCATTCCCGGTTGATGGGGCTTGAGGCTACGATTACCTTTTAAAGGAATATTCACATAAAATGCTCTTTGTCCTCCAATGACAGTGTACTGATAGCATTCATCCATACAAGTCCATTTTGGGTCCGAACGGAACCAAAGGCACTATTCCTACCACATCCATTTTGGAATCAATCCTCGGGATTAGTAGCGATTAGCCCTTGCACTTCACTGCTCCATCTTCGGCTCCATGCTCTTGTTTTCACTTCGAAAACGTACTCGTTGGATCGAAGTGGTTTTCGGATAACTTATCCGATCCCGGTCTCTTCGAAACAACGTTCAATGTTTCCGGTAAACTCAACCCCGGTTCTTTAGGAAATAAACAGACGAAAATAAGATCGGAGATCACCTCCTAACCGTTAGTGGATGGATTTCCTTATCATCATCCTAGAAGAATGAAACGTGTTTATACGTACAGTATAGCACCTCAAACGGTAATTGTACTACGTAATTCCCATGTTTCTTCCAAATATTCCCAAAGTTATGTTTTTAGGTCCAGATTTGATAGTCGATTATTTAACTATCAAATAAACAATCATTCAACCAAATATCTCATTTTCCACTGAAAAACACTAAGTCTCATTTAATTTAATTTTAACAAATTAAATCTCTTTATAAAAAGGTATGTACTTATTCCATCGGAGTACGTACGTTCTCTAATCATTCTTTCAAAAATATTTGAAAACCTTTTAAAATAAATATGGAAAGCACCACTGCGGTATCAACCATGGATTCACAGCTCAATGGTTACGTCTCTATCCCAGAGAAATCCAAAACTTAACTACAGGCACTCTCTGCCTCCGATTTCGCCATAAAAGTATACCATTACTTTCCGAAAACTTTATTTAATAAAATTTTCAAAATAATACATAAAAAATTCCTATAATAATTTTCCAAGTTAAATTTTAGGCAAATACTCTTTATTAAAGTTATTATATTAAATATTAATATTGAATAATTTATCCTTTTAAAATAATAATACCGATAAATTCTTAAATAATAATTGACTTAATATAAACTAACTTAATTAATAATTAAATATACTTTAAACAATTTAAAATAATTACATGACTTTGAAACAATAATTAATTTTGATTTATTAATAAAATTCAAATCGATTCACAAGACTTATTTATAAACTTATAATCCATTTTGACAATTTTAAAATATTTAAATAACTAATTTTCTGGAATATTTTTATGCTAAAAACATTTTTTTAAATTACCTAGTTTAATAATTAAAAATCCTCCTTTTTAAAACAAACTCAATTTCTCGATAAAATATATTTTTCTTTCGATTCCAATATAACCAAATCTAATACTTATAAATCTCTCTCGATTTATCACCAATTTGATTTACATCCCAATTCCGTAAATCCCCTTTTTAACTTTTCTAGGAGTAAATCTATTATTTATTTTTTGAAACCGATTTACCCATTTCATTATAAATCCTCACCGTGAATTTATAATTTCAATTTATCCACTGATAATCACTTCACTTTATTTATAAACCTTGTTTATAAATCCCATAGTCTCATTTCCCGTTTATAATGGTTTCACAATACTTAATCGATTATAAATCGATTTCTAAATCGAATTCCAATTTTAAATCAATATCTTAAAAAACCAAACTATATTCCGAACCCCACCAAATTCTGATTCCACTTCCATTTCATAATTTAAATTCTTATTTAATATCTAGTATAACAATTTTATATTTTACTTTCAAATTTCCTTTTTATTTTCCCAACTATTTAAAATCTCGATTTTTAAAATAAATCCTTTTACACTTAACAAATATCGTTTAAGCTTTATTATTTAAAATCCTTTTATTTACATTATTCCAAAATCTCTATTTTCCATATTCCGAAATTATTAAGTACAAATTTAAAATCAAACTATTTATTTTACCCAAATTCATTTCTTTTAATTAATCCAAATTTCACTATAAATATTTTTACTTCCAATTTCCCTTTTTATTTTCTTTCCAAATTTCAAGCATTTGTTATTGGTATTTAAAAATACTAAATTCTAGGCCAAAACTTCCCTAGCATCCAATAAATTCAAATAGCATTATAATCTACCACCGATTATTCAAACAGACCATATATCAATATGTATGAAATTTAATTCAATATTTTTGAAGAATTCAGTTGGATCCCTCTAACCTGTTTCCCTGCATCCACAGATCTTAATACAACATAAAAATACCAATCCCACTTCGAGGGGGATATCTCGGTATATAGGGTCGTCTGCTATTATGCGGGAATAATCACTCCAATTACTAATATATATACTACTATATATATAATAATATCCAAACTGATAATAATTATAAAATTCAACCAATCAACGAATAATTAATTTTAACTATTTAAAATTAACTAGTAATCCAAAATTGAGTGAGATTAACTCACATTGATTTTGTTTTCGCTTTCGCGTTCTGGTTCCGATTAAATTCAAACACGTTCGAATTTAACTCAAAATTCCGCAAGCGCTAATCGACTCTAAACAAATCCCTGTGCGTAGCATTTGTAGATATGAACGCAATGCAACTTGTCTCGCCAAAATCTGATTCTGTATGAAAAAGATATCGTATTTATAAGTTTTACAAATTTTAAATATATAATTATCTTGATTTAATTAAAATTTTAAAAACTCACCTACCCATTACAAACATAACCCGGCCCAAAAAAGAACAGCCAACCTATTCCTATTTCTCCCACAAACAATCATCGCCTCCACATGAACAGATGCACGGCCGTGCACCCTATCTCCCTCCACCATTGACGAAAACTCGAATCGACAACTCCGAGCAACTTCCCTCCACTATCCCATCTCGACACACCCATTTCATTCCACTCGGCCTATCCTCCCTCATCGTGAGAAAACCCATCTCGGCCTGCTGCAAAAGGAAAATCGCACCCTCCAATCTTTGATCGAAAACCACTAGAGTCGACCCCACTGCCTGAGCATCGAGCACAAACCAATCGCGACCCACCCAGCTCCTCCTGGAAGAAGTTCGACACCCCCAAAATGTCGCTGTGAGTTCGTCGATGTTAGCCCCAATGCCGCTCGACTTCAGCCATTCCCTCAGGCGACTCGCCAATTTCGAATCGCGATTCATCGCGCCTATTGCCTTTTTTGTGAGTTCGGCCATTTTTCTTTCATTGGTTCGGCTGTGAGTTTAAACGAGGGAGGGGACGTGATTTTTTTTAAACGGAGGTAGCATGTTTTTGAACAGTTGCGTGTTGCTTGCTAGCTACAGTGACCTGAAGGGAAGGAAACAAAATGATGGGAGGGGTTTGACTAGTCAATATATATTATTTAAATTTCAAAACATCTCGTTTTACGCAACTCAAAATTTCGAACCCCTATCGAGGCGTGCCGCTAGGCGTTCATAATGTTATACCCCTATTTCGAACGTAATAGAAAAGGTTTCGAGTCCTAATTCGATCGTATAGAGAAGATAGCTTTTTGGACCCAATTATTATATTGAATTTTCGATATAAATTCCAGCGCGTTTCTATTCCGTACGACCAAACGGTAACTTCAAACGCTACGAAATTTGAAATCCGATAATAATACACTATTATGGATCCAATGGAACTAGTTTCGTCGAATTCCGAGACTGTGCCCCAGAAGGCTATTTTTAAATGTTAATTCAAATGATATATTTTTAAAACTGAACATATCACTTTTAAATTCAATTTAAAAGCTTTATTATCTTCATTATTATTAATATAAATTTTATGAGCCTTTAAATTATTTTTATCGAGCTTAAAACTCAAGATTCAATATTTTAATCAATTTTCAATTATAAAATTCAATAATTAAATTATCCAATAAATCGTTATATTTGAAATTCAAGTTAAAATTAACTTTTAAATATTTAAAATCAATTAAATATTCCAATTTCAAATAACAAAAATTCTAGGTCTTTACACTTTCGAAAGAGATGCCGCTTACTTTACTTTTAAAAGATGCTTTCTAAAGGGGTTGAAGTACTTTTATATAGCTTTAGAAGGGGTTGTCGCCTTTTGTTTTAAAAGGTAGCTTTCGATTGAGTTGTCGCATATTATGTTTTTTTTTAAAGGAGCTTTCAAAAGGGTAGTTTTGAACCAAGTCGAAACCTTGCTGCCGTCTTCATACCTTTCGAATTGATTGAAGATCGCTTTTCTTTATAGCCTTGTATCAATGAGTTTTAAAGGTAAGCTTTTGTTTTGTAAATATAAAAGTCGCTTCCCAATGCTTTCGAAAGGGCTCCTGTAGCCACTTATGTTAAGGGTTTCGAAGGCAATGGTTTCGAAAGGTCATTTCAAAGCTATCCTTCAATTGTTTTACATAAAGACTAATGCTTTTGAAAGGATGGTTCCGAAGCCATCTGTTTTCCCCAAATTCTTTTATTTGAAGATTAATGGTTTCGAAAGGATTACTTTCATTTATGTTCACTTTGACCCAAAAGTCATATTTAAGGTAAAACCCAAAGACTTTGAAAGGGGTACTTTCAAATTGTTTCGAAGCTGTGCTTCTATAAATTGGAAAGATATGCCTTAATGTTTTCGAAAGGAAGATTTTGATGCTTTCGAAAGAGAATGAGTGTTTCGAAAGGCAAATATTTAAGTGTTTTGAAAAGAAGGTTTGAACACTTTCGAATGATATATTTTAATGGTATCGAAAGTAAAGGTCTAAGGTTTCGAAAGCCTTAGTTTTCAAAACAAAGAACCCAATCTAATTTTTAAAGGAAAAACCCATAGCAATATAAAAGAGCTTTAAAGTGGCATTTAATTCTGGAGTTTTTGAAGAAGCTTTCCTTGATAAAAATAATGGGTTAAATGTATTAACCATGTTTCATGTGGAAATTATTTCAAGGATATTAAACCATAAATATTGATATTATTATGTTATGATCGGTTATTATGTGTGCTTCTTCTATAAATATATATTCACTTTATAATTAACCCATAACTGTATTTAGGTAGAAAGGGTAGAATAACTAGCTAGGTTGACCTAGTAGTGAATATGAATTGAGTTAACTCCTGTATGAGTAGAGTTGCACCTAGGAGGTCAGGTAGACCAGAACATAAGATGCCCAAAGACTGATCAAAGAAGTTGTTAATTTAGACAGGTTTATAGTAAACCCATGAAAACTATGTTTGAAAAGAGTTATTGGCAGGGGCCAATAGGGCCATAGTGATCCCATGAATACTATATCCGGATAAAGTTATTGACAGAGATCAATATGTTCATAGTCAACCTATGAAAACTATGACATGGGAAAAGTTATTAGAGATACCAATAGGTTCAGGGAGAACCCATGAAAACTATAATTGGATGAAGTTATTGGCAGGGGCCAATAAATTCTTAGTGATCCCGCGAAAACTATGAAACTGGACAAATAGTCTGTAAGAGTTTAGGCAGGTTATTAGTCAGCCCATGAAAACTAGTTGGTTAATAGTGACCCTAGAAACTATAACTGAGATAGATAGTCAAATGAATGGGGATGGGAAATCCAGAATATATTGCAAGTTTGCATATCATCACTATATATTTTAAATTGCTACGTTTTAATCATTGTGGATGCAAGTGCACAGTATATGGTTATTATAAATTTTGGTTAAGATGCTAGTGAGGAGAAAACCCATTCCGTTAAGCGGCGTGGTCTAACTAGATATCTATATGGTTCGAGATGGTAGGTCATTGTTCATACCAGGCTTTATGTCTGACTCGAAGTTTATGTTTTCCTTTTAAACTCTCGGGTGCTCAATTAATTTTGAGTAGTTTGAGAGTTAAGGTTTTCAGGTTCTCCTTTAGATGAATAAGCTTCCGGAGACGTGTAGGAGGCAAGCTAGCTAATAGGAGTTCTATTTTGCTTCATTCTGCTGTGTTGTGGTTGCAATGGCAAAGTTGTTTAATTGCTTATGTTTAGACTCTGATCATCCAAGAGGGCATCCTCATATGTCGCTCTTGGCGTATTTTGTAATAATGATATTTTCTCTGAACGTGGTTCTCGAAATTGGGATTATGTAATGAATTTGAAGTGGAATGAGAAATTTACTTTAAGCTGAGTTTAAATTTTTCCATATCCATGTGTTTCTGTTATATCAATGTATCTAACATTACCGCATTTGGTCACCGAGAATTAATAACTATGGACGACTGCAGCATCTGTAGTCGTTAGTTTTGGGCCTCCAAATGAGGGATGTTACAAGTAGCCTCTCGGATCATGTTCGGTCTAAGAACTAGTCTATCTCCCGTCTCAACCCAACATACCAGTGACTTGCACAATCTTCCATATAGGGCTTCATAAGGTGCCATCCTGATGCTTACTTGGAAGATATTGTTATAGGAGAACTCAGCCAAATGCAAATGATCCTCTCATGATCCACCAAAATCCAGAATACATACTCTCAAGAGATCCTCTAGAATTTGATTCACCTGCTCCGTTTGTCCATCTGTTTGGGGATGGTATGCTGTGCTTAAGCTCAACTTTGTTCCTAGAGTTGTTTGCAATGCTTCCCAAAATTGACTAGTAAATATAGGGTCTCGATCACTTACTATGCTCATAGGAACTCCATGCAACCTTACTATCTCTCTCATAAAAATTGCAGCTAAAGAAGCAGTGGTCCTTGTTGGTTTTACTGAGATAAAATATGCGCTGTTCGTTAGCCGATCCACGATAACCCATACTCCTTCATTTCCTTTTCTGGTTCTAGGTAAACCATTGATAAAATCCGTTGATATCATTTTCTATTTCCAATTGGGTATTTCCAAAGGTTGTAAAAATCTGGTTGTCTTCTAATGATCACCTTTGATTTGTTAACAGCACGAACACCTGCTAACAAAGATAGAGACATGGGAAAGACGGATGGACGGTTTGTTGAAGGAGAGGGGGAATGGTGCATTTTCTAATAGTTAAAATTGAATAGAATTAAAAATCAAATGTTTGTATATACTCTTAGGAGGTAGAAGAGTATTATATAAGTTAATAAATTTATAGTTATAAATATTGTACATTTGCTAACAAAGAGGTTTCTGGCTCTGATAGCAGTTATAACAACCCACAAATCCGCACAATTCAAGCTGACAATAAGCCAACATGCACAACCTAAATTGAATGGAAAGACAGAGAGTTATGGGAAAGAAAAAGAAAGAAGAAGAGAAGAGAAGAGGAAAGAAACTAAAACAACACAGAATCTCATAATCGCAGTAGAACAATATATAATATAATATCAATGATCTTTACGCAAAAGAGAAACTGTAATCTTTAATATACATACATCAAACAGAGTACAACAACAAATCACAATCATCAGCTTGGACAGTTATAACAACCTTTCCGCACAAATGCTGATGATTTCAACAACAAAGCAGCGGAAAAATAAACATATACGTGAATACGACTTGAAGACCTCTAACTCGTCTCTTGAGCTCCAATGCATCTAAAGCAATCTGTAAATATGCCTAGTCTGACCCAAGCATTATAATAGAATAACGCCAAGTCAGTCTAGAAAACAAGCATGAGAAAACACACCCAACTGGTTTCTAAAGTTATAAAAAACCATTGAAAATCAAAAGTATCTCGTAAGACCACGCCGCATATAAACACAGACGGATTTTTACCTTACGATAAGCAAAACATTTCATATGAAATTCTCTGATATTATAATATTGTATAAGGTACAAATACTTATTAATTATGGTCGAAATTGTTACATTAATTAAATTCCAGCATAATAGGTATACAACTAGAACCGTAAAGGCTTGTATTGGAGAATGGATTCCATACAATGACTGGGCTATTGGGGGTATCGCCCGTCATTATGCATCTCTAGATAAAATAACATCGAGGTCGAACCTATCGACCCCTGCCAACACAGAACCGACCTACCCTTTACTGGATAGTACCGAATACGATCGCTCCTCCATTAATGTGCCCCAAAGCATACAGATGAGAGATAATATCGACTGTAGATAAGGATGATCATACCCTACATGGGAGCGACTCACTTACCCCTACTACATCTCCCATGTTTTAATCATTCCTATTTGATGAGGGTTGAGGCTACATTTTACCTTTTATACAGAACTTTCCACTTGAACTAACACTTCCCTCTAGGAAACAATGCGATGCCAGCATTAATCCATACAAGTTCGTTCTGGAACTGAACAAAATGCTTGAGAGCTCCATCTTCAAATCCATCATCTTCAAGATGTCTTCACTTCAAATGCTTGAGTTGGATGGGAGTGGTTTTTAGATAACATACTCGATCCCGATCTCTTCGAAACAACTTTCTATAATTTATGGTAAACTCGACCCCGATTTTTAGGAAATAAACAGTCAAATATAAGAGCAGAGATCAACTCCTAACCATTAGTGGACAGATTTCCTTATCGTTTGTCCTAGGAGAACGAAATGAGATTTATACGCACAGTACAACATCATCGAAGATGATTGTGCCATATAACTCACGTGTTTCTCTTAGGTATTTCCAAAGTTATGTTTTGCGTCCATATTTGATAGTCAGTTATTTAACTATCAACAAACACACATCCAACTCAGGGATTTATTCCAAAAGGGAAAACCAACATTGGTTAAGCACATAAGCAATCACTAGCCTCTTTTGATAAATCTTTTCATTAACTAAAAATCACTTTGTAGGTATTTGTACCAAAATACTTTTACACAGATCCATTCACAACCCTTATATTTTCAATACTTGGAAAATATCCATATACTTATCCCCACGGTATAAATATATTCACAAAACAGAGAAAAGCTTTCCTTTTTACACACCTCTAGCACCATTCATAAATCTCTGAAATCATTTATAACTCCCATTTTTTAACATTTCTAAAATCATTTATAAATCTATAAAATCATTTATAAACTATTTTTATAAATCCACAAACCCATTTCTAAATTCTTTTATAAATATCTAAAACTATATGTAAAGCTCTTTACCCTTTAACTAGTCTTCCTTTAAGTTTTTCAAACAATGTTATAAAATTACTCTTATAAACCTACATCTGTCTATAAAATCCTATTTATAAACCTAAAAAACATTTATAAATAAATTCTGACCATCTACTTTAAAACAATATTATATAATAATAAATAATAATTAACTTCAAAACCTTTTAAAAATAATAATTAATAATTTCATAACATTCTTAATAAAACAATAATAATTTACCTTCGATATTATTTATAAATAATAATAATAAATTTCCAAAACCTTATTGATAATAATTATAATTAATTTCAAATCATATTAATAATTTAAATAATTAACTTTTCGAAATATTAAAATATTAATAAACAACTTTAAAAAATATTAATATAAATAAATAACTTTTAAAACATAAATATACTTCCTTGATAAAAATCCATACTTAAATTTCAACATAATCATTTCCATAATTATAAACTATATTTTATAAATCTCCTTCTATTTTATAAAACTTCCTTTTTGTAAAATCTCTTTATTTATAAAAATCCATTTATATTCTATCTCTTTATAAATCTTGCTTATTTATAAAAATCCCACTTTAAACATCAATTACAATCCATTTTTAATGTTGGTTCCATATTGTATACGTTTCTTTTCTAAATTCCTTTCAATTTATAAACTATGGTTTAACATCTCCAAATCCGTCCTCACTTTCAATTTCCAAATAGGATCAACTATTTTTCTAAAACAACATTCCATATCTTATTATAAATCTGCAATTTGTGATTTATTTTCCAATTTTGTCCAATGATAAAAGTTTCCCTTAATTTATAAACACCATTTATAAATCCATGCTATACGATTTTACAAATCTTCACTTCATTTGTAAAATATCACTTTTATAAATTATCACATTTATAAATTCCATATTTACAAATAAATTATAATATATGTACACACACGCACATATATCACTTTATATAAAATTGTTAATAAATATTTATATCAAAGTATTTTTATCTTCTTTTTAAAACCATATCACTTTATTATAAAATGGACTTATTTTTTAGATTTTAAAAATCTCTATTCACAGTTCAAAAATCTCTACTTAAAATATTTTATAAAACTATAAATTTATAATCTCTAAAAATCATACCTTTAATTTTATTTAAAACAAACTCCTTCTCTTAATAATTCAAGAATTATTATTATTATATATATATATTCAAAAATCATTAATAATCTTTTTAAAAACTAATTCTTCATTTTATAGTATTTCAAAATACTAGAAATATGGCCTGGTGTTACTATAGCACTAAATAAGGAAAAATAATCCATGTCATCAAATTTGGCATTCAACACATCATATTTCAAAATATATAAAAAGTACATCAATGGTGTCAGGAATCCAGTTAGATCCCTCCAACCTGTCCCCTGTATCACATACTGTATATAACCATAAAATATAAATCAACTGCTTCGAGGGAAGATTCATATACAAAGGGTCATCCGCTCTTACATAAGAACGTAATAGGGTCTCATCCGCTCCAAGGGCGGGAATATATCCAAACTAACAATATAAAATAGTAAATCATCCAACAGTCAATAATAATCAACAATAAAATATCCACATATCCAATAAATAATTTTTATCAACTATATAACATTTCTAGTAACAAAAAAGGTGAGTTTAACTCATATTGATTTCAGTTTCATCAAAACGTTTCAATTTGAATTAAAATTGAACAGACGTTCAATTTTAACTCAAATTCCCACTAGCTCCAAATCCAACCAATCCAACTCCATAACGTAGATTTCACTGATACGAACGCAATGCAACTTGTCGCGTTCGATTTCGACCTCGTATGAAAACGTTATATATTATATAAGATTTCGACTTAAAAATAAAATTAATTTACACTTTAATTACTGTCATTATCGTTAATGACCCTACTTTGCAATCCTAATCACCACGCTTAAACGACTTCAGGAAATCGTGACTTCAAACCCAACCTCTCTTGCGTTTCCATCGTCAACGCCGCACCTCTGCCTAACTTGGCACCTTCGCATCACTACCGGAGTTCGCCCTCGACCTTGCCTCGCCGTTGCCACCAGTGCCAACCCCCAGATCGCCTTCAATTACCGAGACTTCACCAAAGAAAGGCGCATGGTTAGAGAAGGATTTCGGCCACCACGGTGCTCTGATTGATGATCGAATCATATGGATTTCTTTGTGGTGAGGAGGGCTACCACTTTCATGTAGGAAGTTTCACCTAAAAGCTGCCATAGTGGCCAAAGCCTTCGTGGCCGTTGGATGAAAGGGGGAGTTTGAATTTAAATGTAAAAAAATGAACCAACCTTTCTACTGAAACGCGATTTATATATAGGGGAGAATAATATGGCTGGGTATGGGCATGTTACAATGGGTATGGGTTAATGTATGGTATAGGTATGGCTATATATATTTTTTAAATTAGAAAATATCCAGCTTTAAACGTCCGAAAATCTCAAACTCCAAACGAGGCGTGCTACCTAACATTCTATATGTTAAACCCCTATTCCCAACGCAATAGGACTAGTATCGAGATCCAATTCCATCATATGCAGAAGTTAGCTTTTGAAATCAGATTATATTAATTTAAATTCCTTAATTGAACTTCTATGCGTTTCGAGCTCACACGACCAAACGATACGTCCAATCGTCACGAAATTCGACGGTATATAATAATTCACTATTACAGATCCAATGAAACTAGTTTTGTTAAAATCTGAGACAGTGCTCCAGAAGGTTATTTCCCCCGTTAATTTAAATCTGATTATTATTTAAAACCGATTTATTCACTTTTATTCAAATAAAAGTTAACTATCTTTATTCTTATTCAAAAAGAATTTAAAACAACTTTCAAAATCATTTTTATTCACATCAAATTCAAGGTTTTATAATTCTAAACAATTCCAAATATCCACTTAAATAATTCAATTATCAAATAAATTGCTGAATTTGAAATATAAGTTGTTTAACTTATAAAATTAACTTTTTAATATTAAAATCAGTTAAATATTCCAAATTCAAATGACTGAAATAATGGGTCGTTATATCCTTCCTCCTTAAAAGAATTACGTCCCCGAAATTAGCAAGGTAGGAAAAATGGCTCAAACCCATTAATTTCTCAAAATCAATTAGCTAGAATAGATTATAAAATTTCAAGGTCTTTAAAATTCATTCACATATTTCAACTGATACCATCCAAGTTATAACATAAAAGCCAAATTTTAGTTATCAAATTTTTTTCCAAAATTCTCAAAATATTTCTATCACCTTAAATTTACGGTAAATTTCGCCGGTGTCTTCTTTACGCGGCTCGATCGGAAAAAATTATAATATATATAATCATAAATATACATCTCATCTTCAAGGATGAGGCATCTCGTAAGGAAAAATATAAAAATACGGCATGTAATCCTAACTGTGTACCTTATTTTAGTATTAGCAAGCATATACAACCAATAAAATGCAAAAGTGAGCTCCAAATGCGAAACTTACTCCATCCGCACCTACTAATCACTCAACAAATAATGAGAACAAGTATAAACAAAGTAACATCACTATATAACATAGAATATACAATAATTATATGCAATTGTAGCAAATGTAACAAGAGAAACCGTCCAACAAATAATCTCCACACAATTGTAACAAATCAATAAGTATATAATCCATCTTTCCCATATCCATACTATTGTAGCAAATGCACAATAACTATAACTAAATATTTATTAACTTATATAATACTCTTCTACCTCCTAGAGTACATACAAACATCTGATTTTTAATTCTATTTAATTTTAACTATTAGATGTAGGCCAAAAATAACTTGGATCTTGAAACTAAGTCGACCAAATCAACCTCTTTACCCTAATGGCTTGAATAGCGCAAGGAGAGGGGGTACCTGAAGTGTACATAAATGAAGGAGGGAGGGGAATGGTGCATTAGTTGGATTACTGTAAGTTATCAAATGTTGTTTTGAAAAGACCGGGATCAGATCTATTTCCATTGGTTGGATTAACGTGATAGGGAGTTCTCGCTTTCTGTTTGGTGGCAAGCAAGAGACTCTTGCTCCTACACATCCTAGAGAGGTAGTATAAGGCCTTGATGGGTTGGTTTGCTAGGTGCTTACAGTTGCGAGGCTGGCCGTAAAAGCAGATTCGAGGTACCAGTGAATGCCACGATGGTGTTGGGATGGTTGAAAAGCCTACCAGTCATCACTGACGGATGGTTGAAAAGCCTATGTTCGTTGCATTTGGTATCAGAGCTTAGGTTGAGCGAATACCTAGGCTTTAGTGGGGTAAACTTATTATAGATAGGGTCAGTAGTGCCCTAAAATGAGTCTGAGCGTAATATATATATGAGTGCGTATTTGTTAGTGAATAAAAATGTTGTATGTTATGTTGTTTGACCTGTTGAGTGGCTTAAGAATTCTGGTCGATGCGCTTGATCAACGTTATCGATAGGAATTCCTTAACACTTGAACAAGTTAAATTGACATAATATTGTTTTAAATTTGGTAAATAAATAATTTTACCTAGGAATATATTTTCTATATATAAAATGGGATGATTTTCAAAATCTATGTAGTTATCTAAGAGGAGAGTAGGTTAGGAGTTAATAATATTTAAATTATTAGCATTTAGGGTTTAACTAGTCATGCTCGTCTAGTTTTGATCATTGACTACTGTCAGATTTAACAGTAGATTTCCTTTTTCCATCATGGGTTGGGTAGATAGAATTTGTAGGGACATTGAATCGAACACCTTGTGAATTAAGTTTCACAATTTGACTATAAGGCGTTCAATGATATGTAGGGTTAAAAATTGAATTTTAATAAAATGTTTATCAAAAGAAAATCTTCATATACTTTTATAAGATGAATTAAGAGAGATGATTTTACAAATCAAAACTATTAAATGTGTTTTAAAAATGAAAGGGTTTTGAGAATGTTAAATCCCGATGGGTTTGATAAATTCCAAATGATTTTGGAAAATAGTAGTGATCGTTCTTAAAGATATTTTAAAATATAGATAGTTTAAAATAAAGTTTGAGAGTAAGGGTTTCTTTGGACGGTTTGGGAATATGTCTTGATCTATTTTATGACGATCAAAATAATCTTCTAAGTGACAATCGAATGTTTGCTTAGGCAGATAGGATAGTGCACTTGATAAATTATTCTCTTTGTCATTGTACAGACCGAGACAAGTTCAAATCCGAATGAATTCAAAGCAAGTGGGTGATTTTATTAAAAACTATTTGTCTATAAATAGTATTGTTTCGAGAAGAAATTTGGAAAAAAAGGAAATATTTTTATTAACTAGTTCTAGTGTCTTGGAAATTACTAAAAATGGGTTAGAGATGTGTTGGATGACAAACACTTCTCTTGAGTATTGCCCTTCTTAGTAAAGGGGTATATGATAGTATTTGGTAGCACCTAGTTCCTTGGCATTGTTTTGGAGTTACTCGGGCTATATGTATGTTTTCAAAAGGTTTTTAAAATAAAAACAGGTTATTGTGTTCTTGGATCTCTTAAAAGGAAGAGTTTTCAAAGTAAAAAGATATTTTGATTAAGAATGTGGATTAATAAATGAAGTTTTAATTAGGTTAAATTTAATAAGGGGATTTAGCAAACTTTGTTTATTTAAACTGTGTCTTTTGATTTTAACATCTAGGATGTAAAGAATTATTGATGTTATTAGGCCGGCTAATAGGCACTTTTGCCTTAGTAGTGTCTAAGAAAAAGTAAAATCTAGGATGAAGTTTGGATACTAGCATCCTACTCTTTTTAGCTACTTACCGGACCAATTAGGGTAAATGGGTGATTTGGTTGACTTAGTTTCAAGACCCAAATTATTTTTGGCCTACATCTAATAGTTAAAATTAAATAGAATAAAAAATTAGATGTTTGTATATATTCTTAGGATGTAGAAGAGTACTATATAAGTTAATAAATTTTAAAAAATTGATTCTTATGAAGCATGGTGGGAGGGTAGAAAGTAGTTAGATAGTAAGAACCATTAGATCATTGCGTATGTTGTATGAAGATCATTTCTCCTTTTTATATAGTTGTCGATCCTAGGTTCGAGTATTTGACTAGAGGTGTTTTATACCATTCTGAATAAGGATTTATCACTCGATTTTTGACAGCGAGCGTTGGTGAGGGTTCTTACGTGAAACCAAAAGTTGTTTATCATAGTTTATGGCTATGCAAGGAGAACATTGGGTTTCTAATTAAGTGGCCCGATCAAAGTCCGCACTAGAAAGTCAGGTGAGTGATACTAGTTTGGAAGTGAAGTTATGTGTTCGAGTAAATGATCAAATCAGATTTTACATAGGAATGATCTATGTACATCATGCAGAATGATGAATAGTTTAAGTGTTTCTAGGAATTAGGGTTGTAGTGCAATTTCGGGGACGAAATTATTTTAAAGGGGGAAGAATGTAATGATCTAGAATTTTACCGCCTTGATTTACGAATATTTTTAAATATTAAAATAACAGGTTTTATAATTAAAATATAACTCTTTCAAATAATAACTAATGATGGTAAAATAGATTTGTAACGACCCAGGATTTTGCCACTTTGAAATAGGCTATTTAAATATATTTCGTATAATCAATAAATAGATTTTTATTAGCAAATAAATCTATTTTAATTATTTAATAATGATGATAAAATAGTTTTCAATTTTTTTTACCGATATAGATAGTTCATAGAAAAATAGAAAATGTGACCGAAGAACGTTTTCCGAAATTTCGATTTTTTGACACCGAAAAGTTGTCGAAAAACATTGTGCACATTTTGTATATCATGCACACACATATATTTACATGTCATAATAAACTAAGTGAGTGTTAGGATTTAATTAAATATACTTAGGTTAAGATAATGCATGATTTGACCATTTATGTACATAAGAATATAATATAACCAAAATACCATAGCCTAAGTACACTACCATCACCTAAATACACCTAGGAAGTACACAAAGCATGGTAAGAGTTGACAAGGGGAGACCAACGTGTATACTAGGGTATGGAGGGAGGAACGGTGGTATGCTTTCATGAAAAGTTTATTATTATTTTATATTAAAAGTCATTTTACTAAATTACCCCTCTCATTTTCTATAAATACCTCCTATCTCTACACATTCTTTGTTTACACCATCATTCCCATATTTATTTATATCCTCTTCATGTCTACAAGTTCATCCATGGCTTCCAATAGAAATTCCTAAGCTAAAATTAGTGAATACACTTCTAAAAATCAAGTTAAATAGCTTTACTTCATTTCTAAATAGCTCCTCCACCGGAACAAGCTCTTACACCTCGAAACCACCATGGCCATGCCTATTGTTCACTAGGCCAAGCCCATTTAGCTTTCCAAGGGTCTACATCTTCACTTTGTTGAGCTAGGAGCAAGTGAGCTAGGTCGAGAGCAGGTTTAGTTTGATTTAGATAAGTTACGGTGAATAAGTTCATGTTATTAAAACTCAAGTTACTAACTTTTTAAAGTTGTAAAATTTATGAGTTAAAATGTTACTTGAGTGTGTAGCAATGTTTTATGTTTATATGCATGCATGCATGTTGATTTGATGTTGATTGCTTTTGCCGAAGTTTGAGTAGACGATAAAGATTATTCAATATTGGAAAAACTAGTTAGTATTATGAAGTAATACTTTGTTTATGATGGTGCTATAATGTTATGATGTGATATTTTGGTTGAACGTTGTATTTGTTGTATGTGGGTTCATGACACAAAGGTAGCAATTCGCTAAGCAAAGCAACGTAGAAATCTGCTTTTTGTCGAAAATATGATTTTTGTTTCAAAGTGAAAAGTTTTCAAGTTTAAAACTTTAATTTGGTTTTCAAAAGTTTATTTTCATGTTTCAAAGAGGATAAGAGTTCAAAACGGGAAGTTTTAAAAGTTAGAAAAGGAAGTTTTAAGTTTTTGAAATTACGGGTCCGTTAGCGATAGTCGCTATACGCGCAGTTCGCAAAAACCAAACTATTTCCAAATTCAAAACTTGTTTCCATCTAGAAACTTTTTGAAAAGTGTTTTCTAACTTTATTATAAGTTTTAAAGTGTAAAAATAGAGTTTTGAAGTTAATTTGCTTAACAATCAAGTTTTGAAATTACGGATCAGATAGCGATAGTCGCTATACGCATAGTTTAGAAAAAAGTTAACCATTTTTCATGTAAACTTGATTTGATTTAAGATATTTTTAGAAGTGGATTTCTAACTTTAATTAAATGATTAGGGGATAATTAATTAATTATTTGATTAATTATTCATTTAATGATTAATTAATTTACTAATTGAGGTAATTAGCACTTAATCACTAATTAACAAATGATGTTTATACTTAAGTGTTAATCAATTAAGTTAAACATAATTAGTTACTTAATTAAAGTTAATTATTATTTAATTATTATTTAAGGATTAATTATTTACTAATTAATTATTTATTTAAGATAATTATTAATTAATTATTATTTTAAAAAGGGTTTTTATTTAATTAATCTTTGATTAAATTTAATTATGTTTTAATAAGGTTTAATTACTTTTCATTAGAGTTTAATTACTATTTACAAGGATTTTATTCTCATTTACAAGGGTTCTAATTTATTTTAAAATCGCTTTGAGTTTAAGTAATCAATTTTATTTTAAACTGTTTTCTTTTCAATTTGTTTTAAAACAAGGAATTTCTATGTCACTTACCCTTAAGTAACCCCATATGATTAGAAAAACTAAATGACATCTATTAGTAGAACAAAACATCATTCTACTATTACAATTAACTTGAATATTTACTTAAGTTGATGATTGTTATGTGTTGATCTCTTATATACCTGTTGTTATGTGATGCCATGTTAAACTAGATAAGTAAAATCAAAATAAAAGCACCATTGTGGGCACTAAGCCTCCGTTTGATTTTGTAAAGATAAATATTCTATTTTCCTTTTGAAATGGGTTCAAAGTTATTCAATTTTGAATAAGATATTTAAAGAATGATTTGACAAATGGTTTTAGTAAAAATGTTTTAAATAATGGGAATGCTTTTCCATGCTATAAAAAGAAGTTTTTATAAAGAGTTTTATAAAGGAATTTGGAAATTTATAAGGTGTTTTTGGATAAATGGATTTGAGTTTTTAAGCAAAGAAAATTCCATAAATAAAGAGGATTTATAAAACGGATTTGCTTATTATAGGAAGCAGATTTGATTTAAGGTTATTTAGGAAGTTGTTTAAATAGGAAAGGTTTATAAAGAAGCCTTATAAATGATTTTGGGGTATTTATAAAGGAAGTTTTAGAATTTGGATAATCATAAAGGGAGTTTATAAAAAGGTTTGGATATTTATTAGAAATTATATAAAATGTTGGATATCTTTAAAAGCAATTTAAAAGGGTTTTATATATGAATTTGGGGGAAAGTATTTTGAAATGGATTTGGATTTCAAGTAAAAGAGATTTCATGAGTGAAATAGATTTGATTAAAAAGGATTTATCAAAAGAAGTACAAAAAGAATTTGAGATATGGGTTTCTCTAAATTGAACTTTTAAAAATGGTAGTATGGAACATCCGTTCCATACTTAACATCGAGTAAATAGTGTTAGGTTGTCCTTACCTCAATTTAAACAACATTTGTTTAATCTTTTTTAACAAGATTTGGAAGTAAAAAGTTATTCGCAAATGTTTGGTGAATATACTTATATCAGAGAGATAAGTATATGAATTTTTTAGACAAACGTTTTTGGAAGAGATTTATTAAATAAAGATTTGTTTTGAGGCTTAGTGGTTGCTATGGATAAATAAATCTCAAACGGTTGTTGTTGTTGTTTACTCGATGGTTAAATAACCGACTATCGAATTTGGACCAAAACGTAACTTTGGAAATATTTAGGAGAAACACGTGAGTTATAGGGCACAGTCATCTCCGATGATGTTGTACTGTATATATAAACCTCGTTTTGTTCTCCTAGGACAGGTGATAAGGAAACCCATTCACTAACAATTCAGAGGTAATCTCTGCTCTTATCTATTGTCTGATTATTTCCAAAAAACGGGGTTAAGTTTACCGAAAGCGATCGAATGTTGTTTCGAAGAGTCCGGGATCAGATATGTTATCCGAAAATCACTTTGATCCAACTCAAGCGTTTCGAAGTGAAGACATCTTGAAGATAATGGTGAAGACGGAGCTCTTTGAAGTGCAATGGCTGCTTGCTACTAATCCAGAGGGTGATTCCAAAGTGGATGTAGTAGGATTAGTGCCTTCGGTTTGTCCATCTCCTGGACAACTTGTATGGATGAATGCTGGCATTGCATTGCTGCCTAGAAAGCAGTGTTAGCATTCCAGTGGGAAGTGCTATATAAAAGATAAAGCATAGCCTTAAGCCTCATCAACCGGGAATGATTAAAACATGGAAGATGAAACAGGGCTAAGTGTGTCGCTCCTATTAGGGTATTATTATCCCTATCTAGAGTCGATATTATCTCTCATTTGTATGCTTTGGGGCCCATTAACCAAGAGGTGATCATATTCGGTACTACTAGTCAAGTGGTAGGCCGGTTTTGTGCTGGCAGGGGATCCCAACGAGATCCTCGGTGTTATTTTATCTAGAGATCCACCATGATGGGCGGTACCCTAGTAGCCCAGTCATTGTATGGAATCCATTTCCCGATAAGTGTCTTTGGTCTTAGTTGTATACCTATTATGGTGGAATTTAATTATGTAACAATTTCGGTCATGTTAGTCATTTACTTGAGAACCATAGACATTATTATAATATCACTGGATTTTATATACTAATGTTTTGGTTAACGTAAGATAAAAACTCGTCCGTGTTTATATGCGGTGTGGTCTTACGAGATGCCTTTGATTTAAAGGTTTTTATAAAGTTAAAGACTTATGCTTTACTCACATCAGACCCATGTCTGATCCGATGTTTATTTTCTTTTCTAAACTCTTGGATGCTCAAATTTGAATGGGCAGCCAAGTAGTTTAGGTTTTCCGTAGATTCATTTTGGTGGAGTTTGGAGCAGGTGGCTAAATCGATAGCTAGTTATTACCTTGTTTTCCGCTGTATTTTATGTATATTGTATCTATTAGGTAGGGACAGGCTGTATAACTGTCCTAGGCTAAATTTTGTATTAGAATGACTCTGATATAACATTTTTGAAATGACTTTGTAATATATTATGTTGAGTAATATATATTGTTCCATTGCGTTATGAGATTCTGTATTTATCTTCCTTTTCTTTTATCCTTAATGGCTCGTCTTTCAGAGTAAGAAAGGCAGATCGTTACAGTTCGGGTCCACGTTCAAATTGAACTTGAACACGACTACCGATCGACCGTCATTGGCATGATCAGTCGACCGGTCAATGCACATGTCGACTAGTAATGCACGGAAGGTCGACTTGTGGTTGGCGTGGGTCAATTGTTAACATTTGTCTTACTTTAACTCATCTTTTTCCCAACCCGGTTGATTTTTTGTTGAATTCAGTAATTATTTAACACAAATTTCGTTTTCTATATAAAATATCATAAAGCATTAACTTTGCATTATATAGTGTTTGGAGATGGAATCACTTATCAATTGCTTTCCTTTGCTTCAACCTGCGCTATCCGGACAGTTGCGCCACCAGACATTTTCCTTCAATTTTGTATGAATGCGTAGTATTCTCCGTCTGCTTCACGATGTCGCTGGTTTCTTGCAAATCCGTCAAGAATTGAGCAAGATATTGTGATTTGAATTTTGGGAAGAAAAAGGGAAGTGAAAAGGAATGAAGTGATGGAAGTTTTCTAACATGAGAAAGAAAGTTACGTACTCTCGCCTTTTATAGATGGAGGAAAGGAGTCTAAAATCCAAACTTTAAGTTTTGACGCTCACTTAGCTCGACGCAAAATCGTCCGTGTTACTTCATACAGACTCCAAACTAGATGAATGAATATACTGCACAAATCAGAAAAACGAGACGGTCACAATGGTCCAGGTTTGTCGTTAAATTCCGAAGTTGGAAACATAACCAATTTGCCCCTCTTTATTTTTAATTAATATCATTACAAATTCAACCTAATTATCTAATACTATTATATTAGTAATATTTTCGTTATAATATAGTTCAAATTTTCGGATATCACACCACCTCCTTCTCCAAAATCTGTACTAATTGTCATTTCCTACTTGTACCGGCACGTTTGTTGATCGATCCGAGATAAAAAGATTGTCCTTGGCGTGAATTAACAACTTTTACCATTCGACCAAGAAAGAAGACTTCATGTCCTTGACAAAAAAAAGAAACCCAATGTTTGTCCTTTGTGTCTATTTTCGGCCTAAGAAATTGGTGTAAAAATTAGGCACGTTCTATTCATACACCACAAATTAATTTACATACATTAAAATAATTGTCAAAATCATATACACCATATTTTACTTATTATACACCATCCATATTACAATATTACCCTTCAATCTAGATTAAAGCAAGACACTAAATTCATATCTCTCTCTCTTTCCTTCTTTATCTTCAATCAATCAAACTCATACATTATAAATTATAAATTTTCTAAATTTAAATTTGTAGTTTTCAAATTTTAGTTCTTGAACAACTAGCTTATGAAAATGCGTTCTCAATCATCCCGCCAATTAATATGGCTCGTTTAATATTGATTACAATTTCTGAATTGATGTACAAATATGATTTATATTTTTGGGATTATGTTATCTTAATATCATTTTAAGGAGAGATGAATTTGAATATAAAATCAAAATTACATGTATAATTCATGTATAAGTTTTGCATTTAAACTTGTAATTTGAACAATAATTTTAAACTTTGAATTAAAAATCCAACGTTAAGTAGAGGTAAATTCTAATTTTTAATGAAGATAATTTCAGATGTTGAATTCTAACTTTGACTTGGAAAGTTTAACTTTGAGTTTAAACTGTAAAAATTTGAAATCGTCAAAACTTGATATTGAAAATAGTCTGAATGAAGCAATTTTGAATTAAAAACCGCTAAAATGGAAACTTCAAAATAAAAAGAGGGAATTAGGCACAAGGACAAACTTTGAAAAAAAATTAGGTCGAAGGACACCAAGTTTCATTTTTGAATTGAAGGAAAAACTTTGAAAGAAAATTAGACTGAAGGACAATGCTAGTAATAACTAGCATTATATTCAGTTTTTACATTATACAAAATGCTAGTTATAACTAGCATTATATTCACTTTTACACTGTACAAAATGCTAGCTATATTTAGCATTGTCCTCCAGCCTCTTTTCAAAGTTTGTCTTTCAGCTTAAAAATGAAACTTGTTGTCCTTAAACCTAATTTTTCTTCTTCAAATTTTGCCTTTGTGCCTGTTTTCCACAAATAAAAACTATTGAAATATAATGGTGTTTCTGTTCAAATTTTTATTAAAAAGTTAATGGGTATGTAAAGTAATTTATGGTATACCTATAGAATTAGCGTAAGAGTATCTCCAACGATTTAATATTAAGACTGAATATGAAGGGAGGGGGAAGAAAGCAACTCCAACAGCAATGATTACCCTTAATATTAAGGGTAATCTTCAAATGCCAATTTAGTATTCTGAATTGACAAGAACGTCTATTTAATAGGCGTCCAGTGCTAGACGTGGAAAGTACAATTTCGCATGCTTATTTAATAGACGTCTAGCAAATTGTGCTTATTTAATAGACGTTCAGAACTGGAAGTCTAGATATCCCCTTGTTTGGGTCACTTCCTAACATTAAGAGGATAACATTCACCTTTCAACCGTTTAAGAATTACAGTGGACTACGTACTATTTTCTTCGAAATGCAGGGTGCTGTCCAAATTTTGCCACTAGACCATCATTTATCATCCCCGAGGTCACGAAGATCTATTTACCAAAGAGGAAAAGGAACAAAACACCACATAGAAAACTCAATAATCATGGTTAAAGTAGCAACGTTTTTTGCGATGACTTTCGGAGCATTTCTGTTCTGGCAATCGATGGACAAAGTTCATGTTTGGATCGCTCTTCACCAAGACGAAAAGGTATCGCTCTTTCTTTCTCTCATTACTTTCACTTTTTTCTTCGAAATTCGATTTCAGTTGATATTTACTTTTGTTAATATTGGTTGAGTAAGTTTGATTCATCTTGTAAAACCTAAACAAATTTAAAAGCTATAGCTTGCCTTCTGATTTTAAACAAGCCATGAGAAAAATACGCTGAGAAAGGCAGAAAATGCCTTTAAACATCATAAGTAAAAGCAATATTCTAAATTCGATATGTGTATAAAATTAAGGATTTGTTAATCCGTAAATTATTCTGATATAATTATTAACATTTTCCGAGTGTTAAGCAGTAACAAATGTTTTATGTTGATTGATTTGTAGCCCTTTGTAGAGCTTAGTTTGTAAGTAAATTTTGGTTGGTGACTCAAGTCTTGTTTTAGGCTCCGCTTGAGAGTTTCTTTTTTACCGATTTTGATTGGTTTCGGACGGCGTTGTATTTTAGGGGTTGTCGTAACCCTTGCTTATAAGTAAAAGACACCATTTATTGTTGGTTTCGGACGGCGTTGTATTTTAGGGGTTGTCGTAACCCTTGCTTATAAGTAAAAGACACCGTTTATTGTTGATGTTAATTCTCAACCCATCCAATGGGGGTTATAACTTTTTTTTCTCAATTATACCCTTGCCGATTTATTGGAAAGTAGTCTTCAAAAAACGAAGGAATACATATAAGGGTATATATGTAATGTTATTTTAGTGAAAAACTCTTAAAATCGGTGTATGTTAAACTCTCAAGCATATATTGATGGATTATAACAACACTTTAGGTAAACCAATCAAAACCGTTACAATCATTGACGGTCAAAACTAGTGCTGTCAAAACCTTTCATAATCGGTATTACAAAACTTTCAAACGAAAGGGTTCTGAAATTCGTTAAATGCAAGATAACAACACGGCTTTAGTCATTTCAAAAATAACGTGACTTTGGGGTAATCGTTTTTAGTAAGCATGATTTGGCTTCTGAAATTTCCTAAGAGCACATTTGGCCATCAAAAGAAAAGTTGCCAAGTATTCTGAATTTAGCAAGTCAAGTCAACATGTTGAAAATCAATTTGTCAAATATTCTTAGTTCTGTGAAATATTTCATTCGTATAGAGCCCAAAAAAAAGTTGCACACATCAAAAGTTATTCATTTTCTGCATCAAAATTGAATTTTTAACCGTTCCTGTTAAAATAAATAAATAATTTTCAAAAGCTAAGTGACCCTAAATGTAATGAAAATTTTAAGGTCAACGAACAACTATTTTTTCTAACTAAAAGTAATTTTAGTTGTAACTTTTAACTGGTTTTAAGTGAATAATAACAATGCAAGTGTTTGGATTGATAAATTGAAACTTAAAATTCAGTTGTAAAAGATGAAATAAGCCATTAGTAAATATTTATTGGTTATCACTTATCAACTTATGAGTTCTAAGTGACTTATTTTTCTCATTATAAATTGCTGCCAAATATCAAATACAAATTAGCAAGTTAAAAGTTATTTGACTATTTCTTTGAGTATTATTGATTATATGAGCATTTAAGTCAAGAATCTCTGACTCAAGTGGTTAGAGGTATGATGTTTTAGACAAAAGTTCTAGAGGTCGTGCGTTCGGGCTCCCGAGACATCATAATAAGTGCTCTGCTTAAATAAGTAACACTCTTGTCATAAAAAAAGATTATATGAGCATTTAATAGTTTTTTGATTCTATCTCATGCTAGCTATTACTTTGAGATGCCAATGGTTATAAAACATGCAATATTGATATGTTCTAAATATATTATCATAGTAGTCAATTTACTTAAAAAATGTTTTACTATCTGTATCCTTATTTACTTTTATGCTACAATCCAGACCTCAAATGCTGAATTTACAATGATGGTGTATTTTTATAATACAAATTGATAAACAAGTTATTTGCTCTTGATTGTTATTTTTTCATTAATCTCCATTTGTTACGTTTTTTTTCAATGAATTGACCCTCTTTCATAGGATATCGACAGCCGAAATTTTTTTTATGGACACACACATACACTCACACGTACATATAAGAGGTAAGGTTGTATGGCATCCCTCTTTTGTGACACTCATTTAACACCTCTATCATATTTTGAGTAACACTATCAGAAATGCCATAATTTTTTGTGGATTCTTTAATCTACTTTATGAATATCCTGTCTACAAAAATTGAGGCAATTTTAAAACTTCCAACCCCTTCAAAATGATAAATCAATATTATCTGTTAAGACATATTTAACCATTATTTTGAAATATCAATTGGTTCTAAAGATACTTAAACGAGCCCAAATTAGTGAAGATAATCTTGAGCATGATAGAAACAAATTCATAAATTTTATAGCATGTGTGATAATGTACTTCGAAATATGCCAGTGATACTAAAGGAGTGCTCCAAAGACGGTGCCATACCTTCCTATCGCAGACACACATAAAGACATATACACACAGAAATACACACACATATTAGTATGTGTGTCATCATTACATTTTTTGGACCAAAACAAAGAAATGTTGTCTAGTTCATTTAGTCACTTGCTGCCTTGTCCATTAGTATGTGTATTATGCTTATACACAAATCTTCCTGATTTTCTATTTCATTTTCTTTCTCTTTGGCACGGTATAATGTCTGCTGATGTTTTTGAACAGTTGTATCACTCAATTGAATTTTCATGGGTTTCCATCTTCATAAATTGTTGCAGTATATACTGGTATCAATCAGTAAAGTTGCTTCATCTTATGCATAGTTATAAAACAGATAAAAATAAACTATTAAGAGATGTATTCTCATATCTCCAACCTTCTTTTAGCCTTAAAAAAAAAAATTAACAAAACTACACAGCTACAACCTACCCACCCCACCGCACGGTACACCACACCTTTCCTTGGTTGATTTATTACTTATTGAGCATTTTTTTAATAAAAAGTATGTACCTTTCCTTGGCTGATTTATTAAGAACTTACTGAGTATTTTTTTTTATCAAGAAAGAAATATTTTGAAATATAATCTGTCATTTTACAAAGAATTCGGACTGGTAATTGAGTAGCTTTATTGTAGAAGATCATTTGCTTATCCATTTTGATAATAGTGTTGCGTAGAAATCTGAAGTGTTTTGAATGATCGAACAACCATGCTCGTTTTCTCACACACAAAAATTGCTACTTGAAATTTTCTTAGATTGTAAACATTTTTGTTCCTAAGTTGTAACCAATGCTGCTAGAAAACAGTGAATTATAAGATTTAGCTTCAGATTCAAATAGAATCAAACCTCTAAAGATATTTTTAATAAGTTTTGAAATAAATTGTGTGATTTTTGTTGATGGAAAACCATAATCGAACCAAATCAGGATTTGGTAGGAAAGGACGAAAGAAGAGAGAGTATGTATTCAAAACTAATATAACATGCATCTTAATTAAAATCATCGTGATACCTTGAGTATTTCAACCAATTGTGGGATTTATGCTTAGAGGGGGAGATGTCAAAAATTCAAGAGAACCAAAACATATAATTTGTATCAATAAAGACAAAAACTTACCACAAACTAACCACCATTACTAAATATTTAACTAATGATCGACTTTTATGATTTTCTAGTTTTCAATATAATCCATGATAATTACATTGGACAATTAAAAATTACATTTTCCCTGTGTTATACTTCATTCAGTTAAGTTCATTAAAGCATGTCGATTTAAACTTCTTTGAGTTATCAATAAAAAAAATTGGTTACACTTTGAAGAGGTTTACATTGCTTTCTATAATAGAACGCTATAAGACATTTTAATGAATTTTGCGTTCTAATTGCATTACACCAGTCGGTATGTGATCACAACAAATTTGGGGAAACAAAATATCAATTTCTGGAAATGAAAAACATGAATATTGTGTTACTTCTTACCGCTGCACAATATCATAGAGTGATAAGTTATGTGGGATTTACATTAGGAAAGTAAAGATAGGTTTATAAAATTATTTTTACTGAAGAATCAAGTATTTTTGAGTTAGTTCGTAACCGATGCATGGATTATTTCATATTAGAACAGTATTCCCAAGTATTCCAAAAAAAAATATCAATAACATTCGTATATTAAAGTTACACTTAAAAAATATAATAACAAAAAGCCCAGAGTCAAACTTTCCAATTGTAACATACGTTCAAATTGCATGTAGTTATATGCTAACATTAAGAATATTATAATTCTTTTTACATGATGGAAAGTAAGAGGTAAGTGATTGCGATGACTATCAAGGAGGATGCAACATGGTGTTACTTCAATATAGTGGTGGGCAAATCACAAAAAAATGGATACAATGGTTTGCCAACAATATTGTATTTTTGAATAAAAAAGCTTTTGGTATTTTGTATTCGAATCAAGATGTTCAGCAGAAGCCTACCTCCTTCACCTTGAGTGCCTCCATCAATTATTTCAGCTAAAAAGTACTATATGCACATGTATATATCTATGCTGTCAAGGGAGCTGCAGAGCGCCATTTAAATGCTATTTTTCAATTTCGACGCTCTGTTTTTTTTTGCTTTGGTGCTTTGTTATATTCCTTACCCAAGACGACCGAGCTCTAAGTTTTTCTTGAAACGCTAAAAAATAGGCATTTTAGTATAACTTTTTTTATTTTGACTAACTTAAATACAATTACACATAAAAAACTCAATTACTTTGTTTATTTATTAAGGCTCTTTATCTTCTAGTATAATCTCAAAATTTATCTACACTTTATATATTATACATTTCAAAGAATGTACAAAATCATTCAATAAATATTTTTTTATAATTCAAAATGAACATACAATTTTCATATTTCTCAGACTTGGTTCTTTGGTTCAAAAAAATAAAAGTATAATAATAATAATTACTCATTAATTTTTAACTTCTTCAGAATTTGATTTTAATGATTCTTCATTTTATTTTCTTGTCATTTTTATTTTTAAATTCTATTTTAAATAGAGTATTACCTAAAGTAATCTACTATAAATTAAAAATCAAAATTGTTCACTATTATTGTGTTTTTTTATGAAGTCATCATTATTAGGTACACAAATATTTAGTTATACTTATGGTATAATTTCATTCTGTATAAACCAAGGTTCGAGAACTCGGTTTTCGTTTCGGTTTCGGTCTTTTAATTTTTTTAAAGTTTCGGCTCATTTCGTCTGTTTCATTAGTTTCGATTAAAGTTTCGGTTTCGTGTTTTAGTGATTAATTCCAAAAGATAAGTATAATGATAAGGAAATATATAATAAATGTAAGTTATACACATAAATTTATCATTAATTTGAAATCGAACCAACTCCAATGTTCTAGTCTTAACCAAAGCAGATTAAAGCCAAGCCAAAACAGAACTCATTTATCAATTAAATTGACATTTTTAACTTAAACTTAACTAAATTAAAGCCCATAGCAGCTCTTTTATTAATATGTAGTGTGAAACCAACCCGCATAAAAACACTCTACCCATTGTTATTCCAAACCCGACCCAGTTCTTACCCACTCTTATTTCCTCGAGCTCGTTCTAAAACAGAAAAACTAGGGCATGAAAAGAAAAAGAAACTAATCTGCGATTTTTGCGATTTTGAGATGTAGAAACTTGAGGTTGGTTTTTATTCTTAATTTTATTCTATTTTCTATGATTTCGAGCAAAATGTATGATTGTATGATTTTATTATTTTTTTACCGTGTTTTCATTTGATGATCGCGTTTCTCGATTTTAAGTGTGATTTTTTTGGACTGTCATCAGCAAAATGGATTTTTGGGACAATTTCTTTCGATTGAAGTTTCGGTTTCGGGTTTTAGTGATTAATTCCAAAAGATAAGTAGATAAGGAAATATATAATAAATGCAAGTCAGCCAAACCAGATTAAAGCCAGCCAAAACAGAACCCATTTATCAATTAAATTGACCTTTTTAACTTAAACTTAACTAAATTAAAGCCCATAACAGCTCTTTTATTAATATGTAGTGTGAAACCAACCCGTAGAAAAACACACTACCCACTCTTATTCCAAACCCGACCCAGTTCTTACCCAATCTTATTTCCTCGAGCTCGTTCTGAAACAGAAAAACTAGGGCATGAAAAGAAAAAGAAACTAAACTGCGATGTTTGCGATTTTGAGATGTAGAAACTTGAGGTTGGTTTTTATTCTTGATTTTATTCTATTTTCTTTGATTTTGAGCAAATTGTATGATTTTATTCCTTTTTTTACTGTGTTTTCATTTGATGACCACGTTTCTCGATTTCAAGTGTGATTTTTTTGGACTGTCATCAGCAAAATGGATTTTTGGGACAATTTCATCCCGCCTTCGGCCAGAACTGAACCGGGACTATCGGAATCTCGGGGTTCCGACCGAAACCTCGTACCTTGGTATAAACTTTATTTTGTATAAATCTTATTACTACTGTAATATATATAATAGTATTTTGTTTTTTTAATAAATTTATTGATGATAAACTTAAATCGTGTGCGTGTATCACTCATATTAAAATAATAAATGGTGAGTCTAATCAATAAAAATTAAGTTTCTCACTTTATGTAGTTACAGTTTTTATAGTTAATGCAAAATTTACTTGTATCAAATTATGTGGTGAGTGCTTATTTTGTCCAGACTCCGTCTAAACACTAAAGACATTCTTAGCGCTTACTGTTTCGTTCCACCTTGAACAGCTTATGTATATGTACATATGATATTTAGAGGATTGCTGCGCATTGCATATGGTTGTGAAGTACAAAGTCACAACAAACTTTTGGCTCATTCAATACCAGTAGTGACAGGGGATGGTGGATTTTATCCCACATTTTGCACTGTCCCTTAAACAAGTGCATCCTCATTGGGTCACACATTTAATTTCTTTTATCATACTAATGTGAGAATTTTAGTCTTCATTTATTCAGAATAACTCAATCCTTTTCATTTGGTCTCATTAGAAAATGTGAGATATCACAATTAAGATTTATAAATAACGAGAAAGTTAGATATATCATTGGATAAACATGATATGGGAAATTTTCGATTAACACGGTAAATGATTTTTTAGAGCAAATGTGTCCATAAGGTTTGCCTAACTTATATATAATATGATTCTTTTGATTATAATGAATGTATCAGCTAGAATTAGTTTTTATTTGTTTAAGAGATAGGGTTCAAGCAGCGAGATAAAGTACGTTGTCCAATTTCTCTAATGATGTCGTATGATTTCTTTCTTTCTTTCTTTCTTTTTTTCTTTTTTTTTTCTGAAATTGATGAATTTATTTTTGCCCTAAAAGGGAAAAAAAAAACAAAGTACAAGCTTGTTCAAAAATTACATTCATGGGATTAGCCCTACCCACATAATTTATGAAGCACAACTAAACACAGTTATTTCCAAACTGGTATGCATACCCTAACCCAAACGTCCGTATTCTGGAGTCTTCTGTCCTGAACGGTCAGGAACAGGAAAACTGGAGATACACAGTAACGACATTTACACAGAAACTACCGTGCTGCTATCAACTGTTGCACCACTACCACTTTGTTACAGCGGCCTCTTTTGGCAGTTACAGTTCCAATGTCCATAGCGATGTCTTGAATAGTAGAAAGGTTCAGAACATCCATCACTCGAACAATTTTAGAAAAATATGTCGCCTGCGAATTCAGACCATACCCTATCTTGATTAGTAAGCTAACAAGATTCGCGATTGAGTTCGTGACCGAATGTCTCGAAAAATGCCTATAGTGCCAGGACCCATAACATCACCTCCTTGTCTGATCATCTCAAACTGCTTATCACCTTGGCAATTTGCCAATTGTAAACCCCAAGCATTGCATCCTGATTTGAAATCAGTAATCCGAAATTTTGCATCTTATAATGCAGAAAACCACTGTATCAAAACTAAGACCGGAACAGCACCCAGTTTAATGAAAGAATTCCTGGCTTTACAAGAATTAAGAAAACCAGATAATAAATAATGGCAAAATTGCCTTCAAACTCACTGAGCATCATCAATAGTTTGGAAATCATTTCCTCCATTACACTGTAATGTAGTACTATCATACAGTCACACAGAAATGACAGCTTACGTTTCTGACATGTGGTTGTGAAGTAGAGAGAGACGTCAAATTTCTAATTCATACGTGGAGTAGAAGTTTGATGTCACTTTTTACTTCATTACCATGTGTTAGAGATGTAGACTTAGGACCCAGTTGATAGGCTAGGTCCAGTAGCTGCCTAAGGCAACCCCCTTTCCCCGATTGATGAGCAACCTGCTTAGGAAAAAACCACTGACACATATTTTAATCCCTAAAATCAATTCACCACTCATCACCATTTTATCTTCAGATTCATCGCCGATGACTTTGCCATCACAGTTAATTGCCGTGCCACCACTGTCAATCGTGCCACCATACTAGAATCAACAGTTCTTCAATTCTGCAAGTTGCAAGCTAAATGTACTTTACTAGTTTTATTAATTGTTTTGAATTTGAAATTTAATTGATTAACTGTTTTTGGATTGCTTTGAATGTCAATCATGTTAGAAATTTTTTAATTTGTCAATTATGTTTATGATATCAATTCTCAATTGAATTGTTTTGACATGTTGAGTGTCAATTAAAGGATGGACTGAAGTTTATATGAATCAGACCCATTTGCTTGTGCTCTAGGGAATTGAAGTTAAAGAACGAGGGCAAGTTAAGGATGAGGTGCTCTAATTATTTGTAATCAGACTCATAAAATTACTTTAAGTTAAATAATGCATTTGTTTTTTTAAGCGCATTGCTATACGCGACATCAATTTGTCTACGGGCAAATATTGGCTAAGAAGCATTGAATTATTAAAATATCAGGCTAAAATTTATTTTATTATTTTGGCAATATAATACTATTGTAAAAATTGTTTTGATCATTCTACTATGTTTTAGGTCTTCAAAATCCTAATATTTTCTTCTCCCAAATTTTAAATGTCGATTAACATATTAACTTCGTCAGTCTAAACCTTGTACTCCTAAATTCTCATCAAACCCTATAAGCTTGATCAATTTAATTCATTTACATCCATTGTTAATTTGAGTTTTCTGAATTTTGTTTAGAACATACGAATACTGTTTTATTCTAAAAAAATAAAATAAATTCTATGAATACTTCTTAAAACTATGTTTATGATACAGATAAAAAAATCTCGAGAATAAAAAAGGATAGTATTAAAAAAAAGAATTTTTATCATGGGCAATATTAAACATAATACTGTAAATAAAAATTTCCATTTTGAGTATGATTTTTCAAAATCTTTAGTCTTCATATACAAACTTACACAGCGAATGGCAGTACCCCCTTTCTACTTGGTACTTTTTGTTGCTATGGTTTGTCACTAGTTTGGTTTTTCTATCACATCATATACTTTATATTGTTAATTATTTATTAAATCAGTTTTTCAGTAATAATAATCTTTACTATTACAACAGTATTCATTGATCCGGTGTTTGCGTCTTTTATGAGTGCCCAATAGAAACGAAGCCAATGTTTCGGGGATCACTTTTGAGGAGACCTTAGACATGTTATCTTTTAAAATCAACTAATTGCTCATCAATTTGCAATCCCTTTTATTGCTTATAAATCAAAGTTCTAATAAGAATTATATTTGTCTGAGATTTGCAAGTGAGATCTACAAGGAAGATTTTTATGCAATTATGTAATGTAAGATGATAAGACTAAAATCTGATAAATCAAACGTTTCTTAATTTTATTTCGTCACAACAAACGCCTTCATGTGCTTCAAGCAGGTAAAATTTCAATTTATACTTTTTTTTAATTTTTATGGATAATTATATTGAATTTTGAAATTTTATTATTTACTTCAAATCTCGCATCTTACTGGAAATAAAATCCTATTTTTATATTTCATATCCCCACTATTAATAAAGAAAATTTGTTGGGAGTTCATCATTCCGTCGAAGTTACATAAATATCATTTTCATTTTTATATTCTACCGTATCTCTTAAGGATGTGTGCTTCCATGAAATGAAAGGGGCACGAGTAAGAGGCATGTGAAAGGGTAATGAAAGAGGGAAGTTTAGCGAAAAGGGAATGTGTTTTTGTGTAGCGAAGGGGGAATGAAAGAGGTATTTGAAAGAGTATTAATTGTTTTGTTATTACTAACTATATTGTTAATGTATTTGTATTATTTTAAAATGGATTACATTTTGGAAATTACCGTTGGCGTCGACCCCAACGGAGCAATTTCAACAATTCACCCTAACACGACAAACCGGTGGGGCATAGCAACGACGCATTGGACGCGACATGAACTCCAACGGGAAAAAAAAACTGCGAACGGACCCTGTGTCATGTGCATTAAACTCTTACATGAATGAAATCTACATAATATATTAGTTTAATAATAACTACAACTTGGAACATGAACGATTTCTACATAAAACTCTTACAATGATTTAATGTATTAAACATAACATGTAAGTTGAAACGTTGAGAACTGTAAATAATCAAATATATCACCATATAAACCCCTTTTTAAATTCATGTTTTATAATTTATTTAATTTTTTGTAGAAAACTTGGTTAATTTGTATTGTATGCCTAGGGTTTGAAACAAGACGTTTAGCAAATTATACTTTATGTCCTTATACCACTGGATCAATGGCCATTGGCTATCTAAATCTTGTTTCGTTTGAAATTTAAACTTTGTGGTTTACGATTTAAATTTTGGTTCCAAACCATATAGGAGATCAAACATTCTTAAAACCCAGATATGAATTTTGAAATAAAATGAGAGGTATCACTAAGAAAGTGACGATAGAACATAAACAGTGACCTTTCTCCATATCCTAGTAATTTGATCCCCATGAAGTTAATTTTGAACAATTTGTTAAACAATTAGTCCACTCAACCTTGAATAACCTTCTCCCTTTCTTTGAGAATACAAATTTGCTAATATTCACTTAATAACACTTGCACTTGATTCGTGTAAAACAAATGGAAAACATAGTGGTACTTCTATATATTAGTATGGACAATGATCAAGTGCAACTTGATGAGTGTTAACAGCACTGAATTCTCCAGACAAATTACTCATTTATTTAGAATTGCTTAGGCACAATCTCCGGTTAGAATTTTAAACAGTATACCAGATTTTTTTTATTGGAAGTTATAAACTGTTATAAACTTGCTAGATTTGTGTTTAAAAAGAGAAATAAGCGTAAGATCGATTGATAAGCGGATTATTGTTACAAATGAAATTGAATGGTTGTCGGTAGGCTTCTCTTTCCAATTTGGCTTTGAAGAACTCTACTCTATCTAGATGACTCCAGACTCTTAATTTGCATGATGTAAACTTCAAAATTTGCATTAAATTTAAATTTTGAGCATAAGTTTTATATGAAATTTCTCTACACACTGCTTACTAGTGGTTCATAATTATAACAAGTTCCGATTGATAGGATCAAAAACCTTCACCAATATATTTTGGGTATGACAATATCATAATGATTTTCAACTGTGGATTTTGATTGCATAAATCTAGTTTGCATCTTTATTTTTGAGTGCATATATTCTAAACCCTCTTTGTTAATCATTTTGGAATATACTGGAATTTGAAGTAACAGTTTGACGATGCAATTACCCTGGGGGCATCATTTATTTTTTGTAGTAGAAAGTTGAAACAGTAATTAAGTGAAGCCATGTCTGAAATTTCCTCTAACAAATGATCACACTGTTACACTTTCAGCAAGAAAGATTGGAAGAAGAAATGAAGATCAAGAAGATGAGAGAAGAGTTGATAGCTCAATCAAAAGAAAGGGATCCCTTGGCATAGTTGTTTGAAGCTTGCACTGGTCCTTTCCGCAGAAACTATATTATTTTCAAATGCAGCTTCAATGCATGCTTTATGTTTAGGGATATATATTGGGCAACATTTTTTGCTTATCATAAAGTGCCGATGCATACACTTGGACATTGTTTATTTTTTGATGTTATTTGACTGATGTAATTGTGTTCCAAGGTTTGTTGATTTGACTTTATTGCCATTAAAAAAAATAAAAATAAAAAATAAACTAGATGCGCTTCTCTGGCTTTTCCAAATCGGAGAGTTGGTCTATGAGATTAGCAATAAATGTATTTTGATTGATTTTAAATTATAAAGCATGTGTTCATTCATATCAAATTCATGTCGTATGTACTTGGGCAGACCCCGGCCTGGGGCAAGCCAAGGTGGTTGTCTTGGGCAACATTATCGGAGTGCAACAAAATTTTAAATTTCTTACAAATAATGTGGTTGAATAAAAGAGTTTGTTTAGATGAGCTTCTATAGTTAAGTGGTTTGTTAGTTGCCTTGTATGTCAAACAACCAATAACAATATATACTTTTAGATGCAGATGGTGTCATATGTGCATTTGAGATCATTTTCGAATATTAGATTATACGCATCAGTGTATGTTTATTCTATCCACGATTGATAAAAATAAAATGATAACTCAAAAATTTTGGTTTAATATAATTTTCTTTCTCAATCAAATTGATTATACAACAACAACTAAACCATTATTTTCAAACAAATTGATTATAAAAATATGAAAAATTAATATTATGATAATAAATAGTTTTGAATAGTTAATATGCATATAATATAAACTATTAACTTAATAAAACAATAAATGCATATCATTCATTATTCTAAAATACACAAATGTATACTAGAATCTCGATAAAAATCCAAATGGATAATTTTTGAATACGGATATCTTTGTATTTGTATTTGTTTTTTTAGATATTAATTTATCTGCTTTTTAGATATGGATGCGGACGTCAACCATGGTCCAAGCCAGTCTACCATCATTTTTTTACTCTACATCCTAAAATTCAGCTGGGGCAACCAAAATTGTAAGCTCGGCTGTAGTATTAGCATTTCAAAATTTTGCTAAAAGTGATTTTTTATTAATTAAATTATTATTGCGATTGTACATTTTGTTTTTATTTATAGTTTAATTACTAATCCATTTTTAACTTAAATTAATAAGAGTCATTTCTGGAAGGTGACAAGTGAATATGGGTTTTATATGCCTCATGATCTTGTTACCGAGAGCAATAGTTAACTACCCGACAGTTGAATTTTCTTAAGCTTGGGCAAATTGTCGTCCAATAAATATTGGCTATGTGCATTTATATTTTCTTTCGATGAAAGAGACCCTCAAAAAGAGCATTCTGAGATTATTTGTTTACTATAGCAAAACAAAGATTAGCAGTTGACAATACAACTGTAAATATTGTTAAAACATAATATAGAGCCAAAAGACCGTCAGATCGATGATCAAATCAAACATTTGCACGCTCGGCAAATGATGGTGCAACAGACAATATGTAATGATACTGCAAAAATGTAGAAAGCGGCACTTAATAAATAATAATACAAGCTGAACTAAAGATAATTGTGCAGTTTAATATTGTAAGCTTATCCTGATATAGTCTGATGTAGTAACACTCTTTGGGAGAAGTTCGTGAATACTTGAAACAGGGGTGGAGTATGCAAACGAAGTAGGCATGAATGGGAAGACGGTTTGGCAACATAACGCGCCCTAATTTGACAGAAGCAATGCTGTCGGGATTTAGGTCCAGTGGTCAGGCAGTAACAGTGTTTGTGAGCAATATGATCATCAAGCGGGAAGCTAGAGCAATGATATTAACTCTGGCTGAAGCAATATTATCTCTGACCAAAACGCAATGAGCATCAACAAGAAGTAAGGTAGCAATGGGAATGAGGTTGCAGTATCAAACAATGGCTTGAAGCACTAGCACATCGAGTGGCAATCCGGAAATGATCAAGGAAGTGAGGCAACAGAGCAACAGTGCACAGGCTGGTATTCAACAGTGTGGTACTGAACATTCAGTCAGAACTGAACCAGTATGGTACTGAACATTGAGCCTGGGCTACACCCGAGTGAAATTGAGTAGAAAATGTGCGGGTCACTAAAGTGTACACCGCAAACTGAGCTGTCACTAATTCGAGAATATGGGGAATCGAACTGAACCACTGCCGCTTTAAGCCAACCTGTAAGCAGTAAGCCAGTAATGCTGTGTTGTTGAAAGGGATAACAACTGCTTGAACTCTGTTAAGGTGATGAATGAGGAGCAACTTCTTGGTTGTACAGCCTTGTTCGAGCTGTATCACTGGGACAACCTGATGAATGGGCGAGTAGGTGAATCTCCTTATTAGCCTCCAAAGGAGAAAGAGAGTGATTCGTGAGACGAAGGGGTTGTAGTAATCCAATCCGGGTGGGTTTTCCATTCAAGGATATTTCTACTTGAACCTGTACAAAGTGCAATATACCTACCAGTAAAATATAAAGTAGATGCATAATCCTTATATTTATCATTAAAAATGAGTTGATTACTTTCGGTCCATAAACACCAGCTAGTTATAGGAGAAATTGAATCCAAAAGAATCCTATGTGATGGTATAATGTTCAATCTATAGTTTGTCCAATAATCATAGAGCGAAGGGACGGGGAGTGTTTCATGAAGTCCAAACAGGGTCAATAGTCTGTTAATTGTATATTGTGTGTAATTGAACAACCAACCATTTATGACCCTCTGATTTAACGTCCGAATCAATGTTCAAACCACGAAAGACGAAAACGACTGATGGTTAGTTGATGATAACAAGAAACAAAATAGTTTCTAACCAATCTTTTTGAACTCATAGCATAAGAATACAAAATATATTATAAAATAAGTTTATATTTAAACCAATCCAATTACACAATCACATTTATAAACCAATCCAAACCCAGACGATCACATTATAGCGTCAGATGATTATTTATATAACAATATATATACATAACACATAAGTAACGCCTTCGTCATCTGTACCTTCAAACGTCAATTACGTAGTAAGTCCATACTTCCATCAACCTAACAGTGATATACATAAAGAAATATGGAGAGGGATTAGACATACAACCATCTGAGTGAGTGAAACAAATATATTCTATGTATACTGCAACTACATTCATACAATTTCATAAGCGTCTATGATATACCTAATAATTAAACCTTAATCTGTATCATCAACAATCACAAAGTTAGTCCAATAATACTATATTTGGTTGACAATTCGATTAAGATAATGACTCAACATAAACTTCATATGGACAGTGACCCAATCTAACCTAAGTACATCTCCCCATCCAAACCGCCACGCCACGATGATGTATGGACTGCAAGTCAACCCCTTGTATGCTTACATACCATCTGTTGAAACTGAGACAGCCCGCAGCGGAAGTTATGCGTGAATTTCAAAAAGTTTCCCTTGTTCGATTTTATTGGGCCTATGCAGTCCAGTTTATTTAGAACATTTTCAAATTTTATTTAAATAAAATCTTTTATTTTATTTAAATTTATAAATTAATATAATTTTATTCAATTTATGTTTTGATGTATACATACATATATATGTGTATGTGTGTCATATACACATATATATGGATGTCCATGTGTAACATATTAATCCGTGCAAGGTATAAAATGTCCGTGTATAGATGTTGGGATTTACATCACAATAGACATATTAGCTCTTCCAATATGCAAATATGTTGTCCGTATGTATGTATAAATTTATATGTAAATATTATATATATGTGTGTGTTATAGTATTTTTAAAATAATTTTATATAAGTATATAAACACACACATACATATTTATATATAATCATATGAACAAAATATTAATATTTTAAATACATTTATATAATAGACTTATCTAAATATAAATAAATTATTTGTAAATGTTTATAAAAAAAATATTTTTTTAAAGTCATAAGCAATACGTAGACACACACACACAAATATATTAATAATTTTTTTAATTAAATATTTATATACATAAATATATGCATAATAAAATTATATATATATATATATATATATATATTACTCAAAAATATTTTGATAAATATAATAGACCGCGCCTTGCGTGCTGCTCGGTATAATTTTTTTTATTTTAGTATATATTTTTAATTAAATATCCATGCAAAAAATATTAAAATATTAAATAAAAATTAATTTCAAATTTTTATTTTGAATTTTCAATTTCCAGTAACTTCTAAATGATATTTATGCTTTGAAAAACTTTTACACAATTTTTCGATTTAAAAAATAATTTTAAAATGATTTTTCTATTTTCGGACGCAATTTGAAATTAATTTAAAAATAAAAAAATGGTTTTTATTATTTTTTATTTTTTACGAGAGTTTCTTTACTATTAATATTATTTTATAAAATATAATTTTCATAATATATTTGAATTAATATAATTGATTTATGTAACAAATTGATATAAATGATATTTTAAATAATAATAAAATATTTTTTTTATCTTTTTTAAAATTACCATAGCCTTAATACTTTACATATAAAATTATATAATAACATTTGATTAAAGTGTGATGTTGTAATTAATTATGAACTTTATATATATATAATATGTTAATTCAATAAAATAAAATAAATGGTTTTTTAATTACATAGCCATACTGACCTAAGACATATTTGAATTTTGTTTATTTATACATACATAACCAAACAATTTTGTGATAATATTAATGCACATCAGAATCGTCACCTAACCAACAATTTAAAATATATGCTTATAATAAAACATTGTAATTGAGCATAAATAATTGTATTATGATCAGAAATATACCTAACTTTCATATGCCTTAAAGTACACCTTGAAATGATGATGTCTGCCTCTTAAAACTATTTCTGATTCAAAAGAGAGGAAGTCCTTGAATCATTGACGACTAGCTATTACATAGTGTTTGAATTGACTTGATCCGAGCTTGATGAAAGATGAAAAGGGGGGTAGGATTTTCGGCCAGTAAAGACTTTTGTGGAGGCTCCAAAAAGAAAAGATCTTCATCAAATGGAGAAAAATATGCTTAGATAGAGGAGGAAATGAAAGAATTTAAGATCTCATCTTTTACTCTATCTCCTTTAATCTTGGCCATCCATTTTCAAGCCCTCTAACCATATCCTAGCCATCCCTAGCCCTATGTTTTCGCTGATCCTATCAGCCCCATGATGGGCCTTAAATCCATTTGAGTCCGAATGAATATTTTGCATTTTAAATCTAATTTAAAATGCCTATCGATATTGTATATCGAGTAACGTGTTTATGACTTTTATAAATGCAATTAATAATATTTATTCATCAAATCATAATCGAATTTTATCAAATAATATTTAATATAATTAATTTATAACAATTATAAATTAATTAAATCATTTGGTCAAAGGAGAATCATCGTTTTCGGTTGGGTGACTCGTCAGGTCTAAATTTGGTCAATTAATATTGAACTATTCAAATATTAATATTCACACGTCACCTAACAAGCGATTTGACATTTTGGCCAAATTTATTACTTACTTGGTTTTGGTAAAAATCCAATTTTACTTTGTTAAGTGTTGTCCGATTTGTGAATTTTGTTTACACCAATTCTTTTCGTCAAAACTATACCACTTTGGACTTATGAAATTTGGTAATTAATGATCAAAGTTCCAATATCGTCCACATTCAACTCTATAGTCCAGACATAAAGTTTTTCGTTTAATAATAACAGTTATTATTATTCGAAATGCTCTGGTCAGGGACTTTAACTTTGAGTTGACTTGAGTTGACCGTGATACTAGCATCCTATAATTGAGGAGATGAATCCTCTCTTGAATAATGCTTCACTTCCAATACTTCTACTCGACCTAACTATAGTCACTCGATTGATGTCGTGCCATGATTTGACTATAATCAAAGCAGAGCTTTCATATTGAAGATCGACAGTATTTTAAGTTGAGAGAACTGTGTAAATCAGTCACATTAATATTTTCTAATTGACCTTAGTTATATTAACCAACAAAAAACAATCGAGTGAGTCGTTCCATAGTTTCCAATACCTATCAGTACATAACTCCTAGGTGCCTCCAACAGTCATGTGTAATACATTGCCTAATATTTGGAGAGCATTACGTAATCTAGTCTCAATGGATACACCGATATACAACCTTTATGCATCCTGACTAGGAACATTTAAAATGATGTGTTTTATAATATTGTGATACAATACTCATGATTACAGCTATTAATTGCTGTCACGAACACACCATTTGTGGATTTTCTATTAGATACACTTTTAATAAAATTAATTAATCAATATAACACGTTATATCAAGTATATGATAGAAAGAAAACACCTTTTATTTTGAACAAGATTGGTAAACGAGTTAGATATATCTAACAAATTACATAATTGCCCTTAGGGTATACCCCTAACTCTATCAATCTCCCACTTCCATTTAGGGTCAATTATGGAATCTTATTCGAACTTCTCCAATCAGTTTCCTCAAAACCAATTGGGTCAGTCCCTCAGTGAATGGGTATGCTATTATGTTTCAATTATCTACTATGTCAATCAACTCTCTCCAATGCTGATAAACTACCTTTGTCATGTGGAAAAATTCGAAGTATGTCTCTCGACTTTCAGTGAGCAGTAAGTTCTGTTAATAACTTTATCGCGACATTGTTATCATATAACAATGTTATGGGATTATCAACATTTGGAATCACCCTCGGCTCAGTTATAAATTTGTGCATTTATATTTATATACATTGCTTTTATGGCGGCGCTATTCAAGGCGATGTACTTAGCCTTTTTCATTGAATCAGCCACATTCTTTCATTGAAACATTTTCAACTTAAAGATTCTTAACTTAAACTTATTATTGACATATTATGCTCAATATCACTTTTGAAGTTTGAGTCCGAACACTCCTTCCTAAGGAGTTTGTTGTTTCTATAAACAATTCTCCAGTGTTTCATAAATACATGAGAACACCTCTAACAACCATTTAGTGATATCTATTTGGATATGATATTTTCTTCATATATCAAATATATAAACAAATCATGATATCGTAGATAAAATAGCATGTATGATAATTCCTATTGCTAATGCATAAGGAATCCATTTTACATGATCTGTATTAAACACTTTAATATGGTGTCCTTACATATCATAGACACACTACGTGTTTATCAAATACACATATCCATGTCAGCGATAACTCATCGGTGAATATAACAAAATACGTAGAACCGTTTTGGTATTGATAAACTTGCGATTGCATACATCCATATGTATCAAAATGAAGAGTTCATCAACCTTATGACGCTCCTACTAAATAGGTGCATAACCCTTAATTGTTTGAGATATAGTTAACCAGTATCATATGATTCATAATCATATATAAAAATTATTTCTTAAAACCACAGCTTAATATATAATTCTAAAATAATTGTAAATAATTTTTAGGTACTTCAGTATTTCCAATGCATCATTTTTGTTGTGAAAAAAATACCACATTATAGTTTTACTTCATACCAAATATTCATAATATTCATATTGAAATATAACTATGTCTATTTTTCAGTCGATACCGAATAATAGTCATTATTTCATAAGTAATGCTCGATGTGTTTTATGAAAATCATAATTTGATGCAATCAATAAGTGCTATATGGCATGCTCCAACTATTTCCTCTATTATGATAACAGCGCATTGAATTTGAAGGTCCATTATTTACTTAATATAGATGGTTTATTTCATATACTACAACTAGTTTAGAGTGGAGAGTTCTTTGATTAGATTATTGAGCTAAAAAAATCTAATAGAAAACAATTTTCATATAGAAAATACATTTCGGAATAGAAATCATATTTTTTATTTCAATGTTAAGTATCAATTATTATTATCACAATTCTCATTTTTTTTATGTTTCTTTATGAAGCAGAAGTGACTATTTACTCTCTTCATCCTAACTGTACCTTAAATCATATCTACTCTTGTACACTTGTTTTCTTTCTAAATGGTCGAACCATTCGAAAGAATATCCTTATTACAACATCATAACAAACTCTTTACAAAAGCGCACTCGATCATCCTTAACATATAAGGACATTAAATATGTTGCACTTTGCGTAAACTGATCAAATTGACATTTCACTGATCTAGATTTATCTTATAGTTTTGGTTTAGTGTTACATTTAACATAATATAATCTTTACTATAATCAATAAAATTCAATACTTGATCCCACAGTATGGTTTATTGGCTTATTTTGAATGAACTAACTTCATCGAAGTATCGTACATTACGAACTGTGATCATTCCCCATATAACATTTATGTGCGATAGTATATGGATCAAATATCCATAGTCTTATATTGCTTTTAGAGTTCGAAAGTCATAGAATGCAATAAACGGTCTCGACTAAATAAACGCGTAAGTGACCAAATAATGAATGTGTTTAGTAGTTGTAGAATCAGGCGCTTGCATGGGTGTTGAAAGTGAAATGTTAACATGCAATAAGAATTTATTAGTAAGTATATGTTATACTTCTATTTGTCAACCTTCAATTCTGTTCTTTTGTATTAATAAACATTTTAGCAACCATATAAATGCACAAATTTATTAATGTAGATTATTATAACATTATATAGCATATATTCTAACAATATTAGACATGTTATATGGTATCGTTTCATTTTTCTAATAAAGCCCCCACTAGTCTTTTATGTTTCACAAAACCCTAAGTCGAAATATTGAAGCCTTTCGACTTCACTAGTGGGTATTAGGACTTGTCCGTCTTGGAATTCTAACATAGAGTTTGCTCAAGAAGTCATAGCTCCACGAATGATGGACAACTCCTTATCGGTTGTATCGTATACAACTCCTAACCCTTGGTACCTTGTCCTAATTTCACTTCAACCTTGAGTTTGCTCAACAAATCGAAATGAAATTATTCACTCGTACCTAACATATCGCGATGGCCTAAGTGTAATATATGTACCTTGAGTTTGCTTAATAATACATATAGTTACCTTACATCGTCAATTCAATATATTAATAATACTACACATAACATCTCAAGCTTGAGTTTGCTCAACGACTAAGGAGTATGCAAGTAATATGGTAGAGGACAACATTATATTGAAGTTTCATAATTATCACTACAAGGAAAACAGCATTTTCCAACAGCTGAAAACCGTCAGCGGCCGTCGGAAGCCGTCGGAAAATAAGGCGTCAGGGCGCAGTGTTTCCGACAGCTTCTGACACAGGGCGCCGAACATTTTTCCGACGGCCTCCGACGGCTTTCGACGGATTCCGACACCTGTCGGAAGCCGTCAGAAAAAATGGCCTATATGCTGTCGGAAGCCGTCAGAAATCTGTTACCTAAAAGCCGTCGGAAGCCGTCGGAAATCTGCTGTATTTTTTTTTAATTCCTGCTGCAATATAGCCTTCCATCCACATTTCACATCCAAACTCTATTAAACCAATACTGCAGAATCCAGTATAGAATATTCCAACCAAATATCAAAACCCAAACTACACAAAATTCATCAAACACACAAATACATCAAATTACATCAAAATGAAATACATAATATACATAACCATTCCAACATTCACAACAACCCCAACAACAAGTGTTCTACCATGTCATACATACACAACATCATCAACATCCACATCATCATACAACCGCATAACCAAGTGTATCAAACATAATCATACAAAAATCAACAACTACCTCCACCGTCTACCAAATCATATAAAACTAAAAAAACATACCTGAAAAAGCAAGCAATCAATCACTCTCCTCCAGATCCAGAGCCAGCAGAGGAAGGGAAGCGGCCACCATACTGCTGCATGTACTCGGCGATACGCTGGTCTAGCAACTGTGTGGTCTGTATGGCCTGTCGGCGGTTCTGCTCCTCCAGCTGGGCCACTCTAGCCCGCAAATCTTCGATCTCTGCTAGATCGATCTGAGCTCTAGTCTGCCGACCCCATCTCTGACTGCTGGCCTGCAATAAATATTTAATTTAGCTGTGTGATCTCTGTAAGTGTATTTGTAGGTATTCGAATTTTAACTGTAATTCTAAACACACAATCATATGGCCTATTGATGGGTCATAGTGACATTACGGGAATAACTATCTTAATGAAAGTCAAATGACTTAAAACTAGTAAATTAAACATTTATTGGGAGAGGCGTAGGGTTTTGGGTACAAGATGCTTGTATAAATCCCTACGATTTAATTAATTATGACTTAAATATCATATTAGCAGTAAAATTAATTATTTACCACTTGATTGCCAAATCCGTATCGTCTGCCATGCTCTGATAGATCCATAACGGACTCAAAAATAGCATCCTCCTCATCAGTCGTTAGCTGATCTCGACCCGTATCAGCAAGGAGTTTCTAGCGCTGCTCCATAAACTTTTCCTGCATTAACAAATTAATAACATCATATCTTATTTCATTATAGTTTAACAAGCAAAACAATTACTAATACTGCATAAAATGAAATATGCTTACATGGATCCTGCTGGATTTATCGTCGTGCCATGTATACGAAACAGTCCCGTTCGGATTTACATGCTCGACAGCATGCATACGAGTGAACACGTCCATATAGCCCACGGGACCATGCGCCTCAGCTTCTTGAAGTTTATTTTTACATACAATTATTATACATTTAAAATTATATAGCATAAACTATTTACAATTATCATTCAGTAAATTTACCAACTCCTGCCGATACTGCTGAAATGACTTCGACCCTCCGCGATGGGTGACGGAATTTTTATTTCTGTTTGCAGAGTTTCTATCCGACTCTGCCTGTACATTCAAAATTTGATACATTATTTTTCGATCACGTCAAATTAATAATTCAAAAAAATTTAGTATATTTGCCTTCGCCTTGTCAGTTTCCCAGTATGCCAACCATGCTTGCCATACGCTCTCCCCCATCCACCATGGTTTCTTACCAGATTTCTTAATTTCATATATCGAGTCCCTATAGTTCTTGCGCATCTTCTTCATCCAGTATCCTCGTGCCAGCAGCATATCGTCTGTCTGGATGTCTATCTCAGCCTGTGTTTCACCATAAAAAGCAAAAAAAAAGATTACACTGTGAACGATAAATAATAGAAAAACGACAAAAACGAATTAGAAATGGAAAACCAAAAAATATACATACTAGGACATCCTGCCATATACACTCTATGATGTGGGAAGGGATGTTATCCCACTTCGGCCAGCAAGCACTCATCTTACTGCGATAAGAAGCTCTAGAGACATCCAGCACAACCTTCGAGGGAAGTAGGTCGAACCCCCTATTTTTAAATACGATACAGATAAGTACGTACGTATATCATAAAAAAATAAGATGCTGAATAAAATTTAATTCTTACCCCTCTGCTCTAGGGACTAACGAAACTACTGGACGCTGTGGATCTTGCGATGGGTCACTGCCATCGCCTCCTGATGATCGAGAAGTGCTCCTACCTCTATATGACATTATGATAAACCTGTGACATATATACACATCATTATATAAGAGAATAATAACATGATAATGAAATATATTTCATATGTAAATGACATCAACGGTATAAATTGCTTAATTAATGACTGAAATGGAAATAGAAATAGAAGTGTGTTATACCTGATTCATAATGGGTCTACTGTTCCGACGATAAGCAGATTTCATTGCATTTTTAATAAAAATTGCTAAATAAATGACAAATGGAAATGACATAAAACATGTAAACAATGGTAAACAGATTTGGTTTCATAGTCACATCAATTTCATAATAAATCAAGAATTCAACATAGTTACATCAATTGCAAAAAAATCAGATTCAGATTTATATCAGTCATCATCGTCTTCTGATTCAGATTCGGTCTCATTTTCTACGATATTTTCCTCTGCACTGTCAAACGCTTCTACCAAAACATTTGATTCATCGATCAAAGGACCAAAATCTGTATGATCGTCTGTAATTATTATTTCGTTATTTTGCTCAAGATCTGCCTGATAAGCTTGTTTCTCCGGAATATTCTTCCCATCGAATGTGAATCTGGCCTTTGTTTTAAAAACTGCAGACCAATCTGCTTTATCTCTTTTTAGAGACGGATAAGGAGCGTAATAAACTTGCAATGCTTGTTTGGCTAGTACAAAAGGATCATACTTATGATAGTGCGATGTATGCTTTATTTCGATAAGATTATAATCCTTGTGCACATTAATTCTAGAACCTGGAACATTGCTAAACCAACTGCATCTAAATAGAAAAACCTCCTCCGCGGGTCGTGAGAAATATGTCATTTGCAAAATTTATGTTAGAACGCCATAAAAATCATTTAAGTGATTTTCTGGATCGTCACTACCTTTAACAAATACACCAGTATTATTTGTTAATTTTTCTGCACTGTATTCTTTGGTGTTAAATTTATATTCATTGACGAAATATATTGGATATGCCTTGACCACTCTTTTTGGTCCTATCGCAAGATGTTTCAACCCTTCGTCAACAACACAATTTCTCGGCTCATAAACGTAATTTGAAAACCAACCGGAAAATTCTTTACTGAGATCTCCGTTCGGACGTTCACGTTCATAAACACTGTATATATAAACAAATTATTACATTAGGTTATACACGCGCATGCATTATAGAAAAGAATAAAACACAAATTATTATTTCAGATTACCTAACAAACGGTGCAACCTCGGCACAATTTAGAAGAATATAAGTGTGTGTTACATGAAGATCTCTATCGTCTAGCCATGTTTCTACACATTTTTCATAAGGCCGACCATGTTGTATAAAAATAGATAACATTGCTTGAGAGGACTCTTGTTCGTCGCCTTCGTCATTACGAGGAACACTTTCAAATGAAATATTCACATGGTCACTGAGATAGTGAGAGAAAAAGAACGAAGCTTCTTCTTCGATGTAAGATTTACATATCGAACCTTCAACTCGTGCTTTTTGCCTCACTTTTTTCTTCAGATGATTCAAATATCTATGCAAAATTAATTTATATTAACTTCATCTTTCAAATGCAATTAAATTACGTGATAACATATTACATACCTCTCAAATGGATACATCCATCCATATTGGACAGGACCTCGAAGTCGTGCTTCAGATGGGAGATGAACAGGTAAATGTTCCATTACATTAAAAAAACCCGGCGGAAATATTTTCTCTAATTTACAAAGCAATATAGGAATATCCACTTCAAGTTTACGTAAACGTTGCACTTTTAAAGTAGTTGAACAAAGCTCTTTGTAAAACATACTAAGCTCCGTTACTACCTTCCAAACTTTTAACGGCAGTAGTTCTTTGAACATAACGGGAAATAAATTTTCCATCATTATGTGACAGTCGTGACTTTTAATTTCGCTCAATCTACCATTTTTAAAGTCAACACATCTACGAAGATTTGATGATATCCCATTAGGAAATCTTAACCCTTCCACCCATTTTAACACAGCTTTAACTTGATTATTATCTAATTCATAACATGCTTTGGGTTTTTTACTGTCATTTGGTTTCATATGAAGCTCAGGACATTTGCATAATTCTTCTATATCACGTCTTGATTTCAAACCATCCTTCGTCTTCCCTTTTACATTCAAAATTGTGTTAAAAACATTATCAAATACATTTTTCTCATTGTGCATCACATCTATATTACGACGAAGCAGAAGATGTTTCCAATATGGAAACTCCCAAAAAATAGTTTGTTTGCACCAGTTATGAACAACTGATTTGCCTTCAATTTCTGTTTGCTCTCCAGTTTCATATATCTTTGAATAGTCCCTAATAAGTTCATATATGTCTTCGCTTGACCATATCGTCAGTGGTTGTCTGGTTTCTACTCTATTAGCTAAAAAGTTTTTCTTGTCTCCTCTGAAGGGATGATTTACATGAAGAAAATATTGATGACAGTCAAACCATGAAATTTTCTTACCATGAGGTAAAGAAAACGCTCGTGTTTCATCCATGCAATATGGACATGCTAGACGACCGACAGTACTCCATCCTGAAAGCATTGCATAGGCAGAAAAATCACTTATAGTCCACAACAAAGAAGCAAACATACGCAATTTTTTCTTCTTAGACACATCGTATGTTTCTACTCCTTCGTTCCACATTATTTTTAACTCCTCAATCAACGGTTGTAAATATACATCGATTCCTTGTGTCGGATCGTCGGGGCCAGGAACGACAACAATAAGAAACATATATTGCGTTTTCATACACATCCATGGAGGTAAATTATACGGTGTGACGATAATGGGCCAGGATGAATATTTAGAACCAAATTGAGAAAATGGAGAAAAACCGTCCGTACATAATCCTAATCTAACATTTCGACTCTCCGCTGCAAAATTTGGATACGTTTTATCAAAATGCTTCCATGCTTCTCCATCGGCCGGATGTGTCAACGTACCCTCTTCCTCCGTTCTCACACTATGCCATCTCATATTAGATGCAGTTACAGAAGATGCATATAATCTTTGAAGCCTTGGAGTTCTGGGTAAGTAATGCATACGCTTGTACGGAACTTTCTTCCCCTTCTTTTTTCTTGGTTTGTATCTCTCCTGATTACAAATTTTACAATTTCTAAGGTTTGCGTCTTCTTTCCAAAACAACATGCAGCCTTTTAAAAATGTATATATTTTCTGATAAGGTAAACCAAAAGCCGACATAAGTTTTTTAACTTCATAGTGATTTTCACACATTAGATTATTGGGCGGCATATGTCTTTTTGCACCTTGAACAACAGCCGTAAACCCAGCTTCAGTGATGTTGTATTTTGACTTCATCGCAATGTATTCTGCGATTACTGACAGCTGAGTGCCGCTTTTACAACCATCCTAAATAGGTTTCTTAGCAGCATCTAGTAAATCATAATTTTTTTTGCTTCAATATTTGGTTCTTCTACATTTCCATCATCGTCGTCAACTTCAACCATAGGAAACATTGATCGTGCTGCATCTTCGACCATATTTTCTATACGGGTCATCGGAACTATTTCGTTAACGACACTTTCAAACTCTACAGAAGTATTTGCTACAACTTCTCCATGCCGATCCCAAACATAATACTCGGGTACGAAATCGTTTTGGCACAAATGAACTTTTACAATATCTGGTAACAAATACTTCAAATGTCTACACCTACTATACGGACAACGAATTTCTGGATCGTTTCCGTTATTACTTAAAGCGAATTCAACAAATACGTTTATACCATTATAAAAATCTTCTTTTATTGAGCCCCTCAGTCCTTTTCTTTGGTACATCCATCTTCTCTGATCAACAATATAATCAATCATTTTTCCTATTTGAGAAAATGAGAAGTTCAAAATTTAATATTTATTTTCAAGAATACAAATTCGAAAAAGATTATTTTCATGGTCGTATAATATTTGAATTTAAAGAACTACTTCACAAATTTAAAAATATTTTCAAATAGGGCACATTTTATTTTTTAACGTATCGATACAAAAAATTGTACAATTTTTTTTTCCATGGTCAGGCATCCTACTTCCCATTACAAACACAGTAAGCATTTACATTTCGTATATTACTTCGTCTCAAACGATTCAACAAAATTTCGGCAGCATTTCCCTTTTGTTCCCTGCATTGTACACAATGCGTGTACGCAGGAAACAAAAAAGAAAAGTTAGGCTGAACCATTTTAGACGAAGTAGTATACAAAATGTAAATGCTTACTGTGTTCATAACTTGTCCAATACAGGGACAAATCCAACAAACATTGTACAAGATGAATAAAAATGGTCGTTTTTCGAAAAAAACGACTATTTATACAACGATAATGTACAACACTCGTCAGACGGGGCCAAAAACTCTCTAAGGGACATTTGTCAATTAGATGTGCGCATTTTACGAAAAAATACAGTTTTACTAACTGTTTACATTTACAAAAATATATTTTAATTTAACACATTTATTCGACGTATTACATCAACTTAAGGCTCGTTCGACGCATTTTGTTGTTGCATAAGTCAATACGTGCACAATATAATATTCCTACCTCGTGCATTCATTTTATCTTATTCCAACTAACACAATACAACAATAGCAGCGCTACACACATATACAATCGTAGAATCAAGGCATACACAACGATTTACATATACACGAACAACCACAAATTATACATGTTTTTCACAATTTCACGATAAAAGATGAAATAGGAATACCATGGAATGCTAGAAACTATTATAACACTATTGGAAACAATTTCAATTACCAATTAGCCCTAATTTAACAACTTATGCAAATCTAGATTTAGGGTAAAAATTAGATTTTTGGCGAAAATAAGAGATTATACATGAGCTAGAGAGCAATAGACGTTGATTACGCAGCCGGGGAGGATCCGAAAGCTCGAAATTGATGATTGGAAGCTTGGGGAAGAGATTTGGGGATTTTGGGTTAATAATTTTTGTATGAAAAATGAGGAAGAAGGAGGCTCGGCTGGGGCTTGTAAATCGCGATTTTCCGACGGCTTCAGACGGCCGCCGACGGCCCGTCGGAAGCCGTCGCCCCCCGTCGCTATTTAGCCATTTTCTAGTAGTGTATGAATCTTCAATATATTATATTAAGTGATATTGACTTGTGAAATAATGTATTTCTTATGAATACCCTCGTAATTCAAGTGTCTAACACATCGGAAATCACGGTATACGTACATTTACATATATATTTATTCCTTAAGTCTGTTTAGGGTTTCTTAATGTTCCACCTTTAATTTATATATTCATATTATATAAGTTTTATATAACTTTTATATTTCATATTACTTTTATAATAGTCTTATATATAATATTATATTAATTAAATCTTATTTAATTAATTTTATTCAATTAACATTTTAATTAATTTTATATTATCTTAATATAACTTTTATGTTAAATATTTGTTATTTACTATAACCTTTATAGTATAACACATATATCTCATATATGTGTATTTTATTTATTTAATTAATTTAATTAATTAACCATTAATTTATCTATTTAATTAAACATTAATTTATTTATTTATTTAATCATTAATTTATTTATTTAATTAAAAAATTTTAATTAAATCATATTAGTTTCAAAAAAATCATATTATATAATACATGTATACTTATGATATCTTAAAGATTTTAAATTATCATAACATATATCAAACACACACACACATGTATATATTTTTCATTAATTAAACTAATTAATTAATTAATTAATTTTATTAGTCTTATTAATAAATTTAAATTTTGAAATTAATTTATATTATTTTTCAAACATTTTGAAAAACTTCATTATATTATAACTTTTATAATATATGTATATCTTATTTTCAATTTAACTTTTAAATTTAAAATTTATATTTTTAAATTTTCAAACAATTTTGAAAATTAGCCCAAAGCCCAATTCAAATTGGGCCCCTTTTATTTGGGGCAACCTTTTGGGCTCACTTCACCTTTTAGGCCAAGCTGGTAACCAAGTAGGACAGGGTATTTGATTATTCAATTCCAATCCTAGACATTACCTTTCTTGACACCGTACTAAGTGGGCTGTAAGATTAATTAGTTAACCAATATATGACCAATTTAGATCGCACATGCTATTAGGCTCTAATACCATTGTTGGAACTAGGCCAGTCCACAGCGGAAGTTATGGGTAAATTTCAAAAAAAGTCCCCTTATTGGATTTTTATTGGGCCTATGAAGTCTAGTTTATTTAGAACATTTCTAAATTTTATTTAAATAAAACCTTTTATTTAAATAAAATTTATAAATTGGTACAATTTTATTTAATTTATGTTTATATATAGATATATATATCCGTGTACGCGCATGTGTAACATATCAATTCGTGCAAGGTATAACATGCCCATGTATAGATGATGGGATTTACACCGTAACAGACATATTAGCTTATCCAATATGCAAATATATTATCTAAATGTATGTATGTATGTATAAATATACACTATCATTTATATGTAAGTATTATAAATATTTATATATATAAATGTATATACTATAATTTTATTTAAATAATTTTATATAAGTAAATATATACGTATATATATACATATATATTTATATAAAATCATATGAACAAAATATTAATATTGTATATACATATTATATAATAGACTTATTTAAATATAAAGAAATTATTCATAAATATTTATAAAAAATATATTATTTAAAGCCGTAAGCGATACACACAAATATATACAAATACAAATATGAATAATTTTTTAAAATTAAATATTTATATATATAAGAATAATAAAATAATATATTTACCTAATAAAATACTCAAAAATATCTTGATGAATATAATAGACTAGGTCTTGCACATGGCTCAGTAAATATAATTTTTTTTTAATTTTAATATATATTTTATTTAAGTATCCATGCAAAAATATTAAAATATTAATTACAAAATAAATTTTGAATTTATATTTTGAATTTTAAATTTCCAGTAAATCCTAAATGTTATTTTATGTTTGAACTTTTTTTTACACAATTTCTCCGTTTAAAAATAATTTTAAAATGATTTTTCTATTTTCGGATGCAATTTGATAATTAATTTAAAAATAAAAAATGGTTTTCATTTTTTTATTTTACGAGAGTTTTTTTACTATTAATATTATTTTATAAAATATAAAATATAATTTTCATAATATATTTGAATTAATATAATTGATTAATGTAATAAATTAATTTAAATGATATTTTAATAATAATAAAATATAAAAAAATAACATTTTATCATTGTCGATAATTATCATAGCCCTAACACTTTAGATATAAAATTATATGATCACATTTGATTAAAGTATGATGTTGTAATTAATTATGAACTATATATATATATTACATGTTAATTTAATAAAATGAAATAAATGGTTTTTTTAATTACAGAGCTATACCGACCTAAGACATATTTGAACATTTTTAATTTATATACACATATAACCAAACAATTTTGTGACAATATCAATGCATATCGAAATCGTCACCTAACTAACATTTAAAATATATGCTTATAATAAAACATTGTAATTGAGCATAAATAATTGTATTGTGATCATAAATATACCTCACTTCCATATGCCTTGAAGTACACCTTAATATGACGATGTCTGCCTCTTGAAACTGTTTCTGATTCAAAAGAAGGCAAGTCCTTGAATCGTTGACCACTAGCTATTACATAGCGTTTGAATTGACTTAATCTGAGCTTGATGAAAGATGAAGAGGGGAGTAGGATTTTCGGCCAGCAAAGACTTGGATGGAGGCTCCAAAAAGAAAAGATCTTCATCGAATGGAGAAAAAGATGCTTAAATAGAGGATGGAAATGAGAGAATTTAGGATCTCATCTTTTACTCTATCTCCTTTAACCTTGGCCATCCATTTTCAAGCCCTCTAACCCATATCCTAGCCGTCCCTAGCCCTATGTTTTAGCCGATCCTATCAGTCCCATAATGGGCCTTAAACCCATTTGAGCACGAATGAATATTTTGCATTTTAAATCTAACTTAAAATGCTTATCGATATCGTATATCTATTAATGTGTTATAACTTTTATAAATACAATTAATAATATTTATTCATCAAATCATAATCGAATTTTATTAAGTAATATTTCATAAATAATATTTAATATAATTAATTTATAACAATTATAAATTAATTAAATCATTTGGTCAGAGGAGAATCATCGTTTTCGGTTGTGTGACTTGTCAGGTATAAATTTGGTTAGCGATTAATATTGAACTATTCAAATATTAATGTTCACACATCACTTAGCAAGTGGTGTGACATTTCGGCCCAATTTATCGCTTACTTGGTTTGGGTAAAATTCAATTTTACTTTGTTAAGCTTTACCCGGTTTGTGACTTTTATGTACACCAATTCTCTTCGTCAAAACTATATCACTTTGGAATTATGGAATTTGGTATTGTTCAAAATTATGATATCATCCACATTCAACTCTATAGCCCAAAAACAAAGTCCTTGGTTCAATGATAACAATTATTAACTGAAATGCTCTGGCCAAAGACTTTGAATTTGAGTTGACTTGATAATAACCTCATATAACCGAGGAGACGAAGCTTCTCTTGAATAGTACTTCACTTCCAATACTTCCACTCGACCCAACTACGATCACTCGATAGATGTCGTGCTATGATTTGACTATAATCAAAGCGGAGCATTCATATTGAAGATTAACAGTATTCTCAAGTCAAGAGTACTGAGTAAATCAGTGACATCGATATTTTCTGTTTAACCTTAGTTATATTAATTAACAAATCTATTAAGTGAGTCGTTCCATAGTTTCCAATAACTGTCAGTATGTAATCCCTAGGTGCCCCGAGCAGTCATGGGTAATACGCTGCCCAACATTTGAAGAGCGTTACGTATTCTAATCTCAACGAATACACCGATATCCAGCCTTGATGCATCTTGACTAGGAACATTTAAAATGATGTGTTTTATAATATTGTGACACAATACTCATGATTACAACTATTTGTAATTGCTATCACAAACACACGATTTATGGATTTTCTATTAGATATACTTTTAATTAAATTAATTAATTAATATAACACATTATATCAAGTATATAATAGAAAGAAAACACCATTTATTTTGAACAAGATTGATTATCGAGTTAGATATATGTAACGACTTACATAATTGCCCCTAGGGCATACCCCTAACTTTATCACCATCAACGATGTATGGACCATGACAAAGGTCAACCCATGTATGCCTGCATACCATTAACAAACATTAAATAGTACATTCAAACGCATAACACCAATCAACTATAAAATAGCGCATAAAACAAACATCTCCATACACACATACCCCCTACATACATACATACATATATACATACATACACACACACACACACACATATGCTTCATTTACGTCAAAATCATACTACGTATTCGCTTAAAAGTGGTCCAAAACATCACACAAAACTCGGTCCCAAATAACATCCCCTTATTGACCAAACCATGCTGGGTCCAGGTTTAGATTAGAGTTAGTAGGTCACCATTGGGGCCAAGGCAAACCTACGCTATTATTTCTTTTTTCTTCTCTTATTCTTTGATTTCAATTCTGATTTATCATGGTTTCATTATTCATCAACTAAGAGTTAAAAATTATAATTTAAACATTTAGTTTCATTTATTTACCATACATTTTATATACATCATAAAATTTAGTTTCAAAATTTTATATATTATTTACATCAAAACTTAATATTAATAATTTAAAATATATTTTATTTCAAAATTAAATGCCATTATCATTTGAAAATAAGTTTTTTTCACTTTTAAACATCATTTTCCATACTTTATAATCATTATATATGTATGTACGTACGAACGTACGTACGTATGTATAAAATATACATCGCCTTTTCCATATTTTCAAAATACACATAGTTCTTCTTATTATAATTCATATATACACTAATGTATACATATAAATTCATTTACATTTATGATAAAACTTAAGTTAATCTTAAAAATCATTTCCATAACTTTATATCATACATTAATACATATATTCAATATTTTATTACAAAACCTTCCAATTTTCATCCAATAATGTATATATTGCAGCATAGACCACTCTAGGGGTCCGTAATTCCAAATAAAATTACTAATCATGTTTAATCATAATTCATCATTTATTCCAATTTATTATCCATTTTAATTTCAAATTTTAATCCCATAATCATAGTTAATTATAATATTAAACAGGTATAGGCAAGTATATGTCACATTGGAAGAATTCCACTCACCAACAAATGATCGAAGTGCAAATCTATGCCAAAACCTTCACTATTGCTCCATTGCCCAAAATAGGATAGATCTGAGACCTTCACAATCTCCAATGAGACGAGTATTAGGACGTATCACTCTCCACATCGTTCGATATGATATAAAGTATACTGAATTTGGTCGAGTAAATTAAAAGTTATATTAATTTTGGATTCCATTTGAAGTGGGTTCGTGAGAAAAGAAGAAGAAAAAAGAACATGCAAAATTTAAAAAATGAATTTAAAATTAAAACAATGCCTTTTTTATAAACTGCTAAAAGATCTGTTCATATTTGGGCCAAAGCCCATTTAATTTTTATCAATGACCGTCATATTGAATTACTCGTATCTCCTCCCTCTTAATTCCAATTCAGACAAGTTTATAGTCGAAATTGATCAAAAAAATTAGCTTGCCGCAATGGTGTAACTCTCATCTCAAGATTTATTCATTTGTAAAACTATCATTTTACCCATAGAGTTGAAATAACTAAAGTACCCTTATTAAATTTTGTTAACATAATTATGGGGCATTACACTCCCCCCCCTTAAAAATAATCTCATCCCTGAAATTATTAAGGAACAATCACACATATCAATCATTCATCAATAAATCAAAGAATCAAACATAGCAAAACACACACATTATACACACACACACACGTGTATGTGTGTATGCATGCTTAATCTTGACATATAAAATACTAAGTTAGTGCAAGAATGCAACTGATAGTCGACCTTCCGAAATGTATGCAAATAATATGGCAAATCAGGTATGTATGCAAGCATCCTTTTGTGAACATATAGTTCTATATTTATATGCATCAATCACTCAATTCACAGTACCATAGGGTGAACACATAAATCAGTAAATTACAAATTCAAGGCATATAAAACATACTAAAATTAAATAAATATAATTCAGGAAAATAGGCACATGGACAAACTTATAAATTTTTTTAGGTTGAAGGACAACAAGTTTGTTTTTTTGGCTGAAGGATGGTCCTAATTATAACTAGCATTTTGTGTAGTGTAAAATTGAATATAATGCTAGTTATAACTATCAATTTGTATAGTGTAAAAGTTGAATATAATGCTAATTATAACTAAGATTTGTCCTTCAGTCAAAAATAAAACCGGATGTCAATCAACCTTTTTTTTTTCTTCAAATTTTGTCCTTTTCTCTAATTCCCCCAATATAATTCATGTTGTAAACAAAACAACCAAATCAAAAAATCGCATTCTAAACAAAATAACAACAGCCATCCAACTATACCTGGAGGAACTAATTCTCTTAACAAACAGGCAATGTGAAAACATTCTGGGAAAGAGTAGAAATGAAAAGATTGGATTCTCTCTTCTACTTATCAAGTACTTCCGGTCGGATCATTCTTCCCAACTCAACTTAACAAACTCTACTACTGGCTTGTATACTCATTCTGAAACACTAACCTCAAATGTATATGCACAACTACAATTTCTATAATCCATGCTACAAATTCAGATAAATTAATGCCAAAATGCACAACAACCAATAACCTTGGCATAAACATGCCCCAATTGAAATGCAGCCTCATACAACTTCTAAATGCACATGCAGAACACTTGGATCATCCTAGTAGTATACTCATCACTTCATCTTTTGGATGGTAGGGTAAGACAACTCAAAAATAGATGATGTCTCACTTAAGAGAACCAATAATTTAAATCACTAAAAGATTATCATTCCACTTTAGAACATTGAAATCGGACGATGTCTTAACCTAGTGAACATAACATATCTTATCTTCCTAATTCCAATCCAACTTAAATGGTATCATTTCACTTATGATATCACTTCTCAAAACATCCAAAAATCATGATACTGAAGTACTATGTTCTCAATCTACAAGAAATTTTAAAGATTTAATCTAAATCCTAAAATGTATAAGTAAGCAAGCAAACATTCAGCCAAAAGAAATCCTATTATACTCAAACATTCAAACACAACAAGAAAAATTCATAAATCAAAATGAAATCCTAAAACTAAGTGACTATAACGACCTGCCTTTTTGGACGTTTTAAGCAGACACACATGCCAAACTCAAACCATTCAAAAGGGCAGATTGTTATGGGGTAAATAAGAAAAAGCAGAGAAAGAAAGAAAACAAATACATAATCTCGCAGCGGAATGATAAAATATAATAATCAAATAAACAGTTCATGAAGCTGTTTATAAATAACATTGATTAAACCTTGATAATACAGATCAGAGTTACATATAACAAGAATAAATAATAAATAAATGCAATGGAACAACATGATGCAACAAAATACATATAATAAGTAATAATAGTACAGAATCTTCGTCTTTATCCTCCAGAAAGCAGTCTTCGATAAACTGAAAAGCTCAGACTGACCCGAGCGAATTGAAAAGACAAAACACTCGAGTCAGAACTAAAAGATCTTACTTAAGTTAAATTAACAGTAAATAAATATGAGTGTGACGGCATCAGAGATGTTTACGGGGTTTGACATCTCCTATCCAGTGTCCAACGTGAGTGCAATAACTTAAGAGATATTCGGGATTTACATCTCCTAAGGATCCATTAAACTATCTACATACATAGTACAATACGCTATTATAATAGTGTCTAGAGTAAAGTAAAGTATTAAAATAGCGACCCGAGTAAATTGAAAAGACAAAACACTCGAGTCGGAACTAAAAGATATTACGTAAGTTAAATTAAAAGTAAATAAATATGAGTGTGACGGCGTCGGAGATGTTTACGGGGTTTGACATCTTCTATCTAGTGTCCAACGTGAGTGCAATAACTTAAGAGATGTTTGGGATTTACATCTCCTAAGGATCCGTTAAACTATCTACATACATAGTACAATACGCTATTATAATAGTGTTTACAGTAAAGTAAAGTATTAAAATAGCGTTAAGGCGTTACCCATATCCCCCTTAACACATTTTATATATTCCCATAGTCTATACAGTACCGTACGCTCCTCCGTGAGGTTTACCCAGAGGGCACTCCGTATGTATGGTACAAAACAAACTCGTGGAAGGCATGATAGAGCATGTGAACATGGCACTCGAGGCAATGCCAGGGTAGATATACCAACTGCACTCCCGGACTGGTGGTAACGCATAGTAGCTACTACCGCCTACCTCAGACACACTCCTATAATCAAAATCGAGGGGTGGCCACCAAATCAATCACAAAGTAAAAATATAGTATCGAAGAAATGTGCCCGATAGGAGGAATGACCTCACTTGGCCAGGTATAGCTCCTGTTTTAGTCACATCTAAGCTGACTCACGGGAGTCAGGGTCACGTAAATACCTCATACAGAATCATTCGCCAAACTATCCTACTTCATTTCTGGAATCTCCACCACGTACACAGTTGTTAAAGTGGTTTTTCGGTATTGGCAAAGAGTATGACAATATCCGATCCCGGTCTCTTTAACAACCAAACGCTTATTTCACATCGGATGGTTATTTTACATTTCAATAGTCAATTCATAACTGATATCAAAATTATCATATTCAATTTCAAACGACATCACTTTCGAAACCATATTCCCTTTCAAAATCACATTCACTTCAAAAATCATATTCACTTTTGAATTTATCGATAAGATAGGTTAATTAACTCCTCGTTCGAAAATCATCATATTTACTCTAATATGTCATTACATAAAAATGTATCATTTTCAATTCCCTACTTAAGTTGTATCATCATAAAGGATTTAAATATAAATACTTCAACTTTACACAGTCTGAAATTTTAGAAAATAGTTTAGATAGTTATAAGTAGTTTTAATAATTTAAAAGAGTTTAAAATAGTTTAAATAGTAGAAATGGTTTAAAAATAGATTTAAATTTGATTTAATTAGATTTAAAATGATTTATATAGATTTAAAAAAGATTAAATAGATTTAAATTATCTTAAATAGATTTAAATATATTAAATAAATTTAATTAGTTTAAAATAGGTAAAATAGATTAAATTGAATTAAATAGGTTATAATAGATTAAAATAAATTAAAATAGTTTTAAATTGAGTAAAATAGTTAGTTTAATTAAAATAGTTTAAAATAGATTTCAGAGTTATACCCAAATATTTCAATGACTCAATTCCGATAAATTCATTTATATTTAACACTTCAACTTTGAAATTCCAATTTAAATCCTTTGAACAATTCATTAAATCAATTTCAATTTCAGCATTAACGTTTGGATTATCGAAAATAATTCAGTTTATATAAATCAATTTCTATTTCAAAATGAGAGTTAACTGAATTCAAAAATTTAAAGATTTAAAATCATTTAATTTAACCAATCCGGTGTCCGTATATAAATTTCTACCTTAGGGTCAAGTGATACAGATATTTATCATTTCAATCCGTAATTTAAAATTTTACGGTTATATATCATTTCAATCCGCAATCCCGAGTTAAACTCAAATCCATAAATATGCTCGAGTTTATCATTTCAACCCATAACGATTTTTCCCTAATCTATAGATCATTCGGGTATGTATCATTTCAACCCATAAGGAACTTGCAGTGTTATAACAATATAAAAATACAACATCCAGTCATCCAATATCAACAATCAAACATCCATTACAATCATCATCCAAATCAATCAATAAACATCAATAGATAACTGATCATCAATAACAGATATTAAACTGACAAATTAAATTCAATATTAAATTAAACGATGATTAAATGCAATAAAAATCAGATTTAACTAGAATAACAATTTAATATACCAAACATCGATCAATAAATTTCTAATCACATCATAAATTTTATTTGACTAACATAAGATAGTTAGTAATTGTGAGTGGGTTAAAACACCCACCTTTGATTTTAAATCGAATTGAAATCCAAAATAGGGCTCAAAATTTGAACAGTCTCAGAATTCGTCCAAACTAGTGTCATGATGTCCGAAATTTCAATATGATCGAAGCGGAACAAACTGCGCGTAAATCCGACCTCATATGTAAAATATATAGGGATTAGAACATTCGAGTTTTAAAAAAAAATTATAAAATAAAAGAAAACGTAAACATACACTCCTGAGCCACGTCAGCACGATACAGGAACCCTAAACTGCTTCGTCCCAACTCGTACGCACGACAACCCTACAGGCCGCCACCGTAAAAATCGAACCGAGGCCACGCCCCATGCCCCTAACCGGATCCGAGCACGTCGCCGCACTTCCCACGCCTGGTCGCCTCCACGCTGCGAAATCCACCACTTCCGGTCACCGATATAACCCAGCGTCGCCGTCCTATATGAACGCCAATTTTGGTGAATCCTGACACTTTTAGGTCGAGGTAGCCATATGGATGCAGTCGTCTAGATGACCTCTACCCACTGCCACCTTTCGATCGGCAAATCGCTACAAATTCACCGTCGAAACCAACAAGCACCAAAGGATGGCCGAGATTAAATCGCCCAATTCTGGCCACACAGAAACCAAAATCAAAAAACAAACTGCAGATTTGACTTGCGCTCATCGAGAGCTTCAAATTGATATATAATATGATATGGTTTGGAGGGATTTGATTTTGAATTGAAATTGAAATGGGGAATTTAGGGTTTTCAGCCATTGAGAAAAGAGGAGCGACAGAAACTTCTGTACGTACTGTAATGAGAAATGAAAGGCTGCTAGGGTTTAGAACAAGACTATATATACTAACAAAGTCCAATAAGAAATGAATCCGAATAGATTTGAATTGACGATTACCACCCGAAAAGCCCGTTCTGTCTCCGGAACGAAAACGAGTCATCCTATATATCAAAATCGATGTTTTCGATATTTTTAATTTCAATGGAACATGTTTTAGGTCCTAGTTCCATCGTATGAAGAAGTTGCTTTAAAATCAGCTTATTTCAAATTGATTTCAATTGAATTTAATTAAATTGATTTCTAAGCGTTTCGAGTCCGTACGATCAAACGACAAGTCCGATCGTTACAAAACTTGAAATCCTACAACAATTTACCATTACGGATCCGATGAAACTGGTTTCGTCGGAATCTGAGACAGTGGCAAAAATGGCTATTTTTACGTTAATTAAATAAATTAATATTAAATTGGATAATTCACTTTTTAATTTCAAATCTTACAATTAACAAATTTCATCATTTTTGATCACTCAGACATCAACAGTGGTTTACTACAAGTTTACATATCACTTCAGTGTTAAATATTACACTTATTTTAGTGTTCAATTTCAACTGTAATTGAATCCAATTAATAAAATTTAATTTCAACAAATTGATTGAATTTGATTTCAATCCTTTTATTCAATCAATCATTATTCTATAGACATAGTTAACATTGTTTTATATTTCATTACATTAATATTCTCCGATTTCCATCTCTTATATATATTAACTACTATATTTCCATTATATTAGATTTTTGTCAATTTTATTATAATTTAAAATCTCAATAAATTAATTTGTCTTTGTTTCACTCTTTTTTATTACATCAATTATTGCCTTGTAAATATAATTAACATTTCTATACCTTTATTACATTCACAATTTGCAGTTATTGTCTTAACTCACATTGATGCAACATTTATTTACATTTATTTGCAATCGATTAGATAAATTGGTAACAAATAACAATTATCACCATTTCTACATTTAGTAACATTTGTAAGTTTATCATTTACAACAAATGTTATAACAACTCACACTACACTAATTTTATTCCATTACAATTTATTACACATTATTTCATTAATAACTCAACATTTAATTTGTCAATTACTCCTTTACTCCAATTGTCAATTAATACATGTTACTACAATTAATTTATTTACAATCTACACCAATTATAATTCTTTAATCAGTTTAATTATTTGGAATTACATTTACATCAGTTATAAATTACTTTAAATTAATACTATTTCATTTTATTCCAGTTATATTCTTATTATTAAATCACAAATTTTTTTATTTCTTCCAATATTAAGTCACAAAACCTTATTAAATTTACAATTTTTAATTATTGAAAATTACGGGTCGTTACAGAAAACCTAACATAATATTGAGAAAGTGTTTAAGTGATCGACTAAGTGATACATCATTCATGGGCACCTGGTATGCAACATAAGCCATGTATCCTTCAGCCGCTGCTTCTAAAATAGTTTCCTTGAATATATAGTCTCTCTTCAATCTGATGGATGATTGAAAAGATTCTACCTGTTACCTTTTCAAAATCATACCCGAATTGTCAAATATCACTTTCCATGAAAATTGTCTACACATTTTGATGCATGCAAACTATAATATCTTCTCTACGATCCTTCAAATCAGACTTATGAAATAGCTTGAAACAATTCATTCTACATCAATTAGTAGTACCTTCTTATATAATCTTAACACCAACTTAATCCAAAACATCTTTTACCAATGAAAATACAATTTCAATCATTCCTTTATACAAACCTATTAACGACATCTTTTCTAAACATAACTTCTTATCATCTTGCTTCTCCAGTGCTATGGATGAGATAACTCAATACGATATGGCATTTCTCCATATTAATTCAACAGACATAATGTCTAACAACTAAGGAGCATCGTGCTCCAAAACTCTATCTAGGAACATCGAGATTTGATGATGCCCTAACATAGTGAACATGGTATCGAACTCATGTTACGTTCAAATCTAAAAAATATACTTCCAACTCCGATGAAAACTAAAGTATCAATACCTTATAACTATCAATACAAAACATATATGGTAAGACGAAAACTTACTTGCCTGGTGATCCATAACCTTTCAAGCCAAAACAAACATGTATGGTTTAACGTTTCCCAATATGTCATATTAACGACACCCATCCACAAACTAACCAAATTGTTCACCTTTAATAGTGATGTAAAATAATAAATCATCTAAATGTTATTTGCCTCCACCAATGACCATTATTGCAACGATACGAGATGAAATAATGCGAATACCAACTAATCCTAAATATTTAAGCTATGGACCGAACGCCGAGTCAGATCGCATAAACATAATATTCGGTCATTGGGACCCTATCATATAACAAACTCTAGGCCTTTTAAATAAAACTGCCAATCAAATCATAAAAGGTTTCCATCGACTAGATATTGGGATCCAATCAACTTAAATTCCAATATCACTAGTGTCTTTTCTACCAGCTTTTTGAGTTATACTATACTCCAACTATATCTTTAAAATTTCCAATATCATGCAAGTATAACTTTGACCAAGTCTCATTCACATGAACCTTAACCCAAATATTTTATTGTTTGGTTAATGGGTCTTCACTTAGACGTTTCAACTACATACTTTGAATTTTCTTTTCTCCAACAACACATACTAACTCAAAAGCTTCTATGTTCAAAATTTTGACTCCTTTGTAGAGTTATATGCCTAAATGGCATGTCAATATGCCCAGTGAATTATTTATTTGAGGGAGGAAGATTGAAATAATTTGGAAGGCATATGAGATTCCTAACAAGATTGATAACAACTAGTCATCGTAGGACTATCCGGATTATGACATACAACAAGGTTGTGCCGAGTCATTACTCATCATTCAAACCATACTGCTATCACCATCCAATACCATCCTATAATAAGTCATCCAGTGTATTGCAAAATCCATCCATAAGCTCAGTACATATGTGTCACTAAAGGGCTTCACATCATGATTTAAAACTTCAAATCATAACAATTATAGATAAATGGATCGATCCTTTAGACCGATTCAACACCATAATAGATTCAAGAACTATGTGAGATTTATAGCCTAAACTATCCATTATAACACTCTATAACCAAAAGTACAACTTCCCTACTATCACGGTACACTTTCCTTTCTCCATGGTAGATAGTGGCCTAATACTAGCAGTAGGAACCGCTTTAAGTGCATAGCTTTAACAATTGTCCTTCCTTTTGAGATCTAGGTAATTATTCCTGTAATGACCCATTCGTTCAAAGTTATAACACTTAATCCTCAAGAGGTCCACCTTGCATTTCTTGGCTACCCGTCCCTTCTTGTGGCACCTCCTACATGAATCAATGCCTCTTATCTCGTCCTCTTTGCCGACCATTTCCCTTGCACTTCCCTTCTTGATGATTCTGATTAACTTCCTTTTTTAGTTGCTCCTTAACTATTTCTTCATCAATCGAATTCAACAAGGCTTCCTCAACTAATCCTTTGAATGTAGCCACATATGGGATTTGATTTAATGCTAACTCCTTAAGTGGCGAGTTTAATCCCCTCACAAACTTCAATGCCTTTTTGTCTTGGGTATTTACCAAATCAAACTTAAACCTTGCTAATTCATTAAATTGATTAACATATTATCCAACTGATAACTCACCCAACTTCCAAGCTGTGATGCCCCATACCACACGTTTGCACCCAGCGGTTTACTAACCGCTAGTAAATGCCACACTAGAAAGCAGTAAAATGTTTACCTCATCTCAACGGTAAACACGACCCAAAGGTCAAAACGATCAAACAGACAAGTCAGGAATTAACCAATAAGATAAACGCACGTATCCATACCACGTGTTTTACCGAACCGTTTAATTCTCCTTCTCATTCGCTTGAATAGTGCAAAAACATGTATTTTATATATAAAATAATTTATTTGAGAAAACAAGCTTTTAAAACAATTTTTCGAAATCTTTTTTGGAATACAACAACTAAATGCACATTACATCACAGAACATCAGATAAACATATATATACATATACACTAATACATCCCCAGTATAATACAAAATGATACATCATAAGTGGTTCGAAGACCACACTATATACAACGAGTCATAAAAATATACACAGAAATTCACCAAATCAAATTTATAGTTTGGTGATAATTTCGGCTTCTTTGGACAAATGACCCGAAGGTCCAGTACTGGCAAATACGTCTCTTAGACAAATGTGTCACAAACTCTCAGATAGGAACCCAAAAGGTGTTAACAGTGTGTCCCATACCACACGTTCTCACTAATCGGTTTACTAACCGCTAGCCAATGCCACACCAGAAAGTAGTATAAATATTTGCCTCATCTCATTGGCAAATACGACCCGAAGGTCAAAACGATCAAACAGACAAGTCAGGAATTAACCGAAAAGATAAACGCACATGTCCCATACCACGTGTTTTACCCAATCGTTTAATTCTCCTTCTCATACGTTCGAATAGCGCAAAAACGTGTAGTTATATATATATATAAAATATACATTTAGAAAATCGGGTTTTTAGATGATTTCAAAAAATATTTGGAAATCACTGATTTTGAAAATCTCTTTATAATAAGAAATATTTGTATTTTAATGATTCAGAAATATTTATAATAATATAGAAAAATATCTTCTTAAAATGATACTTGTTTATATTTGAAACTCTTTTAAAAATCAATTTCTAAAACACGTGTAATGTGTACATGAAATCACAGAAACTCATAAAAACGACACATAAAAATTTACACAGAAATTCACCAAATCTAATTTACAGTTTGGTGATAATTTTGGCTTCTTCATTTTAGAAATAAGCCGAAGGAAACACAAGAATCATAGCTCAAACTCAAACGAAAGTTGAACGAAACCACTTAGAAAATTCACTAGAATTTAAAGCCCCATGCAATAAAACATTGCCCGTATCCAATTTTGAGCATGGTTTTGACCTAGTTTTAGGTTGTATCATGTGATTGTTTTTCAACCAACCCGAAGTACAACATTTGAACATCAATTACGAAAAGAATGACATGAAAATAACCCAAAACAAGGAAGTTACAAATTTTCAAAAATGGACTCATAGCAGATTACAGCAACTATAAACACTTCCAGGCAATAAAACATTGCCTGCACCCATCTTTGAGCATCAGTTTCGACATGCTACCGGGTTCAGAAATGCTCCAAACTTGAAATGCACAACGACTAACACTCGTACTCTAAACTAAAACAAGAATAACCTGATACGGACCAGAATTGAGAGAGATATGAGGACTCAAAGATGGACTCATAACAGATTTCAGTAATAATACACACTTCCAGGCAATAAAACATTGCCTGCACCCAAATTTGAGCAATAGTTTCGATATGCTACATGGTTCAGAATGGCTCCAATCTTGACATGCACAAAGTAGAACAATATATCTATGAACTGGAAAAAATATTCACTGAATTCCGACATGAAATGACAAAGATATGAAATTTCGAACATGGAATCAGACCATGTTGAATTCTGCCCAGGTCTAAAAACCCTCTCGGGTTCAACTTACAGACATGAAACAGGTGACCAAACGACCTCACAAATTCTAGCTGAAGCAAAGCTTCAAATGGAAAAAATCTATGCAAAAATAGCTTAAATATATTGATTTCCTAGTTGATGTTTTTGTTTTTGTGAAAACTGTGTTTGGGTGTCATTTTGCATGTCATTTTCTCTCAATTCCGGCAACGAAATGCTACCGGATTTTCTTCTATTGATAGTTCATGTGTTGTAGTATATGCTTGTAAAATTTCATAGCAAAACTCTTTCGTTTGATACTTGAAACCCTTGCTGCAAAATGAATACGAACCCAGATTTTTGCCTATACACATTTCTATTTTTTGAGTTGCTGTAAACATGGCCCGAGTCCATGTTTGAGACAACATATCCCTTTCATTTTCTATCGGAATTCATCGATTCTTTTTTTATTTGAAAGCTAAAGTTTTCTACTAAGGGCATACCAATTTTCAGTTCAATCATAGGTCATTTGATCCTCTGTTTCATGCCTGTAAGTTGAACCCGAGATGGTTTTCAGATCTGGGCATATTTCTGTTTTCTGAGCTGCTGCAAACATGGCCTGAGTCCATGTTTAAAGGAATGGACTTTTCCAATAGCCATCCTTTCTTATCCCCTAAGAAAAACTTAACTACCAACTTTCTCTTAAAATCCATTTATGCAACGTTCTATTTATCGACCTCAGGAGTAACAACTTCTCACTAATTCATCGCTTCTCCCTAAAGATGATAGGAAACCAATTATCTCCTATTAACATCACTTAAACCCAAAATATTGAAGGTTTTCCTTATATGTGCTCAACCATGCCCATGTCACTGCATAGGTTTTAGTCCCAACATTGGGTTTACCACCTAAACTAGAGAATCCCCACACATCTTTATGAAATTCATAATTGGTAGTGGTTGGGCTAAAATAACTTTTTGGGTAGTACGTGCAGGTTCTGTGGGGTTAACACTAATCAGCAATGTCACTTGCATATATCTACATAACTAAACGGGAGTATTTACATTATGTATATCCATAGTATCAACTCTAGTGCCATATTCATATCTGGTTCTAACCTCATTAGTATTTGCATATGTTCCAGTCTCGGTTGAATTACTCATTCTCAACTATCTGTAAATGGAATTCATTAGCAACTCCCTAATAAATAATTAACTCAAATGGAATAGTAAACGGTATAAAAGTATGTACACTTGACTCATATAATATATATGTATATACACGTTTATAGAAATACTAATATGCTATCTCAATACATTGTCCTTAATTTGGTGAAAATTTTGCTTTGATATGAAATGTAACAATCCACCATTTTCAACTTTCTAATTCGATGCTCGAATCGACTGAAATCCAAATACGAAGGACTGTTGGGTTATGATAACAAGAGTCAAAATAGTTTCTAACTAATCTTTATGAACTCACAACGGAAGGAAACAACATATAATATAAAATATATTTATATTCAAACCAATCTAATTACATAGTCATGTCTATAAACCAATTCAAACCCATATGATCAAACTATAGTGTTAGATAATTACTTATATACATATACATAACATATAAGTAACAACTTCGTCATCCGCACCTTCAGATGTCACTTACGTAATAAGTCCATACTTCCATCAACGTACCAGTGATATACAAAAAGAAATATGGAGTGGGATAGACATACAACATTCTAAGTAGTAAACAAATCTATTCTTTATATACTATAACTGTACTCATATAATATCATAAGTGTTTATGATATACCTAATAATCATATCTTAACTTGTATCACTTGCAACCACAGAGTTAGTCCAACAACACTATATTTGGTTAATAGTTCGATTAAGGTCATAACTCGACACATACATCGCATGGACAATGTCATAGTGTAACCTAGGTATAACTCTACTACATCCAAACAAAAAACATTGCATGGAAAGTGACACAGTCTATCTTGTGGAAATAGACACACCTAAGCAAAAAAAAGAACAGACAGTGACATAGTTTAACCAGTGCACACTACCATGCCTCAATGATGTATGAAACGTGACATGGCCAACCCCGTGTATGCCTACCTACCATCAACGATGTATGGAGCGCGACGCAGTCAACCCCGTGTATGCTTGCATACCATCAACAAACATCATCAAATGCACAACATCAATCAACCATAAGACATCGCATATAACAAACATCTCCATATATTCAATCATCTATATATACACGCTCCATTTATGCCAAACGTATACTTCATATTCACTGTAAAAAGTGGTCCAAAACATCATATGAATCTCGGTCCCAAATAATGTCCCCTTATCGAGGAGGCCCTGTTGGGTCTAGGTTTAAATTGGACGCAAATGTAACCATCGTGTGGATGGGGTGATGATAGATGTGATAACATAAGCTATAGTACATTGAAATGGATATTAAGGCTATTTTACACTAGAAGGGGAAGGGGTGAATAGTATATTTAAACTTTTATCAATATACTTGCAAATTTCTAAATTTATCCCAAAAATTTCAAACACAGGAAATAATATAATCATAGAACAATCAGATAATAGTAAGTAAATGCAGTAAAAGTAAAGGCAAAGGAGTCACCAAAATTTTTATACTTGTTTGGATTCCCAATCCTACGTCCAGTCCTATACCCCGTACATATTTTGGCTAATCACGTCTTAACTTTAAATTAGGTAGCAAGAACACCCTTTACTCTATTTGACTTTGACTCAAACGGCAAGGACACATACTAGAATTTGACTCGGGTAACTAGCACATTCTTTGAAATTTGACTCAGGTAACTAGAACACCTATCCTATCTTTGAATCGATGTGTACGAAAACTCCCTTTAAAATCTCGTCTTAACTTTCACTCGAGTGGTTAATATCACCCTTTTACAAGCAGTAGTGGTGGACTACAAGAAATCGAATCTTTCGATCATAATTCCAAGAGTTTGTTGATACAATTTTCTATAGACCTTCAATAGTGGAATATTTTTCTATTAAGTAGAATAGAGTGAAGATCAAAGAGTCAATTGTGTTGAACAAAAGTGAATCTTCTTTGATCTTTTGTATGAATGTAGAGAAAGAGAATTGGTGTAGAAATCGATAGCACTTTGTTGAAATCTTAAAGAGAATGAAAGAGAAGAGAGAGATAAAGAAAGTAGCTATAATTGTTGTTAAAAATTCAAAATCAGAGAAATTTAAATAGAGGTTGAAGAGTTGCGTCCATTCACAAAAGGATGGCGCCAAAAGTTGCTTCTTTTGAAAATTTAAAAAACACCAACGGTCTATATGCTGACATACATATTTTTCACATGTCCATATATACAAATTAATTTGTATATTTTCAGAAACTATTTGAATATGTTTTAAAATATATTTCTTTGTAAATACTTTATTAAAATTTATTTTATAATTAAATTAAATATTATTTTTTATAAAAACATTTTGAGTGGAAAAACAATTTTCGAAGTGAAGATAATCGAAGATATGGTACCACTCAGGTCTATAACATTTAATCTAAGACTCGATAGAATACCGACACAAATGTCTTAAGCACTTCGTGCTTTTATTCCTGAATTCTTCAAAACTCATGGGTCTTCAAATATATCTCTATCAACTCTTGATTTATACTAATATGTTCTTTAAGCTTTTATTCAATCACAATTGTATAAACTGTTAAATATTCCTGATATCATGCACAATATACTATATAACTTGAGAAAACATTAATAACAATATTTATATGGTTGTTCTTATCAAAATCAATAACTTGGGTATTAATACAATGGTCGATTGATGGTGCCTGGCCATGAGAAACTCTATGCTATTATTATTATTTCTTTCTTTCTTTTCTTCTTCTTTGATTTCATTTCTGATTTTTTTCTTTTATTTTTTATGATTTCATTACTTCATCAACTAAGAGTTTAACATTGTAATTTAACAAAAATTAATCGATTAATTTCATGTATTTATTGTTACACCTATATTTTCCAAACGTTGGCAAAGTGAAATTGATAGCAACGCCGAGCCCGGATGAAATGTCCCCACAATTGGAGTTAAAATGTTGAAAGGAAGCAAAAACAAAACCCAGATAGTACTGCACTCAAAATTTGTGAGCAACGGTGAATATAAAGACTGCACCCACATTAGCTTCAACTGGTAGAACAATGGTATAGTTTCCCGGTAACAATGAGATATGGAAACTGTGCTGCGGCCCCAAGGGCAACATTAATGACATATAACTGTTGTACAAACCCATAAGCGACTATACGTGAATGGGGATGTGCCGCAATCATAAATTAACGTCTAAAAGTGGCAGGTCTATGCCACAATTTTGTATCAAAAAGCTATAAGGTGCATCACCATTCAATGTTAACGTGATGGAATTGCACCATAATCCTATATCAGTATAAATTTAATAAAGAGAGCACCGCTACCTTGATATGAAAAAATAATGCTGCAATCCTAAAAACGCTGACCACAAACATAAAGACTCAAGGGTGAGGCGATAGGAAAAGATTTCTCCGCACCCAATAGTCAAATCTCACTCCTTAATGGCAAACCAAGGATCCTAACATCATTCCCAAAATTGTTAAACCCAATTCAAAGGCAAAGGCGATGGCGCAGTACCCCCAATGTTGGGAGCAGCTCAGAACATGTTCACACAAGCCAATCACCCTCCAATAGCAACTCAATCTCTTCTGCGAAGCTATGCAACTGAGCTCCAACTATCCCCAGTGTTATGCTATGCTAATATCACAAATTAGGCTGTGTAGTACAGTTTTAGAAGTGTTGGTGCAGCACAAAGGCTAAAAGGCCTCACTACCCCAGGCACAATAAATACATAACTCCCAGCAAAGTGAAGCGAGGTCATAAAGTGCTGATAATGATATAACTCTCTCTGAAAAGAAGAGTAGTTCGTCATTACAGTTTCACCTACACACATATGCAATCCATATGCCTGTCACTTTGCAGAATAAAAAATGCTCAATCTATTCAAATTTTGATTTCCTGCCTCAATTCCAAGTGTTCACGCTTCAATTTCGAGTTTCCCACCAAAGTTCCAAATCTTACTTCTCAAATCACATTTTCTCGCCAAAGATCATATTATCAATATATGTAGGTCAAATAAGTGAGATGGATGCTCGATACGTGGCATGACCCAACAATATAAATCAAGAGAGTGGAAGGATGATATTGGCAATTTATGTGAATCTTTGTGTACTATAAATGAATATGGCACTATAGTAGAAAGGGAAGAATTTATTACTTTACTTTTTCTGGAGACACAAAGTGAAAAACTTGTACTCTCTACCATTTTTGTTTGTATTAAGAATCACGAAAGAAGAAAGTGACATTTTACCCATGGATGTAGGATTCTTTAACATCCAAACCATGTAAAATCCCTGTGTCTTTTGTTATCTCCAGTACTTTACTTTATAGTTTCTATTTTGTCTGCATCAGTATCAAAATAGCGAATTTATTTCTGACGTTTCAAATATTTCCATAAATACGCAAGCATTAAATAAAATATAATTACCTCTCTGATTGGCAAGATTAATATCACTTAATTTTGTTCATTCCAAGTCATGAAAGCATTCAACAACGTGATTACTTCATAAAAATACATAGTTGTTTCCAAGACGAAAATTCTCACTGACATTTTTAGTGCTAGTAGAAGGGCAAATTTCCTTCTCTAGCAAAACTTACCTACATTTTCCTCAAAATACCATTACAATACCATGAATCTCACAGATTCTGCTACTCTCCCTCCCCAAGAACAATTTCACCTTACTTAAAAAATGTTTAAAAAGCCACTCCTTGCCTTTATAAACCAATCCGAGGCAGGCAACTCTATAGAGCCTACCTCAGAACTTGTCCTAGTAGTTATTAAAGCCTTTACAACCCAAATGAACCAACACATGGAGGAATTAGAGAGATCTATGGCCCAACATATTGCTTTAAGGCCGATTTACCCTCAACCATCCACAGCTCACTAGCATCACTCATTGACTGTACTAGCAATGCAACACGTGAGTGATAATGGCACTCTCAGACATAAGAACAATGAAGTTAGCCCTAAAAATAATGCTAAACTAAAAGCCAAACTCCAGATCAATCCTTAGATTAAAACAAAGCTTACTAACATCAATCCACTGTTACTGAAAAAGCAACCATGAATTGCTCCCAATGTTGATGAAGTTACCTCACTACGTAGGGACGGTTCATCTCAAATGGATCCCAGTGAAGATGAGATTCGACAGCTGAAAGCTCGTATAGTGCAACTGGAAAAACTTTTTTGACAAAATACCAAAGAAGAAGTAAGGGAAGGAGGATCTTCCTCGTTTAGCAAAACCATCATATAAGCATATTTTCCAAACAACTTCAAAGCTTTGTCGATTGATGAATTCGACGGAATCACAAACCCAGATGACCATATTGACACCTTTGAGTACTATATGGATATTCTGAAGTTAGGAAGGATGGCTCCATGCAAAATCTTCCCAGTTTACTTAGATGGAGCAACCTCTAGATGGTTCAAGAGGTACGGGCCAGGGGAGGTCCGTTCTTAGCGGCAGCTATCCGTCGATTTTCTAAGACAGTTTAACTCGAGAAGGGAAGCTTCCCCGGACATAAACACCATGTCCTGTGTAAATCAGGGCTAAAATGAGAGTCTGTGCAACTTCATAAATGTTTTAAATCTAAGGCGCTTCGAATAGGAGTCACTTATGAAGAAGCATTACTAATGGTAGTGCATGTCGGGATTAGAAGGGATATTGCCATGTAGGAAAAGAATAGCAGAAGACGTGTCACATCATGAAGGCCTTCTATGAAAGGGCAAGCGACTATATATGAATGGAAGAGACTGGGACCAAACCACAGCCTGAAAGAGTTTCTGCTCTAAATAATGAGAAGAAAAGGGAGGTAGGGGCGTATCATTCGCCCGCAAGGTGATAGAAGGAATTTAACCTCACAACAAAAACTCCCCTCACCCATACTCCTGGGAAGATATATGAAATGACCAGGATCGAGTTAGCTTATAATTTCCCAAACAAAGGGAAAAAGCAAAGAAGAACAGGGGTGAAGCATACTGCCGCTTCCATAGGGAAAAGTACCATCACACGAACAACTGTCGGCACATGAAGAGTGAAATAGAGAGGCTAATTTAGAAAGGGTACTTAGGCAGCTTCCAGAAAGAAAACAATAGAGAAAGGACAGGAAACCTCACACCAGACCCGAATGAAAACCTAGCAGGAAATCCCTCTAACCTCATAGCCTCAATTCATGGATGACTATACCTGGCAGGAAAGAGTAAGAAATCCCAAATTCGATATGTGCAGGAAGCGAGAGTGGAGCACAAAGCCATTTTTCATGTTAAGCAAAAATCAGAACATGGCATAGTCTTCACAGCAGCTGATGCAACTAGAGTAGTCTTCCCGCATCAGGATCCGCTCATTATCATGGTGCATATCTCAAACTGCACCATGCAGAAAGTCTTTGTTGATTCTGGAAGTTCAGTGAACGTCATCTTCAAATCTGCATTCGACAAAATGAAGCTTCCAACTGAACTATTAAAGCCTAGCCAAAAACTAATCTATGGCTTCAATAACACTACAACCATTCCCATTAGATCAGCACACATGCTTGTCATTATAGGAACTGCTCCTTTTCACAAATCCTACTATGCGAGTTTCCTGGTCGTCGATTAGCCATCACCATATAATGCATTCTTAGGTAAACCCATGCTAATTAACTTGGAGGCAGTTATATCTCAGAAGAACCTTCTCATAAATTTCATACCCCTGTCAGGATAGGATCAATTAGGGAAGAACAGTTGTTGGCTATAGAAGTATATAATGTAAACCTCAATCTTAGCAATAAAATTGTTCAAAACTATTCTGTTATCTCCTCTGATAATTGTGATGATGCTAATGAAAAGTAATAAAGCCATTTCTAAAAACTACACTGGTACAAGATACCAAAACTGATGCTGAAACAGGTCATTCTGTGACCGTAACATCAGTAAGGAAAGAAAAGAGAAAGTATATGCGCATGATTAGCACTGATGAGTATAACTTAGTGTATGCACAATACTTTTCAAAGGAGGCGAAAAAACAAGTACTCTATGCCACCTCCTCACCCAAGAGGAAGAAGAAAGTGAAATAGATCCAAGATTAGGGGAAACAAGGAGAGAGTTAAAGCTAGTAGATGATCTCAGCGTAGAAGCTAGAATCGAATTGATAAACTTCTTGAAGAGATCAATAGATTTATTGGTTTAGGCACATTCACACATGGTAGGAATAGATCCAGCCATCATCTGCATGCTCTCAACATCAACCCCAACCCTCATCCAGTCAAGAAAAAGCGGAGGACTCTAGACCAAGAAAGGTACAACACTCTGCATGAAGAAGCTAAGAAGCTGAAAGAAAAAAGATTCATTAGTGAAGTGTACTACCTAAAGTGGATAGCCAACCTAGTTCTTGTGAAGAAGCACAACGAAAAATGGAGAACCTGCATAGACTGTACCAACCTCAATATGGCCTGCCAAAGGATGGCTTTCCCTTACCCAGGATTGACCAATTAGTAGATGCAACTAGCGAACATAAACTGCTCACATTCATAGACGCATACTCAAGTTATAACCAGATAACTATGTTCAAGCCAGATCAGGAGCACATTAATTTCTTATTAGATAAAGGATTATAATGCTACAAAGTTATGCCGTTCAGACTCAAAAACGTTGGGGCAACCTACTAGAGGCTGGTTAACATAATGTTCTCATATCAGACCAGAAAAATATTGAAGTATATGTAGACAACATGCTAGTCAAGCCAAAAGTAGCATCGAGTCATGTATTAGATCTATAGGAAATGTTTGCAGTCTTGAGGCATTATAATATGAAGTTGAATCCACTAAAATGCACATTCGCTATTCAGTCAGGGAAGTTCCTAGGATACATAGTGAGCGTTGGCTTCATTATAGCAAACCCAGAGCTGATTGAGGCCATAAAGAATATGAAAGTCCAAAAGAAACCAAAAGACATAACGAGCTTAAATGGCAGGGTGACTTCTCTAAGCAGGTTCATTTCCATAGCAACCGATAAGTGCATACAGTTCTTCAACCAAGTAAAGAAGGGGCGTAATTTCAAGTGGACTGAGGAATGTAAAATCGCATTCTCGAATCTGAAGGACTATCTGATCAACATCCCTATCCTATCAAAACCAGTAACAGGTGAGGACTTGTATGTATTTAGTCATAACTAATAAAGCTATTAGTGCTGCAGTAGTCCGATAGAATGAGGGGACCCAAAGGCCTATCTACTTCAGAAGAAAGCGCCTATCGAGAGCAGACCTCAACTATTCAATCATTGAAAACCTAGCTTACGACCTGCTTCTCACAACAAGAAAGCCGCGACCATACTTTCAAGCGCATCCCGTTAAAGTCCTCACCAAAAAACCACCAAGGCAGATATTACAGAAACCAGAAACATCGGTTGCTTACTAAAATGGGTAGTGGAGATCTGTCAGTTAGACCTCTCTTATTGTCTGAGAACAACAATCAAAGGTTAAGCACCGACAGATTTTACAATGGAATGCAATACAACCTACGAACAGATACAATTCGAAACTTCGGTATGGTTCTAACCCGCTTTCAGAAGAATTGATGATACTCGCCTAAGAGGCAAGAAATGAGCCCCTTCCATAGTAATTCATCAACTCATGAAGTTTGGCATTATAATACTTCTTCAAATCCTCTTTACATTGAAATAATGTTAGGATCCGCCCTCAATGGAGCCGAAGTAAAGGAGCAGCACCAGGCCTTGCTACAACATCGGAGGCCAAAGACATAATAAGATCATCTTCTGCTCTAGCTTGCTTAGCGACCTGAAGAGACAACTCCTCAAGGTCACCATTTGGTACGATGATCTTATTTTTGTAGTAAACCATAAACGCACCTTCGGTGCCTTTCAATAATCCCTCCAGTTTGGTAATTCGAATCAGAGAGGATTTAATATTATCCTCTAAATTAGTTGCCTTCCAGTATTGCCCGGAAGTGCAAGACTGAAAAATCAAACGAATCCTAGCCAATAAAGTCAAAAGAAAGCACATTCCAATAATAATTCACGAGGAACATACATTCCTTTCAAAATAATAATAATAATATTTTCTTTTTACAGCACCCTCATGAGTATTGGCATAACCAAATTTTTTTTGCAACATGATCTTACAAAATCATCCTTAGTTATAGGATCATAAAATACCACGCTGACTGTAAAACATCAAATCTAAGGCATGTTGGCAAAAGGTTGGTCTGTTCTAATGCAAAAGGTCTTTCTTGAATCATAATTAGCACTTACCCAATGTTCCATTGGATCCTCTTTGGTCACCTCAAAACCTCCTTTACTATAAAGGAAGTTTAAATCAAGAGTGAGGTAGAAATAAGAAAAAATGTCAACCGCGCGTTGTACAACGATCTACCCTATCTTACTTTTGACCTTCTCCCTTCTAAGCTTCTTTGTGAGGTTGGCAATCCGATCCTCCCCAGGTATGTTAATTGGTGTTGCAACGACACAGGGGGCAGCTTGAGCTTCTGGTAATAAATCCTCAAGCTCATAGATCTTGAGCATGACATCCTTTCTTGTTTTCTCTAAAGTATCAATTAGTTCAACTCTAGCCTTCTTTGAGTTTCTAGGAAAGCCACCAAAGTCCTAAGAGCATTTGTCGCCCACCCTTTCCTTTGTGAGCTAGGAAGCATCTTTAGTCCCTGACGCTCCATCTGTTGCTTATAGTGAACTTCCATCTCTCTAACCTTACACTGGAAATGTACTGCCAATTAGGGATCCATGGTAGTAGGGGGAGTAGGGGCCGCGTCTAAACTTAAACCTTTTTCTCCCTCCCCTCCTTCAACACCTTCCTTTTCTTCGTATTGTTAGGCAGCCTGAAGAGATAAACTTTCAATAGTTTTATTCAAATCTTTAATCTCAGCTTCATAGGTAATCCCGTAGAGCGCTTCACCTTCCTTCAATTATTGTTGTGGATTGGCAACCTTTGAATTTGCAGCTTCAAGCTCAGTGCGTAGTTTGAAATTATGCTGGTATTGGCTAGCTTCCTTAAGCTCGAAATGGACATTCTTCAAATCCCTATTAAGTCCTTCATTAGTGAGTGTTAAAAGGATATTTTCTTCCTCCAAGGCCTAGGTAGAAGTTACACCCTCCACTTCAAACTCACGCATGCTGTAACGACCCGGTATTTCGAACCATTCGCATCCACACATGTCGAACTTGAATTGCTCAAAATATCTGATTGTCAATTTATATTTGGCAAAACTCAGCATATACAGTAAATAAATCAATCACAGAATCACAGACATAGAGTAATATAACAATAAGCAACGGAATAGATAAATAGTAGTTCATGAAGCTACTATAAAACAACAGAGTTTGAAATAAAATACAACAGAATATCTTCAAAACAATGTAGTCTCGAATACAAACAGATGACAAATGCTGAACAAGACAACTGGATAGCTGAAAGCTGAATAGATATAGATGGATCCTGAAGCAAAGCTCCAAAGGTGAGTCCTAAATGCCGTGACACTCAGCCTAACCTGAGCATAAAGCAAAACACAAACACTCGAGTCAGGATTAACATTCTTATATTAATAAGTTCAACTCAAGTGAAATGTCAACTGAAATACAAGTAACTTAAAGGATGTTTGGGATTTCCATCCTCTAAGGATCTGTGGAACTATCTACTATGTAGTAGTATACGCTATTATAATATGTCTATAGTAAAGTAAACTATTAAAATAACGTTAAGGCGTTACCCATATCCCCCTTAACACATTTTTATAATGTCGTAGTCTATACAGATACTATAAACTCCACTCGCCAGTGGGCTATCAGGGATCACTCCATAGGTATGACACAAAACAAACTCGTAGAAGGCGTGATAGGGCATGTGACAAGGCACTCGAGGCAATGCTAGGGTGGATATACCGTTTGCGGATCCGGACTGGTGTGTACGCATAGCAGCTACTGCCACCCACCTCGTAACACACTCCCAAATCAAAGGGTGCACCCAATCAAATCACAAAAGAAATAGAAAGGGATCGAAGAAATGTGTCCGATCGGAGGAATGACCTCACTTGGCCCAGCATGGCTCTTGTTTAGCCACATCAAGCTGACTATCGGGAGTCAGGGCTACGTAAATACCATATAAAACCATCACCAAACCATCCTACTTCATTCTGGAATCTCCACCACGTGCATAGTTGTTAAAGTGGTTTTCGGTATTGGCAGAGAGTATGACAATATCCGATCGCGGTCTCTTTAACAACCAAACGCTTATTTCACACCGTGGTCATTTCATTTTAAATAGTTCATACTTCATATCAAATACCATATTCATTTCAAAACCATATCAAATTCGATATCATTATTCACTTTAAATAGTATTCATTTTCAGAATCGTAACACTTTTCAAAGTTATAACACTTTCGAAACCAGCACTTTTGAAATCGTAACACTTTGGAAATCATAACACTTTGGAAAGCATAACATTTTTGAAATCACAACACTTTAGAAATCATAACACTTTAGAAATCATAACACTTTGGAAAGCATAACATTTTTGAAATCACAACACTTTAGAAATCATAACACTTTAGAAATCATAACACTTTTTAGTTAAACAGTTTAGATATTGAAAATAGTATATATAATAAATATTTATAAATTAAAATAGTTTATATATTAAAATACTTTATATAATAAAAATAGTTTCCTCCAATTTCACAAATCGAGTCAAATCAACTAAAACTCCAGAATTCAATTTGATCAATCCCAGTTCAACAATCTCAATTAATAAGGTTATCAATTCAAATTCTCAATAAACCATTTCAATTTATATCGATTTCAAATCCAAGTTGAACTATCACTTCAATTCCAATAAAATTCAAGTTTAAATATTCAAGCTTTAACAATATAACTTCCATTTATATTTCAACATTTAACTTTTAATTTTATTCAAATTGGAAAGTATTCTTTTAACCATTAAAGTAACAATTTATTTAAACCCCAATTTATAAATTTAAATCAATATTAAATATTCAATCTCAATTTTATTTAAAATTGAGAATATTCATTTAATCACTTTTTATCAAATCAAGTTATAAATCATATTTTTAAAATCTCAAAATCAATAAGTTCAAATAAATTCTTATTTAAATTCAATTTATTAACCAATTTAAATTCTAAGTTAACATTGGTTTATCTTCCCAATCTTTATTATTAAAGTTATAAAACTATTTTAAAATATTAATAAAAATTTAAATAAATACTTAAACATATTATAAACCAATTAAATTAAATTTATTTAGAAAATAAAATTATAATTTAAAAATCTAAAATTTATACATATTATATTTTAAAAATCAATATTTAATAAAACCCATATATTTCCTTTCAAAACTTTGGAAATCATTTTTCAAAATATAGACCACGGTGTCCGTATATAATTTTCTATCCTATAGTCAAGTGATACAGATATTTATCATTTCAATCCGCAATTTAAATATCTACGGGTATATATCATTTCAACTCGCAATCCCAAAATTCAATTCAATGAAAACCGCTTGGGTTTATCATTTCGACCCATAACGATTTTCTCCTATTCTACAAGATCGTTTGGGTATGTATCATATCAACCCATAGGGAATTCTATACTAACAGGGAACTTGCAGAGTGAGAAAAATTGTGATAATAATATAACATATCAACAACAAGCATATATTATCGGTGAGAAATAAAATAAAATATAAACAACAGGATATGGTGTCATATCTCATAGGTGAACTATTACAGATAATAGCATATCATATATAGCAATTATATAATTAACAGTTCAATTTAGCAGCATATTTCAATTGTCGTTTCAAATGAAATCAAATTTAATAAATATAAGAATGTTAATCGTGAGTGATTGCTCACCTTTCGAGGCTAGAGATGAACGAAAATGAGATGAGTTACTAATCCAAGCACGAATTCCAAAGCAAAGCAAGATTGGCACAAATTCGATGAACAAAGCGAAGCTAGAAATTTGAAACCGATGGAGGACAAATCAAAACTAGCATAACATAAACTGAAACAAAATAAATATTATATCTGTATATATTTTCTCTGAAATCAATATAAAATTTGAAAACCTAGACTTATGTATACACATATATATAAATTAATAGATAAACATATACAAACTCACATACATGCAAATCAAACATATATACATATTATATTCACCATCTATACCGAGCAACATATGCACATATATACACTGCCATATTATACTTATATAAATTCATATATAAAATCAAACAGATCATGTATAACCAATATCAAAACAAATCCTTATAAACAAAATTTTGAAATAGATGATAAAACATATTAACATAAAGTCTATATATATATATTATGTTACAAAACCACTCAGACACATACATTTTTAAATCAAAACATGTATATATATATATTACATGTAAAACAATATATGAACATAGAATGTAAACTCATATATACACTATATAGACTAATATGTGCAAACCAGAGAACATACACTATTGTCATAATAAATGTGCTGAGGAAAAAATAAAAATAAAATATGTTCATAATATTTCTTTTATAAAACATACAGATTATAAAATTTAACTATTATAAACTTCTTAAATCATAACCAATGTATGCAGACCAAAATATTATACATACTTTTATATGGACACTAATATACTATCAATGCTATATATATATGTATAAATTGGAAATAAGAAACATAAAACCAGAGAACTTAATATACTACTCACATATATATATATATCAAACTAGAAGGATACAAGATGGAAGAAAGGAGGGGAATCAGGGGAAGGTTCGGGTCTGGGTTAGAGGGTGGTTTGGCGGAGATGAGCAGGTGGAGGCTTAGGTTGCTCGAGGTAGGATGAGGAGAGACTCAGCGGAGAGGGGAAGAAGGAGGGTCTGGCCGAGTGAACTGGGCGGTGATGGCTTCAATGGGGGAGCTGGGTTGGGTGTTTGGTTGTGGCGGGCTGTCGGATGATCGGTGCAATCATAAGGATGGGCAGAAGTCAAAGCCACAAGGGAGCAAGGGCGATGGTTGGAGGAAAGGTTGCGTCGGTGATGACGTGGAGGCGGAGGAAGAGGCCGGTGGGTTGTTACGTGAAGGGAAGTGGGTGGTGAAAAGAGATGAACGGCCGGCGGATCAAGTTTCTGGCGGCGGCCTAGCATTTGAAAGGGAGGAAGGCTGGGGTCGACAACGAATGGGTGATGGTCTCGGCTATGGGGTGGCGATCTATATAGATCTGGTCAGTGGTGGCATGTTGAAATGGTGGGTTTTCGGGATGGATGCGCAGGCTACGAGCAGATTAATACGACTTGATTTGCGTATTCCTTTTTTTTGTGAAGAACGAACATGAGGAGAGGAGAAGATAAGGTCGCTCAGGAAAATGATCATCTTTATTTTGGAAATATATATTGTTTCTTTATCAAATAAACGAATGGTCAGAAGGGAAGAAAATGAACCGAAATTATATTGAAACAAGGGAAAAGCAAAAGTCAGAATTTTGAATACCTGAAATATTGATAATTAAGTGGTTATTTAATTTCATCTGGTAGACAAATGAAAGGCCACGGAAGTCAAGAGGTTCGAAAACGGTTACCTGTACGGTAATCATTTTACTGATTTCATGGTGTACCAGACCCCGAAATATACAATTGAATATACTGCAGAGATCAACACGACGAGACGATCAAAACGGTATATAGATATCAGTGATACAACCATCCTATCAAAGTCGATATTCAGTACCGAAAATGCTGCTAAAACGCCGGAATTAAGATAAGCAGAGAAATAGCAGTTCAAATTTGATGAAATGGAAGATGACGTCTCACTCAGAAGATGATTTAAAAATTTATTATATAAAAATATTCAGGTTTGAGAAATATTTTATTATCATCAAGTATTAACTGATTTAAATTTTTAATAAAATTACACAATAAAATAAACTTCCATATTTTCCAATCAAAATTTACTATTTTCTATGTTTATATAAGCCTATTCCAAATATCAAATTTTTATTTCCAAATTTAATTATTTAAAATTTCATAGAATTTCAGTTAATTTTGTTATTAAAACAGTTAGAATTTACGGGTCGTTACACATGCTTGTGTCACCTATGCTGAAAATAGTGGGAACCAAAGGTTCATTGGATCAAAAGGTTCCAGCGTGCTCGGGAAGAGGCCCACGAAGACCGACCTAGTTGGTGATACCAGGAGTTTATTTCAAAGAAAATCAAATTACACCAAGCTAAGTTCTAAAAATAACAATTTTATAAATGAAGGATGTGACCAATTTACGTACAAAGATAACAATGATTCGCAACACTTTCAAAGGATGTGACTAATCTTTAGCTAGATTACTAAGCCTAAACCATTCTAGGCGTGGACTATCAGGTGGGAAGGAACCACTTTCTAAAGTATATTGCCATGGGCGCAGTACAAAGTCACTAAGAGCTTCTTTCTCTTTGACTATGTCGTCAATTTTAGAAAGCAACCCTTGGGTTTCCACTGTAAGTTGCGTAAATAACCCATCTAACTCTTTTTCACGATCATGAATCGCTGCTACACCAAGACTAAGATGATTTATGGTATAGGTTTGGAAATTTTCCATGCTTTCCTTTATGAGTTTGGTAAATATAACTCCCTTAGAAAACCATAAAGAACAAATGAACAAAGATGGTACGATTATTCATAGTATAGTAACAAAGAATAATAACAATTAAAAAGATTAACCGCAGCAAAATCAAATAACGAATTCATTTTTATTACATGCTAAGAAGTTTAAGTAGCAAAGATCATTTACAATGGTTTGGTAATAACATTGACATGAGAGGACGAGGTGACCTCAGCTTCTTTAGACGGCGCGTTCCCGTCATCCTACTAGATAAAGGTATTTTGGGAGGCAGAAGGGGAAGCTTTCTCCTTCTTCAACTCCTTATCCCACTCATCCCTTCAATAAGTAAGGGCTTCTTTGATCTTTTTAGGGTCCCCAAGGAAGCTAAGATCAAACTCAGCAGAAACATCATCCAAGCAATCAACATAAAATTGATGCTTAACCACGACGTACATCTTATAAAGCACCCGGTAGGTGATCTATGAAATTTTGCCCTTAGGCTCCACCAACACCTTCTCTTTCTCCCCCAATGCTTTATTTGTCCATTCCAACTCTTGACCCTTTAACGCTAATGCCTCATTCACTTCCTTCGTCTCCTCCTCTGCCTTTTTTGTTTTCTCCCGTTGAACCTTGAGCTTTTCCTCTAGTTTATCCCTCATAGAGGCAGCTATGACAAAGTCCACCTCAAGTTGAGCAGTACGAGCAATGGATGAAACCTTGTTGCCCTCCGTCTTCTTCCAAGCCTCGACTGCCAAAGCACTTACTTGTCACAAAACAAAGATAGATAAACTAGAAAATAGAGAAGGAAAGTCACTAGTGGAGAAAGAAGAGGAATAGAATATGTACATAGGCCAAAGACCTCTCAAGCTCGGTAGCAAACTCAAGGAAGGAGAGTGCTGGGAATGGGAGAGCGATAGGGTTGGATTGAGGGGTAGAAGAAATATGATATAAACCATCCAAAGTGACATGTCCCATCCTCTCAGCATGGCCGGTAATCACACCCTTAGGCAAATGCAAGTAGTGAATGCGAGGGTCTTGGAGGGACTGAAGAAGGGAGACAGGAAGAACCTCAAAAGAAGGAAGGGAAGGAGGAGGAGATCTGTGCAATTTCTTGGAGGGTTGATCAAAAGCTTCAGCATCGTCTTTCCCCCTTGTATTTCCTATCTTCACATTCTTCGCTTTTGATTTCCTTGATGAAAATTAATCAAAAAATGCATCAGTAAGATCACCAGCCATTTCACCTATAAATAAAGGAAATCCCAAGATCAGTAAGCATGCTTACGAGAATCAAGAATAGAAAATAAAAAGTCTTTTATCCATTTTGGCGAAGCATACCCCTAGGCTTATCCGAAGGTGAAGAAAATTTAAAGATAGAATGAAAAAATTTGTACCTAGCATGCCAAAAACCTTATTTCCACAGTAATGACTCAGTAAAAAATAAATTGGTCTTCCTCTCACTTCACTTAAGTCCAAGATGGCATGTCCACTAGATTTGAATGACATAGTAGCCTCATCAGAAAAGAGAGGACGATTGGGGTGTGGTTGAAAATAGGAGGAAAATTATCAAGATTCGAAGCAAAGAAATATATATCGTTCCACTTCCATGTTTTACGGGGAACAGACGTAAGAACTTATTTCTTTGCTTGATCATAGTAGAACCCAAATTCACCCCCGGAAGGACTCATATGGATATCGAATAAGAATCGGAGTTCTTCACACGAAGGAGGTGTGCTTTTTTCAGTATAAAGGATGAATGTAGTAATCAGGACAATATAGGAAATAGGAGCGAGTTGAAAGGGTGTGAGGCTAATGGAATATAACCATTCACAAAGAATTTAGTTAGAAGGAAGATAATGCCCACACCGAATATGTTCTGGAGTGATAGAAATGAAGCCATCTGGGGGTATGTGGATATGATCATGTAGCTCAAGGACCCTACCTATACAACCCTCAAAGCTGAATTGACTCAAAACACTCTCTAATTCCCTTAATTCAGATGCTCTAGACGACAAAGATAAGGGAGAGATAGAAGCAGTTGTTATATCAAAAAGAATATACTGGATCAGTTATCATTACTCACTAAGGATTTTGGGAAAACAAAACAGTAAGAAAAGAAATATACCCTTACTTTGATTCAGAAAAAGAATGATTCTTCGAGAATATGAAACTAGGAGTTAGGATTTCTCTTTGTATCTGAAAGCATATAAAAGAATGAAGAAAGAGAAGAGGAAAAATATATACTCACCTTGATAAAAATCTCCAACCGTACAATAGGAATGATGAAAAATCCCTAAACATCAGTTGATTAATGATAAGGAAGATTAGCACAAGGATTGAGAGGATTTTCATAGGAAATAGAAAGACTAAATATATAACATTTTAGAGGATCGACCAATAAAGGGATGACACATGTGCTTGAGCATTAAATGCGAAACGACTACAAAGAGTTTTTCTTTCTTTTCGAAAGAAGGGAGAGAAAAGGTAGAAGTGATTGGTTTCAAGAAAAATACAAGAATAGAGACAAGTCCACACCCATCCACGATTGCTGAAGACTTGGGGGGGTCAAGTGTTACACCTATATTGTTAAAACATGCAAAGTGAAATTGATAGCAATGTCGAGCCAGACGAACTGCCTCCACAATAGGACTTAAAATGTTAAAAGGAAGCAAAAATGAAACCCAGATGGTACTACGCCTAAAATTTGTGAGCAACGGTGAATATAAAGAGTACACCTACCTAATGAACGTAGCTTCAGCACTATAACTTGAAATGGCTACAAAATGCAAGAACCAATCTATGACCTTCACATTAGGTTCAACATGTAGAACTATGGTATAGTTTCTTGGTAACAATGAGATATAGAAATCATTCCGCGGTCCAAAAGTGACACTAATGACATAGAATTGCTAGACAACCCCATAAGCAACTATATGTGAATAGGGATGGCCACAATCTTAAACTAACATCTAAAAGTAGTAGTCTGCGCTATAATTTTGTATCAAAAAACTATAAAGGCGAGCTGCATTCAATGTTGATGTGGCGAAATGACGCTACAATCCTATATCAGTATCAATTTAATAAAGAACACACCACCATCTTGATATGACAAAACAATGCTGCAATCCTAAAAACACTGGCCACAAACATAATGACTCAAGGGATGAGGCGATAGGAAAAGATTGCTTCGCACCTAAGAGCTGAACCTCACTCAACAAAGGAAAACCAAGAGATCCTAACATCATTCCAAAAATCGTTAGACCCAGCTCAAAGGCAAAAGGCGTAGTACCCTCAATGTTGAGAGTAGCTCAGATTAAGTTCATGCAAGACAATCACCCTCCAAAATAACAACTCAATCTCTTCTACTATGCCATGTAACTCAGTTCCAACTATCCCCAACACTGTGTTATGCTAATATCGCAAATTGGTGGAGCAATATAGTTTCAGAAGTGTTGGTGCAACACAAAGGCTATATGGCCTCACTACCCCGGGTATAATAAAGACAGAACTCCTAGAAAACGAAGCGAGGTTATAAAGTGTTGATAATGATATAAATCTCCCTGAAAAGAAGAGCAGTTCCTCATTGCAGCTTCACTTAAACACATGTGCACTCTATAGGCTTATCACTTTGTAGAATCTGAAATGCTCAATCTATTGAAATTTCAATTTCCGGCCTCAAATCCAAATGTTCCAACTTATATTTCAAGTTTCTCTCCAAATTTCAAAATCTAACCGCTTAAATCACATTTTCCCACCAAAGACCACGTTAGCGCTCTGTGTAGGTCAAATAAGTGAGATGGATGCTCGACATGTGGCGTGATCCAATGTTAGAAATCAAGAGAGTGGAAGGACGATGTTGAAAATCCATGTGTATCTCTGTGTTCTATAAATGAATAGGGGATTGTAGCAAAAAATGGGGAATTTTTTATTTTATTCTTTTTGGACACACAAAACAAAAAACTTGTACTCTCTGCCTTTTTTTCTGTACTAAGAATCAAGAAGGAAGAAAGTGACATTTTACCTGTGGACGTAAGATTCTTTAACATCCTAACTATGTAAATTCCCCGGGTCATTTATTATTTCTAGTACTTTACTTTATAGTTTTTATTTTGTCTGTATCAATATCGAAATAGAGAATTGGTTTCTAACATTTCAATTATTTCCATAAATCGCAAGCATTAAATATAATATAATTACCTCTCTGAAAGGCAAGATTAATATCACTTAATTTTGCTGATTTCGAGCCACGAAAGCGTTTAGCATCATGATAACTTCATAAAAATACTTGGTTGTTTCTAAGATGAAAAATATCACTAACATTTACCATGATTTTTATATAGTATATTACTAAAGGCAAACTCTTACGGCTACCATAACTAGTGACCATCATACAGAATTTGTTTACGTGCTTATTGATACCATACATTATTTTTTTTGTCATATAGGCACCTAAATAGTGTTTGGTTTTTTATCACTGTATGATGGTGAACGACGGAAGGAAATCAAAGTTGCATGGCTATTTATTGATGTATGTCAGTGAATAACTATTGAAAATCAAAGGCACATGGTCATTTATGGCCGAATGAAAAAATTGAATTTGATGTTAAGTAGTGCATAAAAATTGATATCTATTAAAAAATTTGTTGGTAACTAGTGGCATAATTTTGGGTGCCACTTGTAACACACTTTATATATATAGACATACACACACATCATATAATTTAGGTTCAATGTTGTTTATCTGCTCATTACTTCAAAATTTGATATTAATCATTTGAAATACATTTAATATCAAAATCAAATTTCGTTATCATTTGAAAATAACTTTAGTTCCATTTTAAATGTCATTTCCTATATTTATAATCATTCTATAATATATATATGTATGTATGTATATGTATAATATACATTTCCCACTTTCAGAAATAATATACAGTGCCTTTTCCATATTTTCATTACATGCATAGTTCCTCTTATTATAATTCATATACACACTAATATATACATATAGATTTGTTTATATTTCTGATATAACTTATTTTAATCATAGAAATCATTTCCATAAATTTAAGTTATATATATATATATATATTAAAGGTTTTATAAAATAAACCCTTCAATTTTCATCCAATAACGTATATATTGCAACATAGACCATTATATGATTCCATAATTCCAAATAAAATTATATAAATCATGTTTAATCATAATTCATCATTTATTCTAGTTTATAATCTATTTAATTTGAATATTAATTCCCTAATGGGTATATGAAAGTATATATCAAAATGAAAGAATTCCTCTCACCAATAATGATCGGAGTGCAAATCTACGCCAAAACCTACACTAATGCTCCGTTGTCCAAAAATAGATGGATCAAAATCTACACAGTCTCCAATGTAACAAGTATTAGAATGTAGCACTCCATGCTCTATAATTTTATATAAAGTATTTTGAAATTGGTTGAGTACATTGAAAGTTATGTTAATTTTTGATTTTCTGAGAATGAATTGGTGAGAGAGGAAGAAGAATAAAAAAACGTATAGATTTTCAAAAAAAATTCAAATTTGAAACAAGCCCTTTTTATAAACTTCTAAAATGTCTCTTCCTATTTGGTCCAAAGCCTATTTACCTTTTATCAAAACTCGTCATATTAAAACACTCATATCTCCTTCATCCTAATTTCAATTTGGACAAGTTTATAGTTGAAATCGATTAGAAAAATTAGCTCATTGTAATGGTGTAACTCTCTTCGCAAGATTCATTCATTTGAAAATTATCATTTACCCATAGAGTTGAAGTTACTAAAATGCCCTTATTAAATTTAGTTAATGAAACATCCCGTTCCAGAGTTAAAACAAAATAAATTAATTAAAAAGTTATTTTAGATAATTTATTGAATTTAATTCCAATTCATTAAAATTTCAGATTTATTTTATTAAAAAATAATATTAATTTAAATTTCAAATTTGAAATTGTGTTTTAAAATTCCAAAAGGTGTTTGAATATTTATTTTGGCAAAAAAATAATATTTATGCAATTTTGAGATTGTTTTGGAAAATAGAACAATTATTTAAATTTGTTGAAATTGGAAAGTGGTGTTTAATAAAAGAAAGATCATTATTAAAATGGAATAAAATCCTAATAAAACATCTTGGATGGATTTTTAAATTGATAAAATGTGTTAGGTTGGTTTTAAAACGGGCTAAGAAGTGGTTTAAATTTTTTGGGATTAATTTTTAAAGCAAAAAAATTATAAGAAAACTTAAAGTTCTCTCTTCTTATTTGACCATCCTAACCCATTCTTATCCCTATCCATAACCGCTCTCTTGTATCCCCATTTCTTCTGGCCTAATTTCATAATAGCAAAAATCAAAAAGAAAAGAAAAAAAAGGAATGAGGCTTGCGAGCGATGTGACTCTGATAATGATGGTTAGTGGTTTAGGAGGGGCTGGCGATGTCAATTTAGGTCTCGTGGTTGATGGTTGATGCTGGTGGCATGCGTACAAATCTAGGATACATGACATGGAGGCACAACAATAGATCCTCGACGTTGTTGAGTTGCATGACGTCAAGCAGGCATCGTCCGATGGAGATTGTCATTAGTGAATTTGTGCAGGAGTTGTTGATTGCGTGAGTGGCAAGGCAGATTTGGGTAGTGGCAAGATGCGACGTCAGGTGATGGAATACATGAGCGAACATTAAAGGATGATGTTAACAGTGGATGAGGCGTGAAAAGTGAGTGTAATTATCCTTACAATCAATTTTTCGTGAGTATACTTTAACTTCTTTTTATTTGAATGCAAATATATAATTCATTGAATTAATTTTAGGACTAAATTATATGGTTGAAGTGAGTATAATCCTAATTTATATTTTCTATAGGTATATCAATCGATTTTGATAAGTTTAGGATATTATTTTGATTTATCATAAAATATTGCTTAAGTTTATTTGCTGTTATTAATTTGTGTTGAATAAATTAGAATGTTTGATATAGACTTAAGTGATTATGAATTGATTTAGGATGAACTTCTTCTTGAAATCAATTTAAGGAATATAAAATCATTTATAGAAGAAAAATAAAATAAAATTTACATTTCTATTATAAATCGAATTAAGTTTGTACCGATTGGTGATGGCTCGCCCGCCTTGATTGCTATTAGTAGATATTTAATGGTTAATTGCTTGATCAATGATTGTTTGAATTGAATTATATGTGGTTGGTTGAATTATAATTTTGATTGTTGGTTGGAAAAATATTAAAATATATCATGATAATTAATTTGAAGACAATGAATAATATTTTAAGCTAGAATGGTGTTTTAAAAGAATTTTATATTGAAATATATTTGAATTTATTTTTGATAAGAAATTGAAATTGATTTATTAAAAATGATGATGTTGATATTTATATATTTGGATTTTTATTAAAGACGAATAAAAGTGTGAATTTATCTTGAATTATAAATGAATTTTAATTGTTTTACATAGATGAAACAATGTGTGAGGGTATTTCGATTTGGAAAGTAAATAAAAGTGCAAATATTATTTAGAAAGGCATTTTTCATTCGCTAGAGATTTCTTTTTATTTCCAGAAAATGTTAAGTGATTTTAAAAGCACAATTGAAAATCAAAGCTTTGAATTTTAAAACTCCTATTATTTTTGAAAATAACTTTGATCTATATATGATATTTTAATAACATTAAACTTGAAAATTTAAATGATTTTAACCTATTTTGATTTTTGAATTCAAATTAAGGTATTATTCAAGGTTGTATTTATTTAAAAATGAAAATTTTGGAAAAATTCAAGTGTACCAATTTGGAAAATCCTATCATATTTGATTATCTTAAAATAAGAATTTGGATTTTTAAAGATTGAATTTGAATTATTTGCATTTAATTTGAATTTAAAATTTAATAAAAAGGTTTAAAATATTTTTAAAAGTTGAGAAAATGAATATAATTCAAGTTTACCCTTTTGAAATAATTGATACCAAACTGATATTTTTAAAGTTTTAGTTTGAATTATTTAATATTATTTTGAATTTAAACTAGGATTAAAAATAATAAATCCTAGTTAAATAACTCAAAATCCACTTTGATTAAAATAATTTAACTTATGTGATTATATACTTATTTGAATGATAGTATACCTGTTCGTTTAATTTAAATTTCATTGTTTAGGTTATTTATTTCTTTTAGCCTGATTATTATTATTTGATGTCGTGTTTAAAATTGTTATTGTTATCAATAATGCTATTACTCGCAAGTTAAACCGTATACATGAACACGACTAATCCAATGTGCTATATGAATGTTTTAAAGTGAAATATTAGGAATAAATATCGTTTGGAATGATTAAATGATTTTAAAAGTAATAAATTTTACATTATCGAGTTTGGCATAGGATATTGACTACTAGAATGTTGGTGTCCACCCAAGCGGATTGATTCGAGGGTCATAACCTGAATTGTGACGACCTTGTCCCTCATCACAATGTCCGAACGATTAGTTTTCAGAACATATAAAGCTATCAAGAATAAAGACGATTGTCACAGACCTAGTGCAAATGAAGAGAAGTAGCATGTAACGATCCCATCGCTATACCTAGTTTAGTAAAGAACATTACAATTATTATTGTCTGCTAATCCAGAGGATACGGCTTGTTAAGGGCGATCAAATGTGAATATATCTTTATACTAACACTGACACATCATTTATACCTTTCTACTTAATATCTGAATTGAAATTTGACGTGTACAGTATTAATACAAAGTAATAGACACATCAATTTCTCATAATCAGAACAATATATCATATAAACATCAGTCACAGATTACAGCGGAATAATAAACATTTATACTTATACAAACTGTGAGTCTACAAAATGAATACTAGACTCGATAATATTCAAGTTTACAATTCTCTAATCTTAGTTATACATTTAATATATAAAGTCTGAATTTCCTAAATGGGATAAACTGAAAGTCCAAATGTTTATCTCCTTGCTAATTCAACCATCTAAAGGTCAACTTGTCTTGTAACCTGAAAAGTCTCGGACTGACCCGAGCAGAATAACACCTGGGTCGGACTATCTCTAAATATTCAATAGGCTAAGAACCAGATATAACACAGGAACAAATAACATATATGTATTATATGTCCATGAAATAACGAGTCGTGGGAATTAATTTAACTTAGAGTTCATCACAAGGCACATGGTTATACATTTAAGTCATGAACACATATTAGTCACTAAATACTGAATTCACAGAACAAAACACAACACCTCTATGCATGCAAATATCAATGATTAACTCAGAATAGGGTTATAAGTTTAAGTTACAAACACGAACTAGTCACTAAACACAAATAACAAAATTAACTTAACTTAACATCGACAAGCACCATTGTCCCAGTGGTTAAGTGATTTGGCTTTGGTGTGAGAGGTCACAAGTTCGAAACTTGCATAGCATGATTCAAACGTTTGTTGACATGTGATATGTTGTCACAGTGATTTGTTGTATATAAAGTACCATTTCAAAAAAAAACTTAACTTAACATCCATCACAAGACACAAGAACACATATATTTATTTATTTCACGAACACAGAATAATTATAGAATCAAATTTCCAAAATCCAAGAGATCTCACTCAGGACAATCATAATGATCGTACACAAAACCATGGCAAATAAATAAACAGATTGGTATCACACGAACTGATATGATACCGAGGATCGTATACAAGACGGAAACATAGAATCAAAAAATGATCGCAAGGGTAGCAGCCATGACCGAATCTTTTAGGTTTATTTTATGTTATTACATTAGAAAAGAAATTCAAGGGTAACTTCTTAAGGATCTAGCAGCCACTTACCGCACACCAAAAGAGAGTAAACTCCAAAGTGTCAAATACTATCACCTTCAATAATCACTAGAACTTAACCAATACGTCCTATACCATATGGTGAAATCCAAGTATTTACTAAAAGCTAGTAAATATCACTTATTACAGATACCACTGGAAAACCTAAACTACAATCTCTTAAGGATCTAGCAACCACTTGTCGCACACTAGAAGTGAATACAACTCTAAAGTGTTAAGTACTTTCCCAAATATGATCACAAGAATTTAACCAAGGCATCCCATACTGCCCGCTGGAATTCGATTATTTGCTAATGGATTAGTAACATATTCGAGTATTCGCTAAGGATCTAGAAACCAAGGCATCCCATTCTATTCAATGAGTTATAACATATTCGACGAAGCATTACTCGAAAGCATTTAAACCAATCGATAACACTAAATAGATTATCAGTACTTCCTAAATTATAGAATTAAGGTTCTTGAAATATTTATTTAATTTGTCGCTTATCAAAATATTCCATTTTTCCAAATTGTTCCAATAGTATTTATTTTACAAAACAAGATTCTCCATGTTCTAAAATCACATTGATTCTTTAAATTCCATAAGGCTATAATGTTTACACACCATATTCCAAAAACCACTTATAAAAGTATTCATTTATTTGTGAATCCATAAGTCCATTTTCAAAACCAATTTAGTATTCTAATAATTAGTTAAAACCTCACACTTATATTTCCAAAATTGAAATTCCAAATCCATAAAATCATTTATAAAAGTAATTAGACTACTTTAGAAAACAAGTTTTATATTTAGAACTTAAATAAACTCTGTTTGTGAAATTATTTGTATACAAAACTAAGCATTTATATACATTTGCAAAATAGGTATATTTAAGTTTATAAATTTCCAAAGCTTTGAATCAAAAATGATTCAAAGTCCATAAAGCACAAGAAATTTCACTATTACATATCACAAGATTGCAACGACCAATAGTTCCATAAGGTTTAATTTTAATATCATCTCTAAACACAATTTATAACTTAACAAACCAATGGAAATATATATCAAAACGGTCACGACGGAACATTCAAAGCACATTGAAACAACATCACAAACATAGCAACAAATCACGGGTCACAACAGATTTTTAGTTTCGAAATACCATTTCAACCCATTTAACCTCAGAATTTTCAAAAACTTACAACATGAAAGTTGTTCCTTAAAGCCTCGACTTTCCATCAAAATAGGTTTTGCATAATTTGGATTTACGGTTAAAAAGTAGTGGCAATTTTAGTTTTAGGTTTCAACTTAGAAAATTGATAGAGCAGAGCGTGTATATCAGTTTCAAACCCAATTTCGACCCCTTAAAACGTCGAATTTCTTAAAGTGATTAAAAGATTACTTGTAGCTTATTGAAATAAATTTCTATAGAGTCAATTTGGAGCATTTTACACTAAGATATCGCTATTTTACTGCAATGATTTTCATAGTTTATTTTCAACAGACAATCAAGTAATCACCCAAATTCAAGCAACCAATTCACAATTAAATTGAAAGTAATTCAATCAACAAACCATCTAGTTCAATCCAAATAGCAATTAACAATTATTGTCATGGATTAAAGATAGTAGTGTGAGTGATTAACTCTCCTTTTAACTTCTTATAGCTTGCCAGATCACCAAATAAGCCTTGCTAAACACCAAACTTCACCAAAATCACCTAAACAAACACAGCAGCACTTTAATCCAAAATGGAATAAAAATCATTCTTTTATGTTTCTAAAAGGTAGAGATAGGTTTTAGAATACTTACTCTTCATTATTGGACAAAATCCCTTTGATTTGGGATTTCAATTTGGAAATTAAGAACTAGGGTTTTAAAGCTTTAAGAAGAAGGAATTTAGTTTTTTGTTTTCTATTTTCTGACTTTAGAATGAATGTGAATGTATACTAAGGAGAGATACTTTCACTTATTTGCACTAATGGGTCAAGAGAGTTGAGATGAGGATCCACTAACAAGGTGTTGCTAATTCTCTTAAGTTTTACTTATATTTGTTTAGTTCTATCATTAATAAACCAAAATTTTCTCTAACAATGTTTTAACAAAATTAACCACTAATTTCTCAAATTTGACAAAACCAATTAACAATTTGAAATTTGCATTTCAACAAAAATTCTCAATATTAACACTTTACTCTAAACACCAAACTCAAATAACTGATTTAATAATATTTCAATTTTTAAATTGAGATCCTATTTAAGAAATGAAACTTGTTTCTTAATTAAATCTAATCAATTATTCTGAACATTAAGTTTAATTCCACAATTAATTTCACAAATTAAAATTTAGCATTAATTTTCCCTAATTTAATTTAATTAATTAGGTAGTTAACAATAGGGTCGTTACATAGCACCACTAATAGGGAGATGATGTAGTGGACTACAACACCAGTAAGATTTATCATGCCTTTAGATGCTTGGGTACGACAACTAAGGGACGTGTTAAATGCACATCACAGCCGATCAGAAGTAAGCATGTAAAATGGACCGGGATGACTTGCCAAGGCAGATTAGTCTATGTAGAGGGTAAATCCATAGATGAGATTTATCAACATGCAATCATCCTATAATTCACAAGACGAGAAGATGATTTAAGCCTTTTGATAAATATTTGTGAAATGTCATTTTAACTTGTAAAATGATTCAAATATTTATTTGAATTTATACAACACAAGGCAACTCATAATTAAAATGATAGGATATGATATCCAGTTGATTAGAGTTGCAACTATGCATGTTATATTAATAATGCCATGACATAGGTGTTATAACTGATAGAGTTAGGGGTATGCCTAGGGGAAATTATGTAATTGTCACATATATCTAACTCGATAACCAATCTCGTTCAAAGTAAAGTTATTTTCTTTCTATTATATACTTAATATAATGTGCTATATATTAATTAATTAATTTAGTTAAAAGTATATTTAATAGAAAATCCATAAATGGTATGCTTTGCTATAGTAGTTACAATGTGTTGTAACCATGAGCGATTTGTCATAATAAAATAAACATACCATTTTAAATTTTCCTAGTCAAGATGTATTAAGACTAGATATCGATGCAACGGTTGAGATTAGGTTATGTAACTCTCTCAAAATGTTGGGTACTATTACTCATGAATACTGGAGGCACCAAGGGGTTACATAATGATAGTTATTGAATAACTATGAAATAACTTACTTGATAGTTTTTTGTTGGTTAAAATAACTAAGGTTAAACAGAAATATCGATGTGACAAAATTACATAGTTCTCTTGACATGAGAATACTATTGATCTTCAATGTGGAAGCTCTGCTTTAATTATAGTTAAATCATGATACGACGTCCATCGAACGACTATAGTTGGGTCAAGTGGAAGCATTGGAAGTGAAACACTAATCAAAAGTGGATTCGTTTCCTCAGTTATATGAGGTTAGTGTTCCAGTCAACTGAAGTCAACTCAAAGTCAAAGTCTCTAGCTAAAGCTATTCGGTTAATAATAATTTTTATTATTGAACCGAGGACTTTGTGTTTGGGTTATAGAGTTGAATATAGATGATATTGGAATTTTGACCATTACCAAATTCCATAAGTCCAAAGTGATATAGTTTTGATGAAGATAATTGATGTAAATAACAGTCATAATTGGATAAATTTTAACAAAGTAAAATTGGATTTTACCGAAACCAAATAAGTGATAAATTTGGCTAACATGTCATACCACCAGCTAAGTGATCTGTGGATGTTAATATTCAAATAGTTCGATATTAACCTAACGGGTCACACAACCGAAAATGTAGAATACTTCTTTGACCAAACGATTTAATTAATAGTAACTATTATAAATTAATTAATATTTATGATATATTAATTATAATTTTTTTATTAGATGAATAAATATTATTTAATGTATTTATATTAGTTATAAATATATTAATTGATATACGATATCGATACGCGTTTAAATTGGATTTAAATGCAAAATGTTTTGTTTGAGCTTTAAGTTGGTTTGAAGCCCATATAGAGGCTGGTTGGTTCGGCTATAATAGAGAAATATAAAGGGGCGGCCATGTGTTGGTTGGATGGGCTAGGGTTGAATGGATAAGAGGAAAGAAAGAGTAAGAGAGAAATATGGATCTGGATCCTAACTTCTCTCTCCATTCATCCTCTATATAAGATTCTCAACCCACACTTATTTGAGGACTTTTGAAGCCTCCTTATCCCCTACCTTTGTCTGAAATCTAGTCCTCCCCATATCTCCATTTCCAATGTCAATTCAAAGCAAAACATATACTATTTAATAGCTGGTGGTCATCTATTTAGGAATTAGCACTTTACTAGATTGGAAACTTGTTCAAGGAGTAGACCTTATCGTTTCATGGTGTACTTATAGACACTGGTAATAAGGTATATTTTTTAACCTATTAATGATTATTAATGTGTAGATAATATTTGTATCATGTGTATTATTTTGTTAGTTAAGTGATGATTCTATCATATCAATATATTATCACAATCAAATTGGTTGTATATTTATATACATTTAAAAAAATTATCATTATCATGAATATAATGCTTGCGGTAGAGAACCAAAAGTAATTTAAAATTAATTTAATACTCATTTTTTAATTATATAAGCTTTATAATTCAAATATTAAATCTTATACTGCATGATATATGGTTTTAAAATTTTATATAAGTAATATTATGCATAAAACATTTTTGGCGCAATTAAAATAATTATCTATATATATATTATTTGAATATTATATAAATCATTTAATTCTACAAAATAGATCATATCAATACATATATATGTTATAAGATATGTTCTAAATTTCATAAAATTAAATTTACATTTAATATTACTTTTGGTAGTTAAAAAATTATTTTTTTTATATAATTTAATTAATTGGAAAAATTAATAAATTAACTTCAAAATTAATTTAAAATTGTATAATATAAATATATATTTATTTAAATATTATAATATCTTTGAGATTTTACTGGAATATTTAAATTTGAAATATCTTGTAAATTATACAGTTTATACATAACACTAGTTTATGTCGATTGCCTTTCATCACATGTTATGTCCTTTTATTTTACTTACTCATCTCGATTCCACGTACGCGTACGATACGCTCCATCTACCCGAAGTAAACCATAACTAAATACGTGCGTGTGTGTGTATAAGTACCATAGTCCCTCTTTGGAATGAGATACTATCCACGCTAGTATCCATAACCCAGCACCCTGCCAGGACCATCATCAACGCAGTATCATGTCCTCATCATTGTGCATACCAAGGAGCTAATGTAGTGCCTAATAACAACATCACAATAGTTTAGCTGTATTTTATCTCACCATGGGGATTTGCTTACTTATCTGCTTCCTATTGTGGACTTAGCTGCACAAACTATAGAGGACTCAGCTCCTTGGACTACCCCACTCATTTTGAAAGACCTCACTTAAGGATTATCTAGCCTTGCCTCCTAACAAACAAACTAACAAACAACTGTAGTGGTGCATGACCTAAACGTGACCTACACTAGTAAGAGGTTTAGCCCGTTTAGGTGTAACCCTCATCTTTCCACTGATCGCTCAGGACCGATGACAGTTCTCGACCTATGTGCAGCTCCTAGTCCCTAATATGGTAACACTAACATAACACTAAGCTTTGCTCACCGTCCCATTTAGATTGCCTAATGCAATAAAAGCAATACCCCATCTAATGTTAACATTTATACTTAATGTCCATTCTAATGTTAACTTATTAACATTTACTTCCATAATTATTTCTGAATTATTTTCGATCCAAAAGCTTCAAACGTTAATAACTTTTTTGTTTAAACTTCGATCGTAGAACTTTATGTATGAAAACTGATTAGAAAATCGCCACAAATCTAGTAGTGTAAGTTTCCTAGTCAAATTATAACGTTTAGAAAATTTCTATTTTTATGCATTAATAATTACTTATATAACGTATATATATAATATAATATTAGTTACATAAAATAAAACTATTTTATAAATTTAAATAAAATAATGATTTTATTTAAAAGATATTTAGAAATGTTCTAATTGGATTAGACTTCATAGGCCCAATAAAGATCCAAAATGGTAAAAAAATTGAAATTCATCCATTACTTCCGCTGCGGGCTGACCCAATTCTAACAATAGCTGATTTGTGAAAATGGGGATCATGGAATTTTTTTGGTGTTAGTTACCCGGTGTGTAACTTATATGCCATATAGAACGCAACACGACACATTCGTTTATATTATATTACACGATTATATTCACAGTTAGATATCTAGCCTAACTCGATATTTTGTTTTATGACAATTCCTCCGGTCAAATTGAGGTTGTTCTACAAGTTTAATATAACTATATATGCTTTATGGGCTATGATATGGAGTTGGAGCAGATGATGATGGCGAATACTTGTTTTGTGTGTAATAAAATTTCATTGTATTGGTCGATGTGATTTGATGAGTTGTGTGTGTGTATATGAGATAATGTATTAAACATTTCGATACGATATATAATTCATCATTTAATTCACTCTGATTATGTTAGTTGAGAAAATTTATTTATGTCTCTAAAGTTGTATTATTCAATTCTAGAACTCGTGTACATTGCCTTGCATCAAGGCTGGGTACGTATTATTTCATATGTGTTCAGGTATTAAAACTTATCCGTATTGACCCAAAGCAATGTGCACAAGAGATCCTTCTCCCGTGCCTATCGGATGGTAAACTCCCTCTGATATTTCAGTTACTAGGGTCGAGGCATTACAAGTTGGTATTAGAGCCAGGTTTCGATCCTGGGACTTGTGGGTTATGAGCCCACTACACATATGTTGTGAATATTTGTGTGTGATTGTAGTTTGACAAAATGAATTTTATTTGGATGAAATTGATGTTTTCTTAATGATTAGTATGGTTGGTTCGGATGTTTAATTGATAAATGATATATTGATATCTAAATAGTTGTAATTGTACCTTGAAGGATTAATATGTATGGTACTACTTACCTAGACCATGGTAATGCAAAATGATACTCAACCAGTAAGCTTTAAATAGCCATATATATTTAATGTAAGTCTACGAATGATGTAACAACCCTGGTTTTAGAGATTACCTGTTAATATTAAAATAAAATTGGAAATTTTATTTTTTTATTTGGAATAAACAATGAATTTTGAAAATAAAATGAGAAAAATAAAGTTTGGAACTTTATTTTATTTATTTGGGTTAATAAAGATTGGAAAATGGGTTTTATTTGGAAGAAATACAATAATTGTATTTATTATTGCCAATTGCTTCTTTTAATAATTTTTAAATGAAGTATTTGATATTTAAAGGGTGTTTAATTAAGTAAAAAGATGGATTTCGGTTTAAAAATGAGTTTTGGCTATAAATAAAGTTTGGATATGGTTTGAATATTTTTCTAAGTAATAAAATGATTTTTGTTGAATTTTTGAAGTTAAAAATGAGGTTTTATGTATTTATTTGTGTAAAATTGGTTATTTATGAAAAATAAGAGTTTTTTATAATGAATAATGTTTTATAACATAAATTATCTTTTTATTAAGTGTAAAATATTTTATTTAACTTGTAGATATGTTTACATTATTTTATTGTGTTAAAACTTGGTGGAAAATGTTGTTTTATTAAGTAACATATGTGTATATTTTGTTTAAGTGATGAATTAATTAACTTAGGCTATTAATTTTCTTTTGTTTGGGTCCAAAGCCTATTTATTAACATAGCCTGAATAAAGAAAAGAGATGTTTTCTTCTTCCTTCCACTGTACGTACACAATTCATTTTACAGTAAACCAAACAGAAAGAAAAAGAACTATCTCCTCTTTTCTAATCTAAACCAAATTCCTATCTTTCTTCAATTTTAATTGCTATTTTTATCAAATCAAAAGAGAAATCAAAAGGTAATCCATTTCAAAACTCAACAAATTCATCAAATTCCGATTTTTAGTTTGGATTTGTCTGTAATATATCTCTTTTCCTTTACATGTCTGTTTAAGGAAGTCTACAGGTTATTGGAAGCTTTCTTCTCCTCAAAACTTGCTTCTTTCAAAAAAATCCAAGGTTTGATCTTCTCTAATTCAAGGTGAGTTTGTTAACTCATATTTCTAGCTGAAACGATGTTGCTAATGCAATGATCTGTGATCAATATTGCTTATTGTATATGAATTTTGGGAAGCTTCCATTTACAGTTATATTCAGTTTCTGTTGCTACTTTGAGACCTTGTATCTTGTGATTCCAGCAACAAAATTCTGCCGGATTTCTTGCATTTGGTAGCTTGCATGTTGAGTTACATCTCTGTAAATTTTTGTTGAAAACTGAGGTCATTTGCTATGCTAAACTCAAGCTAGAAAATCAGTTCGCGAGCAGGAAATCATCTGGAACAAAGTTCGTATGCCAGGTCGACTGCCACCCTCCCTGGGTCAACATGCAGGTCGACCCAATGCCTCCTAGGTCGACCATACGGTCGACCTAGGGACCATGGAGGTCGACCTCCATGTCGACCTTAAGGTCGACCTAGCAAGAGGCAAAATTCTTGCCTTGTCTCCTTTTGTGTTTCAATGTTTCCGACTTTCGTTTGCTTCATTTTTCCAACTATATTCATGATGTTTGTGATGATGATTATAGGCCATGATGTCTATCAATAGACTAGCCAAATTTTGGAGATTTAAAAATTCAAATTTTGAATTATTTTGAATTTAAATTCAAATATCGGTTTGAGCGATTTTCTTTGTTTTTATTCGTTTTCGAGCACGGTTTTCTCCGAATCTTTTTGAAATGATTTTAAAATTAATAGGCATTTCAAAATAATAATTATATAATATTTTGAAGTATTTTCAAGTGAAAAATCTATTTATTCTATATAATAAAGGAATGTTCAAATATGGGTTTTCAAATCGATTTCGGAAGTTGGTTTTAAAAGCTTGTTTTCTCAAGTAAATTATTTTATATATATAATACACGTTTTTGCACTATTCGAGCGAATGAGAAGGAGAATTAAATGGTTTGGTAAAACACGTGGTATGGGACACGTGCATTTATCTTATCGGTTAATTCCCAACCTGTCTGTTCGATCGTTTTGACCTTCGGGTCGATTTTACCGATGAGATGAGGTAAACTTTTTACTGCTTTGAGTTTGAAATTTACTAGCGGTTAGTAAACCGTTTAGTGCGAACGTGTGGTATGGGACACACGTTAACACTGTTTGGGTTCCTATTCGAGAGTTTGTGACATATTTGCCATTGTGGCATGCCAGTAGTGGACCTTCGGGTTATTGCCATTGCGGCGTTTTCCATTGCGGCGTTTGCCATTGCGGTGTATTTGTCTTCGAGACGTTTGTCATTGCGGCGTTTGCCATTGCGGTGTATTTGTCATTGTGACATTTTGCCTTCGGGCGAGGTACCTATTTGAGATAACAGTACTTGGCAAGGCATCGGCCACATGCACGTGCAAATACTTTTGAGATGATTTCTTTGACTATTTTTCCTAGTGTATCGTCCCTTTTCGGAATTGGTCCTTTGAACCATTCGATATATTCGTGGAGATTACCTTTAGGGAATTTGAACTCTTGGGAGTTCTATTTTTGAGGTTTGAGTTGCCTATACTGGCGTTATTTTAGATTTGCCTTTTGGCGTTATTATTGAAATTTGCCTATTGGCGTTATTACATGAGATTTACCTTTTGGCGTTTATTTGGGATTATATTCTCCTATGTTGGAGAGTTATATTTGATTGCCTTGTGGAGTATTTTTGAGATGGTAATTTCTTTGAGATTTCTTTGAAGTTGCCGATATGGCGGGTTCGGGATTTCTCCTTTTTAGGAGTTATATTTTCCCTAAACCACTATTGATGATTTGTGATCTGCTGATGATATGAGGCTTGCTATATTTAGCATTTTATGGATTGTCTTATCTCTTTTGAGATTATATGTTTGTGTAAGTGATATCATCTCATCACTTAGAGTAACCATACCATACTTATCCTCATGCTTAAACTCAGTATTATTCCTTCTTATTTAAGAAGAACATTACACTATTCCTTATGCATCTATTATTGCTTATCCTTATTAACTGATATGTTTAGCTAGACCGACCCGTGTATTTTATACTCGGGTCAGACCAAGGTGTTTCAGGTTAGGTACCCTTATGGACTTAGCCTATTTTGCTTTCGCATGGATTTATCTGCTAGCCCTTTTTGTTGTAGTCTTTTTGTCGCTACTTTGATATGTATATTATTTTGACTCGTGTGTATATTGTGGTCGTCATACCACTTATGATGTATTATTTGTATTGTATTGGGATGTACCAGTATATATGTATATATATCTGTTTGTTGTTCTGTGATGTGTTATGAATTTGAGGTTGTTGTATTTTGTTCTGATAGATCCTATAGCCACCTATGGATTTGTGTTAAGTATTTATTGGATATGTCGATCCACTTGAAAAGAAAAAAAATTATATAGAGCATTTATCGACGTATTCAATAGAAATTTAAGACAAGACTATAGATGGTCGCTCCTAACCATCCCTATTCTCCACATTAGCAGACGGTATTACCCAGTAATACTCTCTGTTAATATGGGTCTCAGGGTGGGGCGTCACAAATGATTGATAGCGAACATGTCAATTACCATAAGATAAGTTGTTATAAATTAGCAACCAATCAGCAACCACTCCAAAGAGAATGTAATCAATAAATAAATAAGTAAAGAGTAGTTGTTGCAAATAACACACATAACATATATATACATACATGAAATATAAGGATGGGATGGAAAGGAAACATTTATATAGTTAATTTGCACTTTGATTATTGTTGGCTTTTATAACATAGTATGTACTGTTGTAGTACTTTAATTTGTAATACAATGAGAAAACAAATATTTATGCTTAAATTTTGGTTGGATTTTTTGTTTTAATAAAAACTGACTGGAAATGCAAAGAAGTTTTTGGAAAATTTGCCATATTTTTACAATTCAACAATGGTAAGAAATATAAGAGTTTTTCATAATGAATATAATCGTAATCTATGATATATTCTCACGTTATTATAAGAAAATGTCCTACATCTGGTGCATGTCTTCAATATATATTGTAGTCAAAATTAGTGGTTTTCTCCCTTGTGTAGTTCTCGTCATATAAGCTATGCTAATAGGTTAGATAAGGAAAGCATATTATTTAGATTTCAAAAATGATTATAAATTTATAAATGCGATATTTTAATGGTTGTTTGACCTTGTAACGACCTGCAAATTCAACGCTTCACAATTTTTTTGCAATATCCAAATATAATGTATTTTAACATAAATGATAATGTTTTGAACAATAAATGATATTGGTAATCTTATTTTGAATAAATATTTATATAAATATATACTTTGGATGATATATCGATAAAATGACCAAAAACTGTTTTATCAACAAACAGCTCTTAGACTATCCGACATCGTGCACGGAGCTGGATACATACACTCATTTATATATATGAGTGAGAATATATAATAAAATTATTTATTTTATTTTTGAAAATAAAATCTCTTTATGACATCATCAATGATATCACTATTTTTAAAATAAATGATTTTTGAATTTAAATTAAGTTTAAATGATTTAATAATTATTTTAATTACTAAATAAGCCCTTTTAATTATTATACAATGATAGAAATATAAATTTCAAACTTTGTTTACAAATATATATTACATAAGAAGTAAAAGTGTGATCGGAAATTGAAATCGGAATCCGTAACGATTCAATGTAGAAAAGTTGTGCAATGTTGTGAATCATTTGAGATATACATATGCACATATACATGTACATATACATGAACACATTCACATGCACATGAACACATATATACATACAAATATACTTATATATATATATATATTAAAAAATATCAAGATATTTTCCTAAAAACTTAACACTTAAGAAAACCAAAGTCAAAGTACAAGCACATGGGTACACATAGATGGGGGGGAAGCAAGGGTGAACATGGTGAGGTAGGAGGGGAGTGGGATGGTGAGCAAATGATGATGTATTTGTGTAGAAATATCACGATATTTTCCACCTCACTTTTGCCAATAAATAGCACCCATCTCTCTTCACTTCATTTCTTCATAAATTCCTAAAGCTTCTTCACTTCTCATACTCCATTTTAATGGCCTCTTGCCTAAGAAAAATTATGGCAAAATTATTTCAAAAAGAAATTAAAATTTTATAGTAAGTATATATTATCAAAACTCGTCAAAACCAAAGCAACTCCACTCTTTATCACCTCTACAACACACAACCACACCTTCCACCAACCAAGGCCGAGCTACCTCCATTAGCAAGCATATGCCAAGCATTCCCAAAGGTCCAAGGCTCGATTCCATAGGCTCTCGTGCGATTGTAGCGAAGCTATAGCTGATTTAAAGTTTGCCCCATCGAAAATCAAGTGAGAAACTCTATATACATACATACATACATAAATACATACATACATACATACACAGATATATATATATACGATAATGATGATGTGATATGATTTCTATGGATGTTTACTATGTTCGATCATCAAGTTTGGATGTTGATTATATGTTTATTTTGATGTTGAAATGATTCACGTTAAACACACATCGAATATCACAAAGGATATCACTTTCCTTTAATAAATGAAATGGTGTATATAAATTTTTTAAACCTCTTTGAAATGATTCAAAATGGTTTATAAATGTTTTATAAACACAGAAATCCAATTTGGTGAAGTTTTGGCAAGTTATGAAAATTGAATCAAAGGTAGACGCGTCGCATAACGACAGTTCGCGATTTTGTGCCGTAGAAAGTAAAATCCATTTATACAATGGAATCAGAGTTGGAATTCTTTGTGATAAGAATTTTACGAACTCATATAATCATAATTTTTAAACAAAAAAAGATCGAGATTTCGTTTAGTAGATTATGAAATATGAGCAAATCAAGTTTTCAAAATAGTCGCGATTTGGCAGTTCGAAAACCAAAGCGACATATTCTTGAAAATTGATATTTCAAATTCTTTAAAAATATGAAATAAATTCTATAAATATTTTAAAAGAGATTTGAGTTATAAGAAATAGATTTATAAATAATAGGAAAGTTGTTTTGATCAAATAAGCTTTGAAAACAGTATCTGCATCACTTTTTGCAGCACTTTTAATAACTTTTAAAATATGGATTTGAACTTAAATATTCTTTCTCAAATCTTTTATTAATGTTTTTAAATAAATAATTAAGCATTTTTAAGATGATTTGGAGGTTTTACAATTTATTTAAAAATTTAAATAAATGATTTAAAAGAAAATATGTTAAAATCAAGTGATTTAATCTTGGCTCTAAAAGCCGACGAGAAGACTAGAATTTTCTATTCGTGAGATCCTGATGTGAGGTGCAAAACTAAGGAGATGTGCAGGAGCAACCAGTACCCTGACTCACCTAGCCTTTTTCCTGGACGAGGAATAGATAAGGTCGAAATGTCGAAAACGAGAAAAGAATAAAAGATTTAATTTTTCCAAATTAATACAACTTAGATTGTATAGAAATAATCTTCTTACACTTGGTATTAAATTATGAGGAGGGAATCCATACTATTCGTGTGAATTTTAAGTTGATTTCGTCGTTATTCGATGGAGAGTAAATGTTGAATATGGAAATTGATGTTGAGTAGAATTGGTATAATTTTTATCGACCCTTTTTTACTCAATAATGTTTTCCAATATGACTTATGAAAATGATTTGGTGTTTCCAAATTCAAAGAGAGGTTTAATGATTCCGTATACCGTAAAGAATTGTTTTAAAGATATATCTCAAGAAGATATTATTTATAAAAAGAAAGTGATTAATCAAATGATAAGCACCTATTTACTGAATATCTTTTTATCGATGATTGGTTCGAAGGAACCAGGGTCAGATTTGAGTGATTCATATCCGAAAACCACTCCAAACCAATTTACATATTCAAAGTGAAGATTTGGAATGAAAATAAATGAATGAAGGGCTGCTTGTCACTGACCCTCAGGGGAAATTTCCCATACCATATATATGTGGCAGTAGTATCTTCATTTGATCTTTGGTGCAAGAATTGCCCGCTACTAATCCTAGGGATGATTCCTGATAGGATGTGGCAGGAGGGTTCCTTCGGTTTGTCCTGTTCCTGGACAACTTGTATGGACGAGTTTGACATTGCACTTCCAACATACATGTAGATTGATTTTTACGAACGTACATCTGTTTGGTGATGTAGGAAGTAACTTTCCTATACTTAACACCCTTCTCTGAGACATATAAGCTTAGAGGTTGTACATTTATGGAAATCAATGGTGTGTAATGGAATTGACAATGGGGCATTCAAAATGGAATGTGCTATATGAAAGGTAATCGTTACCTCGGGCCTTATCCCCCGGAAATGGCATAAACAAGACATGCCGTAATGCTATGTGGTTCACAACCATTAGAGTATGGTCATCGCCTTTCTAGATTACTCTATTTATGTCGAGTATGTTGTGTATGTTATGGGATCCCAGATAGGTTGGTTATGACCAGGGTGATGTCATATTTGGTTCTATCCGCCACCAAGTTGGGTCTGCAGGTAGGCCGGTCTTGCCAGATGCAGAGGTTTCAAAAGTTGTTGTTCATCGATACATCCCTCTAGAGATGTATTGTATGAAAGGTAGTTCCTTACCTGCCATTTTATGAAAATCCATTCTCCAATAAGTGACTTCGGACTTGATTGTAGAACCTAGTATGTTGGAATTTAATAATGTAACAATTTCGGCTAAGATTATGTATACGAGTACATATGCACGCCCAGGTGGGCCTGCATTTAACCACAATGTGCATGCATTTTTATTTGTACCCGTGAAAGTAGATTTGATAGTAGCATCCCCACATTTGAACGCCGCCTAGGTAGAAACCGCTATTTTTTTTGTTCAGACTGCAATAACTTCTTCATACTAACTCAGAATCATGCAAAACTTTGACCGATGAACTCTTACCTAAATTACAGACAATATGGTACACTCGGATACTTCATCTTGTGAACGCACACTGTAGTTCTCCAATGGGACTGACAGTTTACTTAGAAAATAACATGGCACAACATCCTCTTATTTGAACTCCGCCTAGTGCAGAAGCCACTATTTTTTTATTCAGACTGCTATATTTTCTTCATACTAACTCGGAATCCGGCGAGACTTCGACAGATTAACTCCCACCTAAATTACGGATAATATGAAACACTCGGATACTTCATCTTATGAACGCACACTGTAGTTCTCCATGGGGACTGACAGTTGTACTTAGAAAATAACAGGCTACCACATCCCCATATTTGAACTCCGCCTAGTGTAGAAGCCGCTATTTTTTTTGTTCAGACTACAATATTTTCTTCATGCTAACTCGGAATCCGGCGAGACTTCGACCGATTAACTCCCACCTAAATTTCTGACAATACAATATAGTTGGATACTACATCTTGTGAACGCACACTGTAGTTCTCCATGGGGACTAACAGTTGTACTTAGAAAATAACAGGCTACCACATCTCCATATTTGAACTCCGCCTAGTGCAGAAGCCACTATTTCTTTTGTTCAGACTGCAATATTTTATTCATACTAACTCGGAATCCGACGAGACTTTGACCGATTTACTCCCACCTAAATTACGGAAAATATGGAACACTCGGATACTTCATCTTATGAACGCACACTGTAGTTCTCCATGGGGACTGACAGTTGTACTTAGAAAATAACAGGCCACCACATTCCCATATTTCAACTCCTCCTAGTGCAGAAGCCGCTATTTTTTTTGTTCAGACTGCAATAACTTCTTCATACTAACTCGGAGTCAGGCGATACTTCGACCGATGAACTCCCACCTAAATTACGGACAATACGGTATAGTTGGATACTTCATCTTGTGAACGCACACTGTAGTTCTCCATGGTGACTGACAGTTGTACTTATAAAATAACAGGCTATATCCCCACTTCAACGCCCACTGTAGTTCTCCATGGTGACTAATAGTTGTACTTAGAAAATAACAGGCTACATCCTCATATTTGAACTCTGCCTAGGAAAAAGCCGCTATTTTTTTTTGTTCAGACTGCAATAACTTCTTCATACTAACTCGAAATCAGGTAAAACTTCGACCGATGAACTTCCACCTAAATTACGAACAATATGGTACACTCGGATACTTCAGCTTGTGAACGCACACTGTAGTTCTTCATGGGGATTGATAGTTTATTTAGAAAATAACATGCTACCACATCCCCATATTTGAACTCCTCCTAGTGCAGAAGCCGCTATTTTTTTTGTTCAGTCTGCAATAACTTCTTCATACTAATTCGGAACCCGGCGAGACTTCGACCAATTAACTTCCACCTAAATTACGGACAATATGGAACACTCATATACTTCATCTTATGAACGCACACTGTAGTTCTCCATGGGGACTGACAGTTGTACTTAGAAAATAACAGGCTACCACATCCCCATATTTGAACTCTGCCTAGTGCAGAAGCCGCTATTTTTTTTGTTCAGACTGCAATAACTTCTTCATACTAATTTGGAATCCGGCGAGACTTTGATCGGTTAACTCCCACCTAAATTACGGATAATATGGAACACTCGGATACTTCATCATGTGAATGCACATTGTAGTTCTCCATGTGGACTGAAAGTTGTACTTAGAAAATAACAGGCTACCACATCCCCGTATTTGAACTCCGCCGAGTGCAGAAGCCGCTATTTTTTTTGTTCAGACTGCTATATTATTTTCATACTAACTCGAAATCCGGCGAGACTTCGACAGATTAACTCCCACCTAAATTACGGACAATATGAAACACTCGGATACTTCATCTTATGAACGCACACTGTAGTTCTCCATGGGGACTGACAGTTGTACTTAGAAAATAATAGGCTACCACATCCCCATATTTGAACTTCGCCTAGTGCAGAAGCCACTATTTTTTTTGTTCAAACTGCAATAACTTCTTCATACTAATTCAGAATCCGGTGAGACTTCGACCAATTAACTCCCACCTAAATTACAGACAATATGGAACACTCGGATACTTCATCTTGTGAACGCACAATGTAGTTCTCCATGGGCACTGACAGTTGTACATAGAAAATAACAGGATACCACATCCCCACATTTGAACTCCACCTAGTGCAGAAGCCGCTATTTTTTTTTGTTCAGACTGCAATATTTTCTTCATACTAACTCGGAATCCGACAAGACTTCGACCGATAACTCCCACCTAAATTACGGACAATATGGAACACTCAGATACTTCATCTTATGAACGCACACTGTAGTTCTCCATGGGGACTAACAGTTATACTTCAAAAATAACAGGCTACCACATCCCCATATTTCAACTCCGCCTAGTGCAGAAGCCGCTATTTTTTTGTTCAGACTGCAATAACTTCTTCATACTAACTCGGAATCAGACGATACTTCGACCGATGAACTCCCACCTAAATTACGAACAATACAGTATAGTTGGATACTTCATCCTGTGAACGCACACTGTAGTTCTCCATGGTGACTGACAGTTGTACTTAGAAAATAACAGGCTATATTCTCATATTTGAATACTATTTCTCTATGAGATGAGATGTAAAAGGGTATATTTGGAATTTCAAAAAGACACCGAGTAAATCTATTCAATGAATTCTCTTTATTAGTAGTAAAGATAGAGTGAACGATTTCCATTATTATAATGAGGGGTATTTCTGGTATTTCAAAAAGACACAGTTGAATTCCTATTCAAGGAATTCTCATTATTAGTAGTAAAGATTTACTTTAAAAGTGTTTTCAAAAGAAAGTCATTAAAAATAATATCCCCAGATTTTGTATGGTAAATATTTTGGGCTATTATAAGGTAAAAACCCGTTCCGTGTTTATGTGCGGCATGGTCTTATGAAATACCGTTTGTTTTCAAATAGCCGTATTTTGAGTTTCTCATACTAGTCTAATGATTGACCCGGAGTTTATTTTCTTTTTCCCTTAAACTCTGGGTGTACTATTTTTCTGGGCAGCTAAGTAGTTAGTTAGCATGGAATATTTTAGGAGAATCTCGGAGCATTTTGGATGGAGCATGAAGCTGGAGGGTCCTATATAGATAGTCATCTATTTTTATTAATTCCACTATATTTTTGGTTATGTATTTACCAGCACTTGTGAGGATATCCAGTTATAAATATCCTAGCAGGATTAGTACTTACTAGCACTCTGATGGAGCAATTTGGAGTAATTGCATGTACCACTCATATATATAATTAAATATTGAATGCGATGTGAGATTCTATTTTGTTTGTCTTTTATCTTTATTTTCTTTTACCTCATGATAATCTACCTCTCCGGCACTTAGATTTACGGCATGTGAATACCGATGATGTATTAGTGTTGATCTCTGAGGGTCAACTCATTGGAGATAGGGTTATTAGTGCCCTAGAATGAGTTTAGCCAGAGAGAGCGCATATTTGAAATATTATCCGAATAACTATATTCGAGTTTATACCTATTCCCTAAGATAATTTCATCCACTACAAGAAAACCTACTTTTGGTGGCATATATTGGTAGCGTTTATTGACCAAGTGCAACCATCGTATTGGGCTTTCTTTTTAATTAATGTGGTAAGCGCTGCTAGGGTTAACTTTTGGTTACCCGCCAAACATTTTCGTGGAAAATTCTAAGTACCACTCTTCCAATTTTCATATCCCTCTTATTTCCACTTTTGCAATATTCTCTCCAAAAATTCTAAATTGCCATCTTCATTCATTACTCCACCTTCAAACGAAAATCAAAACCACATCATCGATCTACTCCACCTTCGTTGTTCAGAAGCATCTATTTTGCCATCGATTTGCCGAGCATGAAAACCCTAATTTAATTTATCCTCATTGCTAATCTGTTTCCAATTATAAATATGCTCTTTCCATGTTGTTCAGAAGCATCTATTCCTTGCTAATCTACTAACACACAGAAATGTTAGCTTGAAGATGCTTTTGGTGGATTTAGAAAAATTCTCAAAGCTCAGGCGTATTAATTATGTGGATTGATTGATTTTATGTGTATCAATGTAATAAAAAAACGACAGATGTTTTTATTCATATAAATAATTTTGGTGAATTCAGAAAGAAGCAAAGAAAGGATTTCTTACTCAGTTGTTTTTCAACTTCCGTTTTATAGTAGAATCATACTGCAATTTGATGTCAACTGGTATTATCTTTTACTACTTATGCACACAAAAGATTGATAGTTGTTGAACTATGTCTGAATCAAAAGTAAAATTGTTTAAGACTTTCTACCTATCTAGTTAAATCCTTAAAAGCCATTAAGTTTACCAGAATGAATAGTTAAATCCTTAAAATCCTCTCAAAAGAGTGACAGTTCTATCTAATATTACCATCTATTTGGGATTATACCTAACTATTTTGACTCTCCTTATAGCCCACACACAGTACCCACTATGTGTAATGAAATCTCAACATCATCATTTTTTTATTCAACTAAAAGGAAGATGAAGAATTTTAAATGTTTTCAGTTGATTTTAGATATTTATCAATAAAGTATTGATAATATTTTCTAATTTGTGGGATGGATAATAGACTGAAAATGTTTCTTTTGATATAGATACATTAGTCTAGAACTTTTTATATTGCTAGTGAAATGAGACATACTACTAATTGTTTTATAGATCAAAATGACACTAAAACATAGGTGGTATCCTGCTAGAAAAATAATTATTTTAAAACTTTGTTGACTACTTATAAATTTAATTCATTTCAGCCCGTAAAGGCAAGTTCCAATAGGAGATGGTTTCTCTTTGTCCATAATGATGCACTGTTTTTTTCATTTGAAGCCCCCTGTTAGCTGCTTTCTTATCCAATATTTATAATACTAGATGAGGATGAGGATGTCTGATTACAAATATGGATTGCAATTATAGCCATTTTTTATTAGTTATTTAATACGCCGAAAAGAAAGAAACTTTAATTTAAATGCTGGGCGTAGATGAGTTGGGCAGTATTGTTTATAATATATTTTAATAGAAGACCCACATTAGCCGTCGAGAGTGTATTTAGCAATTAGCAATAGTTGGAGAAAGAGGCAGAGAAGTTTTTTTGCCCAAACCATCACTCATTGACAACGAAATCCATCATTTATGTTCTTAGGTGTTTCTTCTTGTTTACAATTATAGTAGTCTATGAAATGAATTTGTCTTAAATCGCCATTATGTCATTTAATTACCTTACGCAATTATTTTGTTAGAAGCAAGTTTATGTCTTGTAAAAAGTTAATACCAAACTGATAGTATCTTAGGAATCGATTTACTAGTTGAAAATTTTAATTTCTATCATCTACATAGTGCCAGGTTAAAGGATGATTTCTGAGTTGAGTGCTTCATCACTATCTAATAACAGTGATTTATACAGCTTTTCATATAGCAAGCCCACATTTGTTGTGTTATTGATCATTAAGGCTTATTTAATATAACATGTTTGATTATTTCTTATCTTCTTGACCCTCATCTTCTTCTCCTCGGTCATCAATGCAGACCCCAGTCTTGTTCAAGGCATCTATGTGGCTGATCTCACTTCAAGTAGGTCCTGCATCTCATTACTAAAATAGCTGCAAAATGATTAAATCTGTGGATTACTACAAACTAACTCTTAATTAGTGATTCACATATACTTGCATGTATAAAGGTAAATGGGTTTGTATGCTAGCCAGTGATGAATATAAAAAAAATGGACTTCTCATTCAAGGGCATAGCCAAAGCTGGAAACACAAACAACATTGGGTGGTTGTTGCAATTTCGTGCGTGCGTATGTATGTTATGTATGTCAGGTTTATTGAACATTGTTTAATTCAAGTTAATAAAATTGTCCATTCATTTTCCAAGTGTTTGTTCGTACCCTAAATGCACAAGTTTGAAAATTTTCATTCATTTTCTTCACAGATACGTGGCACGTTTCTGGAATGACGTGTATGAATAAGCTGGTATGTATTGTTGTCTACCTTAGTATCAATGTTCAGACGATATCTAGATATAAATTCAGCTACATAAAATTATTATACATAGAGTTATATATAAAGAGGAAACTGAATATGTGTCAATAACATGAAGATTAAGATATATTTTTCTTCATATCATCATGGCATAGAAATGACTAAAATGCCCATGATGGGGTAAAACATTGTTAGCCTAGGCATGAGTATTTTAGTCTTTTTATGGGATGACATAGAAAACTATCTTGGGGTGTGTGTGTGTATTAGAATTATGTGCACCAGTTACATACCATTCCTGATCCGATCAAGTACATTGTAGTCTTCTCAATCTGCCTCATATCCAACTTTCCGCTCAAATATAAATATTTGTTAAGCAAATCACCATGTCTGCTTTCTTTTGCAATCCACATCCTAGTCCATAAAAATCAAGTCATGTTGATTGAGCCAGTGTCATCTATGATTCCATCAATTGTATCTAGCACCGTCTGATATGTGGGCAGAGCCTCCTTTGTTATCATGTTTCCAACTAATGATACAAAATATTCATCAAGTATCTCAGCTGTCGTTGTCTTATTTCTTTTATATCATCCAAAAATTCCTTGGATGATGGTTTAGGAAGAAAGTCCTGAGGCTGCCATGATTTTTCTACTGCCTTCAGCGTTGTTATGACGTTTTTATCTGCCCAAGATGTCACTTCCAATGATCTAAGAATTTCCACTTTTTCTGGAGGCAATCGACTTCTTATGTTTCCATCGTATACTTGTATGCGTATATTTATTTTATCTTAAGCAATATAAGTATTTATGGTACATGGTTGATAGGAACCCATGAGTGTTATTAACTACATAATACTAAACATGACGAACTATATTTGTGAAGATAACATGCGATAACTCACTTTACTTATAAGAAAAACTTATTTCTTTGTTGTTTTTAGCAAAGTAGTCTTTATGACAAATTTTTGATAAATAAACATCAAGCAAAACAAGAGACTATATTTGTGAAGATATCATGTGATACTCTATAAGAGGAATTTATTTCTTGTCTGCTTTTTGTAAGGTGGTACTTGAAATGTTTGGCCACGTATCTATAGAGAAAAGCATGATGTTATCTTTGTAAGTTCAAAATTAGTTTGTATTAGAGTGCCTTTGTACTAACTAGTTTCAAGTCTTGCTAATATTATCTTAAAATGCTTTTAAACTATTTGCATTTCATCATGGGACAACACTAGGTCATGGGGGCTAAATTGCATCGTAATGGTTAGTTTCTATACCCAAAGGACTCAAATATTGAATTTTACGATACCAATCTTTAGTGTCCTCTTTTCTGTTATCATTACACATCTTAAGTAACCATTGTTGACCCTTTTTCCCTGCTGTTTTTCACATAATTTCTTCTATTATAATACACCGACTTAAGCAATTCCCCACTTTCAGTTGTAGGTGTACTCTGGAGTCGTTAAGTCAGATTGATTTTTTATTTATCCATGTTAGGATGAATGTTATTTTCTTTTGATTTTTAATTCAAGTTAATATTAGCTTCTCCGCTATATGCGATAACATGTTGTATCATGATGTCTCTAGGTTATATTCCGTTTCTGGTCTATATTTTAGCCAAAGAATTAGATCGTGATATTTTGCCTTGATAATCGTGCATATACGGTTTTTTCTTCCCTTGTTGTTATTCAATTTATCAATGCTGCTTTTTCAGGTTACTATCTTTTCTGCTTCTACTTTTCTCTTATTATGTTTATTGGTTGGCAATCTTGCAATGAATTAATCTTGTTTCTCCAACTATTCCACACCCATTCTGATTATTCCTTGTCACCCTGAGCTTTACTGACTTTACATTTACACATATCATTACATGTACAAATGACAGGAGTAAAAATCCAAACTAATGAGCAGGAAAACTAGATGATATTTCTAGTAAAATTTTATAATGAACATGGAAAACGAATATAAAATTATTAACTCATGATATCACTCATTTAATTTTTAAATGTGGTCTAAAAAGGACTAGTCATTTATTATGCACCCTATAAGGTTATGGCAACGTGCATATTTTGCATGGCGCCTTGATGTCCATGCTTTTCTCTTAAACCCTGATGCTAGCTTGGCAAACTATCATCACTAGATGATGTCGTCTTCAACCTAACTATTTCATGCCTACTTGCAAGCAAGTTAGCAGAGTCAACAGACTGATCGCAAGGCTGATACAGGAAGGCATCATCTGCAGCGTAGTACCACCTCGCACGTCTCCTCAAACATTCATTGCAGGCATGTGCGGTCTTTCCACTTACTGTTTTTGCAGTCTGATTCATATTCCTTTGATAGCTTAAGATTTTTTTGTCATGCAAATTATATAATAATACATGTCTAGCTTTCTTTTACTGCAGTTGCGGACCGCTACAGTGCACTTTTTTTATAGCAGTAGGCAACTTGGGTAACCTCGAAGAAGTATAAGGGTCCTACTTAGTAAGAATTATGGAATTTGATTGGATGAGTTAATATTGTGATCCATTTGTAATAGATGCTATTGGATGTAGGTCTGTGCAAAGGGATTTCATATGGGGTCTGGATATAACATATACATATAGATACTTAACTTTCTGAACATTATGTTATGGCCAGATGTCCTTTTCAAGTATGTTTTTCTTCTTTTGAGTTTGCACCACATAGATTTTGTTTGTTTTTATTATTGTTACGGTGACTTTGTACTGTCCCTTAAGGCATGATACAACTTTCCTATAATCCTTTAGTTGATTTTCCTCTTATGGGTTGGTAGTGCTTTTTTAATGGGATGACAATTGATGCGTGGCAAGTGTTGAATCTATTGATTTATGTTGATGTCCTCATCTATTGATGTGTGGCAAGTATTGTGATCCTTCAGTTGAATTTTATTGTTGGCGCAGTTTTTTTATGGTAGTATGAGAGTTGACATATTCTCCTCATTTATTAGACTTACGTCTAGTGTTAATTTCTAGCCAGACGGATAGTTTTGGAATCATGTTCCTATACTTCAAGATGATATTTCAAACCTATTAGCAAGTATAGACTTGTTATAATTCAGAACTTCTACTGATGTTCTCTTTAAAATTTTAAGATGCCCCAAGGACTCATTTGTCAACACTACGTTCCAAAATTTATTGGTGAAACCAGCACTTGTGTATCGTGATCCACCTCGAAAGTATTTTTTTAGGTAAATTAATAGAGCATATGTATGATCACCATCCAAATTTGCTTTTGTGTAATTATAAGCTTGGTCCAGAGCAAAATTCAACAGCCTAACATTTTATATATGTTGATGCTGTGGAAGAATTTGATTTAAGAAAAATAAATTACAATTTATTAAAAAGATAACAAGATGTTTAGTATGTAATATATTACAATATACTTAAACATGACAATCTCATACATTTATGCAATTTAACGATAAAATGTACTAAACTACTACTTTATAGGTTATATGGAAGCCTGATTAAAGTTCATTATTTATTTTTTTGTACATATATGGATTTTGGAGTTGCACCTTATTAGGTTTTTTTGACTGAGTTCCTAGTAATGTATTCCAAAGCTAGAGTTCCCAAGTTTTTGTACAACTTTACTGAATAAGATGTAGGGCTTCAAACTAGTTGTGCAATTTTTGTGCTAACATATAAGTCTCGATTAAATGAAAATTAATGTTTTTATATATATATATAAACATTTACCTTCTTTATTTATCTCTGAACCATTTTTCTTTGATTTGAGGATAAAATATGGACTGATAAAATTTTACTTGATAAATATGCACATTTTATTTATATCACTCTCTATCAGCTTTTCCCCATATAATCAGAAATAAAATCTGACAAAACATTAACCATGGACAAGAGCTATCATTGTAAATAGATCCCTTCATGATATTCATCTCTTTTATTACATTAATTTTCAAGTATGCTAATGAATATATGGAAATCAGAATAAGTGAAAGAAAATTAGCTACTGCAGTCATGATTTTTCTTATAAAATCAATTTGGATGTTCGTCCACCTTCATTTATTTGTACAGAGGTCTGAAGCTCGGGAAGCAGAAGTGAGAAGACTGAAAAAATTAACTTGAAAGTGAAGAGGTAATGGAAAATTCTTATTATTGTGTTATACTGGAAAGAATTTGTATCTTAAAGTTTCAAGTATAACAGTTTATTTCAGATCCTCACTAACTTTTGGTTTGCTAAATAAATTATGCATGTGCACCAAAGTTTTAAGTTGAGTGCCCTTTAGCATAATGCTTATTTTGCTTACAAGCTTGATTCATATCATAATGATAGTTAGGATTTCAAACACAGGTGTCCATCAGGTGGTCAAATTTATCCATGCCCTTATCAGTTTGGTGTACTTTAATCCTGTACAGAAACATTAATATCCAAGTTCTTGTCATCATTTTGTATTCCAGAAAATTCTTGCATGAATTGCCAAAGAAGTTCCTTTATTACTTTTTAAATGGACCATAGTATAAACTTTATCATCACATTAAAACTTATATATGAGAATCTATAGTACTATTAGCAAGTAGCACGAGAAACATTTTGGGCCAAGGTTTATGTACTTGTACTTGAAATCACCTTTGCTATTGGCGATCTTTCCTTAGAGAAACAAAGATTTCAAAGAGAAAGGGAAAGAACTTTTCCGAAGAAATGATAAGCTGCAGCAATAAATTGGTACTTATCTTTAATCGTCGTATATATTTCAAAGAAATGATTTTACTTTAACTTGGTTCTCTTGAAACTACCGTATTTATAAGGTTATGGATTTTTTGTGAACGTGGTTATTTTGTTTAAAATATTTTGTATCAAATTGTCTATATATTGTATTTTATGACGTGATTAAAGTGTTTTTCGATTGTTTAAATGTGATAATTATATGAGTAGGTTTCATGTAGAAATATGTTAATTATTACTATATGATATATGATATATGTTGTAAATAAAATGAACTTGAAACTAAGCAAGCTACCGCAGCGAGGGAAATTTATTTATTTTTTCGACACCCCAGACAATGTATGCTCATTTGACTACTCAAGTAACATTTATTTATTTTTTCCTTTTTTCCATTTTATCATGCATAAGACTGTTTTTGTTTACCTTATTTTGTATTATCAGTCTCTCTTATTATTTACGTTCTATTTATTTATCAAGAGACTGTCATAAAGAAAGGAGGGCATATTGAACTCAGATTCTGTGCAAGTTGTTATTCACAAGCCTATGATCGGAGAAAAAGCCGTTGAATTGTGTACAGATGTTAGAAGTGTCAATGCCGAAACACTCATTCTTCATGGTTTTGGAGTGCACAAAACGAGTAATTCAATCTTGGTTTAGATCAAAGATGTATATTTGAAAGGGAGAACCAAAAGCCGAGGTATAGTTTTCTTTACTGTTTCAAAGTAGTATCTAAGATGATAGTTCACTTATTTACAAATTTAATATGATAGTTCAATAAAGTTTGATTGTCCATCCACAACAGGTATCCGAAGTTTGAAATGGTATTTCAAGTTACAATGTTTTCTTATTAAATTGCTTTCATGTATAGCTGTGGAATTGATTCTTTCGTGCATATTCCTACTACTCTATAGATAAGCTCTTACAAAATTATATTTTATTTCAATTTTATGAGTTTAAGATACCATTTTAACTTGTAAGTGCAATCGACTTGCCATAAATGATTGTGGATAGAACTGAATAAAATTTTAACTTAGTTTCACAACTATGCTTTCACTGAAGTTGATTCTGTTTCATAGGGCACACACATATATTACAAGAAGGGATAAATATATACACCTAATAAACATATTGAAATCACTATTAAAAGAGGCAACCGAACAGTAATACACACGCTGGATTGCATCCGACACGTTATTTACAACAGAGATACCCACTGGTTTTGTATTTAATGACCTTCCAATTCTAATGGTTTATGTCATGCAATATTGTTACATGTCATACTACTTAAAAGTATGTATACATATTATTTATATATGCATATTTTTTCTATGTGATAGTTAAATGTCCAATAAAAGATACTTTCTTCTTTTAATATACACAGTAACTATTAGAATATAAGACTGCTGATGGTATTTAATGTGACAATATAAATATTATTTCTAATGAGTTAATATTTTCTATGCGATAGTTAAATGTCCTATACAGTTCCTATGATGGTATTTAATATTCATACTTATGTTAATTACAGTGAATGGTAAGGCTATGAAGGTTATGTTCGGTTTGTGGTGGGGTGTTCTGGAAGTGATGATGGTGGAACAGCAGGCAGATGTTGTTTGCAGTGCGTTCTTGCTGAAGTTGTCGTATGGGTTGTTGGTTGTGGGTTAGTGGAATTCGCGGTTATTGGTAGAGAGGTAAGGCAGTGCTGAAGCTAATTTGTGAACTTGGAAAAAATTTCACTCATTACTGAGTATACCTTCTGGTAAACCTGCAACTGTTTCAAGTTTTGGTTATAATATGTTTGAATAATAATCAATTAATATTGTTTGAATATTACTTGATAATTCAGGGCAAATTCTTATGGTTGATTATCAACCTTGTTTACAAGTAATTAGCTTTTCCAGAGTGAAGACCATCAGCAGTAATGGACATGACTTCAATTGTTATATATATTATGATATTTGTTAGTACTGGTTGTGTAAACTTGTTTGTGAATGCTTGTGGTATGTGAATTTGCTCATTTTGTCAAATAACTATTATCTAAATGGTTATGGATATTATACTTATGTGATTAACATGTTTTAAATTATTTGAATATGATGATTATATGATTGATTGTTGGTTTGAATATGGGTTGCTGGAAATAATATAAGCCAATAACAGCATATAGCAGCATTTAAAATATACTACAAAACAATCAATACCTTTTAGTAGCCTTTCAAAAATGCTACACAAAAGTGTAAAATACCACCTGAATTTATAGTAGCATAAAATAAATGCAACGAAAAGTTTTTAGTTGCACAAATAAACGCTACAGAAAATCAAAGAATGATCCAAGTACAAACGCAACTAAAACTGTTAGTTTTGGTAGGGTTTTGTAAACGTTGCAGAAAAACCTTTAGCAGCGTTTAAAAAATGCAATCATACAGAAATATTAAGTAGCGTTTATTAAAACGCAACCAAAAAATCATACTTTTAGTTGCGCGACTTGTAGTAGCGTTCTTTAAAACGCTACTAAAAGTTTTGGTAGCATTTTTTCAATGCCTAAAGGTCTTTTCTGGTGTAGTGATTTATAAAGATGTTTCCTTACTATATGTAGAGAGTAGGAGATAAGTAATAGAAGTGCACGAAGGGGAGGTAGCAAAACTAGGCCACCTACGGTCGATCAAATGCTATAGTAATTGAGGAAGTGGTAATTCCTATGCAGCTTGAAATTAACTTTGCTACTCTTTGCAAAGGTTACACCAGTTTGGGTGGTAAACCATTCAAAGGAACGGAGTCCATTATTGAAGTTCAGGCTTGGATTCGCTCTGGTGAAAGAATTTTAAGGGATTGAATATCGGGAATGAGCAATAAAGGTTCTTAGATTCTTGGCAGTTACAAGAAGGGGCTCTAGCACGATGGGAGTCCATAACTCTGAATGATTCAGAAGATAATTTCTCATGGGAACGATTCAATAAAGTCTTGGAAGAATAATATATGCCAGCTGTAGGAAAATCCTGCCTTTATCAAAATTTTGTGGATTTAAAGCAAGGAGAGATGTCTGTGGAAAAATATTCCAACAAGTTTAGTGAATTGTCCCATTTTGGGCCGGATCTAATAGACACTCCTTTATACAAAAATGAAATGTTTATTGCTGGGATGATGGAGCAATATCAGGACAGGATGACCGGGCATGTTAAGGGAACTTTGTAGATTTGGTAGACGTGGATTTTCGATATGAAACTCTTGACAAAAAGAATCCTCCCACAACTCAAAGCAGCAACAATAATTGGAAGAAGAGGAAGTTCAACCATTCTAGGAAGAAGCCATGGCAAGGCAAGCTAGAAGAAGGTCCACAAGAAAACAATTTGAAGGATATTACTTGTTATAATTGCCAACGGAATGGTCATTCTGCCACCACCTTTAAGAATCCTATGGCTCTAGACAGAAACTACTATAATTTCCACAAACCAGGGCACCAGAAGGAGGGTTGCCCACTGATAAAGAAAGGAGAACAATTAAGAGTTTTTGCCATTAAAGATAAATCCTCAACTTCGACTGATGCGAAGGGCAAGAGAGTTCTTGATGGTAATATCTACATTAATAAAAATCTAGTTAGAGTAATATTTGATACCGGAGCTTCCCACAGTTTTATTTCTAAAGAATTAGTTGATAAATTAAAACTTACCACAAAGATAGTAGATACCCCTATCTATGTCTCTATCCCCATAGGTGGTAAAACTAATCTCGGTATAGTTTGTGAAAAAGAGCAAACTACCTACCTATCCCAAAAAAAATCATGTGACCTAATCATCTTCAATTTTATTGGATTTGAGATTATACTCGGTATGGATTGGTTATCTAAATATAAGGCTGTTCTTGATTGTGTTAAAAGGACAGTGCATTTGGAAAATAATAGAAGTGAACCTTTTAAAATAACGTATGAAGAATCAAGCCCAGTAATGGATAGTTTTATGTATGCCCTAAATTCATTTCAAAAACATCTAGAAGAAATACCAATTGTTAAGGAATTTTCGATTGTTTTGAGGAAGTTAAAAGTTTACCCCCACATAAGGAAACTGAGTTTCGAATCGACTTGATTTACGATGCGAGGTCTGTTTTTCATTCTTCTCGAAGAATGCCTCCCAAGGAAGTAAATGAATTAAGAAATCAAATGGATGAATTGTTAAAGAAAGGACTAATTAGACCAAGTCACTCAAGTTGGAGCTCAGCAGTAGTTTTTGTTGCAAAGTCAGACGGCTCCCAAAGACTTTGTGTAGATTATCGAGACCTAAATAAGCGAACGATTAAGAACAAGTATCCTCTACCATGTATTGATGACTTGTTTGAGCGACTTCATGGTGCTCAAATATTCTCCAAAATGGACCTAGCTGCAGGATTCAATCAATTAAGGATAGCAGAAGATTGCATTCCTTTAACTGCATTCAAAGGACCAAATGGTTTCTACGAGTGGTTGGTCATGCCTTTTGGGCTAACCAGTGCTCCCACTTATTTTGTGGACCTTATAAATAGAGTATTTAGATATGTGCTCCACAAATTCATGTTGGTTTTTATTGATGATATTCTTATATATTCAAAGATCAAAGAAGAACAAGAAAGGCATTTAACGATTGTACTAGAAATATTGAGAAGGAATGTGGTCAAGGCTAAGTTTTCAGAATGCCACTTCTGGGAAGAAAAGGTAAGGTTCCTTGGACATGTGTCAAAGGAAGGAATCTCAGTTGATCCCGAAAAAATTCCCACCATTTTAGAATGGAAGCAACCGCAAACTCCGAAGGATATTTGCAAATTCTTAGGATTGGTAGGATACTAGCAGAGATTTATTTAGGACTTCTCCAAGATTTCTCATCACCTAACGAAGTTGACCGTGAAGGATGTTAAATTTGGATAGACATCGAAATGTAAAGAAGCATTCTAGAAACTAAAGAAAAGGTTAACTACTGCTCCAGTTCTGACTATTATTGATGAAAGCGGCGGTTTAACCGTTTATATTGATGCTTGTAGTGAAGAAGTGGCGCAGTACTAATGCAACATGTGAAGGTTATCGCATATGTTATTAGGCAGTTAAAGACGCATGAGCGAAATTATGCAACACACGACTTAGAACTATTAGCCGTTGTGTTCACACTGAAGATTTGGAGGCATTATTTATTGGGTAAGAATTTCTCGTAGTTTATTTTGATAAACTTTGTTTGACCTTGGTAAATAATATTTCTACTTTATATAGGTGAGAAGTTCGAACTCTTCACTGACCATAAATCTTTGAAGTATCTTTTCACTTAGAAGGACTTAAATATAGGATAGCGACGTTGGCTAGAATTTCTCACATCATATGATTTAGATACCCTATATACGTCCAGAAAAGCCAATGTGGTAGCAGATGCATTAAGCAGGAAGCATGCCGTTATAGCTTATTTTATAGTACATCCAACTTTGATTAACTATATAAAAGAGAACTAGCTCAGAGATCCGTTTATACCGGAGATGGTCAAAGAAGTAGAGAAAAACACAGTACCAGAAAGATGGATAGGATTCAAGGTGGATGATCAAGGAATATTAAGGATGAATGGAAGAGTATGCGTCCCAAATGTCGATGGGATAAGGCAAGAAGTTTTAACTGAATGTCACAATTCTCGACTTTCAGTACATCTTGGAGTTAATAAATGTATCGAGATATAAAGAAGACTTTTTAGTGGGATGGTATGAAGAGGGATATCTCTATCCATATTAGCAAATGTGCAAATTGTCAATAGATCAAAAGCGATAAGCAAAGATTGCTGGATTACTTCAACCTCTTGAAATTCTGACTTGGAAAGGGGACAAAATATCAACGGATTTCATCGATCGCTTACCTCGATCAAGGAAGGGAAATAAAGGCATTTGGATAATCATAGATTGATTGACAAAAAGCGCATACTTTATCCCAGTAAAGTCAACGAGAACAGCTGCAAGTTCATAAAAATATACATGAAGAAAATAGTTCGATTGCATGGTGTCCCAAACAACATAGTCAATGATCGAGACCCAATCTTTACCAGTAAGTTCTGGGAGGCATTAAAAATAGCTTTGGGAATGAAGTTGAGTATAAGCACCGCATATCATCCTCAGACCGATGGGCAAACTGAAAGGGTAAATCGAGTATTGAAAGATCTTCTATGAACTTGTATACTAGATTTTGGAGGTTCATGGGAAACTATATTCATCCTGTGGAATTTTCCTACAATAACAGCTATCAAGCAAGTATTGGCTTGGCACCGTACGAAGCTTTATATGGTTGCCCATGTAGATCTCCAGCATGTTGGATCGAAACCGGAGATCGGTTAGTACTTGATCCTGACGTGATTCGAGAAGCCTCAGAAAACATAGAATTAATCAGAAAGCATATGAAAGAAGCCCAGAGCAGGCAGAAGAGTTACGCTGATCAAAGGCGTAGAAATTTGAAGTTCTCAGTTGGAGATTTTGTATTCTTGAATGTCTCTCCGATGAGAAGAGTGGTAAGATTTGGTCGGGCAGGGAAGTTACCACCTCGACTTATTGGACCTTTTCCCATTCTTGAATGGATTGGCCCATTACCTTATCGTGTGGAACTGCCCGAAAGGTTGTTTGGTGTGCAAAACATCTTTCATGTATCCCTTCAACAGAAATATGTTCATGACCCGGAACAGGTTATAGGAACAACTGCCCAGGAAGATTTAGAAGTAGAACCAAATTTGGCAGTTATCAGATGACCAGTTCGAATCATGGATCACGATGAGAAGCGATTGATGAGGAAGGTGGTAAGGTTGGTTAAAGTCCAATGGAGTGGTGATGCCGAAGACTGTACCTGGGAAACATAAGATAAATGAGGAAAGCATATCCTGAGTTTCAGATTGGTGTATAGTTTGCATGTGGTATCAAGATAGTGTACTCACCACCTGTGGTGTGGTCACTTATCATATCTTGTATATATTCGCTTATAAAATATATATATATTCCTCTTTTTGAATCAATTTCTTCTTATCCTTGATTTGGAGAACGAAATTCTTTTAAGGGGGGAAGTTTGTAATGACTCGTGAATTCATCACTTCATTTTTTTGAAATATTCAAATATAAGATGTTTAACATAAATGATAATGTTTTGAACAATAAATAATATTGGTAACCTTATTTTGAATAAATATTTACAAAAATATATACTTTGGAAGATATATTAATAAAATGACCGAAAATCGTTTTATCAAGAAACAGCCTTAGACCAATTGGATGTCATGCATGGAGCTGGATACACACACTCATATATATATATATATATATATGAGTGAAAATATGTAATAAAATTATTTTTTATTTGAAAATAAAATCTCTTTATGACATCATCGATGATATCACTATTTTGAAACAAATGATTTTTGAATTTAAATTAAGTTTAAATGGTTTAATAATTATTTTAATTATTAAATAAGCCCTTTTAATTATTATATAATGATAGAAATATTATTTCAAACTTTTTTACAAATATATATATATATACATACATACAAATATATATATATATATTAAATAAGAAGTAAAAATATGACTGGAAATCGAAATCAGAATCCATAACTATTCAACGTAGAAAAGTTGTGCAACATTATGAATCATTTGAGATATACATATGCATACATACATGTAAATATAAATGAACACATTCACATGCATATGAACACATATATACATACAAATATACTTATACATTTAAATATATATATATATATATATATTACAAAATATCAAAATATTTTCCTAAAAAGTTAACACTAAAACAAATCAAAGTCAAACTCTTACACACCAAAGTACAAGCATAAGGGTACACATACATGGGGGGAGCATGGGCGAACATGGTGAGGTAGAAAGGGAGTGGGGTGGTGAACAAATGGCGATGTATTTGTGTAGAAATATCATGATATTTTCTTCCCCACTTTTTCCTATAAATAGCACCCATCTCTCTTCACTTCATTTCTTTATAAATTCCTAAAGCTTCTTCACATCTTACACTCCACTTTAATGGCCTCTTGCCTAAAAAATTATGGCAAAAGTTATTACAAAAAGAAATTAAAATTTTATAGTAAGTATACATTATCAAACCTCGTCAAAACTAAAGCAAATCCACTCTTTCTCACCTATACAACCCACGGCCACACTTTTTACCAACTAAGGCAGAGCCACCTCCATTAGCAAGCATATGCTGAGCCTTTCCAAAGGTCCAAGGCTCGATTCCATAGGCTCCCGTGCGATCGTATCAGAGCTATACCCGATTTAAAGTTAGCCCGATCGAAAATCAAGTGAGAAACTCTCTATATATATGATAATGATGATGTGATATGATTGCTAGGGATGTTTACTATGTTTGACCATCAAGTTTGGATGTTGATTCTATGTTTATTTTGATGTTGAAATGATTCACGTTAAACACACGTCGAATATCACAAAGAAAATCACTTTCCTTTAATAAATGAAATGGTGTATATGAGATTGTTAAAACTCTTTGAAATGATTTAAAATGGTTTATAAATGTTTTATAAACACTGAATCCAATTTGGTGAAGTTTTGACAAGTTGTGAAAATTGAGTCAAAAATAGGCACGTCACATAACGACAGTCCGCGATTTCGTGCTATAGAAACTTAAATCCATTAATACGATGGATTCAGAGTCAGAATTCTCTGTAATAAGAATTTTCCGAACTCTTATAATCATAGTTTTCAAAAAAAAAGATTTAGATTTCATTTAGTAGATTTTGAAATATGATCAAACCAAGTTTTCAAAATAGTCGCGGTTTGGCAGTTCAAAAACCAAAGCGACAAATTGTTTAAATTGATTTTTAAAATTTTTAAAAATATGGAATAAATTCTATAAATATTTCAAAATGTTTTAAAAGAGATTTGATTAATAAAAAATGATTTATAAATAATAGGAAGTTGTTTTGATCAAATAAGATTTGAAACACTATTCGCAACACTTTTTGGAGCGCTTTTAATAAATTTTGAAATATGGCTTTAAACTTAAGTATTCTTTTCCAAATCATTTATAAATTTTTTTAAATAGATACTTAAGTATTTTAAATATTATTTGAAGATTTTATAATTTATTTAAAAAGTTTAAATAAATGTTTTAAAAGAAAGTTGTTAAAATCAAGTGATTTAATCTTGGCTCTAAAAGTCGACGAGTTGACTGGTTTTTCTATTAAGATCCAGATGTGAGGTGATTAAACTAAGGAGATGTTCAGGTGAAACTAGTGCCCTGGCTCACCGGGCCTTTTTCCTGAAAGAGGAATATATAAGGTTGAAATGTCGGAAATGGGACAAGTGTAAAAGATTCAATTTTTCCAAATTTAATAAAACCTGGATTGTACAGAAATAATCTTCTTACATTTGGTTTTAAATTCCGAGGAGGGAACCAATACTATCTATGTGAATTTAAAAGGTGATTTTGCCATTATTTGATGGATAGTAAAGTTGGATACAGAAATTGATGTTGAGTAGAATTGGTATAAATTCAATCGACCCTTTTTAACTCAATATTGTTTTTCAGTATGACTTATGAAAATGATTTGGTGTTTCCAAAGTTGAAAAGTGGTTTAATGATTCCATATATACCGAAAAGAATCTATGAAATTCTAACTTGTGATTCATTATTACGATCTTATTGACTGTTTTCTTTTCTATATATCTAGTTATATATATATAGTTTAGTTAGTGTCTATTTTTGTTTTATTCCCCTTCTCTTTCGTGGATGAATTATCCCCATTTTCACATCTAGGATTTACATATACTACACATATCATGTAAAGGGGGAATTTTTTCTAGTATTTTTTTTAGATTCAAAAAGGAAAGTGCAAAAATTTGTTTATTTGTAAGTTTTGAAATATTATTCCTTCTATGCTGAGAGTAAATGGCGGTTGTTTCCTTGATCAGAAAGTAAGCAATCTAAGGTTAGGCCAATATCTAAAAAACCTACTTTCCTATGATTACGGGGCTTATTCGAGTATGAAATCCAATCCTTGAAATACAACATCCCACTTTTTTAATTACCCAAGGCTTTGAGACATCTCAAAACCGAGAAATCTCTACAGGAGTAGGTCTTTGTAGTTGGATCTCCAAGTTTTTGGAATGCTCCAAATTCCACTTGAGCATCCAAATCTGGATCAATATCAGTAAAAACATCTCGAGCTCGTCCTCATGGAGTAGCTCGTGGATAGATAACTACTTTAGTCAAGAGGTCGCAGGCCCAAGCCAGGGGAAAGTGAAGCTACCAGCGCAACTGGGGTAGGATATATATCTCTAAAAAATATATTTTTTGATAAAAAAAGTGGTTAATCAACTGATAAGCACCTATTTACTTTATACCTTTTTATCGATGATTGGTTCGAAGGAACTGGGGTCATATTTGAGTGATTTTTATCCGAAAACCACTCCGAACCAATTTACGTATTCGAAGTGAAGACTTAGAATGAAAATAAATAAATGAAGGGCTGCTTGTCACTGACCCTTGAGGGAAATTTTCCATATCATATATATGTGGCAGTAGTATCTTCATTTGATCAACGATCCAAGGACTGCTTGCTGCTAATCCTAGGGATGATTGTAACAACCCCAAAATTTAAGCTATAATAATTAGTTAACCCAAAATTTAAGCTATAATAACTAATTAACGAATTAATAAAATAATAAAATAAGTTTGTGAAATTGTTAGAATCAAGCTACGGGAGTTGCACCATTGTGTCCGTGGGATTTTCTGATCAATTTCCATATAAAATTTGTCAGAATCCGAGTTAATATGAAGAAGATACGAAATAAACAAGAATTCAAAAATTAAAAGAAAAAAATATATATACAAGGGTCAAGTCGACCTAGACCAAGGCTAGGTCGACCCTAGGGTCGACCCCCAAGGCCATAGGTCGACCTGTAGGTCGACATGCAGGTCGACCCGCCTATGTATATGGGCGTGAAAACGTCCAGCTACGAACGATGACGTGTTTTCCAATTTTCTTTGAATCCTGTGCATTCGTGCTTCCATCCGACGGTTCCCAGTGAGCCTATGACGTGGTTACACCAGATTTAATCTTCAAATCCAACGGTCTGAGATCCCTAAACTACACTATAAATAAGACCCTATGCCTATGTAACGAACGCGATTTTTCGTCGCTCGAAAATCGACATTAATACATCCACTGTATAAACTACCGAGAAATCGAATGCCGGAAAACCGAATTGTTATGGAGAAAAGGAAGGGGTAGAAGAAAACAGAAGAAAAAGAAAGAAGAAACAACAGAAAACACAGAACAATATCAGAATCTCTCATTCGCAGCAGAACAATATATGATAGATAAATCAATAATCTTTTAAACAAAGAACTAAACCAGTTTTATACAATACATCAATCAGAGTCAATATACAACTTAATACAACAATGGACAGTTATATAAACTTGTCCTCATACAGAATACACAGCGGAATAAATAAACAAGTACGGATGTACGTCTCACCATCCAGTTTGCTTCCAAAGCTCCATAATATCCAGAATATCCTGATAACATAACTCTAGGCTGCCCGTGTGGAAAATTATGGGCAACCAGAGTTTAGAAGGGAAACAATAAACTCCGAGTCAGTCATGGTGACTAGTGTGAGATCGTAAAACAGTTATTTTCGCAAAGAAAATAAAACAGATTCGCAATGCTTTTGGAAAATGAAACTACCATAAGACCTCCCGCCACACACACAATGCAAACGCAGAATTGGAGGAGATTTCTTCTTATGATAATCAAAGATGCTTACTACGCAAATCATTGGATTATTATTATTAATGTCTAGTGTCGAAAACATTTCGAAAGTATAATATTAATCTTAGCCAGCATAGGAATTTCACACTATGCCTACTATAGCTACCATCTAAACAGTGGGGCGCCACCATAAATGGCAGGTTCTACAACTAATACTGTACAAGGTGCGTATTGGAGTTTGGATTTCCAACAAATGGTCAGGCCAAGGAACTTCCCATTGCCACATAGGTACGCCTCTGGAAAGACGACCCGAGAACCTAACCGGATCTCTGCCAACACAAGGCCGGGTTACCCCTAACTGGGTAACTACTGACACGAATATGTCATCCCCCGATCGTAACCGATCTATATCCGAGGATCCTCGATTCCAACAACCACAAAGAAATAAATTTGCAGCAACAACATAGGTTAAATATATGGGCTCCATACCATGATACCACCTCTATCCAGAAGGAATGACATACACTAAAGGGGCGCTACCCCCGAATAACCTTGCTGCATCCTTCCTGTTTTGACCATTTCTGGGGTGTGAGGTCCGACGAAGTCTCATCCACAAAGCTACGCTTTGGTACAAAGCCATGCTTTGGGTCAAACAAATGATCAAAGTAATGATCACATAGATAAATGATCAAACAAATGATCATAACACAAATGACCAAACAATGATCATCAAACAGCAACACTCAGCATGCCACGTTACCAAATTGGGAATATATCACTAATAACCTTCAACTACATAACCTCTGAGCTCGTACGTCTCAGAGAAGGGTGTTAAGCTAAGAGAATAAATTCTCCACCACCAACAGATATGTATTTGAAAGAAACCAGCTTTATATCTCAATTTGTAACGTCAGACACACAACCATACAAGTCTGTTCCGGGCTCGAACAGAACCGAAGGTACTTCCAAAGAAGTCCTTGCTATCTAGATATTCACTAATCACGTTCGGACTTCCCGTCACTAAGGGTGATAAAACCTCTATATCGGAGATCAGCCGATGCATAGTAACTCGACGGTAATCCTTCCATTTTCAAAAGCATCCGGTCTTCAACACCGGTCTTCAAATGCAATCCATTACGACGTATCACATATTCGGAATGGGTTATATGACCCAAAGGTCCTTTCCCGGCTAACCCGAATAGTGAGCGCTTATTCAAAAATAAGGGTAGCATTCAAATTCAAGCAAATCACAACAAATACCCATTCAAGGTAATTATTGATAGTCGGTTATTTAACTATCAATAGGTCTGCACAGCATCTTCAGATTCCAAATAATTTTCCAAATAATTTATCTTCCAAAAATATCTTTACTAGATATATAATTTCCAAACTTCAAAAATAAATCAACGTTTATTTTTAAAATGAATTTCCATTTCTTTTATAAATTCCATAGTGGATTTATATTTCAAAATATCTACTGATATACGATTTTCAATCGATTTCAAATATTCACTTTCAATTTATCTTTACAAAGATAAATTCTCAAAAACGTTTCATTTCATATTGGAAAAGCATTTCCATACTTATTTAATAATAAGTAATTCACAAACCTTATTTATTTTCAACATTTGAAAATATTCAATATACTTAAATCAAAATTTAGTATATATTTTATTCTTTAAGGAAATCATTTTCTTAAACACATCTATTTGACTCAAAACGAATGTTGCGTAAAACATCGTTACGACGACCCAAAATCACTAGTATAGGGATTCGCAAGTAAAATAGATATATATAAATCCCAATACTATATAAAACATTTCCTTTCGAAAATCATTTACTATAACAACAGTGTTATAGTCCACCATTTCCTTATTCCTCGAAACGTCTATTTCAACAATAAATGTTGAAATCTATGTATTCGATACTTAACACATTTTAAAAACATCTTTAAAACAATTAACTTCGTTTTATAATATCACTTCCCCAAAACATATCCATTTAATTTAATAATATATTCACTGTCCAAAATCGTAAATATACTTCGTTAACAAATTTAACGTTTCTACACATTTTACTTAAAAGATTATCCACTGTCCAAAATCGTGGATAAAATTCGAAATCAAACTCTTATTTTTTTCAACATTTAACTTAAATGATAATTCGTTGTCCAAAATCACGAATATATCTCCTTTAATAACTTCTATGTTTAATTTATCAAATTCAATTGATTTCGAATTTACAAACAATGTTTATAAATTCCATTTCTATTTATAACACTTTGATTTATAAATCTCATTTATTATCCAATTTAATTTATAACTCAGTTATATACCAAAAATCCAATATTATAAGTTAAATACTTATAATTCATTTATGTACAAAATCGTTCTTTTAAAACTTCACAAATTATAAAACTTTTAAATTTCATTAACTTATGAAAATCCAATTATACTCCATTTTAACACTTATAAAAACTCGTTTTATAATTCCAATATTTTTAATTTATAAATATCAGTTTTATAAATCTTTTATATAAACCGTTTGAAATAATTCAAAAATCTCAATTTAAACCATTTTATAAATCAATCAACTATTTATTTCAAAAAAATCACACTTTGGTTATATTTCATAAAAATCATAATTTTTATAACTTTAAAATTTTAACGTTTATTTATTTAAGATGAATCAATTCAAAATTTTAATAAAACGTATAATCTCAAAAATCACTTTTAAAATCCCTTTAAAATCAAAGTCGTTATTTTTAAACTTCAAAAATGGATCCGATGATGCAACAGCACAAAAAAAAATCAATCACGGCATCCAAACATCATATATCGATATGACAACAGAATATATATAACAATATCTGTAATTAAATCAATCTGGTGAGGAATCCAGTCGGATCCCTCCAACCTGTTTTCTTGCATCCACAGACGTTAGCATAATACCCATTCCACTTCGAGGTGGAATATCGCGGTATATGGGATTTATAAAATATTTTCCGCTATTATGCGGCGAAATTGGGTCTCATCCGCTATAAAATGCGGGAAATCAATCAACTCCAATATATACATATGCCAATATATATATATATATTGCTATATATACTACTATATATATATCACATCCAAATAGCAATCAATCAATAACTGCAAATCCAACTTTCATTTTGAGGGAGAAGATCTCACCTTTTATTTGCAATCCATTTTCCATTTTGACCATTTCTCCATTTTTAAGCTTGTATAAACAATTTATACAGTTTATCAATATTCGAATTAAATCAAACAATAAATTTCCATTTAACAAATTTAATTAATCAAAAATTAAATTAACCAGTTTTTAGTTCTAAACTGATGATTAATTTTTTTAAACTAATTCCCTTTTCCTGTTTTAAATTTCTAACCTATATTTATTTATTTTCCAAAAATCAAAATTGTAAATTTATGTACATATACATTTTCAAAAACTGCATATATCTCACTATATATACTCACATATAAATTAAATTTTGAAAATAATTTATACCTCACTGTAAATTGAGCAACCCAGGCTCGACTTCGAAACTGCTGTGACAACATCACTTCGTTCCCACGATCGAGCACTCGATCACCCAAAGCCCGACCTCCACCTGACTTCGCAGTCGCCTCAATCACGCGCGCGCACACGCGGCCGCGCCCTGCCTCTTTCTCGAATTCCCACGAACCACAAATCGCCGCCTTACCAACACGGCAGTCGCCCTCCCAAACTCGCGAGCTCTGCCCCTTGCCTGCCGTCGCTTCGCCCAATTCCAAGCGCGATAAAATCGCCGCCATCGGTCGCACACGCAGGCGCGTGTACGAAACCCTAATTCGAAGACGTGCCGTCGTCGCTGCTTCTGTTCGAGCCTCCGCCTCCAACCTACGAGCTTGCTCGCGCCAGATCGTCGCCTCCTCCTTTCGCAACCTTGCACGCATCACGATTCAGTGGCCTAACTGATGTTGAACACAAACGAGAAGGACCTCGATTTGATCTTTATTATTTATTTATACGAAACGAATTGAATTTCATCTTCGTTTCAATTGAAAGAGAGCAGTGGGGGAGAAAACGTATTCCATTCGATTTTGAAGAGAAGGAGCTTGGCTTGTTTTCGAACGGAAGGAGGAAGAGAAGGGGAAAATCGATTTTGAAGAGAAGGAGCTTGGCTTGTTTTCGAACGGAAGGAGGAAGAGAAGGGGAAAATCGATTTTGAACTGCTCGAGTAAATTTGAAAACAAAGGAGAGGCTCGACATATAAAATAAGGAACGACGTGATTTTTGCAGAGAATAGTCGTTGATATTAACGTGCTTACCTTACCTCTACAGTGTTTTGATTTGAGGTCAAAAGTGCTGATGTTGACCGAATTTTTAAATTTAAATTTAAATTGAATTCGGTTTAATTTCAACGCGTTTACTCACCGTGTGCTCACATAACAACTCCGAATAATATGAAATTTGAAATCCGATAATAATTTAATATTACGGACCCAATGGAACTAGTTTCGTCGAATTTCGAGATTGTGCCTCGGAAGGCTATTTTTAAAATATTGATTCAAACGATATAATTCAAAACTAAACAAATCACTTTCAATTTAAATTCTGAAGCTTCTATTACCTTCAGTATTATCAATATAGATTTTACAATCCTTTGAAATATTTTTAATCAGCTTAAAATTGAAGATTCAAATTATTATTCAACTTTCAATAGATTAAATTTAAAATTAAATCGCCAAATTCATTCTGATAATTTGAAATTCAAGTCAAACCATCATTCAAATATTTAAAATTAATTAAATATTTTCAATTTAAATTGTTCAAAATTCTGGGTCGTTTACAACCTTTTCCCCTTAAAAGAATTTTGTCCCGAAATTACAAGTTAGAAAAAATGGTCCTTAACTCATATACTATTTTTCACAATCCAATAGTTTTATCAACTTACTAACCTAAATCTTTTTATTAGAGATTCATTATCATTTAAACTAACTTTACAACTTCAATTATAAGTTTCAAACAACATTGTTTTCTTAACAATTCAAATTTAAATTTAAATTCAAATTTAAACTTTCAAAATTTTCTCAAAAATTTTCTAACACTCGAAATTTTCAAAAAATTTCGCCAGCGTCTCCTTTGCGCGGCTACAAAATTGCACAACGGCCCCTCCGATTCAAAAAGAAAAGAAAAGGCCAAGTGGCTGGGCAAGAAAATCATCAAATTTCATATAGAAATTTAAAATACATACCTTTTTCGAGCAATTCAAATTTATCTTTGAAATCAAAATTCCAATTCTATTTCCTTTAATACACATGTATATCCTAATATCCATAATATCCAATTACAATATTCAATTATCATTTTTCACATTTTATTACAAAATTTCGATACTTACTTCTTATATCATCTTTAGTTTACTATTGAAGTTATATCCATTATCATTCAATTTTACATTTCAAATTTCATTTGAATTCAATTTACAATTTCAATTTAATTTGGATTTAGTTTACCTTCTGAATATTGAATTTTATCGATTACCTTTCATTCACAACTGCACAATTTTAGATTAGTTTTCTTTATTCAAATTTGTTTTCAACATTCAGTTTCAATTCCAGTTTTATTCTTTTGTTCATTCCCAAAATTTATTTTCAATTCACTATTTTGGTTTATAACCACTCATATTTAAACTGGATTTCAAATCCCATATGAATTTTAATTTATCTTTCATTTATAATTATTCAATTCAATTCTATTGCTTACAAATTCGAAATGAATCTCAACTTCCAATTTCATTTTCTTGCACGTGCAATTGCAAATTTATTTATTCATTCACAAATTCATTCATTTTCAATTTGAATCTCATCCCAAATCAGATTTCAAATATTTTATAAATTATTAACTTATTTACATTCCATTAATGAATTTTATTTTCAAATATCTTCCTGGAATTCCATTTCGAATTATAAATCACATTTACAATTTTACATTAACAAATTTCCATTCGTATATGAATTTATTTCCTTATCTTTCAATTCACATTTATAAATTTCATTTGTTAAACGAATTTATCTCCAAATCTTTGGTTATTATTTTAATTTCTTATTCAATTTCCATATAACAATGATAATATTTCAATATTATCACTTCATAACAACCAAGCATCCATTTACAATAATAATTCACGGAAAATCATTTCTTTTCTATACAAAAATAATTTTGGGCAAAATTATTTCATTTACCCTATTTTAAAACAATACTGTGTCAGTTTATCTTGTTGAAGAGTTTAGAAATCCCTATCAATTACAGTTGGCCACCCTGTACCGACCAGAATCTATAAACAGTCAACCGATAAATCAACACAATACAAAACAATTTTTATATTCACTAACAAATACGCGCTCATATCTATTATTACACTTACACTCATTCTAGAGTACTACTGACTCTATCTCTAATGAGTAACACCCAACAGAGCCATGGTTGTCGCTTAACCGGATGCTTTGATACCAAATGTAACGAACGCGATTTTTCATCGCTCAAAAATCGACATTAATACGTCCACTGTATCAACTTCCAAGAAATCGAACGCCGGAAAACCGAATTGTTATGGAGAAAAAGAAGGGGTAGAAGAAAACAGAAGAAAAAGAAAGAAGAAACAACAGAAAACACAGAACAATATCAGAATCTCTCATTCACAGCGGAACAATATATGATAGATAAATCAATAATCTTTTAAACAAAGAACTATACCAGTTTTATACAATACATCAATCAGAGTCAATATACAACTTAATAAAACAATGTACAGTTATATAAACTTGTCCTCATACAGAATACACATTGGAATAAATAAACAAATATGGATGTACATCTCGCCATCCAGTTTGCTTCCAAAGCTCCAGAATATCCTGATAACATAACTCTAGGCTGCCCGTGTGGAAAATTATGGGCATCCAGAGTTTAGAAGGGAAACAATAAACTCCGAGTCAGTCATGGTGACTGGTGTGAGATCGTAAAACGGTTATTTCGCAAAGAAAATAAAACAGATTCGCAATGCTTTTGGAAAATGAAACTACCATAAGACCTCCCGCCACACACATAATGCAAGCGCAGAATTGGAGGAGATTTCTTCTTATGATAGTCAAAGATGCATACTACGCAAATCATTGGATTATTATTATTAATGTCTAGTGTCGAAAACATTTCAAAAGTATAATATTAATCTTAGCCAGCATAGGCATTTCACACTATGCCTACTATAGCTACCATCTAAACAGTGGGACGCCACCATAAGTAAATGGCAGGTTCTACAACTAATACCGTACAAGGTGCGTATTGGAGTTTGGATTTCCAACAAATGGTCAGGCCAAGGAACTTCCCATTGCCACATAGGTACGCCTCTGGAAAGACGACCCGAGAACCTAACCGGATCTCTGCTAACACAAGGCCGGGTTACCCTTAACTGGGTAACTACTAACACGAATATGTCATCCCCCGATCGTAACCGATCTATATTCGAGGAACCTCGAGTCCAACAACCACAAAGAAATAAATTTGCAGCAACAACATAGGTTAAATATCTGGGCTCCATACCATGATACCACCTCTATCCAGAAGGAATGACATACACTAAAGGGGCGCTACCCCCTAATAACCTTGCTGCATCCTTCCTGTTTTGACCATTTCCGGGGTGTGAGGTCCGACGAAGTCTCGTCCATAAAGCTACGCTTTGGTACAAAGCCATGCTTTGGGTCAAACAAATGATCAAAGTAATGATCACAAAGATAAATGATCAAACAAATGATCATATCACAAATGACCAAACAATGATCATCAAACAGCAACACTCAGCATGCCACGTTACCAAATTGGGAATATATCACTAATAACCTTCAACTACATAACCTCTGAGCTCGTACATCTCAAAGAAGGGTGTTAAGCTAAGAGAATAAATTCTCCGCCACCAACAGATATGTATTTGAAAGAAACCAGCTTTATATCTCAATTTGTAACGTCAGACACACAACCATACAAGTCTGTTCCGGGCTCGAACAGAACCGAAGGTACTTCCAAAGAAGTCCTTGCTATCCAGATATTCACTAATCACGTACGGACTTCCCGTCACTAAGGGTGATAAAACCTCTATATCGGAGATCAGCCGATGCAGAGTAACTCGACGGTAATCCTTCCGTTTTCAAAAACATCCGGTCTTCAACACCGGTTTTCAAATGCAATCCATTACGACATATCACATATTCGGAATGGGTTATACGACCCAAAGGTCCTTTCCCGGCTAACCCGAATAGTGAGCGCTTATTCAAAAATAAGTGTAGCATTCAAATTCAAGCAAATCACAACAAATACCCATTCAAGGTAATTATTGATAGTCGGTTATTTAACTATCAATAGGTCTGCACAGCATCATCAGATTCCAAATAATTTTCCAAATTATTTAGCTTCTAAAAATATCTTTACTAGATATATAATTTCCAAACTTCAAAAATAAATCAACGTTTATTTTTAAAACGAATTTCCATTTCTTTTATAAATTCCATAGTGGATTTATATTTCAAAATATCTACTGATATACGATTTTCAATTGATTTCAAATATTCACTTTCAATTTATCTTTACAAAGATAAATTCTCAAAAACGTTTCATTTCATATTGGAAAAGCATTTCCATACTTATTTAATAATAAGTAATTCACAAATCTTATTTATTTTCAACATTTGAAAATATTCAATATACTTAAATCAAAATTTAGTATACATTTTATTCTTTAAGGAAATCATTTTCTTAAACACATCTATTTGAGTCAAAACGAATATTGCGTAAAACATCGTTACGACGACCCAAAATCACTAGTATAAGGATTCGAAAGTAAGCTAGATATATATAAATCCCAATACTATATAAAACATTTCCTTTCGAAAATCATTTACTATAACAACAGTGTTATAGCCACCATTTCCTTATTCCTCGAAACGTCTATTTCAACAATAAATGTTGAAATCTATGTATTCGATACTTAACACATTTTAAAAACATCTTTAAAACAATTAACTTCGTTTTATAATATCACTTCCCCAAAACATATCCATTTAATTTAATAATATATTCACTGTCCAAAATCGTAAATATACTTCGTTAACAAATTTAACGTTTCTACACATTTTACTTAAAAGATTATCCACTGTCCAAAATCGTGGATAAAATTCCAAATCAAACTCTTATTTTTTTCAACATTTAACTTAAATGATAATTCGTTGTCCAAAATCACGAATATATCTCCTTTAATAACTTCTATGTTTAATTTATCAAATTCAATTGATTTCGAATTTACAAACAATGTTTATAAATTCCATTTCTATTTATAACACTTTGATTTATAAATCTCCTTTATTATCCAATTTAATTTATAACTCAATTATATACCAAAAATCCAATATTATAAGTTAAATACTTATAATTCATTTATTTACAAAATCGTTCTTTTAAAACTTCACAAATTATAAAACTTTTAAATTTCATTAACTTATGAAAATCCAATTATACTCCATTTTAACACTTATAAAAACTCGTTTTATAATTCCAATATTATTAATTTATAAATATCAATTTTATAAATCTTTTATATAAACCGTTTGAAATAATTCAAAAATCTCAATTTAAACCATTTTATAAATCAATCAACTATTTATTTCAAAAAATCACACTTTGGTTATATTTCATAAAAATCATAATTTTTATAACTTTAAAATTTTAACGTTTATTTATTTAAGATGAATCAATTCAAAATTTTAATAAAACGTATAATCTCAAAAATCACTTTTAAAATCCCTTTAATATCAAAGTCGTTATTTTTAAACTTCAAATATGGATCCGATGATGCAACATCACAAAAAAAAATCAATCACGGCATCCAAACATCATATATCGATATGACAACAGAATCCCTCCAACCTGTTTCCCTGAATCCACAGACGTTAGCACAATACCCATTCCACTTCGAGGTGGAATAGCGCGGTATATGGGATTTATTAAATATTATCCGCTATTATGCGGCGAAATAGGGTCTCATCCGCTATAAAATGCGGGAAATCAATCAACTCCAATATATACTTATGCCAATATATATATATATTGCTATATATACTACTATATATATATATATATCACATCCAAATATCAATCAATCAATAACTGCAAATCCAACTTTCATTTTGAGTGAGAAGATCTCACCTTTTATTTGCAATCCATTTTCCATTTTGACCATTTCTCCATTTTTAACCTTGTATAAACAATTTATACAGTTTATCAATATTCGAATTAAATCGAACTATAAATTTCCATTTAACAAATTTAATTAATCAAAAATTAAATTAACCAGTATTTAGTTCTAAACTGATGATTAATTTTTTTTTAAAACTAATTCCCTTTTCCTGTTTTAAATTTCTAACCTATATTTATTTATTTTCCAAAAATCAAAATTGTAAATTTATGTACATATACATTTTCAAAAACTGCATATATCTCACTATATATACTCACATATAAATTAAATTTTGAAAATAATTTATACCTCACTGTAAATTGAGCAACCCAGGCTCGACTTCGAAACTGCTGTGACAACATCACTTCGTTCCCACGATCGAGCACTCGATCACCCAAAGCCCGACCTCCACCTGACTTCGCAATCGCCTCAATCACGCGCGCGCACACACGGCCGCGCCCTGCCTCTTTCTCGAATTCCCACGAACCACAAATCATCGCCTTACCAACGCGGCAGTCGCCCTCCCAAACTCGCGAGCTCTGCCCCTTGCCTGCTGTCGCTTCGCCCAATTCCAGTCGTGATAAAATCGCCGCCATCGGTCGCACACGCAGGCGCGTGTACGAAACCATAATTCGAAGACGCGCCGTCGTCGCTGCTTCTGTTCGAGCCTCCGCCTCCAACCTACGAGCTTGCTCGCGCTAGATCGTCGCCTCCTCCTCTCGCGACCTTGCAGGCATCACGATTCAGTGGCCTAACTGATGTTGAACACAAACGAGAAGGACCTCGATTTGATCTTTATTATTTATTTATACGAAACGAATTGAGTTTCGTCTTCGTTTTAATTGAAAGAGAGCAGTGGGGGTGAAAACATATTCCATTCGATTTTGAAGAGAAGGAGCTTCGCTTGTTTTCGAACGGAAGGAGGAAGAGAAGGGGAAAATCGATTTTGAACTGCTCGAGTAAATTTGAAAACAAAGGAGAGGCTCGGCATATAAAATAAGGAACGATGTGATTTTTGCAGAGAATAGTCGTTGATATTAACGTGCTTACCTTACCTCTACAGTGTTTTGATTTGAGGTCAAAAGTGCTGATGTTGACCGAATTTTTAAATTTAAATTTAAATTGAATTCGATTTAATTTCAACGCGTTTACTCACCGTGTGCTCACATAACAACTCCGAATAATATGAAATTTGAAATCCGATAATAATTCAATATTACGGACCCAATGGAACTGGTTTCGTCGAATTCCGAGAATGTGCCTCGGGAAGGCTATTTTTAAAATATCGATTCAAACGATATAATTCAAAACTGAACAAATCACTTTCAATTTAAATTCTGAAGCTTCTATTACCTTCAGTATTATCAATATAGACTTTACAATCCTTTGAAATATTTTTAATCAGCTTAAAATTGAAGATTCAAATTATTATTCAACTTTCAATAGATTAAATTTAAAATTAAATCGCCAAATTCATTCTGATAATTTGAAATTCAAGTCAAACCATCATTCAAATATTTAAAATTAATTAAATATTTTCAATTTAAATTATTCAAAATTCTGGGTCGTTACAACCTTTTCCCCTTAAAAGAGCTAAGGACCACATGTGAGTGTTTAGTAATTATTTTAGATTTTTAAGTAATTTAAAATAATAGGGTTCTTAATAGTTGTTGTTTTTCTGCAATTTTGAGAAAATTTCTATGTAAGTTATTTACAGTTATTTTTTAAAGTTCTTTCAGTCTATTTTATTTAGTTATTTTTATTCATCTATTTTATTCAGTTATTTACTGTTATTTGCATTTATTTACATCTGTTTTACGTCAAAATTTAGCCTGTAAATTTTAGTTTCTTTTTATTCCTTTTGCATGAATAAAATATAAGAATATTAAAAAAAGAATAATTCGCAAATATGGATTAAAATAGAAAACATTAAATTTACAGAAATTAAATGTGAAATAAAAAAACTGTAATAAAAAGAAGATAGACCGAAATAGGTAAATTTGAGACATTTACAAGCAAGTTTATAACTAGTAGTTATAACTACAAAAACAGAATAGAAGAGCAATTATAACATAGGTTATAATTAAACAGAAAGAATAGAAAAAGGCTTATTTTAAAGACTAAGATTAAGTTAATAAGCAAATAGAACAGAAATAACAGAAGAGGCTTATTTTAAGAACTTACACTAAGTTAATAAGCAAGAATAGAAATAGGGCCCGTACCAACAGTATTCACTTTTCAGACTAGGACTGACGGTCTCACAAAACACTTAGGTGAGGCTGGTCAGGACCCTTTCAGATTAGGACTGATGGTCTCACAATAGTTAGGTGAGGCTGGGACACGCTTATGCTAACTCGGGCCAATAGATAGAAGCCTAAATCGGGGGATTAGGGCAAAGGGCTCAACTAGATTTTGTTTAATAGGACCAGTACCGACAGCATTCCCTTTTCAGACTAGGACCGATGGTCTTACAAAACAATTAGGTGAGGCTGGGCAGTACACTTTCAGACTAGGATTGATGGTCTCACAATAGATTAGGTGAGGCTGGGCACGCTTATGATGGTTATGGTAAATAAGAGGTCACAAGAGGGGGGGCGACAGTTAGCGAGTACCGGCGATGACCGAGTGTGCAGCATTGATTAGGGTAGATAAGTCGCTACCGCGTTTCAAGCGCTAAACATGTGACTTTTGCTATGGGACCCACAGGATGGGACTAGCTCATAGTGGCACAACAGATATAGAAGCCGATCAACGGGTAGAATTAGGATTCAGCCTAATTAAATAGGATTAGGATTTCAGCCTAATCACAGCAATTTAAGACAACTGCAAACAATCACAACCAAAGCAAACAGTTAAACAATATTTTATCCCAGTTTTATCTTTCCTTTATTTCCTTTTATACTAGAACTGTTGCTAAGTCTATTATCTTTACCTTGCTTAAAAATACTAGTAGTTACTTTCACTCACCAGACTTATAGTCTGACCCACTCCTCTATTTCCCCTTTTCCCCCATAGGCCAGCGGAGGCAAGGATAGTTGATTCAGATTTCTTGGAGATACATTCCCAGAGTTCTTCATGTATTCTTCTTTTTTTCAGTTTTCTTTTCATTCGGTTTTTGATGTACTGGTACTTACGAGAGGGATGATTATTTTATTGTACTATGATTTTATGAGACTGAGATGTATTTTTCATAAGACATGTGTATTTGGTATTTGAGACATGTGATGTTTCTCAGACTTATTTATGAAGCTTTATTTTGAATAATGAGTTACCATTTAAATGTTTCCACTGTTTATATTTATTTGTCTTGTGAATATTAGTCGCTGTGATGCTTCATCTATACCTACAACGCACTATATCTTTTAGTGTGCCCTTTTTGGATACACTAAGGGGTGTGGGGTGTTTCACTTGGTATCCGAGCCTAAGGTTGCAGTATTCCTAAAAACGTGTTTTAAAAGTAAAGTATTTTTCAAAAATAACTTATCTTCAAACTAAAATTATTTTTCAGAAAGAAACTCTTATTATAGAAATGGTTTTTAAGTATAAAAGAGTTTTTATAAAAATCCCCTCAAAGTCCAGTTCAACCTTCTTTCGATGAGCCTAAATTTTCTTTTCTTTGCATAGAATGGCGAACGCCCCAAACCTTCCAGAGGGTGTCCAAGTCCCTGGCTGGTTTTGTAGATACCTCCAAGCTACGACACCAAAGGTGCAAGGGCAAGCGCCCAATCCAGCACCAGTGGGTGGAGATCCCATTAATCCACCTGCAGTAGACAATTTTTCTAAGCCATGCAAGGACTTCGCTAATCTAGGAGGAAAGACGTTTTTCGGCATAGAGGATTTCGTGGAGGCAAGTGCTTGGTTAAGGAATACAGAGTTGATATTTGGGCTGTTAGGATTGGAGGACCGCTGGAAAGTTCAGCTTGCATCTTGGCAGCTGAAAGGAGAAGCTTCTTATTGGTGGGAGATCATAGAGATGGAAGGAAGAGACATTGGTTGGTTTGGATTTAGGGAAAGGTTTGAGAGAAAGTTCTTGTCACAAGTTGAGGAAAGCATGCAATTGGAGAAGTTTATTAATATGAAGCAAGGGAGTCTTTCGGTGAAGGAGTATATAAATCAGTTTAATGAGTTATCGCGGTTTGGGATAGAGCTTGTTAATACACCACATAAGAAGGCTATGAAGTTTGCTAATGGTTTGAATCAGCCACTCCAAGGGTTGTTATTGGCGCATGTACCTATGGAAGCGACGTTTGAGTCACTTGTGGAGATGGCGCTCATGACAGATGATGTTAAGGAAGGAGAGCTTAAGGAGGTTCCTAAGTCAGAAAAATCTAAGAAGTAGTGGTGGAAGAATAAGAAGGATAAGAAGAAAGGAGGAGGACCTCAAAAGCAGATCAAGAAAAGCAGGAGATGTCAAAATTGTGGATTGGTTGGGCATTTCACAAAGGACGGTAAGAAGGGCTCGATGAAGGGGAGGTGTTACAATTGTGGGCAGCCTTTTCATCTTAGTAAAGCTTGTCCTCAAAAGACGGGGCAGAGAGTAGGTGCACCGACAACGCAAGTACAGGCTTTGGATGCAGCACCTTCTAGCAGTGGACTGGATCGAGGTAGGAAAGTCCTTGTAGAAGGTTTGATCTCTATTTCGGATTTTCCTATTCGGACCCGTTTTGATTCTGGAGCATCACATTCTTTCATTTCCAATTCCTTAGTTGATTGTTTGCACTTAGATATTTCTATAGCAGTAGACCCTATAGTTGTTTCAAATCCCATAGGAGGATCGGCACATTTATCCATGATTTATAAGGGTTTGAAATTTTTTATACTAGGCGTAGAGTTTAATTTCGACGCCTATGTGCTGGGATTTTCGGGATATGGGATGATTTTGGGGATGGATTGGCTATCCACTTATGGAGCGATATTAGACCGCGGGAGGAGAGTCATCAGACTAGAGACATGCAGCGGAAGGACTTTCGAGGTATCTTGCGACCCACATGGGTCAGCCGTGTTGAGCTTCCTTTATCCCTTGATTCATCACTAGGAGAGTTAGATTCTGTTCCAATCGCTCGAGATTTCCCAGACGTTTTTGAAGAGGTTAGGAGACTACCCCCTAAGAGAGAGATCGACTTTAGGATGTATCTGAATGACAAAGCTAAGCCAGTGGCATTGCCCATGAGACATATGGCTCCTAGGGAGAGGAAGGAGTTAAGTAAGAAGATTGGTGAGCTATTGGAAAAAGGCTTCATCAGACGGAGCATATCTGAGTGGGGAGCGCCAGTCGTCTTTGCTACAAAGGTGGATGGTTCCCTTCGACTTTGCATAGACTATAGAGAGTTGAATAAGCTCACGAAGAAGAACCATTACCCACTTCCTAGGATAGACGATCTTTTCGATCAGTTGACTAGCTCTTTGGTATTTTCTCAGCTTAATTTAGCCACTGGATTTCATCAGCTTAGGGTCGCTAACGAAAGCATAGGTAAGACAACATTTAGGACACCCAACGGATTCTTTGAGTGGTTAGTTATGCCGTTTGGGCTGACCAATGCCCCAGCCTATTTCATAGATTTGATGAGCTGTGTTTTTCAAGATGTCCTAAATAAGTTCATAGTGGTATTTGTGTATGACATTTTGGTGTTTTCAAAGAGTAAGGAAGAGCATGCTATTCATCTTGAGGAGGTTCTTCGCACACTTTGTGTTCATCGGTTGAAAGCAAAATTCTCAAAGTGTCACTTTTGGCGTAAGGAGGTGCGTTTCTTAGGGCATGTAGTCTCAAGAGAGGGTCTAGCTGTTGATCCCGCTAAGGTAGTAGCAGTACAAGATTGGAAGGGCCCCAAGAATGCTACTGAAGTTAGAAGCTTCCTAGGTTTGGCTGGCTATTATAGGAAGTTTATTGGAGATTTCGCTAGGATTTCAGCACCACTTACTCGCCTCACTAAGAAGAATGTGGCATTCGTGTGGAACGTAGATTGTGAGGATCCTTCACGATGCTAAAGAGTACCCTTACTAGTGCACCAGTGTTAGTTTTACCCGATGGAGCTAAGCCTTTTACAGTATACACCGATGCATGTGGGACGGGTCCTGGGGCAGTATTGATGCAAGAAGGAAAGGTAGTATGCTATGGAAGTAGACAGTTGAGGACTCATGAGAATAACTACCCTACCCATGATTTGGAGTTAGCTGCTATTGTTTTCGTGCTCAAGTCTTGGAGACATTACTTGCTAGGAGAGAGGTTCAAGCTTTTCAATGACCATAACTCATTGAAGTACTTATTCTCACAAAAGGATTTAAACTTGAGGCAGCAGTGTTGGATGGAGTTTTTGGCATCATATGACTTTGATATAGCTTACACCCTCGGCAAGGGAAACGTGGTTGTGGATGCGTTAAGTAGGAAGAGAGCAACTCTTAGTCCAATGTTCGTGGAGTGGAAAAGCCTAGAGTTTATTTACACCTTTGATTTTAAGCCCTCTACAGATATTACCCCTGGATTATTAGCAGCACTTGAGGTTAAGCCTACCTTCATAGATCAGATTGGCTCAAGGCAGTGAGAGGATTAAGAGCTTATGGATATTCTAGAGAGGATTAGCAAAGGAGAGGTCTCTAGACATCTCCAACGCTATTCCATAGATAGTAAAGGGTGGCTAAGGAGAGATGGAAGACTTTGTGTCCCCCGCACTAGTGATTTGATGAGAGCTATTCTAGAAGAAGGACACCATTCTCGAATGACTATTCATCCGGGTGGTGATAAAATGTATAGGGACATAAAGAGAGTGTTTCATTGGAGCGACATGAAGAAGGATGTGGCAGAGTTTGTAGCCAGGTGTCTTGTTTGCCAAAGAGGTACAGCGGAGCAGCAGAAGCCCGGTAGATTGCTTCAACCATTGGATGTACCCGAATGGAAGTAGGATAGTGTTTCGATGGACTTCATAGATGGTTTACCCCGATCTAGGAAGGGGAATACCAGTATTTGGGTGATTGTAGATTGTTTGACTAAGAGCGCCCACTTCATTCTGGTCAAGAGTAAGAGGACAGCACCTTATTTGGCATCCTTATATATTCATGAGATAGTCCGACTTCATGGAGTTCCCTCTAGCATTGTGAGCGATAGAGACCCTATTTTTACCAGCGAGTTTTGGAGGAGCTTGTAAGAGGCTTTAGGGATGCGGCTTAGATTGAGTACGGCCTATCACCTGTAACGACCCCGGATTTTATAAAAAATTAAATTAATAATTAATTGAATTTTTGAAGAAAATTGGTAAAATTAAGTGATAAATTGATTTGAGTTTCCCTGAATCCAAATAAAAAAAAATTAAATCATTTTAAATTTAGAAATTGTATATATATATGTGAATCTATATATGTATATGTGCATATATGAGTAAATTAGAATTTGACTTTAGAATTTGAGTAAATGACTTAGAAAATGATTCGGGTTTAAAAATACTGTTTATATAAATTAATTTATTGGTAGTTAGTTTAAAAGCATAAAAATATATTAATATGAATTAAATATTTGATAGTTAAACTTTAAAACAAAGAAATAAAAGTAAGTAATTATACTAGAAATAGATATAAGTCTAAGAACAAACTCATTCCATATGTAGACTAGGAATAGAAATAAAAACAAGTGTATGCAAGAAGATAATAAAACAAAATAAAATAAAAGGAGATCAAATGAAATGATTCATGTAAAAAAGGGAGGAAGCAAATGTACTTACTAATATCCTCAGCCGAAAAGAAAACAAAAGATATAAACATCTTTGAACTAGCTTGTAAAAGAAGGAATAAAGTAAAAATAGATTTGTACAAGCCTAATTGATATCTCTAGTACACTACCTTATATCCATCAGCCGAAATGAAGGAAAGCAAATATATATATATATATATATTTGTTTGTACAACATCATTAAGGGAAGCCATCACAAGATTTCTATCAGCCTCCATACACAGAAAAATCTCTGATCAAAGATTAATAAACAATTTCCAGTATAAAGATATTACCTTGTACAAAATATCACCTGTAACTTTCTTTCCTTATATCAAACTCTTCATCCTATTTTCGTTCATTTTTACTGAGAAATTTTTTAAAGCAAGCATCATCTTCATTTCAAGTTCGTCTATTCTAAGCTTCAGTTTAAAGAAAATTAAAAAAACAACTTAAACAAATCAAAGCCAGATATCAAAGAGAAAGATTTCAACTTTGCAAATTTTCAAGCCTGTTCATAGAAGCTCCGTTCTTCTTTCTTCTCTCAGGTGAGCAAACTCACTTGAACCCATCTATATGTTTTGATATCTGAATTGATACTTGAAGTTTTGTTGTGAAAAATGTTGTTAGTTGTTAATTATGTCTGCATGCTTGTAGATATATGTGCAAGTATACATTACTCTGTTAAATTACAGGTTTAAATCCCCTAAACTAAATTCAATATCTCCTTACATAATCAATGTTAGGTCTTGATCTCTAAACAAAAAATGATTGTAATAGTGTAACATCATTCTAGAAAAGATTTCAAGTAAAAATATTGAGTAAATATTTTGAAAAGAAAAATACAGTGAAATCTCAAAACCATGTTAAAATTCGACTTCAATGATTTCTTGTTTCAGGTATATAATCTGATTCATTATCAATATCTATGATTTTTAAAAGTAAAATGAGGATTTTTAAGTTGTTATTTTGGGATAAATTGAATGATGAACATGAATTAGGTTTTCATCAATTCCCGGCGATCGATGGTTTTAGGGAAGTTGAGTTTGTTGCTGGGGCAGGCTCGTTGGTCGAGGAGCTTGAGAAAATTGGTTGGAGAATTTATATGCTGCCGAGGTGGCGGGGCGACGGTGATATAGGGTTTTGAAACCTGGTTTGGTTGATTGGGTTTTTATGGTGTTTGCGGCGTCGTGGGTTGATCGGAATGATCCGGACTCGGAGGGATAGTGGCTTAGGGGTGTGACGTTGCTTTGTACGGAATTCCAGAGGTTCTGGTGGCGTGGTTCGTCGGCGGCGAGGTGGTTTGTCAGTTGGGTTTTGTTCCAGGTTACTCACGATTGCTCGATCTTGATTTTGAGTTAGTATCGAAGTTTTGGTGGTCGAAATCTGATGTAGGGGTGATCAGCGACATGTGGGGGATGGCAGCGTCGATCGCCGTGGCTCCGGCGTCTCGTGCATGTGCACAGGGATGGTGTGTGTGTCAGTAGGTTGGAAGCAGAGATGGTCTCGGGGGAGAGACCGGGTTTGAGGGTCGATTTCTCGAGTTCATTCTCGAGTTGTTCACGAGAGAAGCATGGTCCAGTTTTTAAAATTAAAACCAAATCTAAGTTTTAAAAATTTAGCAAAGTGTTTGCAGAAATGGAAGAAACTCGAGTCTGGACTCGAGCTATTCTCGGGTAGGACCCGAAGTAGGTTTTGAAATGCAGACTTTAGAAAGTTTTAAGCAAGTTTTGAAATATGTAATTAAGATGTTAATAAAGATAATGTTTTATCTTAAGGAAAATTAAGGTTTTAATGTTTTGAGATTAATTAAGTTAATTAAGGAATTTTAAATCAATTAATTAATTTAATTAATAAATGATAAGGATTAATTAAGGAATTAATTAAGAGAAATTAATTAATTTAATAAATTGATAATTAAGGATTAATTATCAATTAAGGGTTAATTTATGATTAATTAAAGGATAATTCATTAAATGGTTCGTAATTAATTGATTATTAATTTACCATAACTAGTAAATTTATTCATAGAAATTAATCTGATTTAGATCAATCAGATAATTAAATTTATCCTACCTACGAATGTTTGGATTTTATTGAATAGGTGAATTATTTGATATCCCTGATATATGATGCTTTGTGATACATCCTGATTGTGTTGTGATCTGTAATTTATTTATCTGGGATGAATGTAATTGATTATCTATGATATATATATCTGTGATCTGTGAATGAACGATAAGCATTATAGTTAATACCGCTTATCAATTATATTTCTGTATTTGATCTATGATGATTGAATGATGTTGCACTACTGTGTGAAACCCCTGGACTACATCATACACACACAAATATGGATTTCACGTGGAAATCGGTTAAGTCACATATGATTTAAATTTAATGTTTTGAAATTGAAATTTTAATTTCAATTGATTTTGAAATTGGAAATTGGGGTTTAATATGAAAAGCTTTTGAAAGGAGTTTTAAAGATATTTTGGATATCTTGAAATTTAAATAATTTGATTTAAATTTGAATTCAAGTTTGAAATTGAATTCTATGACTTGAAACTAGGGATTAAAAATGCTGTACAAGTTATATATGGGTTAAACCATTTTAAAGATATTGATTTGGGAATTTAAATTTTAATTCAAGGGTTTTAACTCGTGTAAATATAACTGGATTTTTTCGAAACGAAAACTATTTGTTTTCAAATAATAATAGCTTTCATTTTAAGAAAGGATTTCTAAATTGTGTTGAAAGGTTTCAAGTTTGAAATGGAATTGAAATGTTTTGAAAACTATGAAATGAGTCTTTAATTCAAAGACCGGACGAGTTAATCCAACTTGAAATAGAATTGTTTTGAAAGTCTATGAATGAATCTTTGGATATTAGTTTTGAAAGCTATAAGTTAAATCTTGACTTAAAGATTTAACGAGTTAATTCAATTGAAATGGAAATTGTTTTGAAATCCATAAATGGGTCTTTATGAACAGGGTGAACTTTGTGAATTGAATCTTTTTGTTTAAAAGATTGGAAAATGGTAATTTGGTTTAACCATTCGAATGAAAAGTTTTGGGCTTTAAGCTGTGATTTAACTGAGACCCCAGTATCCATATGATTTTGAATTGCGCTCGTTATTCGGTTTAGCCGGGAGAGGACCTTTGTGTCACATAACTCATTCCGAATAAGTGATACGTCGTATATGGATAGCATTTGAAGACCGGTGTTGAAGACCGGGTATTTGTGAAAACGATAGGATAACCTATCGATTGTCTCTACACTGGGTCGCTCCTGGTATAGAGATTCCCTAAGTGATGGGAAATCCGATCGGGATTGTGAATACCCGGATTTGTAAGGGCTTCTTCGGAAGTGCCTTCGGTTCTGTTCGAACCCGGAACAGACTTGTATGGTTACATGTCTGACATTACGTTTTGAGATATAAACTGATTTCTTTCAAATACATATTTGTTGGTGGCGAAGAATTTATTCTCTTAGCTTAACACCCTTCTCTGAGACGTACGAGCTCAGAGGTTATGTAGTTGAAGGTTATCAGTGATATACTCCCAATTTGGTAATGTGGCATGCTGAGTGTTGCTGTGTGTTGATCATTTATTGATCATTTGTGATCAAAGCGTGGCTTTGTGAAAAAGCGTAGCTTTGTGGACGAGACCTCTTCGGACCACATAACCCGAAAATGGTCGAAACAGGAATATGCGGCAAGGTTATAAGGGTCGCGCCCTTTAGGGTATGTCATTTCCTTTTGGAAAAGGGTGGTATCAGGTATGGAGCCCTGGTATTTAACCTATGTGGATACTCCGATCTCATTTATTATGTGATTATGTGTTTATCGAGGCGCCTCGGATAAAGGTCCCAAAGGACTGGGGGATGGCATAGTCGTGAGTTACCTAGTTACAGGGGTAACCCGGCCTTGTGTTGGCAGAGAGCAGTTGTCTCTCGGGACGTCCAGCCAGAGGCGATCCCATTCGGCAGTAGGAAAGGAAGTTCCTTAGCCTGACCATTTGTTGGAAATCCATCTTCCAATACGAACCGTGTACGGTTTTAGTTATAGAACCTGCCATTTACTTATGGTGGTCACCACTGTTTAGATGGTAGCTATAGTAGGCATACGATATTGGTCGTATGTTGGCTAAGATTAATATTATACTTTCGAAATGTTTTCTTCACTATGCACTAGTAATAATATTCAATGATTTGTTTTGCGTAGTAAGCATCTTTGACTATCATAAGGAGAAATCTCCTCCGATTCTGCGTTTGCATTGTGTGTGTGTGTGTGCGGGAGGCCTTATGGTAGTTTCATTTTCCAAAAGCATTGCGAAATTCAATCTTACTTTGTTTTAAAGATAAACTGTTTTTTTTGCTCACACCAGTCCCACGACTGACCTGGAGTTTATTGTTCCTTTCTTAAACTCTGGGTGCTCACAAATTTCTACACGAGCAGTCTAGAGTTGGGTTTCTCAGATATTCAGGTTGAGTAGATTATCTGGAGCTAGTCAGTCCTTGGACGACTGACCTTGTTTTCCGCTAGCTATGGATTGGAGCATTCTATTGAGATATTCTATCTACTGCTGGTGTTAATTATTTTCTTTCCGCTGCTATTTCTTGTATCATTATTTATCTTTGATATTGTTGTATCATATTGATATCATTGTTGTATATCATACTGGATATTGTATTCATTAGAGTTGTATATGATATCATTGTTTCTTTATTCCGCTGTGTTGTTATACTAAATGGTGTTATAAGCTCTGGAGAACCAGATTCGGCATTTGAATCTACGGCATTTTGAGTACAAGTGAAGTATGGATGCCGATTTTCGAAGGCCGATTTTTTGGGTCTTTACATCACCCCTAGACGGACGGCCAAACGGAGAGAGTTAATAGATTTCTTGAGGATTTGTTGAGGATGTGCATTCTTGATTCTTGAGGAAGTTGGGAGGAGCATCTTCCTTTAGTGGAATTCACTTATAATAATAGTTTTCAAGCTAGAATTGGGATGGCACCTTTTGAAGCTCTTTATGGAAGACCTTGCAAGTCGCCTTTGTGTTGGTTGGAATCTACAGAGGGATTTCTACTTGGTCTCGACATGGTTAGAGAGACTTCAGAAAAGATTGAATTGATTAGGAGGATAATGAAGACGGCCCAAGATAGGCATAAATCTTATGCAGATAAGCGGAGAAGGGATATTGAGTTTGAAGTAGGAGACTTGGTTTTCATTAAGGTATATCTGCTAAGAAAGGTAGTGAGATTTGGATCAAGTGGGAAACTTGCTCCCAGATTCGTAGGACCGTTCCCCATTGTGGAAAAGTTAGGGAAGATGGTGTATCGGATAAAACTACCGGAGAGGCTTGTAGGAGTTCATGATATTTTCCATGTTTCGCACTTGAGAAAGTGCTTACATGATTCAGCAGAGGTAGTGGAACCTAGTCAACTCGAGGAAGTTGTAGTGGAGAGAGAAGCAGCGGTTCGTCGCATTCCTACCAAGATCGTTGGGCGTGATATCAAGAATCTTAGGAATAAGGAAGTACCTTTGGTTAAGGTGCAGTGGGGAGATAACATTGAAGACGCTACGTGGCAGGCTGAAGAGAAAATATGTACCTCTAATCCGTATCTTTTCGATGGTACGTTTTGAATTTCCTATTTTCATCTTTAGTTTTGAATAGGTTCTTTCCTTTAGTATCCTTTGGGAGGGTAGATCTTAGGAATTAACCTATGGATGGCAGGGCTGAATGTAAACATGTTACTAGAACATGTTACGTATGATGGATGCTAGTAGTTGCAAGTGGTTGCTAATGGATGCTAATGGACGCATATATATACACTAGGCACTATTATCTCTTAGGGATCGACCTAACTAGGTCACTAAAGCATATGCATATGGATGTGTGCTCATTTGAATTTTTATTTTAGTTTAATGATGGCTATAAATGGATGATTAGCATATGATTGTTGCATTTGGATGATGATTGTAGCACGCATGTAGAACTATAAGTTGTCATTAGGAATTTGCATTCATTTGGATACATGGCACGAACATGATTGCATAAAAGGAGGTCGATTGAATCAGTAGACCGCCTAATCTTTTGCATTAGTTAGGGACATTGACACTACTCTATTTCATATATCATAAATTGCATTAGAAAGCTTAAGGACAATGGATGTAATGGATGATGGTTGTAGAATTTGGATGAAAATATTTATTTCATTCTTCTGTCCTTAGAGATTTCGGAACGAAATCCTTTAAGGAGAGGAGAATGTAACAACCGCAAATTTAAGCTATAATAATTAATTAACTCAAAATTTAAGCTATAATAATTAATTAACTCAAAATTTAAGCTATAATAATTAATTAACAAATTAATCAATTAATAAAATAAGTGCATTCGGACTTGATTATAGAACCTAGTATGCTGGAATTTAACAATGTAACAATTTCGGTTAAGATTATGTATATTTACTTGAAAAGTGTTTTCAAAAGAAAGCCATTAAAAATAATATACCCATATTTTGCATAGTAAAGATTTTGGTTATCGTTAGGTAAAAACCCATTCCGTGTTTATGTGCGGCATGGTGTTATGAGATACCCTTTGTTTGTTTTTTTTTGAAAAAAAAAAATCTGGATTTTGAGTTTCTTATATCAGTCCCATAACTGACCCGGAGTTTATTTTATTTTCCCTTTAAAATCTGGATGCCCTATTTTCCCGGGTAGCTAAGTAGTTAGGTAGCACGGAACATTTTGGGAGAAGCTCGATGCATTTTGGATAGAACATGAAGCTGGAGGGTCCTATGTAGATAGTCATCTATTTTTATTAATTCCATTGTATTTTTGGTTATGTATTTATCGACACTTGTGAGGATAGGTAGATATAACTATCCTAGAAGGATTAGTACTTACTAGTACTCGGATGGAGCAATTTGGAGTAATTGCATGTACCACTCGCATGTATAATTAAATGTTGAATGCGATGTGAGATTCTATTTTATTTGTCTTCTATATTTATTTTCTTTTACCCCATGATAATCTGCCTCTTCGGCACTTGGATTTACGACACGTGAATACCGAAGATGTATTAGTGTCGATTTCTAAGGGTCGAGGAGGTGGATCGTCACAGAGTTTAGCACAGGTACATAAAGACTATTTGGATTAATTACTGCACATAATTGCATAAAAATTAAGCAAACTAGGTTAAAATGCTAAAAACAAGGTATCACACTATAATTTTTCGAAAGCCACTCCATACAAAGGAGACTACCGAATTTTTCAAAAAATTTGCACTTAGAATTTTTTTGGAAATTTTATAAATTTGAGAAATTTCCAAAAGACTATTAAAAGCTAGACATATATTGAATCACTATATTTATAATATCATATGAATAATTTGAATGAAATGAGTTTTATCAGAGTGGTGCAGCGAAATCGTAGTAACGGATGATATATCATATTTTATAGTTAGTATTATTGATTAAATCGATTACAATACTCTCCGGTAAATTATGAGGACGCAATTTCTTTAAGGAAGGAAGTTTGTAACACCCTGTTTGAAGTTAAAATAAAATAAATAAAGTTGTTTTGGATATTTTATTGAATTCTATTTCAATAAATTAAATTTTAGATTTATTTATTAACCAGATAAACTTTAAAGAAATTTTTAAATAAATATCCAAAACAACTTTAAAAATTTATTAACCAGATAAACTCTTTTCAATAAAAATGTAAAATTAATTCAAAAACACACTTTATCATTTCAAAAAGATGCTTAGCAATCCCAATGGTACTAATTTAAGTTACCATTCAATTTCAATTCCAATTTACTTATCAGTTACTTACATAGATAAACATATATGTAAATACAACTCACATCCAATAAGGGAATAACAAGTCAATATGAACTAACTAGCATATACATGTCCAAATAACATTATAGCAGGATGGCGATTTGTCCTGCTAAATAGATGTCCAAACGATTCAATCAATTTATAGCAGAACGGGGATTTATTCTGCTAGCATATGTCCACACAAACACACAAACAAGCCAACCATCAATTTATAGCAGAACAGGGATTTATTCTGCTAACACATGTCCACACAACAAACAAACAACCAATTTATAGCAGGACGGGGATTTATTCTGCTAACATATGTCCACACAACAACAATCCACATTATAACTCATTCATAGTTATATGGTTCCTTATTCGTATCGACACTCGAATTCCTTGAATTCAAAACCATCTTTGGAAAATAAGTTCCTTTAAAACAATCTGATTCTAGGAAAAACAAAGGATTTAAAACTTTAAACTCTTTTTAAAATAATAAATTATAAGTTAAATCACTTTTAAATCATAATTAATCTTTATTAAATCTTAACTCAATTTAATTAAGTAATTAAGAAATAATTTAACCTTTAAATAAATAATAACAATAATAAATTATTAAATAATTAATTAAATCTTAATTAATCCTTTATTAAATTATTAAATAATAATTTAAACCTTTATTAAATTATTAAATAATAATTTAAACCTTAATTAATAATTAAATATTAATTAATCTCAATTAAATAACATTTAATTAAAAATTAAATAATAGTTTAAATCCTTTTAATCATAATTAATTAAAATTTTAAAATTAACATTAGCTAAGAAATAATTAAATAAATAATTAACCTTTAAATAATAATTAATTAATTAACTTAAATTAAATCAATAATTAACATAATTAAACATAATTAATTAAAAGTTAATTACCTTTTTAAAACTTAATTAACTATTAATTAACTTCTTAATTAAAAGATGATTTACTTACTTAATTAGTATTAATTAATACTAATTACTTAACCTTAATTACTAATCAATTAATAATTAATTATCATTAATTAATAAATTAATTAATAAAAACATACTTATTTAAGTTATAATTAGCTTAAGTGTCGCTAACTTAGTTTGAAAATATTTCCAAAACATTTTTAACCAGATAAACTAAGTTTTTATTAACCAGATAAACTAAGTTAATAATAAAGTTTTGGAAATTTAAAATATCCAAAACAACTTTAAAAATTTATCATTTATTCTATTTCAATAAATTTTACATTTTTATTAAACTTTAAACTCTTTTTATTAAACCCAAATTGATAAAAGAATTTAAATTAATTCAAAAACACACTTTATCATTTCAAAAAGATGCTTAGCAATCCCAATGGTACTAATTTAAGTTACCATTCAATTTCAATTCCAATTTACTTATCAGTTACTTACATAGATAAACATATATGTAAATACAACTCACATCCAATAAGGGAATAACAAGTCAATATGAACTAACTAGCATATACATGTCCAAATAACATTATAGCAGGATGGCGATTTGTCCTGCTAAATAGATGTCCAAACGATTCAATCAATTTATAGTAGAACGGGGATTTATTCTGCTAGCATATGTCCACACAAACACACAATCAATTTATAGCAGAATGATTCAATTAAAGTTGTTTTGGATATTTTAAACTTTAAACTCTTTTTATTAAAATGTAAAATTTATTGAAATAGAATAAATGATAAATTTTTAAAGTTGTTTTGGATATTTTAAATTTCCAAAACTTTATTATTAACTTAGTTTATCTGGTTAATAAAAACTTACTTTATCTGGTTAAAAATGTTTTGGAAATCTTTTCAAACTAAGTTATCGACACTTAAGCTAATTATAACTTAAATAAGTATGTTTTTATTAATTAATTTATTAATTAATGATAATTAATTATTAATTGATTAGTAATTAAGGTTAAGTAATTAGTATTAATTAATACTAATTAAGTAAGTAAATCATCTTTTAATTAAGAAGTTAATTAATAGTTAATTAAGTTTTTAAAAGGTAATTAACTTTTAATTAATTATGTTTAATTATGTTAATTATTGATTTAATTTAAGTTAATTAATTAATTATTATTTAAAGGTTAATTATTTATTTAATTATTTCTTAGCTAAAGTTAATTTTAAAATTTTAATTAATTATGATTAAAAGGATTTAAACTATTATTTAAGTTTTAATTAAATGTTATTTAATTGAGATTAATTAATATTTAATTATTAATTAAGGTTTAAATTATTATTTAATAATTTAATAAAGGTTTAAATTATTATTTAATAATTTAATAAAGGATTAATTAAGATTTAATTAATTATTTAATAATTTATTATTGTTATTATTTATTTAAAGGTTAAATTATTTCTTAATTAAATTGAGTTAAGATTTAATAAAGATTAATTATGATTTAAAAGTGATTTAACTTATAATTTATTATTTTAAAAAGAGTTTAAAGTTTTAAATCCTTTGTTTTTCCTAGAATCAGATTGTTTTAAAGGAACTTATTTTCCAAAGATGGTTTTGAATTCAAGGAATTCGAGTGTCGATACGACTAAGGAACCATATAACTGTGAATGAGTTATAATGTGGATTGTTGTTGTGTGGACATATGTTAGCAGAATAAATCCCCGTCCTGCTATAAATTGGTTGTTTGTTTGTTGTGTGGACATGTGTTAGCAGAATAAATCCCTGTTCTTCTATAAATTGATGGTTGGCTTGTTTGTGTGTTTGTGTGGACATATGCTAGCAGAATAAATCCCCGTTCTGCTATAAATTGGTTGAATCGTTTGGACATCTATTTAGCAGGACAAATCGCCATCCTGCTATAATGTTATTTGGACATGTATATGCTAGTTAGTTCATATTGACTTGTTATTCCCTTATTGGATGTGAGTTGTATTTACATATATGTTTATCTATGTAAGTAACTGATAAGTAAATTGGAATTGAAATTGAATGGTAACTTAAATTAGTACCATTGGGATTGCTAAGCATCTTTTTGAAATGATAAAGTGCGTTTTTGAATTAATTTAAATTCTTTTATCAATTTGGGTTTAAAGTTTATGAATGATTTCAAGTTATTTTATAAAGTCATTTTTAACTAATATCTTGTTTATCAAAGGGGTTTTACTAAAGAGTATACTTAAAGTGGTTTACAAAAGATATTTTGTAAATGATATTTTATAAAGGATTTATAAAGAAGTTTTATAAATAGTTTTGAATTAGAAGGAGATTTTATAAACCATTTTAGAGATTTTAAAAGAAGTTTTAAATCTAGTTTGAAAATTTATAAGAGTTTTTAAAATGTGAAGTGAACTTATAAAAGTATTTTTATAAGGGATAAGTGAATGTGTGTTATAGTAAAATATGTTTTGGGAAGGGAATTACTTGGCAATTTAGTATGGAATTTCGAAAGAGTGAGTATAAATGGATGTTATGGGTTTGGGGAAAAGTGTTTTTGAAGGGTATTTAGATCAAGTTTTATAAAGTGATCTTATTAATTAAAGTTTAATTAATAAAGGCTTAGAGGATCCCATATGGGATTAAATCATTGTTTGATTGTTGTTTAATTTGATAGTTAAATCACCGACTATCAAATCTGGACCCAAAACGTAACTTTGGAAATATCTAAGAAAAGCATGAGAATTATATGGTATAGTTACCGTCGAAGGTGTTATACTATACGTATAAACTCGTTTCTTCTTTTAGGATAAAGGATAAGGAAATACGTCCATAAACGGTTAGGAGGTGAACTCTGCTCTTACCATTGTCTGTTTATTTCCTAAAGAACCGGGGTTGAGTTTACCGAAAATATCAAAGATTGTTTCAAAGAGACCGAGATCGGATTTGTTATCCGAAAACCACTTCGATCCAACTCAAGCATTTCCAAATATAGACATCTTGAAGCATGGGATCGAAGACGGAGCCATTGAAGTGCAAGGGCTGTTTGCTACTAATCCTGAGGGTGATTCCAAAATGGATGTAGTAGAAGTAGTGCCTTGGGTTTGTCCTTATCCTGGATGACTTGTATGGATGAATGCTAGCATTGCATTGATGCTTGGAGGGCAGTGTTAGCATTCCAAGTGGGATTGCTATTCAAAAAGGTAAAACGTAGCCTCAAGCCTCATCAACTCGGAATGACTGAAAATCAGGGGAGATGCAGCAAGGCTAAGTGGGTCGCACCCATTAGGGTATGTTGTCACCCTTCTAGATACATCTACATAATTATGGATTAGTTGTGCATGAGATCTCATAAAAAGGGTTGCAAAGCAACCAGGGTGATGACATATTTCGTACTATCCAGTAAGGGGTTGGGCGGTCTTGTGTTGGTTGAGGATCCAGGCGAGGTCCTCGGTACATTTTCTAGACGTGTACTGTGATAGGTGGTACCCCAGTGCCTAGTCTTTGTATTGAATCCATTATCCAATAAGCGCTGAACGGTTTTAGTTGTATACCAATAAGCGGAGACTGTAAACCCATTCCTCCGGGTGAAGCGAGGGTGTTGATAATGAAATCCCTAAGAGATGCTTAGGGATTGGATGCAGGACAGGTGCTCTAAACCGGTATAAAATTAATGTGTGATCTACTTTACTATTTCCGCTACATTTACATTGTTGTTCACTTTTGGCCATCACAAATCCAGTGTATAATGATTATCGATCGACGCTACACGACTGACAATAAAATCCTAATAAAATGCCTTGGATGGATTTATAAATTGATAATGTCTTAGGTTGGTTCTACAATGGGCTAAGTGAGTGGTTTAAATTTTTGAGTACTAATGTTTAAAACTAAAAAAAATTAGAGGAAAATTAAAATTCTCCTTTCGTCTTATTAGACCACCCTAGCCCATTCTTATCCACATCCATAACCGTTCCCTTGTATCCCCATTTATTTAGCCTTAATTTCATAAATGCTAAACTCGAGAAGAAAAGGGAAAAAGGGAATGAGGCTTGCAAGCGATGCGACTTTAACGATGATGGCTAATGGTTAAGGAAGGGCTGGAGATATCGATTTGTGTCTTGTGGTTGATGGCTGCTGTTGGTGGCAGGCGTACAAATTTGGGATACACGATATGGAGGCACAAGAATGGAGGCTCGATGTTGTTGAGTTGCATGACGTTAGGTAGGCATCATGCGATGGAGCTTGTCGGGAGTGAATTTATGCAGGCGTCGTTGATTGCATGAGTGACGAGCCCGATTTGGGCAGTAGTAAGGTACGATGTCACGTAATGGTGTACTTGCGTGAATAGTAATGGATGATGTTAACCATGGATGAGGCAAGCAAAGTGAGTGTAATTACCCTTATCTTCAATTTTCCATGAGTATAATTTAACTTCTTTTTATTTAAATACAAATATTGTAGCGACCCGCTTTTCCGTACCATTCAAGCTGACAATAAACCGCACATGTCCAACCCAAATCGAATAGAAAGACAGATACTTACGGGGAAGAAAGAAGAAGAGAAAACGAAGAGAAAAGAAACTAAAAACAACATAGAATCTCACAATCGTAGCGGAACAACATATAATACAATATCAATGATTCTTACAAAAGAGAAACTGTTATATACATACATCCATCAGAGTACAAAAATAATCACAATTATCAGTCTAGACAGTTATAACAACCAGTCTTCACAATTCTGATAATTTCAATAACAAAGCAACGAAAAAAACATAAACGAGAATACAACTTGAAGATCTCCAACTCATCTCCTCAGCTCCAATGCATCCAAAACAATCTGTAAATATGCTTGGTCTGATCCGAGCATTATAATAAAATAACCCCCGAGTCAGTCTAGAAAACAAGCGTGAGAAAAACACACTCAACTGGATTTTAAAGTTATAAAAACCTTTGAAAAAAAAGGTATCTCGTAAGACCACATCGCATATAACACGGACGGGTTTTTACCTTACGTAACAAAAACATTTCATAAAATCCTCTGATATTATGATAATGTCTAGAATACAAATACTTATTAATCATAGTCGAAATTGTTACATTATTAAATTCTAGCATGCTAGGTTCAACAATCAAAACCGAAGGTGCTTATTGGAGAGTGGATTCCAACTATGAAAGGGTAACGGTCTACCCACCGAATCCATACACCTAGATAAAATGTACGGGAGGATATAACACGTTGCACCTTAGCTACTCAGGACCGGCCCTACCCCTTACAGGATTGCACCGAATATGATCACCTCATGGTTGATAAACAACCATCGTGGGCCTCGAAGCATACATAGAGATATCGACACTAGATCTTGGGATGATCATACCCTAATGGGAGCGACCCACATAGCCCTACCGCATGTCCCTGCTTTAGTCATTTTCCCGGTTAATGAAGCTTGAGGCTACGATTACCTTTATATAGCACTTCCCACTTGGAATGCTAACACTTCCCTCCAGGCAACAATGCAATGCCAGCATTCATCCATACAAGTTCGTTCTAGGACTGAACGAAACACTTGAGAGCTCCGTCTCTGAATTCCCATCATCCTCCAGATGTCTTCACTTCGCAATGCTTAAGTTGGATCGAAGTGGTTTTCGGATAACATATCTGATCCTGGTCTCTTCGAAACAACATTCGACAATTTCCGGTAAACTCAACCCTAGCTCTTTAGGAAATAAACAGACAAAGATAAGAGTAGAGTTCACCTCCTAACTGTTTGTGGATGAATTTCCTTATCATTCGTTGTAAAAGAATGAAACGAGATTTATATGCACAATACAACATCATCGGAGATGACTGTGCCATATAACTCACGTGTTTCTCCTAGATAATTCCAAAGTTACTTTTGGGTCCAAATTCGATAGTGGTTATTTAACCATCGAATAAACAAACATTCAAACCATAGATTTCATTTCCCATGGAACCCACTGGGCCTCACATTCATAAATTTAAAATTACTTTTTAAATACTTGGAAATCACTTCCATATATTTATCTCAACAGAATAAGTATATTCACAAAATGCAATACTTTCTATACTTAGAAAATATAACCATGTACTTATCTTAACGGTATAATATATTTTCAAATCGTTCTTTTCGAAACTTGAAGAACCTTTCCCATATACTTACAAAATGGTATAAGTATCTTACCCGATCACTTAGAATGATTTACTTATTTCAAGATCATATTTAAAATGATAAAACATAAGTATCCTTTAAACAAAGGTATAAATATCCCAAAGTACCCTCCCTTTCTTTAACTTTCTTTTGTTTTTATTTTAAAATATCTTCTTAATAAATTCCCACAATCTATTTATAGAATTCCTTATAAATTCCCAAGTTTTATTTATAAAAGTACTCTTTTATAATCTACTAACCCATTAAAAATTTTTCCCTTTTAATTACTAACCATTTAAAATCCACATTTTCACAACCTTTCAAAATCCAACTTCTTTTCCAATTCCAATCCTCTTCCCAAGTTTATAAACTCCTTTACATAAATCCTTTTATAAAAATTTATTTATTTTATAATAAATAAACTAAAATATCATAAAATTAGCTTGAATCATTTTTACATAATATAAATAAATATAGCTAAAAACATTTTTTAATAATATAGTAAATAAACTCTTAAACTTGTAAACATCTCCAATAGATAAATAAAATAAAATAACTTTAAACAAACTTTTAAATAAAATTAATTATCTTCAAAAATATTTTTAATGAAATAATCATCTAGTTTAAATAACTAATAACAAAATAATTATTATCTTCAAAAACATTAATAAAATAATTTATTTTAAAACACTACAGATAATATAGTAATTAACTTACAAAAATAATTTTTTTACAAACAGTTGTAATTAATTATTAATAAAGCTCCTTGTATATATAGAAATAATTAAAACATTTTTCTTCCAAATTTATAAAATTAGAAGTTAATCATATCCAAATTGTCCTAATCTAGAAAAGGCTCGGCAATCCCAGTGGTACTTAACAAGCTACCATTACCTTCCATTTAACTTCTCAAGTCAAATTGCTGGTATTTACATAATCAAGCATATATGTAAGTTAATCCATAATTAATGATCAATTGACACTTAGATAAATGTCCAAATTAATATAATAGCAGAACGGGGATTTATTCTGCTAACCAATGTCATTCAAAGATAAACTCTTACATTTATTAAACGGTGTTTATTTGGCCAAATAGCTAACATCAAGAAATATGCTTACATTAACTACGTTATAATTTTAAACAACTTAATTATATTAATCAAAATTAATATCAATTTATCACCTCATATATGATCCATTACTTAAAACATGTTTGAATACAAATTTATAACTCAAACAATCTAATAGCATTTCAAGATGCTATATCGCGATCCTAGATCAAATTCAACAAGTCTAATAGCATTTCTAGATGCTATATCGTGATCCTAGACCAAATTAAATCAACCAGAAAATTCAATCAATTCAAGAAGATATAAATAAATTTAATCTGCACAATATTATACTGGTAAATCAGAAAGGTGAGTTTAACTCACCATTATTTCAGTTGTCGCTTTTGCATTCAGTTTGGTCTATAGTCGAACAACGTTCAACTATAGCTCCAGATTCAGCTAGTTCCAAATGCCACTAATTCAACTCCATCGCATAGAGGATGGGGACACGATTCCAACGCGACTGACAGCGTCTCAATCGAATCTTGTATGAGAGAGTTATGAAATTTATAAGTTTCTGATTTTAAATTACAATTAAATTCAATAATTACAGTCATTAACTAAATTACCCCTAGATAACTCCGTCTCTCCCAAATTCAAAAACCCATACCGCCTCTTCCAGTACCCCAAAATTGACATGGCCATCCCCTTTCACCTCCAAATTCTCCATCCACCATTGACGAAAACTCGAACCGACGGCTCCGAGCAACTTCCCTTCGCAATCTACATCAACCTGTCACCACGAAACAAGGATCGAACGTCCCTAGTCAAACGCGACCTGGCAATCTTCCATGCGACCATACAATGTCGCCCACCTCCTCTCTCGACCGTGCACCCCCAAAACCGCACTCCACCTGCTCCTCGACTTGAGAATCACCGCCATACTCACCAAAACCCCAAACGACAACCACGGCCTATAAAAATGCTAACCCTAGTCGGTCCAGAACCCAACGTCAACTATCATGCAACCTAAACTTCATCTATACCCTCTGAAAATCCATCCAAACGATGATCTTAGCTCTATAAACTCAAAGAAGCAAGCTTTGGATTTTTCTTGATTTCATATGATTTGTTATTAAATTCAAAAGGAGGTTTTCTTGCTTCTGAATTTTTTTTGAAACGAGATAGGTAATTGTACTAAGAGGAGACAAAAAATTTGAGCTACTAGTTGACTTAGATATATATTGATTATTCTGGTATCCCGTTGTACCGCTTTTTATTTGTGTATGGACTCCAAACGATGAAACAAAGATACGGTCGCGCTCAAAACAACGACGCGACCTCAAAACAACAATAATGTACACTAGTTATTGAGTTTTGTAAAATCACCAAAATGCCGTCGTTTGCCGATAAATCATCATATGAATAATTTCAATAATTTCCAAATTAAAATTTATGGAAAAATCAAATAAATTAAATTAAAAATACATCTATAGAAATCGAGTCATTATATTAATAGTTGATTTTCTGATATTTAATTTTAAATCATTATTATTTTAAATAAATTAACAAAGGAATTCACCGATGGCATTTAATAATATAAAAGGAGTTAAATAAGTCCATTAAATTCATTAAATAAATATTCAATCAAAAATCCAGATATTCAAATCATTATTCAAATAACAAGTCCACGATTCCAATATTTAAATCACTATTCAAATATTTATTCACAATTCAAAGATTTAAACAATCCTGTAATTTAATTTGAGTTTTAAAGCTTTTAACCCAATATTTTAAGTAATTAAAATAAATTAAATATTCAAAATTAAATGACCAAAATCTCGGGTTGTTACAGCCCCCCCAAAAGAGTTTCGTCCTCAGAATTTCCAAGGTAAGGAGAATGCCTCCAAACCCATTAACTTTTCAAAATAAATTAGTTGGAATAGGTTATTAAAATTTTCTTATGTCCTAAAATTACGGAAAATTTCGGCAGTGTCTCCTTTGCGTGGCTTGATCGGAAAAATTACAAATAGCCACTACGGGTCCAAACCAATCAAAAGAAAATAAAAGACAAGTAGCTTCCCATATCTGGGGCATAAAATCATCAATCCAAACGACAGTATAAACATGTACCTATTTTTCTGGCAAAAAACTCAACTCATAAAACCAAAGGCGTCAAACTAGCCTTTGCTTCCATAAACCTGCATCTCAATTTCAAATATATCGAACCAAATAATTTGCATTTCCAAATGTTAAAATTGTAATTTTTATAAAGTCCATAAGATTCACATATACCATCCATATGCAATATCATCGCTCACTTGATTACATACTTTCACTTCCGAACTTGTATCGCCCACTCGACTTCCCTAGTGCGGACTTCGATCCGGTTCCTTGATTAGAAACCGCCTTTCTCCTTGCATAGTCATATACTTATGATAGTAAACTTTGGAACCAATTCAAAATCCATATCGAGTGTTTGCCGTTGAGAATCAACTGAAAAATCCTTGTTCAGATCGGTGTAAATAGCCTCGAAATCGTGTACTCGAATCTGGATCAAAATCAATTATGCGAATCAAATGGTCTTCGTACAACGTACATATTTATTTCAGTTGGTTCCGTAATTATACCAAATTCTTTTAATTAGGCTTCACTTTAAATCACAATTAATTATACCAATAGTATTTCCCTTTTATACTAAAATTCATTTATAAACCATTTTATAAATCATTTTATTTAACTTTACTTAAGTTAAACTTCATCTCATAGCTCAATTTTCCAACTTTACTCTTCTTAACTATACCAATTATTTTAATTCACCTTTTATTTTTATTTTTTTCTTGCCTTTACTACTAAAATTATTTATGACCTATTTCATAAATCCATTTTCATTAACACTATTTTTATTTTAACCCATTCCAGAACACATTACTTAAGAATTCAAATATTTCACAACTTAAGTTTATAAACATCTTGTAAAACACAACTTAGTTTTATCAACACTTTAAAACTCAAGTTTATACACATTTCAAAAGTTACAACTCCATGTTACATCTCCTCTGTACTTAAATTTATTAAAAACACTTTATAAAGCCCACATAGGTTTATTATCCATTTTAAACTTAAATAAATAAATAAATATATATATATATATATATTAGTTAATACTTAGAACTCATTTTCCGAGTCATTTTATAACATGTTACTCCAAGCCACCAAACACTTTATCAAGGCTTGTCTTCATTAATAAAAAACATCCAAGATTTTTATTACTTCCAAAGAATCACTATTTTACTTAAGAAATATTACTCAAGTCTATTAACATTATATAACTCGAGTTTATATTTGCAAAATACCCTTGTATTTTCTAAGAGTGCATATACAATATTTAGAATAACCAGTTTTATAATTTCTCTCTTTAAATTTATAAGTTACAAAAACTTATTTTCTTATGTTTTCATAAAACACATAGCTTAAGATTTCTATATTAAGTTGGAAGTCCTAACTGTTCAAAATCATCGAAAAATTCCATTTCATTTTTATTAAATGAAAATTTCCCAAACAACATCCCGAAATGAGATATACCAACTAATTATTCAAATGGTTAAGATGCATGAGTCTGTATATCACTTAGCTAAAAAATTTAAGAATTTAAAATTCGGTTTTTATTTCAAATCATTTTTGAAATAATATTTATATACATGACTCCTTTTTGTATATATATCAAATCATCCTTTTGGAATTTTAAACAATTTTATTTTACCCAAACAATACAATAACCAATTTCTAACACGGTAGCAATTCCTCACTGTAGAAACTCGAAAATGAACACTGATGATGCTGCAGTCATCACCAGAGTTATTTTCCAGCGACCGAAGTGAGTTTAGTGCTTTTTAACTCTTCCAAATCCTTTTACAATATTTATAATAATCAATACTTAAAAATAATACCATTATTATTTTCCCTAAAAATTTGAAAACAATTTCCAAACACCGGCTTTGAGTTCTAAATTTCTCAGTTTAAATCCATTTTTATTTATAACCATATTTAAAGAAAATTTCTATCCCAAAACACTCTCCAATAATACTATTATTATTCCTCATAACAAGCTGGAAAAACCATTTTAAATCTCTGGGATTTAAGTACTCAAATTCCCAGTTTTGAATTCTTATTTATAATCTATATTTATAAAACCTACTTATATAATTTCACTTCCTGTATAAGGTCATTTCATAATTGTTTTTCTTAGTATAGATTATAATGGATAACTTTTATAATAATTTAAAATTAAACTCAATATTATCATCGAACACCTTATAGTCAACTGTGAACCCGAATTCACAAGATGTTCGTATTAAATTTAATAAACAATAAAGGCTCATAAACTACCTGAGCCCAACTAATCACAATAAATGATAATAATCAAATATTATCATTTCTAACAACCAAACAAACTATATATAGCTATATTAATTTCTGAAAATTATTCTTTTCATATATAAAATATAATCTAGGTCAAATTTTTAATTTATCCAATTTCAAAATACTATATCGATTTGCCTTGTCCAAATGTTTAGAAACCCCTATCGATATAGTTGTTCCTTCTTTATCGACCAGAATTCATAACCACTCAACCGATAAATCAACACAATATAAAAACTCTTTTGTATCACTAACAAATGCCCTTTTATAAATATAATACAATCAAACTTATCCTAGGGTCTCACTTACCCTATCTCAAATGAGTTAACCCCACCAAAGCCTAGGTGTTCGCTCAACCTAAGCTCTGATACCATGTGTAAAGGCCCGCTTTTCCATACCATTCAAGATGACAATAAACCACACATGTCCAACCCAAATCGAACAGAAAGACAAATAGTTATGGGGAAGAAAGAAGAAATAAGAAGAGAAAAGAAACTAAAAACCACACAGAATCTCACAATCGCAGTGGAACAACATATAATATAATATCAATGATTCTTACAAAAAAGAAACTGTTATATACATACATCCATCAGAGTACAACAACAATCACAATTATCAGTCTTGATAGTTATAACAACCCGTCCACACAATTTCTGATAATTTCAATAACAAAGCAACGAAAAAAAAACATATACGAGAATACGACTTGAAGACCTCCAACTCATCTCCTGAGCTCCAATGCATCCAAAGCAATCTGTAAATAAGCTCGGTCTAACCCGAGCATTATAATAAAATAACACCCGAGTCAATCTAGAAAACCAACATGAGAAAAACACACTCAACTGGATCTTAAAGTTATAAAAACCTTTAACAAAGGTATCTTGTAAGACCACGCGGCACATAAACATGGACGGGTTTTAACTTATGATAACTGAAACATTTCATATGAAATCCTTGATATTATGATAATGTCTAAAATACAAATACTTATTTATCATAGTCGAAATTGTTACATTATTAAATTCCAGCAAACTAGGTTCTACAATTAAAACCAAAGGCGATTATTGGAGAGGGGATTCCAACTGTGAAAGGGTAAGGGTCTACCCACCGAATCCGTACACCTCTAGATAAAACGTACGGGAGGCTACAACACGTTGCACCTCATCTACTCAGGACCGGCCCTACCCTTTACTGGATTGTGCCGAATATGATCACCCATGGTTGATAAACAACCATCGTGGGCCCCGAAGCATACATAGAGATATCGACACTAGATCTTAGGATGATCATATCCTAATGGGAGCGACCCCATAGCCATGCCGCATGTCCCTGTTTTAGTCATTTTCCCGGTTAATGAGGCTTGAGGCTATGATTACCTTTATATAGCACTTCCCACTTGGAATGCTAACACTGCTCTCTAGGGAACAATGCAATGCCAGCATTCATCCATACAAGTTCGTTGTTGGACTGAACGAAACACTTGAGAGCTCCATCTCTGAATTCTCATCATCCTCTAGATGTCTTCACTTCGCAACGCTTAAGTTGGATCGAAGTAGTTTTCGAATAACGTATCCGATCCTGGTCACTTCGAAACAACATTCGACAGTTTCTGGTAAACTCAACACCTGTTCTTTAGGAAATAAGCAGACAAAGATAAGAGCGGAGTTCATGTCCTAACCGTTTATGGACGGATTTCCTTATCATTCGTCCTAGAAGAACGAAATTAGATTTATACGCACAGAACAGCATCATCGGAGATGACTGTGCCATATAACTCACGTGTTTCTCCTAGATATTTCCAAATTTACTTTTGGGTCCAAATTCGATACTGGTTATTTAACCATCGAATAAACAAACATTCAGACCATAGATTTCATTTCCCAAGGAACCCACTGGGCCTCACATTCATAAATTTAAAATTACTTTTTGAATACTTAGAAATCACTTCCATATACTTATCTCAACTGAATAAGTATATTCCCAAAATGCAATATTTCGATACTTAGAAAATATAACCATGTACTTATCTTAACGGTATAATATATTTTCAAATCGTTCTTTTCGAAACTTGAAGAACCTTTCCCATATATTACAAAATGGTATAAGTATCTTACCCGATCACTTAGAATGATTTACTTATTTCAAGATCATATTTAAATGATAAAACATAAGTATCCTTTAAACAAAGGTATAAATATCCCAAAATACCCTCCCTTTCTTTAACTCTCTTTTGTTTTTATTTTAAAATATCTTCTTAATAAATTCCCATAATCTATTTATAGAATTCCTTATAAATTCCCAATTTTATTTTATAAAAGCACTCTTTTATAATCTCCTAACCATTTAAAAATTTTCCTTATTAATTACTAACCATTTAAAATCCTCTTTTTCACAACCTTTCAAAATCCAACTTCTTTTCCAATTCTAATCTCTTCCCAAGTTTATAAATTCCTTTACATAAATACTTTTATAAAAGAGATCCTTTTATAACAATTTATTTATTTTATAATAAATAAACTAAAACATCATAAACTTAGGTGTAATCATTTTTACATAATATAAAGAAATATAACTAAAAACATTTTTTAATAATATAATAAATAAACTCTTAAACTTTTAAACATCTCCAATAGATAAATAAAATAAAATAATTTTAAACAACCTTTTAAATAAAATTAAGTATTTTCAACAATATTTTTAACGAAATAATCATCTATTTTAAATAACTAATAACAAAATAATTATTATCTTCAAAAACATTAATTAAATAATTTATTTTAAAACACTATAGATAATATAGTAATTAACTTACAAAAATAATTTTTTTACAAACAGTTGTAATTGATTATTAATAAAGCTCCTTGTATATATAGAAATAATTAAAACATTTTTCTTCCAATTTATAAGATTAGAAGTTAATCAAATCCAAAATTTCGGACGCTAGAAAAGGCTCGACAATCCCAGTAGTATTTAACAAGCTACCATTACCTTCCATTTAACTTCTCATATCAAATAGCTGGTATTTACATAATCAAGCATATATATATAAACCAATCCATAATTAACGATCAATTAACACTTAAATAAATGTCTGAATTAATATAATAGCAAAACGAGGATTTATTTTGCTAACCAATGTCATTCAAAGATAAACTCTTACATTTATTAAATGGTGTTTTTTTGGCCAAATAACTAACACCAAGAAATATGCTTACATTAACTACGTTATAATTTTAAACAACGTAATTATATTAATCAAAACCAATATCAATTTATCACCTCATATATGATCCATTACTTTAAACAAGTTTGAATACAAATTTATAACTCAAACAATCTAATAGCATTTCAAGATGCTATATTGTGATCCTAGATCAAATTCAACCAATCTAATAGTATTTCAAGATGCTATATCGTGATCCTAGACCAAATTCAATCAACCAGCAAATTCAACTCCATCGCATAGAGGATGGCAACACGATTCCAACGCGGTTAACGGCGCCTCAATCGGACCTTGTATGAGAGAGTTGTGAAATTTATAAGTTTTGATTTTAAATTACAATTAAATTCAATAATTACATTCATTAACTTAATTACTCCTAGACAACTCCATCTCTCCCAAATTCAAAAACCCAAACCCCCTCTTCTAGTACCCCAAAACTGCCATGGTCGCCCTCTTTCACCTCCAAATTCTCCATCCACCATTGACGAAACTCGAACCGACATCTCCGAGCTACTTCCTTCGTAATCTACATCACCCCGTCACCATGAAACAAGGATCAAACGTCACTAGTCAAACACGATGTGGCAATCTTCCATGCGATCGTACAACATCGCCCACCTCCTCTCTGGACCGTGCGCCCCAAAACCCCACACCACCTGCTCCTCGATTGGAGAATCACCGCCATACTCACCAAAACCCCAAATGATGACCACGGCCTATGAGAACGCTAACCCTAGTCGGTCCAAAACCCAACCTCAGCTATCGCACAACCTAAACTTCATATGTACCTTCCAAAAATCCATCCAAATGATGATCTAAGCTCTATAAGCTCAAATAAGCAAGCTTTAGATTTTTCTTGATTTCATACGATTTGTTATTAAATTCAAAATGAGGTTTTCTTGCTTCTGATTTTTTTTTGAAACGAGATAGACAATTGTACTAAGCGGAGACAAAAATGTGAGCTGCTAGTACTTTGTTGTCTAAGTGTTGACTTAGATATATATTGATTATTCCGGTGTTTCACTGCACCACTTTTTATTCACGTATGGACTCCAAACGATGAAACAAAGATACGGTCGCGCACAAAACAGGGATGCAACCTCAAAGCAACAATGATATGCACTAGTTATTGAGTTATGTAAAATCACCAAAATGCTGTCGTTTGCTGATAAATCGTCAAACGAATAATTTCAATAATTTTCAAATTAAAATTTATGGAAAAATCAAATAAATTAAATTAAAAATACGTCTATAGAATTCAAGTCATTATATTAATAGTTGATTTTTTGATAATTAAATTTAAATCATTATTACTGTAACTAAATTAACAAAAGAATTCGCTAATGACATTTAATAATTTAAAAGGAGTTAAATAAGTCCATTAAATTCATTAAATAAATATTCAATCAAAAATCCAGATATTTAAATCATTATTCAAATAACAAGTCCACGATTCCAATATTTAAATCACTATTCAAATATTTATTCACAATTCAAAGATTTTAAACAATCCTGTAATTTAATTCGAGTTTTAAAGCTTTTAACCCAATATTTAAAGTAATTAAAATAAATAAAATATTCAAAACTAAATGACCAAAATCTCGGGTTGTTACAAATATATAGTTCATTGAATTAATTTCTAGATTAAATTATATGGTTGAAGTGAAAATAATCCTAATTCATATTTTCTATAGGTATATCAATTAATTTTGATAAGTTTAGGATATTATTTTGATTTATCATAATTTATTACTTAAATTTATTTGTTATTATGAATTTGTACTAAATAAATTAGGATGTTTAATATTGATTTAAGTGATTACAAACTGGTTAGGTTGAATTGCTTCATGAAATAAATTTAAGGAATATAAAATCATTTATAAAGAAAAATAAAATAAAATTACAATTCTATTTTTAAATTGAAATGAGTTATATCGGTTGATGATGGCTTCATAGATTTGATTGCTATTAGTAGATATTTGATGGTCGATCATTTGATCACCGATTATTTGAATTGAATTATATATGGTTGATGAAATTATACTTTTGATTATTAGTTGGAAAAATATATAAATATATTATGATAATTAATTTGAATACAATGAAAATAAGATATGAATATTTAAAGGTAGAATGATGTTTGAGAAGATTTTTATATTAAAATATATTTGAAAAGAAGTTAAAATTGATTTATTAAAAATGAGAAGTTGATATGTATAATTTGGATTTTTATTAAAAATGAATAATAATGTGTGAATTTATCCTGAATTATAAAGGAATTGTTATTGTTTTATATAGATAAAACAATGTATATGGGTTATCGATTTTGAAAGTAAATAAAAGTGCAAATATTATTTTGAAACGCAGTTTTCATTCGTTGGAAATTTCTTTTTATTTTGGGAAAATGCTAAGTGATTTTAAAAGTCCATTAATAAACCAAAAATTTGGATTTTAAAACATCTGCTTTTTTTTAAATAATTTCAATCTATATGTGATATTTTAAAAATATCAAACTTGAAAATTTTAAATGATTATAACCTATTTTGATTTTTGAATTCAAATTGAGGTGTTATTCGATTTTGTATTTATTTAAAAATGAAAATTTAGGACAAAGTCAAGTACAATGATTTGGAAATTCCCAAAATCATATTTGAATTATTTTAAGATAAAAATTTGGATCTTTAAAGATCGAATTTGAATTTAATTTTATTTTAAAATGGAATAAAAAGGTTTAAAATATTTTTAAAAGATGAGAAAATAAATAAAATTCAAGTTTGTTCTTTTGAAAATGCTAAAATACATATTTGAAATAATTTGATATGAAACTGATATTTTAAAGTTTCAATTTGAATTATTTAATATTATTTTTAGTTTAAACTAGGATTAAAAAGAATAAGTCCTAGTTAAATAATTCGAAATCCACTTTGATTGCAATAATTTAATTTATGCGATTTTATACTTGTTTAGATGATAGTATACATGTTCGTTTAATTTAAATTCCATTATTTAAGTTATTTACTTCATTATAGCCTGATTATTATTATTCAATGTCGCGTTTAAAATTGTTAATGTTATTACCTCTAAGTTAAACCATATTGCATGAGCATAACAAATCCAATGAACTATATAATGGGTTTAAAGCGACCTTTTGGGAATAAAAGTCATTTGGAATGATCAAATGATTTTAAAAGTAATAAATTTAACATTTCTTGGGTTCGACATAGGACATTGACTTCTAGACTATTATCCAACCTAGCGGAGTGATTCGAGGGTCACAACCTGAATCATGATGACTTTGTCCCTTGTCCCTTTTATCACTATATCCAAATGGTCTGTTGCCAGGACATATAAAACCGCCATGAATAAGGACGATCATCGGAGATGTAGTGCAAATGAAGAGAAGTAGGGCCACCAATGGAGAGATGATGCAGTGGACTACAACATCAATAAGATTTATCGCGCCTCCAGATACCTGAAGGGTATGGGGGATAGTGTGAAGTGCACATCATAACTAATTCTAAGTATATGAATAAAATAGATCGGGATGACTTGTCGAGGTAGATTAGTCTATGTAGAGGGTAAATTCACAGATGAGATTTATCAACATGCAATCCTCGTGGGATTTACAAGATGAGAAAATGATTTAAGCTAACTTATAAGTAGAAATGCCATTTTAACTCGTAAAATGATTATTTCAAATATTGATTTGAATTTATACAACATACAGCAACTCATAAGTAATATGATAGGATACAATAACCCAGTTGATAAGAGTTGCAACTGCGTATGTTATATTGAATAGTTCCATGATATGAATGTTATAACTGATTTGTGAAAATAGGGATTAGAGAATTTATTGGGTGTATGAGACCTTATGTGTAACTTATATGCCTATAGAACCCAAAACGACATATTCTTTTTTATTATAGTACACAATTATACTCACTGCTAGATATCTTGCCTGACTCTAGGTTTTATTTGGTGACAACTCCTTGGGTCAGACTGAGGTTGTTCTATAAGTCTGATATGACTGTATGTGCTTTATAGGCTACGATATGGAGTTGGAGTAGATGACGTTGGAGAATACTTATTTTATCTGCATTAAAATTTCATTTTGGATATGATATAAAATTTATCATTTTTATTCACTTCGATTCTATTAGTTGGAAATTTTTTGAGAGTCTCTAATACTGTATTATTCAATTCTAGAACTCGTGTACATTGGATTGTGTCGAGATGAGATACGTGGTATTTCAGATATATTCAGGTATTGAAATGTATTCATGTCGACCCAAAGTATTTTATATGAGAGATTACTCTTCTCGTGTCTATTGATCGGATATCGGATGGTAAACTCCCTTTGAGAATTTGGGTATTGAAGGCATCACCTATAGGGTATTATAATAATGTCAGCCATAGTATAAGTGTGAAGTAGTTTTTGGTGACATTGTATAAAAATGGCACATATTATTGTTATTATTATTTCTAATTTTTTATTTAACTCAATCATAATTTATTTCTCGTGCATCATAATCGACATATGCATATGTCTTTAGGAGGTGCTTTCCATCTTCCATGGATGTTTAAAGTAATTTAGTTTAATACTCGAATACTCAAAAATTTATACATCGATTTTGACGTATAAATGATCTTTTTGTTCCTTCTCCATTCAAAAATGTCTTATTACTCATCTATGGTTATATTATCGATTTTTTTAATTAGAGTTTGGAATTTTCTTAGTGAATTCATTTATATTATTTAATTAACACAAATTCTCATGGAATCGATTCTCATGTAAGTGTGGCCATGATACTGCACGATCGGTTACTAGAAAAGTTGCGCTTGTCAAGTAAAAACTTTCTGTAGGCTTCATATTTAACTATTATGGTTTCTCATAAATATTTTTTTACATCGCATCTAGTATTTTTTTGCATTAAAGTATACAAATTTGTTTCAATCAGTGATCATTTTATTGCAAACATCGCATATAAAATGAAATACCAATCGTTTATTTAATTCTATAAAATAACCATTAATATAAAATCCCATTTTAATGAAAATTCAATAAATAAACTTGTATCAAAATGTTATAAACTTTACACAAAATATAGACGATTGGTTAATTACCAAAAGCTACCCAAAGAGCAATCATAATAATATTCAATTACTGCAATCAATAAAAAAATGAAACATAAGATGCTAAATATAATCTGGTTTAGTTAAATTGATTTAGGTTCATGGAACCAACAAATCAATTTTATTATTCCTTTTACTCATAGTACAAGAGAAAACAACAATCAAATCAAATGATTATAATTGTAAATGTGAGCTACTGATCTATATGCTTAATCCGAAAGAACAGTTAACAAAGGGATTCACTTACAAGAAAAAACCTAATTTTATTTGCAGTAGAAATTATTATTCTACTCAATTTTGTTTGATTTGACGCATGGATTATCTCTTAAGATAATGGAGGGTGGGTTAATTTTCAACTCTAATTAACCCAACTATCTAACTAAATGTTTATTAATCTTCACGATGAATACTAAATACTAAAATCAAATCAGCCCAAAACTAGGCAAAACTCTTACGATTAGTCAATTAATTCCCTTGATGTTTAGTGATCATACTCGGCCTGAAGCATGATACTGGAACAGTCAGTGGAGGGGTGGACTTTGATGAGGTGCTCACCCATGGGTCATAATTCAACTACAATCGAAAAATGAAAACTTCCATAACTTTCAAACAGTAACTCCAACTGACATCTTGTATTTCCATTCTAAAGCTTGCAGTATCCTCTACAATTTGAAATATAATTAAATATATGTTTGACTTGCGCAATTGTAACACTCGACATCAATTAAAATATAAAAATTTCTTTATACCAACACATGTCAAGTTGTCAACTAATTATTGTACTACATCCCATTGAATTACTCGCTTAAGACTAAGATAATAAACTTTCCTCCTCTCAAATTTTGCTTCACTGCACCCCTTCCAAGCATAATGATAAACCATGCACAAAATTTGTTGAAAAAATGCCAACACTAAAATTTTATAAAATATCTGATGTAGGAGAGACAATTATATGATATAATATGAGAGATCAATGGTGAAATAACAATTCACCTTCTCCATCCTATATCAACCCCAGTCTCTTTGTCAATATTTTTTCTCGACTTCCCAAAGTCTTTCATATCAAACTCATCACTAAGCTCCACAATGCAATATGCATAAGTTGTCTAATCAACAACGATAATATGCTCACTACTAAGGCAAGCAAAACCAATCCACCTTGAATGTGAACCTCCATAACCTTTTCGTCACCTATGCCATCATCAAAACCACCACTAACTCTCAAAATATGGAAATACATAGATGACCTATGATGTGTTCTATATTACTATTCTCATCACGCCATCATCTTATAGAGGTTCCACCTTCATTAAAGACCCGTCATCAAAAATTGCATGCAATTAGTAATAGTATTCCTAGATGCTGAACACCACAACCATTCATCTTTTCTTTTCCTTTTTCCTTTTCTTTTCGATATTTACTTTGTAATTCTTTATAAGAAACAGAACAAAGTGGAAGTAGGAAAGTGAGGGATACACATATGTACTTATTAAAATAACAAGTATGTTACCATGGCGTTATCACATTACTCATGTCACATCCTTAGGGTTCTCTATTTCAATCATTCTATGAATGAGTTATGTTAAATTTACCTAAGTGTGACTAACCTAGGGATATAGTACTAAATTAATGTCACGCATGTTGAGACCTGAAAATGAACACCATAGTGATTCAGTCACTCTAATTTTATCTTCAAAAGACAATATGAGATTCATTTTTATTTTCATACATAAAAATAATAAAGAGTCATGCTGCTTACTTCATCATTTCATTCCACTAATAACCACCCAACATTCTATTGAAATATACCTAAGTTATAAAAGCTATTAACTAGTAAGCTATTAAACGTATGTAAAACTAAGATAAAATGCAATAAAATAAATCTAAAGTAAATTAGAAAATGCACACTGGAAATTTTATGCTAGTTCAGACTCTCGTCCAACATCCAGTCTTAGAATTCCCTTAAGAATTTTACTATCTTCCCTCTCTTAACCTAAAGGAATTAGTTTCTACATACACTTCCTAAGAATCCAACATGACTGTTACAGATGATCTCTCACCAAAAAGACTTCTTGGATTTCCTAACAGTTGACTTCTCAATTGACCAGCTTTTAGGATTTTATTTGCTAACTTCTCAATTTTCAACAATAAGTAGAATACAATGTTTGACTTCATTATGTCTTCATACGTGACTTTGTCACACTAAAGTACAGTACTCTTATAATATGCACAAATGATATTCAGTTGAGGCGTGGAGATTTAGGAAGTTAACCGACCATAATCTAAGGATGTGAAATTGAATATGATAGAGATAGTGGTATGCTCTAGAGGCAATTATGTAATTTGTTACATGTGTCTAACTCGATAACCAATCTTGTTCAAATAAAAGGTGTTTTCTTTCTATTATATACTTGATATAATATGTTATATCAGTAAACTAATTTAATTAAGTATATTTACTAGAAAATCCATAAATAGCAGTTTTTTGTTATAGCAGCTACAAAGTGTTGCAACCGGGAGTAATTTATCACAATAAAAATAAATATACATTTTAGATATTCCTAGTCAAGATGTATTAAGATTGGATATTGATACATCCATTTAGTATGTAACACTTTCCAAATGTTGGGCAGCGTATTACTCATGGTTGTTGGGAGCACCAAGGGGTTGCTTACTGATAGTTATTGGATAATTATGGAATGAATCACTCAATAGTTTTCTGTTGGTTAATATAACTAAGGTCAAACAGAAAATATCGATGTGAGAAAATTACATAGTTCTATTGACTTGAGAATAATATTAATCTTCAATGTGGAAGCTCCACTTTGATTATAGTTAAATCATGGCATGGCATATATTGAACGACTATAGTAGGGTCGAGTGGAAGCATTGGAAGTAAAATACTATTCAAGAGAGGATTCGTCTCCTCGATTATATGAGGTTAGTATCACGGTCAACTGAAGTCAACTCAAAGTCAAAGTCTCTAGTCAAAGCATTTTAGTTAATGATAATTGTTATTATTGAACCAAGATCTTTGTGTTTGGACTTAGATTTGAACATGGTCGATATTGGAATTTTGACCATTACCAACTTTCATAAGTTCAAAGTGATATAATTTTGATGAAGAGAATCGATGTAAACAATAGTCACAACTGGGTAATGCTTAACAAAATAAAATTGGATTTTTTTTATTTTTTATTTTTAGCAAGGCTAGCGGAGTTGACTGGTTCCCTACCAGATTTTATTGCAGAGTACAATAAAATAAACATAGCTTAGAACAAACTCCAAGCTAAAACCACACAAAAGAAAAAACATGAGAGAGGCACACACATGATACAAAGAGAAGGAGCTGCAAAGCAAGAAACAAGAAAAAAAACACAGGTGGAATCCCGAAGCAAGTCCAGAATTATCTCCAAGCAGACACCGAAGCCTTTGAGAAGATTGTCATCCTCGTCATTGCAACTAGCACCTCATTCTTCAATATTTTCCAAAGTGTCTCATCAACCCTTCTTTTCTTCTCAAAACATATAAGATTTATTTCCTTCCATATCAAATACAAATATTTTTCAACACGAGAAACACTAGTTGACGCAGCGGATATTACAAAAATGATGTAGATCGTTGAATGTAGCAATCTGTGGATTGATGAATGCTGAAATGCCCGAATTCGTTGATCCGAAGATACCGAATTCTTGCTATCTTGAACTCGTTGATCGCGCACGATACCGGGTTCGAAGATCTTCAATTCTTCAAGCGTTGATCAAGCGCACTTGATTCCGCGAATCGGCTTCTACAATCGTTGAATCGAGCGCACTCGATTATCCGAAAGAGGAGATAGGAGATTACACTCAACTACCAATTTGAATGAAAGCACAAAGCAATCAAAAGAGAATTTTATTCAATATTCAACAACCTTTACAAATGAGAAACCCGGCCTATTTATAGGCATTTTACAACTCACACAAAAATCACAAAACTTCACCAACTCCTAAGTCGGCAACCGACTTACGACCTATGACATAACTCGGCGACGACTTATCTACAAAAGAGTAGACGACTTAAGAAACTAGTTACAACACACCGACTTACAACAGAAAATACAACAGACAACTCCTTAAGTCGTTGCCGACTTACAACATACCGACTTACAAACAGAAAATACAAACAGACCCGCTTAAGTCATTGCCGACTTAACAGCTCTACACGACTCAACTAGTAACGACTTAAGAATAGCGGTCTCGATTAACTCGGCATAAAGATCAACGGCAACAGCTTCAGCAACTTAAAACATGCGGCATCTCAGATTAGTGGTTTAAAGAAATCAATGGTTGATATTAACTCAGTAGAGGAATCAACGGCACATGCTTCTGCAACTTAAGATGGTACGACTTCCCTAAGTCGTAACTCGGTTCCGACTTACCGTTGGACTCGTTAGGTCGGTTCCGACCTATTACTTCAACTGTTTGCTTTGTTTTCTCTCTGAGTAACTCGGTAACCCGTACCTCTGTACAAGTTAGGTCGTCCACTCTTCTAAGTCGGTCACGACTTATGTCTCCCATCCGGTTAACTCGGTCACGACTTATAACTTTGGTCCTGTTATCTCGCAAGCATCCACTAAGTCGTTGCCGAGTCATACTAAGTCGGTGGTACGACTCATAACCTTTGTTAGGTCGGTTGCGACCTAAAATTTCAATATTCCGCCTTTTCTCACCAAATCTTAACTCGTTAGCTTCATTCTTAGGTCGGTCTCGACCTACCATCATGTTAGGTCGTACACGACCTACGACTTCTTCTCTCTGGCCTGCATCATCCTCCCCTGGTTGAGAAAAATTCGTCCTCGAATTTGCACTCTCTTCTTCCACAACAAATTCATCCCCATGATACGGTACGAGATGTTTGACATTGAATACGTCAGACGTATGCACATCATCTGGCAGTTTCAATTTGTAAGCATTTTCATTAATTTGCTTCACAACTTCTACTGGACCAGTTTTCCTGGCTTTCAATTTATTGTACGTGCCTACTGGAAAACGATCTTTCGTTAATACTGCATAAACCAAATCACCTTCATTAAACTCAACATTTCGTCGTTTCAAATCTGTAGATTGTTTATACTTCTCATTTGCTTTCTCCAATCGTTCTTGAACGATTTTATGACACTCCGTCAGCCCTTCAACAAAGTCAACAACTTTCTTAACTGTCTTCTTTGATTGTGGTATTACCGTTAAATCCAACGGTCCCTTCGGTAAGCTCGAATAAACAATCTGGAATGGACTGAACCCCGTACTTCGATTCACAGCATGATTATGAGCAAATTCTGCTTGGCATAACTTCACATCCCAACTCTTCATATTATCTTGAACAATACATCTCAATAAATTTCCCAATGATCTGTTGACCACCTCAGTCTGTCCATCCGTTTGTGGGTGATAAGCACTACTAAACTTCAGCTTCGTTCCCACCATTTTCCACAAACTTAGCCAAAAATGACTCAGAAAACGAGTATCTCTATCTGACACAATAGATTCTGGCAATCCATGAAGTCGATAGATCTCCTTGAAAAACAACTGAGCAACATGAACAACATCTGCCGTTTTCTTACAAGCAATAAAGTGTGCCATTTTCGAAAATCTGTCAACCACCACATAAATGGAATCATTACCACGCTGCGTTCTTGGCAATCCCAACACAAAGTCCATACTGATATCCACCCATGGTTTAGTGGGTACCGGTAACGGCATATATAAACCCGCATTAGTCGCAGTTCCTTTCGAAACTTGACAGATATGGCATCTCTCAACAAATCTTTCCACCTCTTTCCTCATTGATGGCCAAAAGTAGGACTGTGAAATCAACTGCAAGGTACGGTCTCTCCCAACATGTCCCTCTTCGTGTAACTCCTTGATAATCTTCATTCTCAGACTACCCTCCGGAATGCACAATCGATTTCCTTTGAACAGAAATCCATCTACCATCATAAACTCGTCAGTCTTCCCTTCAGTGTCCCTTTTAACAAATTTCTTAAAATAAGAGTCTTCTGCAGTCTGCTCTGGCAAGAATTCAAAACCAGTCACCTCAACTTTCATTGTTGTCAACAAATGACTCCTTCTACTTAAAGCATCAGCCACACGATTTGTCACCCCTGACTTGTGTTTAACAACAAAAGTAAACTGTTGCAGATATGCAATCCACGATGCATGTCTTGCTGAAATCTTGTCTTGCCCTTGTAAATGCTTCAATGCTTCATGATCAGTATACAGAACAAACTCTTTCTGAAATAGATAATGTCTCCAGTGTTTAATAGATTGTACAACAGCATAGAACTCCACATCATATGTATTGTATCGCATCTTCGCTCCTGACAACTTCTCACTGAAATAGGCAATTGGACGCCCCTTCTGGCTCAACACCCCTCCAATCCCAACCTTGGATGCATCAGTATGTAGTTCAAACACCAACTGAAAATCAGGTAGCACTAGAATTGGTGCAGATGTCAGCAATTCCTTGATTTTTCCAAAAGCAATCCCTGCTTCCTCTGACCATGAAAACTGTTTGCCTTTCATACAATCTGTAACAGGCGCCATCACACTACTAAAGTGTGGAATAAACCTTCGATAAAATGAAGCCAACCCGTGAAAACTACGAACTTCCGTTATCGTCTTGGGTTGCGGCCAGTTTCTGATCGCCTCAACTTTACTTTGGTCAACCTGTATTCCTTTCTCTGAAACAACATACCCCAGAAATAAAACACTATGCGTCATGAACACGCATTTCTTCGTTGCAGCATAGAATTGTTCTTGTCGCAATACCATCAGCACTTCTCTAAGATGATTCAAATGTTCCTCTGGACTCCCACTGTAAATAATAATATCATCGAAATACACCACCACGAATTTCCCAATGAACGGTCGAAAAATTTGATTCATCACCCTCATGAACGTACTTGGTGCATTGGATAAACCAAATGGCATAACCAACCACTCGTATAGACCCTCCCTGGTTTTAAAAGCAGTCTTCCACTCATCGCCTGGTCTGATACGAATTTGATGATATCCGCTCTTCAAATCAATCTTCGAAAAGATAGTAGCTCCGCTTATCTGATCCAACAAGTCATCCAACCTCGGCATTGGAAATCTATATCTCACAGTGATCTTATTCAATGCTCGACTGTCAGTGCACATCCTCCACGTCCCATCCTTCTTGGGTACCAATAAAGCTGGTACAACACAAGGACTCAAACTCTCCTGCACACGTCCTTGCTCAAGAAATTCTTCCACTTGCCTCCGCAACTCCTCATGTTCCTTCGGGCTCATTCGATAATGTGGTCTGTGTGGCAATACAGCACCTGGAACAAGATCTATCTGATGTTGTATGTCCCTCAACGGTGGCAACTCCGTTGGTAATTCCTCTGGAAATACATCGTCAAATTCTTTCAAAACTGGTTTAACTTCTTCTGGAATTTCAACCTCTTCACTGCTCTCTCGCCCAATTAACAAGAATACTTCTGGTTCTTCCTCAACCTCTTTAACAAACTCTTTTAAAGTCAATAATGTTTTCAGTTCTTCAATTTCTTCTGACTTACTTTCTTCTTGTGATCTCTTCTTCGGGACTAAGATAATCTTCGTGCCTTTAAACATAAAACTGTAGCTATTGGTCCGACCGTCATGTTGTACTGCTCGATCATACTGCCATGGTCTTCCCAATAATAAGTGGCAAACATCCATCTCTACTACATCACACCATATTTCATCTTTGTATTTCTTCCCAATAGAGAATGGAACACGAACTCGTCTATCCACTTTCACTTCTCCTCCTTTTCTCAACCATGCTAACTTGTATGGATTCGGATGTTTCTCTGTCTTCAATTTCAACTTTGTCACAGCTTCGGTTGAAATAATATTATCACAGCTTCCTGCGTCAATTACGAATTTACACACCTTCCCCAGAATAGTACATGTTGACTGAAAGATATTACTCCTCAACCAACTAGCTTCTTCCTGCTTCGGTGTTAAACACGATCTCCTCAGCATTAGGTTACAACCTTCATCTCCTGACGCAATATCCTGCTCATCTCCCTCAACTGGACTAGAACACTCCTCATCAACATCCTCATCGTCAACTTCCACAATCATGGTTCTCTTCTTTGGCTTTGGACACTCACTGCTTTTATGACCCAATTCCTGACAATTGTAACATTTGAAACCATTGTTAACCCTTGTCTTCTCAACCTCCTTCATCACTGGTCTACTGATAGGTTTAGTAACATTAGAACTTCCACCCACACCCTTCGCTTGGTTGTTAGAATTAGTAAACACACCACTTCCTCGTCTCCCTTGTTTTTCCCAAGCCAACGCTTTCTGATGTGCTTCTGCCACAGATCTTGGATCGAACATATTAACCATATCTTGAATCTGCATTCTCAATCCTCCAATGAACCTAGATGTCAGCTGCTCTTCTGTTTCCATAATATCATTCCTGGCAATGAGTTGATAAAATTCATCAGCATAGTCATTAACTGTCTTCGTGCCCTACCTCAAGTTCTGCAAACGTTGATACATCAAAGATTGATAATTGTAAGGTAAGAACGTTGCTTTCATCAATTTCTTCATCTTTTCCCAAGATTCAACTTTTGACTTCCCCATTCGTTCACGTGTAAGCTTGGTCTGCTGCCACCATGCCAAAGCTCTACCCCTCAGCCTTGTAGCAACCAACTTCACTTTACGATGTTCTGGAACTTCCTTGAAGTCAAAAATTTCTTCAACATTAGCCATCCAATCCAAAAACTCTTCGGCTTGCATACCACCTTTGAATTCAGGAATTTCAGTTTTCATCCCCGATTCCCACTTGTGATCATATTCAGAATAGTTTCTTCCTTGACCTCTTCCTTGAATACTACCACCATCATACTCCTCTTCAAAATCAGATGCATAACGATGTCGATTCTGACCACCAACATCTCTACTACCATTGCGCCTTCCACCATCATCCCTTCTATCAACATTCCTCCGTTCACGATCATTCACGTTCCTCCCACGTCCTTGATCATTTTCAACACTTCTGTCTCGATTGGAATGTGGTGAGACTCTACTACCTCCATGATTAGATTCTGGTGAAACCCTTCTCCGATTTTGATTCATCTCCGTCATAAGCTTCTCTAATCGGCCAATTCCTTCATTAAGCTTCTCACTAAAATTCTCATTGATTCTTTGCTCCATCTCATCAGCCTCTTCTCTTCGATATAAAGCTTCTACGTTTTGGTGGCGATTAGCTCTTCTTGGCGGCATACTTGAAAACTTCACAAATTCTCCAACACTTTTCGGATTTTGATCCAAAATGAAACGGATCGAAAACTTCCACTTTGTAGCAAATCGCGATGAACACGATGGACAAAGTTTCGGCCTCCAATGCAAATCCGGACTTCACTCTTCAAATCAATGCGAACCACTTCTTCCTCTCGGCCACGGCTTTATACTTCAAGCACTCGGCTTCTCCTCAAACTTCAAATCTCTTCAAATGATTAGGCTCCAAGTCTCGATCTAGCTATGATTGGCTAGAACAAGCTCTGATACCAAACTGACGCAGCGGATATTACAAAAATGATGTAGATCGTTGAATGTAGCAATCTGTGGATTGATGAATGCTGAAATGCCCGAATTCGTTGATCCGAAGATACCGAATTCTTGCTATCTTGAACTCGTTGATCGCGCACGATACCGGGTTCGAAGATCTTCAATTCTTCAAGCGTTGATCAAGCGCACTTGATTCCGCGAATCGGCTTCTACAATCGTTGAATCGAGCGCACTCGATTATCCGAAAGAGGAGATAGAAGATTACACTCAACTACCAATTTGAATGAAAGCACAAAGCAATCAAAAGAGAATTTTATTCAATATTCAACAACCTTTACAAATGAGAAACCCGACCTATTTATAGGCGTTTTACAACTCACACAAAAATCACAAAACTTCACCAACTCCTAAGTCGGCAACCGACTACGACCTATGACATAACTCGGCGACGACTTATCTACAAAAGAGTAGACGACTTAAGAAACTAGTTACAACACACCGACTTACAACAGAAAATACAACAGACAACTCCTTAAGTCGTTGCCGACTTACAACATACCGACTTACAAACAGAAAATACAAACAGACCCGCTTAAGTCGTTGCCGACTTAACAGCTCTACACGACTCAACTAGTAACGACTTAAGAATAGCGGTCTCGATTAACTCGGCATAAAGATCAACGGCAACAGCTTCAGCAACTTAAAACATGCGGCATCTCAGATTAGTGGTTTAAAGAAATCAATGGTTGATATTAACTCGGTAGAGGAATCAACGGCACATGCTTCTGCAACTTAAGATGGTACGACTTCCCTAAGTCGTAACTCGGTTCCGACTTACCGTTGGACTCGTTAGGTCGGTTCCGACCTATTACTTCAACTGTTTGCTTTGTTTTCTCTCTGAGTAACTCGGTAACCCGTACCTCTGTACAAGTTAGGTCGTCCACTCTTCTAAGTCGGTCACGACTTATGTCTCCCATCCGGTTAACTCGGTCACGACTTATAACTTTGGTCCTGTTATCTCGCAAGCATCCACTAAGTCGTTGCCGAGTCATACTAAGTCGGTGGTACGACTCATAACCTTTGTTAGGTCGGTTGCGACCTAAAATTTCAATATTCCGCCTTTTCTCACCAAATCTTAACTCGTTAGCTTCATTCTTAGGTCGGTCTCGACCTACCATCATGTTAGGTTGTACACGACCTACGACTTCTTCTCTCTGGCCTGCATCACTAGTTCACCATCTAGTTGAGCTATATATCATGTTCTAGTCAATGGCAGAAGGACCAGCCAGAGAGATGCTACTAGCCAAAGTAATCATTCTTCTCCATAGAATTAGATTCATATCACATCCAAAGAAAATGCGATCACATGACTCATTACTTTGTCCATAGAAAAAAAACAAGATCCCATGGTCAATACAAAACTTGAGGAGCACATCTATTGTTAACAAGGCATGATTAAGCATCTTCCAAAACAATAGATTTTCCTTGGGGGAATTATCAGAGTTCCATGTTATCTTCATCCACCTACATGGTGGGATAGAATCAGACCTTGCTAACAGCTTGTAAACAGAGGCAATAGAATGTGGTTTACCCTTCCACACAACATGGTCATAACACACAAAGGGATATAAATTTGTCTATAGCTAGACCTAGGCAGCTCTAATTATCTGATTGGATGAGTAAGGCAACCGAAGATGGCCATTAAAGATGAAGTCAGTTGCCCTAGCTTCCATTGAAATTCCAGATTGGATAATTTGTTGATAATTCAAGTGCTTAGACAGAATCATTCCAGGAGCACCACATGGCTCTGTCCAAAATTTGACAGAGGATAACTAGGTCATTATCATCAAAATGAAAGGAAGGAAGGTAGCTCTCAACCCAAGCAATCTTCTCCATGTCCAGCTGCATGACTGAGGGACTTGCATACACCAGAACTCCTTCCTACCAATCCTATGAGCCCAGACCCATCTAACCCAGATACTCTCCCTCTTACATAATAAAGAGTTAAAATGTGTGCTAAAAGCAGACATGTTCCAAAGACAAATATCCTTCACTCCTAACCCACCTTTGGACCTGGGCTTTTCAAAAAGACTGAATGAGCATGGCATTGGCTTCCTCATGTGGATGCTACCACACCAAAAAAACCTCATCATAGCGCTTCTGGTCATTCTCAACAGCTTGGTAGGCAATATGAAGGCTCTGGCCCAGTACACAACCATGGAGAAACTAATATACTTGATGATAATTAGTCTGCCAACTTGAGATAGCATTTTATTAGCCCAGCTGTCCAAAGTAGCGATAATCCTGTTATAAAGGGGAAGGCGATTAGACACTGATATCCTGGATGTGAGGAGGGGAAATCCAAGGTAGGTTATGTCATCATTCATCGGTTGTAGCCCCGAAGCACTAGACAATTCAGAGGAAAGTTGCAAGGGAATTCCATAGAAGATTATGCTTGATTTGGATAGGTTAAGCATAAGGCATGTCATTGAAGTGAAGTATGCCAAGGTGGAAAGAATGCACTGAATAGATGGCAAGTGAGGTTTAGTGAATATCATTATATCATCAGAAAACATAAGAGAGGATATGTGAGGATCTTTACACCTTGGGTGATATTTTATGAGTTTGGTATTATACTTAAGAGATAAGAGTTCTTGTGAAAACTTCCATGACAAGGATAAAAATGTAGGAGGAAATACGGTCCCCTTGTCGAACTCCATGCTTGCTTTTGATGTAACCTACAAAGACCATTTAATATGAGAGAGAAGGAAGGAGAAGAAATACACTCACACACCCAGCCAACAAATGGTTTCGGGAATCCCATTAGAGCCATTATTCTGACAATAGAAGTCCAGTGAATTGAGTCCTATGCTTTCTTTATGTCCAGCTTCAACATGGTTGTAGTGGAATTGTTTGTTCGGCCATAACCAAAAAGAAGCTCTTGAGCTAGGAGAAGATTGTCTAATATATTCCTTTTGGGTAAAAAGGCAACCTGATTTTGGGATATAAGGTCAGGGAGAACATGTACTAGTCTTGAAGTAAGGATTTTTGAGACACACTTGTAAATTACATTGTAGTAGGAGATTGGTCTGATGGAGCATACAGAGGTAATGAGTGATTTAGCAATTAAAACAAGGTTCGTAGCATTGACTTCTTAGAGGAGCTTGCACTTATCAAAGAAATTATGCATAGCCTTACAAAACTCAGCATGTATTATATCCCAACTATCTGTGAAGAAGAGCACACTGAAACCATAAGGCCCCCTACATGATTTCTTGCTCATATAGAACAAAGAGTTCTTTATTTCATCATTAGTTACCCTGCTGACCAAAGAAGAAGCCTAATCATGGGTGAGCAAAGGAAGAGGTATCTCATCAACCACGTTCAGGTCAGAAGAGAAATTGGTAGAGTTACCAAGGAGGCCATTGTAATTGTTTAGAAAAGCTCCATCCACCCGTTCAGGAGTATTATAAAGGCATCCATCTTCTCTATGAATAGAGTGAATGTTTTCCTTAGCTTGCTTGATTTTGATCGAAGCATGATAAAATGCAGTGTTTCTGTCCCCATCCTGGAGCCAAATTTTATGCAACTGCTGTTTTTCATGCTGCTTTCAATATCAAGTGCTTGGTTGAGAGAAGAAAAAAGCCTTCTTTCCTCCTCGGCCTCATGTGCATCGCCAGGGTTGTTCATCATGAACTTCTGAGCCACCTTGAGTTGGTCCTTCAATTGAATTGATTGTTTGGTTCCATCACCATAGTGCTTACTGGCCCAAGCTCTTAGAGCTACTTTAACATTTTTAAGCTTCCTGCATAGTATAAACATAGGATTACTATAAACTCTAGATGACCATGCAGTCCTAACAATATTTTTATAATCCAGGGACTCAAGCCAAACATTATAGAATTTAAAAATTCTTTTCTCCTTAACTTTGGGAAGACCAAAAGAAAAAATGAGAGGGGAATGGTCTGACAGAATTGGATGGGGGATATGAATGAAAAGATTTGGCCAGAGAGTATAAGAGAAGTAGTTAGTGAAGGCATGATCAATGGTTGAAAATGTCCTCAAACCACTCCTACTCTTATTATTCCAAGTGAATTTAGCCCCGGTAGATACAACTTTGATGAGATTTGAGTCATTGATAGCAATATTTAGATGTTAAATTTCTTTTGGCAAAATGGGAAGGCTACCATACTTATCATTTAAGTTATGGCAGCAGTTAAAATCAACCATAACAATCCATGGGTGGGTTTCTTGATGAAGAAGGGGAAAGAAGTTTAGCAAATTCTGTCTCGAGGCATAGGAATTATCAGCATAGATTATTGTTAGATAAAATGAAATAGAGGATATATACATGATGCATGAAAGTGAATAAACTATCTTGATGATATGATGGTTATCAACGAGAAAGAGGTTGGATCATGAAGGACAAAGATCCTACCATATTCAGCATCTTTGAGATTATGATTAAGAATCCAGATGGGGTTGATATAGTTAGCTGCATGAATGATTAATGACAGATATAATTTAGTTTCAAGGATGTCAACAATTTTGAGATCATGGGCAGTGATAAGATTTTTGACCTGATCGAGTTTATGAAGACTGTGAGCACCTCTTATGTTCCAAGCACTAATGTTTTGTATCATCATTAAACTAAAGTGATAGATGGTTCATGGTTGGTTACTTTCTTGCTCCTGGTTTCAGGAGAATTTGTATTGGGAATGGGAGGTAGGTCACACTATAGTTTAGCTGGAGGACTTTCTTTTTGGAATTAGTAGAAACATTGAAATGATCAACAGAAATCTGAGAAGCAGAGGCTTGACGTACGGACACCCAACCAGGGATGTGAGAGTTGTTAACATACAGGAAGGAAGATGTGAAAGACGTTGGCTTAGATTTATGAGGGGGAGATGAGGAAGGGTTGACAACTGAAACAATGAATACTCCTTTGACCAAAATGATTTAGATAATTTCTAATTGTTATAAATTAATTAATATTTATAAAATATTAGTTGTTAAATTTGATTTTTATTTGATAAACATAATTATTAATTATATTTACCATAGTTATAAATATGTTAATCGATATATGATACCAATACACATTAAATTGGATTTAATTGTAAAATATTTTGTTCGGGCTTTAAATGGGTTTAAAGCCTATGAAGAGGGCCGGTTGGTTCGGCTCCAACAAAGGTGAAAAGGTGCGGCCATATGATGGCAAAAGAGGCTTTGATTTGTATGTCTAAGATGGAAGGAGAATGGGCATATGTATTGATCCTAACTTTTCTCCTTCTCTTCCTCTATATAAAGATCTCTACCCAAACCTTTTAAGGACTTTTAAATCCTCCAAACCCTCTCATTTCTGGTCGAACCCAACCTCCTCCATCCTCCATTAGTTCAAGTTTAAATCAAATCAAATTTAGTTCTATTTGATAGTTGATGGTCATCGATTCAGGGACTAGCACTCTACTAGATTGGAAATCAGTTTAAGAAGCAAATCTCATAGTTTCAAGGTGTATTATCAGGCCATAGATATAAGGTATATTCCTAACCAATTTATGATCATTAATATTCACATATAACGTTTATATTATATATGTATTATACTGTTAGTTAGGTTACGATTCTGATATATAGATATATTATCACAATTAGATTGGTTGTATGTTCGCATATACTTGTATATTAATTTTTTTATCATGTATATACCAAAGATAGTACGGCTCACAACCAAACCAATTTTTTAATTTTAATAACTTAATATCTAATATTCATATATATACACATAGTTTATAATTACGTCATACTTATATAAAATACGGTTATAAAATTATGTATATAAAGTTTTATAGGCATAATACTTTCGATAGAAATAAAAATAATTTATATGTATATATATATATATATTATTTAAATCAATTTATTATATAAATTATATTTAGAATAAATCGATTTTATATTATATATATATCATAAATTATATTTTATATTTTCTAAAATTAAATTATGACCTACACTCTCGGCAAAATGAATTTTTTGATATTTAAAATATTTAATTCTAAACTAAAAATTAAATAGATTTAAAAATTGATTTTTAAATTATAAAAATAATATTAAAAATACAAGAATACCATTTAGAATTTTATTAAAAATTCAAAATTCAAAATAAGTTTCAATTTTTTTTAATATTTTAATAATATCCTTACGGATATTTACTTAGTTTATATATTTTAAAATTTAAAAAAAATCTAAGCCATGAGCATGACCATTAAATACATATTTATTATAAATGTATTTTGTGTATTTTTAAGTATTAATCTATATTTATTAGTATACTATTATACATACGTACACGTAAGTATTTAATATATATATATATATATATATATATATATATATGTTTACGCCAAAATTGGTCACAAACCCTAGAAATAGTGAAAGCATCGGTGATTACACATAAATCCTTAATATCTAAACACAGATCTCAGATCCAGATAATGTAGAGAATTAAAATGAAGAAATAGAAAATTAAAATGTGTAAGAAAGCAAAGAACACAAGGTTTATAGTGGTTCGACTATCTCTGGCCTACGTCCACTTTGAATCGATCCTTTTATTCATTTTATACTGTAATTACAGTTACAAGCCTTTGAAAGCAGTAAACAAAATGGCAGAGTTCTGCCTAGGAAAGCAGAAGAAGAAGATCCCTTTTTAGTTGCCATAGAGATGCTATTCATAGGTGTAGATCTGAAAATATCCGCCCCAAAACCTGAAATACCTCTTCTCATGCGCAGGTGGGCCCACCAGATCGATCTGGAGTCGTCTGGGATCGATCATGATCGAATTCATATTGATCCAAAAGTAGTCCAATGAAGTTGAGATCGATCATGGACGTTCCTGAGTGAATAAGAAAGCCTCTGTGAAAATTTTATTGCATTTGGACTTGTTGAACGAGAGTTATGATCGATCCAAATTTGTATTTGCAAGTAGGCTGAAGGTTGTATCCGCCTCCATCATTTCGTATCCATCAATCCATAGCTTTTGTATCCAAAGATTACCATCCACGCGATCCATGCTTTATGCTCCACCTTGACTGCTCCTTTTGTATCGATACATGATCGATACGAAGCATAGTCCTTTAGTGCAGTTGCCTTCATATCCATACCTTTTGCATCCATCCATGAACACCTACTGCCTTCTTCGTATCCATCAGCCGCTTCCTTCTCGTATCGATCAACCGCTCCCTTCTTTGTATCGATCCATGAATGTGTCCTTCGTATCGATCAATGGGTGATCGATACGAAATGCTTTTCCCTGTAACCGTAGCCTCGCTCTTTGCATCGATCCCAGCCTTGATCGATATAAAGTGCACTGACTTACTTCGCCATCCATTCGATATGTGCGTATCGATACGAACTACACGGTCTAAAGCAAATGTACAAAAGAAAGTGTGTGTTATCCATAGTCATATCCATCTATATTGATACGAAAGCATTGATGTGAAAGGATCGATCCGAAGTCCATGTCCATTATGATCGATACGAAAGTATCGATACGAAATCATTCCTCTCCAATTTTGATCCATCCATAACTCAAGCATATGAACTCCGATCGACCTGAAATTTGAATTGTAGCCTCACCTAGCCTTGTTTATCATTTTCTATCGATCCTACCTTGATTGGAGCCCGGTCCAATTTTGATGGTATTGATCATAGCCTTGTTTCCAATCCTGATATCCATCCTTTTTAGCCAATTTTGTTGATATCCCGGCATTGTTCAAAAGGCGGGGTAACAATATATATATATATATATATATATATATATATGTATGTATGTATGTATTATTAAAAAAATTATATATATATATATTGTTTTCGTCTTTAAGTAAAAAAAATTCATTATACTTAATATATATTATAGATGATTTAAATATATTCATATAATTATAATTATATATAATGTTAATATTTCATACTTATTATATATATATGCAACATATATATAATTATTAAATAAAAAACATAGTTTATACATATATATATATATATATATATATTTGTAAAACTATATATATATATAAGTATATAGACATAATCGAGACCTTTTCCCTTTAATGGTAGCTCCCTCCTATTTTCTCGCCTTCCTTTTTAGCCCTAGTTTTTTAACCTTCTTCCCGCAACAATGCCTTTACCTCCTCTTCCTCCTCCGCCACCACCCCCTCCCCTCTCCACTTCTATTGGCTCAGTTGTTGTTCTGAACCTTTCGTCAATTCTCCCTACACCTCTTTCCACTGCTCCTCATTCTTCTGCTATGTTTATTCCCCCCTCTCTTATTTAATATTCTTCTTCCTCTCCTTATCCACCTTAGTCACAACTTTCAAGTGCGAGCCTAGAAATATTGGAAAGTTCGTTCCTGTATCTATTGATCTCTCCTTTCAAGGTGAAGCTTTAATCCCTGCTCCTGCTATCATAGATTTTGGGAAAGTAGTTTGGGGTGATTACATTGTATAATTTATCCTTAATAAGCCACTCTCCTACACAACTATAGTTGAACACTTGAAGAGGATCTAGAAACTGAAAGCCTTTATAAAGGTGAAATTCGATGGCTTTGTCTTCCTATTTCTTCTTCCATGTGATGAGGATAAAAAGATTCTTGAAGGTGATCCCATAATAATAAATAATAAGATGTTCATAATCAAAAGGTGGAATGCAGAGATATGGAATGTTTGTGGAAGTACAACTTCTACACCAATTTGGGTGCAGCTATTCAACATTCCAATCTATGCTTGGTCAAATTTAGGGATAAATTGGTTTGCAAGTAGATTGATCAATTTATTATGTATGGATGAGTTTACTGAAAAGCTAGAAAGATTGTAGTACGCTAAATGCATGATTGAAGTAAACCCTAATCAGGAGTTGTTGAATCATTTTCCAGTTCAATTGTTAGATGGGAAAGAACAGATTGTACAAGCAAGATATCTATGGAAATCTGATATTTGTGTTAGATGCAAAAAATTTGGTCACAAAAAGGCTGAATATTAATTAAGCTTGGTAAGAAAAAAAGAAAGTGGAAAAGGTAAAGTGGATGAAATAAGCAAAAGGAAGTAGAAACTGAAAAAGTTGAAAGAGTTAGATTTCATGTTGTTAGGAATTACAACTAGCAGAAGGTTATGAAAAACAAAAAACAATTAAATTCAGTAGCTGGTAATTCTGTTAAGGAAAAGGAAGTAGTTAACCCTGAGTCCTTAATCAGCAATTCAATTTTATCAAATAACCAAGCTAAGACAAGTATGGAAGAAAACATAATTCACGAGGATGGTGCTCAATACTTAATGCAAATAAAGGAAAATAGTAATGATGTCTTGTAGGGAAATAGATTCAAAGTTTACCTGGTGATATTGGAGATGAATTGTCTTTTGGAAATGATGATTTAGGAAATGAGATTAAATAATGAAATAGTTCTCGAAGCAAGTGATATATCTGCAAGTATCAATGCACATGCATACATTGAAATAAATAATTCCCAAGCTATTTATGCCACAACAATAAATTTCTCTAACTCGTTACCTTTTGTTACCTCACCAAACAAATGCTTCAACTAAAATAACATTGTCCCAACCTTCTCTGACCATATCATCCTCATCACGTGACATTCCTCACCATCCTTATATCTCCCCTGCATGCAAACTCTAACATTTTAGACTCATTTAACATCTTCCCTAACCCAAACAATCAAGCAATTCCCTCCCTTCCAGTTTCTCGGATTCCCAAACCACTTGTATCATCCTTGCTACAAAATGTTCATGACGATATTATTCTTCTTGAACTCTTCTCCAAATCATCCTTACCACCATATTCAAGCTCTACCAGGTTGGAAAGACTTTAATACATCAAGAAACTGTTCCACTCTCAATTAGTCCTCCTCCATCACTCCGAAAACAACTAACAAATCTCCCCTAGTCGTTAAAACCAATCCTAACAAACAAGGTAACCAAACAAAGAATAAGAAGCCGAAGAAGGCCAATTCAGCTGTAATGGATGAAGCCAATATCCTGCCAAATAGTAGCACAACACTTGAATGTAGTAGTGTAAAATCTTCCTCTACAAGGAGAAGGCAATCGTGTCTTTCAAACCCCAACAAAGTTTAATTATGTCACATAACCTTGCAGCATAGAACATAAGAGGAGGACACAAATAAATCAAGCTTAACCATCTTAAGGAACTAGTCCAATCTCATAATCTTCACCTTATTGCAATTCTTGAAACTAAGCTTAACCTTCCCCTCACTCTCAAAGCAACTAAATTCATATAACCCCCTCTGGTCCCTTACTCACAATCTTGATGAAGCCCCATATGGTAGAATTATGATTTAGCATAACCCTCTCACTTTCCAGTTAAACCCTATTCTCTCCAACAAATAGTTTATATACCGTCATATGACACATTTTCCTTCCTCTACCTCTATGTACATAACTTTCATATACGCTGACAACAAATCAGGTACGAGGCAAATCCTTCACAACTACCTTCCTCACCTATCTCAAGATAGCCACCCATAGCTAGCTCTTAGTGACTTCAATTGCCTACTACATCTTGATGATAGAATTGGTGGAAGTCCTGTGTCCTTAAATGAAATCTCTCCTTTAAATGAATTAGTTAATTCCTCTTTCCTTGTTCAAATTCCCTATACAGGCTCTAGATTCTCTTGGAACAAAAAAAAGTAGGAGTGGGTGTAGAACTTATAGCAAAATTGATATCGCCTTCTGTAATCTAGCTACCCTTGTCAAATGGCCTTCCATCTCCTCCTATCATATTTGACCATTCCCACAAATCATTTCAGTAAGGAAGCTACTATTAAAGTGAAACCTCTTTTAAATTTTTTAATACTTGGATATATGAAACTAGCTTTCTATCTACTGTTAATAAGGCCTGGTGAATTTCTGTTTTTGGTAACCCAATGTATATTTTTCAACAGAAACTGAAGAATGTCAAAGTTGTGCTTAGGGAATGGGTTAAACAGAAGTATGGCAGTGGTGTTCGTTCTTCTTCTGTCCTGAAGGCAAAGATGGAGTCTACCCAACATGTTCTCAATTTGAATCCCTTTGATACCAATGCTTTAATTCTAGAAAGAGATCTCCATGATCAGTACTCAAGGCCCTTCAAACTAAAGCTGAAATGAAGGTAGAAGCTAAGATTAAGCTGGGATGCTCTAGGAGATAAAACACCAAGTGTTACCATGAATACCTTAGAATTAAACAAACAAAAGCTAATGTTTATAACATAAAAGACCAGAATGTTAAGCAAGCCGATTCTACTTATCTGGTTGAATAAGCCTTCCTGAGATACTTTACTAGATTACTGGGCAACTCTTCTAACTTCACTCTTGAATTAGACATAATTTCTGATTTAGTATTCCCTAGTGTTTCTTCTGAGCATCAATCCATGCTTCTTGTTGAAGTCACTTATGAAGAGATCAGAAATAGCATAGTTGATATGAACAAACATTCTTATAGAGGCCCTGATGGATTTAACATGATGGGATATCATCAATAAGGACCTTTATAAGGCTGTGTGTAACTTCTTTAAGCATTGCAGAATGAGTAATGGTATCAATGCAATCAATCTTGCTCGAATCCCTAAAACTGAATTCCCTTTAGATGTCTCTAATTTTAGGCCTATTGCTTGTTGCAACATAATTTACAAGTGTATATCAAAACATTATTGCTTCTAGACTTAACCTTGTGCTTCCCTCGTTAACTTCCCACAATCAAGCTATCTTTCTACCAGGAAGAAATATTCTTGATAATGTTTTAATTACACATGAACTTCTAAAAGGATATAGCAACACAAATATATATCCCAGAGACATGTCAAAGCTAGACTTAAGGAAGGCATACGACTGAATATGGTGGTCTTCTATTATAGAGTGATGGCAAAAATGATATTTCCAAAGCACTTTGTTGCATGGATCTTTGCTTGTATTTCCACTGCCCATTTTCAGTTAATTACAATAGATCTACAATAGGGTATTTTGAAAGTAAACAGGGTATTAGGCAAGGTGACCCAATGTCCTTCTATCTATTTATCTTGGTCATGGAAGTTCTGACTAAAATGATATCCCGGTGTGTTGCTAGTAAATATTATTTTCTCCATCCAAAATGCAAAGATCCAATGACAGCAGCCCTGAGGTTTACAGATGATGTCATCCTTTTTACTAAGCCCATTGTTTCTTCTATACAATGCATTATTAGATGTGCTATACGAGTTTTATATGTTCTCTGGTCTGTGTATAAATCCGTAGAAATCTAGTATTTTAATGGCTAGTGTGTTTGAGTCCCTTGCTAGCAACATATACTCCATATCTAGCCTGCAGCCCATCACTGACACTTCCTTATATCTTGGTATCCCTATTGCCACTCCTAGTCCAATAAGCTTCTCTAACAATCTGGTCGACTTGTGCTAGTAAATACCATCATCTTTGCTTACACTACTTACTGGAGCAGCACCTTTCTCCTTCCTAAGAGGCTAATTTTAATGATGAGAAGAGCTATGAGTAATTTTCTATGGACATGTAATATGCACTCCTCTAAGTTGAAACCAATAGCGTATCACAAAGTTGAAATGAAAAGGAAGTATGGTGGTTTAGGCATTATCAATATGCATAACTAGAATAAAGCTGCTTTCAGCAAGCATATGGATAATTAGTTAAATAAAAAAGCGGATAGCATCAAGGTTATCTGATCAATCAAGCATAGCATAGGCAAGAAAGATTTTTGGCTTTCGGATATCCCATAAAATATTAGTTGGGTTTGGAGTGCAATCTTAGGACTTAGGCCAACAAACTGTTGTAATAACCCGACTATTTAACCCTCAAATTTTGATACTATATACATCCATGGTATCCATGTGCTGAATACCTAAGTGCTAGAAAGAAATAAATTTAGGGTAAAATAAAAAGAAAAGAAGAATAGGACAATAAAGAGAGAACATAACAGCAGAATCTCAAAATGGAATGATAATATATAATATCAAGGGAACAATACAAAGGATTACTCTGAGTATAAAAATTTGAGAGTTACAAAAACCTAAGTACTATCATCAGCATGGACAGTTATAACTTTATGTCCTCACAATGCTGATATATACAATACAGAAATCCAGTAGAGATAAGTATACTACGAAAGGTTATCATCCAGCTCTTCTCCATAAGCTCCAAAGCGTCCATAGCTAAATCTGGAAACATACACGGGGCTGACCCGATCATTATAAGAAAATAACACCTAGATCAGTCTACTAAACTAGCATGACCAACTCAAGAAATAATAGTGACATATAACAGTAACTATTGAGACTGTACGCAATACGGTTTTCCTCTCAAAGAAACTAACCAGTCATTATGTTTAACATATAGTGATATGATAGATAATGTCTAGAGTGTAGCATATGAATCATATCAAATAGTTGTTGTGTGAATGCCACAACAATAATAGGTACACCATCAATACCGCCAAGGTGCGTTTGCATAATGAATTTTCCATGGAGAACTCCTCGGATCAAGCCGAAACTAAACTTCTGCACAAGGATCAGAGATATCCTTCCAAGCAGCGTACATCTCTAGGGAATGTGCTATAGGAAATACATAACCGGTCCATACCCAAAACACTTGTGGTTCCGAATGCATCGCTCCCGCATGCATATCCGTAAGTAATACTATATGGAGTAGCCTGCACCCTTGGGATTGCTAACATGCAACGTTCCCTTTGGCTATGCATCCTAGCTCTGGTTTTAATCATTTTCGAGTCTTCATCGCTTGAATAGAACATGAATTCCTAATTGGATTGCCTCATCACGAATAGATCATGAATCTAGATTCGAGAATCTCGAACAGATTTCGAACCTCCATATAGGTTCCACGCATAAGTCCTCCAACAAATGCTAATGCTATCCTCTCTCTTGGAATACTCCTCAAGATAGACAGTCCCATACGATAGCATCATTTGAAATGTTAACACTGACCCTTTTCTAGGCTTAAAGTTAGGATTGACAATTCAACTCTATAACATTTCACTTCGAAACCACTTCCAAAACATAAAACCCGTATACTAGCTTTGAAGTGGCATTCAACAAGTACAACACTTACTGATCCTGCTCTCTTCAAAACCAATCGATGAATTTCCGGTTAACACAATTTCAGTTCTTTCAAAAGTAAGTGAAAGTTAGAGACTATTCATACTAAAACTCCTCCCTAGGGGTTCTTATTGGTATGAAATTGCGAAGGCTGTTGAGTACTTCTTACGTTATAATTGGTCAAGGTCGATAATCGACTAATCGATTATCTAAGCAAAGACAGTTGCTTATAAAAATCACGATTCATACACTTAACCTGTTTCCAACATTCCAACTTAATTATTCCTCATCCAAGAGTGAAGCTAGGTAAGTTAGAGCACTAGTTGCATCAAAGCCTTGCCTAGATACTTCATTCTTGAATCTCACAAATAGATAAGTTTACTTCATCGACTTTTAGTGTTAAATACAGTATTAATGATTTCCATAAACAAGAAGAACTTAACACGATCAACACGTTTCTCACATTTTTCAACTTAACTATTTCTAGGTCAAGAGGGAAGCCGCTAGGTTAGAGCTCTATTTCTCATATCCCTACTCATACATCAATCTTAACTCTCATACATAGATAAACCTACTTCGTCGGCTTTTAGTGTTAAGCATAGCTAATTACTTTTCAAACAAGTAATTAAACAATTAACCACTTGGCCACTAAGCAATTCTTAACCCCTTTTTGAAAACATTTGTATATACTTTAAAAATACTTAAAAATACTTATAATAGGTTTTAAAACATTTATCCAAAATATTACTTTGAAATAACAAGTTTATAAAATTCTTTAAAACTCGAAACAACATGTTTTCTATATATTTTAACAAAATATCTCTTCTTTAAAAATCCACAACTAATTCTTAAAAATTCATAAAGATCTCAAACCACTTTTAAAATTCTCTAATTATAGTTAGCAAACGCTTGTAAAAAGAATGAAACAAAATACATAAATTTAAATATCTTTTCAAACCTTTTTAGTCCAAAAAATCAAGTCTAATCGGAGCAGTTTTGCACAAGTGAAGTTTTGGCCACATTTTGAGATGTTACTTAACATTTTACTATCCGAGCTTTTAATAGCAATAAACATACATATAAAAAATTATAAATATGGTGATGAACCCTTAAGGATCTCTCTACAAAGTTCCATAAACATCGTGAAAACAAGGCAATTCACAACTGCGTCTATAGCGATTATCACTATAAGTGCACTTTCAAATCCGAGTCCTATCTAAACCAAAATCCATACATAAGTTATGTGCTTTATTCTAAGGTCTTGCTATATGTCATACAAGACTATTCAAGTCTTTTCAAGTCCGTTCAAGTCCATTCATATGTCACTGTGTCACTTACTTTCAAAGGAAGAATTCAAACAAATGTTTTGACATATGTCAATAACAATTCAAACAACTTAAATACAATCTAACACAACATATATATGTTATATTTTCCATTCAAAGAGAGGTGTTAACTCACCTTTAACCTCATTAACAACCAAGATCCCAGAACCCAAGTCCAAACCCAACTTGCTACCACCTTTCCCTCCTCATTCTCCTTGCTTTCGCACTTGCTTTTGCCTCTCCTCCTCACTATATGCTCACGGCCATTCAAGATAGGTTGGCTTTGCTTCTTCAACTTCTAACTAAGTAGGATGTTTTTTAATGTGGTAGTAATGCATCACTCCAAGTTTGAGTTGATTTGGATTTGATTTGCAAATATTTTGCTTTAGGAAATTATGAAGAGGAAGAAGAAGAGGTCATGGATTTTATAACTCTAAGATTTATGAATTTGTGAATAATAACTAAGGGTATTCCCCTCCTTATATAGGATAAAAATGGTGCTCTTTAAGCTTTCATTCACCCCTATTTATGCCATTAAAGCTTTACCTCCCACCACTTCTCCTTTAAGTCACTTCTTCTTTATGCTAATTACCATTTTACCCCTCTCATGATAAAATCTCTTATCCTAAAGATGCTTCTAGAACATTTCATTACTTTATGAAGAAAAGAGTGTTAATAAGTTCTAATGTGTTCATTTGATCATTAGATAAGTGCACAAGAGTCTGAACAACTTATATCGATCGAAAAGTTGTTTACCGATAAATCGGTTTTCAGTCACGTTATCGATTTTTCTTTGAAGAATATATTTTTGTAACTAATTTTCAAAACAAGTTTCTTATCATTATTTATTAAGTAAATGATTTTTAACAAGGTTATAAAACCATATTTATAACACTTAACCATATTTTAAAATGTTTCGATATTCGAAGATGAAGTGTTTGAATTCCAATGTCGCTATAGTTGCCTCGGTTAAGAATCATAATTGCAGTTGATGGGACTGCAAATTTATGGATTGATCCTTGGGTGAAACATGGCTTTACCTTAAAGAACATTTTATCATATAATCAGATGGCACATAAAGGTATTCCACACAATGTTAAAATTAAGAGGATTATGGAATGAGTTGTGACCTTGCCTTTTTGCAAGTAATCAGATCATAAGAGGATTATGGAATGAAATACAGCATTTTCCTTATACTATATCTCAGGTAGAAACTGTTATGTGGTCTTAGGAATATATTGATCACAAAATCTCCATTGTCTAGAAATGCTTAGCTGGTATCTCAGTTCAAATGCCTTCTACTTGGAAAAGAAGAATATGGAATACTTAATGCAAGGAAAGTTATAACCTTATGTTTTGAAAAGTCATAAGGAATGCTCTACACACAAAGGATAAATTGATTCAGAAGGGCATGTGTGTAGATGGTGCTTGTGTTTTCTATTTGGTTGATGAAGAGAGTAATTTGCACCTATTTTTTAATTGTTCAATCATTTACCCTATGTGGCGCAAGCGGATGTATAGAGCTGGTAGAAGTAACATGAATATGGATAGTGCTATTGAATGGGATTTAATATACAAGGCAACTAGATGGAAGAATGGACAAAGCTTCTTGCTCCTACTAATTCTCAAAAAATTCATTCAGGTCATGTGGAAAGAAAGGAATGAAAGAGTGTTCAATCGGAAGAGTAAAACTGATTATAAATATGGTACGATATAATGCAGACAATCAGGTTGGTATTGCTGCAAGTAATTTTAGATATGATGACAATATTCTAAACTGTTGGATTTAGGGCTTTTGTTTAGTCCTCTTTTTTATTTTTTTCCTTTTCTTCCCTTTTTTCATTTTCATTTGTTGGTTCATAGTTTGTATAATCCTTTTCTGATTGTGTTTGCAATAAACTAGTAGGGTACAAGTTAACCCCACTAGCCATGCAAAAAAGTATATAGACATACATTTGGATAATACATTTGTATATTAAATGAGCTAACATGCATGTTGCGGTGTAAATCACAACACATATATATGGACATGTTATATCTTACACGGAATGATATGTTACACATGTCACACGCATACACATATGTATTTATATGTGTGTGTATGGTACATGTACATATATAATACAAAATAAATTAAATAATACAAGATCATATTAACTTAAATAAAATAAATATTTTATTTAAATGGAAACTCAGAAATATTGTAAGCAAATTAGACTTCATAGGCACAATAAAGATCTAAAACGATAAATTTTTTTTGAAATTCACTCATTACTTCTACTGTGGGCTGGCTCAATTCCAATAATGGTATCAGAGCCAAATTGTCGATGTGGTCTAAATTAGTCATACTAATGCTAACTAATTAAAGCCTACCCATATAGTAGGGTCTCTAGAAAAGTAGTCTAAGATTGGGTTTGGGTAATCAAGTACTCTGCCCTACTTGGCTACTGGCCTGGCCCGAAATGACGAGATAAGCCTAAAAGATTATCCCTAACAGAAAAAAGGCCCAATTTAAATTGGACCTTGGGCTAATTTCAAAATTGTTTTGAAATTAAAAATAAATTTTTAAATTTAAAAGTTAAATTTAAAATAAGAAAAATATTATAAATGTTGTAATGTAAATTTTCAAATTGTTTTGAAAATTAAATAAAAGTTTTAAATTTAAAAGTTAAATTTAAAATAACATACATATTATAAAAGTTACAATATAAATTTCAAACATTTAGAAATATTATAAAATTAATTTCAAAAATATTATTTATTAATAAGATTGATAAATAAATTAATTAAATAAGTTAATTAATTAAATATATAGCACACACATGTATAATATATATAATGATATATGTTATGTTGTCTTGAATTGTTTAAGACAATATGAGTATACATGTGTGTATAAAAGAGTTTTCAAAATTAATAAAATTTAATCAAAATTATTTGATTAATTAATTAAGTAAAAGTTAATTAATAAATTAAAATACATATATATATATTGGATATATGTGTGTTACTATAAAGGTTATAATATATATATAATATAATTTATAACTAAATTATATAATAATTAATTAATTAAATAATATTTTTTCAATATAATATTATACAGTATATTATATGAGTAATATGAAATATAAAAGTTATATAATAATAAAACTTACATATTATGAATGCATAAATTAAAGGTGGAACATTAAGAAACCCTAAATAGACTTGGGGAATAAATACATACTTAACTGTACATATATTGTGATTTCTAATATATCCGACACTTAAATCACAAGGGTATTTCAAAGGAAATACATTATTTCGTATGTCGATATCATTCAATATACAGTATTCCAAGATGGACTAGTCTTAATATCCACTAGTGAAGTCAAAGGACTTTTATATTTCGACTTAAGGTTTGGTGAAACATAAAAGACCAGTGGGAGACTTATTAGAAAAATGAAACAGTAACATTTAACCTTTCTAATACTGTAAGTTCATATGCTATATAATGTTATAATAATCTACATTGATAAATTTGTGCATTATAATGATTGATAAAACATTTATTAATTAAGATATACATTTAGATTGAATTAAAAATTGGCAAACAAAAATATAACATATACTTACTAATAAATGCATATTGCATGTTAACATTTCAACACCCATGCAAGCGCTTGATTCTACAATAACTAAATATGTTCGTAATTTTGTCACTTACGTGTTCATTTATTCAAGACTGTGTATTGCATTTTATTAGTTTCGAACTCAAAAGCTATATAAGACTATGGATATTTGATCCATATGAAATCGCATATAAATGTTATATGGTGAAGGATCACAGTTTGTAATGTACGATATTTCGGTGAAATTAGTTCTTCCGTAATAAGCAAATAAACCATAGGTTGAGTATTCAATAAGATTAATTACAATAAAAGATCATATTGTGTTAAATGTAGCACCGGACCAAATCTATAATATTGATCTAAGAACTCGATTGCTGAAATGCTAGTTTGACCGGTTTAAGTATGGTGCATCATATTTGATGTCGAATTTCTTTCGAATGGTTCAACCATTTAAAAGGAATAACGAATGTATAATTGTAGATGTGATTTACGGTAAAGTTGGAATGAAGAGAATGAATGGTCACTTCGGCTTCATAAAAAACATCAAAAACGAGAATTGTAAATATAGTAATTGATACTTAACATTGGAATGAGAAATACAATTTCTATTCCAAAATGTATTTTCATATAGAAGATTATTTTCTATGAGATTTATTACTTTGAGTTTAAGACATTTAAATAAAGAACTTTCTGCTATAAACTAGTTGTGGTATATGGAATAAATAATTTATATTAAGTGAATAATGGACCTTTGAATTTAATACGCTATTATAGTAATGGCAGAAATAGTAGGAGCATGTCATATAACACCTGTTAATTACATCAAAGTACGAAAATTGTTTTCGTAAAACATGCTGAACATTATTTATGAAATAATGACTTTTTCGGTGTCGACTGAAAAATAGACATAATTATATTTCAACGAATATTATGAATATTCGTTATGAAATAAAACTATAATGTGGTATTTGTTTTCACAACGAAACTGATGCATTGAAAATACTAAAGTATCTCATATTATGTACAATTATTTTGGAATTATAGACTAAGCCAGTGTTTTGAGAAATAAATTTTTATATGGTTATGAACCATATAATGCTAGTTAATTATATCTAAACAATTAAGGGTTATGCACCCATTTAGTGGGAGTGTCATAAGAGTTGAACTTTTCGGATTGATAAATATAGGTGTGTGCAATCGTAAGTCTATTAATACCAAAATAGTTCCACATTCTTCGTCATATTCACCAATGAGTTATCATAGACATGGATATGTATATTTAGTATGCCTATATAAGTCTATGATAAACTCATAGAATATAAAACAAAAGTACATAATATAACATGCGACAAAAATGATTTGATTTGATTGAATAGGTGAGTACATTTGAAAGAGTTTCATATGTACCTAATATGAATAAAGATTCACTCTCAAAGGTCACTCCTCCCTATAATACATAATGATGTATTGATAAGTAGTAATCAAACTTTATTAGACAAAGCACGAGTAATGATGAGTGAACTTGATTTAAATTCTTTCTATAAGGTGTGCACTTATGAGTAATACACAAGGTTAAAATTAATATCATCCAAAGAATAGTTTATAAAACCACACAAGATAAGGGTTTATAAGTAACCCCTATATACCCTGTGCCAAGGAGTTGGTAGGTTGTACAAGTCAAAAGACTGAACATAATAGTTATACATAAGGGATCTTGTATAAATTGTCCCAAGATAATTTTGGCAACGATAGTCATTAGATGACTAATTTATGTTGTGAACATAAATCATGAATTAATGCAAAATCAATTTTATGCAAGACAATTCATAAAATGTTTACAAATGATTGTTCTATTACACTTTGAAACAATTGTTGTTTCAAGAAATATCAACTTCGTAGCAAAGGAATTTCTTTAAAAAAATAATTGGTATAAAATGAATTTGAACACAGTCCAAGCATAAAATCGATTACAAGGAATGAAATAAAATTGACCAAACCTAAGTGAAAACAATATATTAGAACGTCTAATGAGTATTCTTGTACATTAAAGAGAAACTGTGGGTTTCTTATCAATCTCAAGAATAAATAATTCTCGGTTGTTAAATTAAACCATTAAGAGTATTAACTCTATGATATGGTACGATGCGCCGATACGAAATAGATTCCAAGTACATTATCAAAATATGATTTTGATGGTTGTACCATAAAGGATATGATCCATTGATTGCAAATGTATCTTCAAGAGAAAGACTAATTCAGTTGGAATATAATGAGCAATATTGATAAGAACAAAATCGTAAATTTAAATTGTTGAAATTAACATAACGGATTCTGTAACAACTCACCTTTTCGACCCTCAAAAGTCGACACTAACGCATCCACGATATTCACGTGCAGAGCATCCAAGTGCTAGAAAGACAGATTGTTAGGGTAAAAGAAAATAAAAGATGGAATAGAATCTCACAATGCAACGAGTAAACTATTAAATACCAATGATCTTTACAAAAGGGAAAATGTATTATACATATCCATTAACCTATCATCAACCTGGACAGTTATAACAGCCTATCCTTATAGTTTATTTTAAATATAACCAGAACTAGACAAGGAAAGATAAAAGAAAATTATAGGAGTACGTCTTGGAGGCATCCAGCTCGTCTCCTGAAGCCCTAAAGTGTCCAGCTAAACCTGAGAAATATGCTAGGGCTGACTCGAGCATTATAAGAAAAATAATGCTCGGATCAGTCTGGTAAAACCAATGTGAGAAACACCATCAAATGGATTTTTACAATTATAAAACATTTCAAAAATAAAAGAATCTCATAGGACCGCGTCGCACATAGATGCGGGCGGGTTTCTTACCTTACGATAACTAACCAATTTTTATTATAAAATCCAGTGATATTATAATAGTGTCTAGAGAGGAAATTGATATACAAAATAGTTGAAATGCTTGCATCTCACATTTCAACATAATTGGGCACAACTAAGTCCCTAAATGCACATATAGGAGATTTGATTTCCATCAATGACAAGGCTTGTAATAACCCTAGTTTAGATTACCTGAAATTAAATTTAATCATAATTTAAAAAGGCGATAATTAAAATAATTAGGAGGTTTGGGGATTATATTTTTAAATTAAGATGTAATTTGGACTAAAATGGAAGGAAAACATATATAAAAGATTTTTCAAGTGGAAAATAAAAGTTTGGGAAATTTAAGTGAAACATTATTTCTTTGTGGTTTAATTCTTTTATTTAATAGTAAAAGAAAATGGGAAATCAAATTAATGAGAATATATTAAATTTAATTTATTTATAATATCTTGTTTAAATGGAGATTTATAACTTAGTGGGCTATTTGTTTCCAATTACTTAAGAATAATAAGAACGGTTTTATAATCAAAAGTTGAGTTGTGAATGTATTTCATTTGTTACAAATGAAATGTAATAAATAAACTAGTATTGATTTTATAACAATGAAGTTAATTTGTGAAATCAATTCATATCTTAATAACAATGTTTATAAAGAGCATTTTCTTTTATATTTAGAATAAAATAAAACTTTATTTCTTTAGTTGAGTTATACTTAATCCTTGGCCCAAATGGAATAAAAATAAAAAAGTCAATAGTTGAGAAATTATAGCCTGTATGTTCACTGTCTACTTACTTCTCATTTTGACAGTAACCAGAAAGTTTATAGTAAACACCATCTCTTCCCTCTTTCTTAAAACCCTAGTGTATTGTTCCCCTAAATCAACTAACTAAAAGAGAAAATCTCTAATTTTTGGAGTCTATGTTCTCTCGTAATATATACTGATCTTTGATGCATCTTATAATTCTTCAATTTCAGTTTTCTCCTTGCAATTGAAATGCGTTTTGGGTCAATTTTTGAGATTTATAGGATTGGCAGCTAAGAGAAGTTAGCAAAGGCTTAAGGTAGTAAACAACTCATTTCTTAGCCAAAAGGTGAGTAATCTCACAAATTTAGTTATAGTTCATATGCATTGAGTAATTACTTGAAAGGTTGAGGAAATGGTTTGAATTTGATCTATGTTCTATATTCTGTCTGTTGTCTATTTTTCTGTTGTTTATTTCTCTATTAGTAGCTTATCTCTATTTATTGAAATCAACTGTGTCTACCTTATTTATTTTCTCTATCAAGTATTAGATGTGCGCATGTACGTATTTGGGTATAACAGTCAATATTTATCGTCGGAGAGCAAAGAAATCACGTCGGAGCAAACAATCATCAGGAAGGAGCCGAAACCTGGAGCATGCATGCTCCAGGTCTCGCCACCAGTCAACGAGTCATATAAGACTGGTCAACTAGTCCAAAACCTGGAGTAGTGCGTGCTCCAGGTAGCTGCTGATCTCCCTGACCTTGCCCCTGCCTAGTTTTTTCCTATGTCATTTGGTTTGTTGCCCTATTCGATGCTTCCAAATGCTTCTAAATTTCCAGGATTTGAATTCTTAACTTTGATGATTTGAGTTTCTGACATTTCCGGGTTTTAATTAAGGTTTAGTTTATATTTAAATATTTATAGATTTCATGAATTCTAAAAAGAATTTTAGTGCAATTTATTAACAAACCAATTCAATTTCAATATCTTATTTTCAAATAAAATGCGTACTAGTATTTATTGTAAAGAAATATCATTTCAAAGATTATCTACTTTATTTTCTAAATAAATATTTTAAAAAAGGTTTCTAAAATTGGTTTTAAAATATATAAATTGTCATTCCATTCGAGTGAGGAGTTCAATTAAACGATTTAGTAAAACAAGTGGTATAGAACACTTGCGTTTACTTCATCGGTTAATTTATGAACTTACTCGATTGAATCCCTATTTATTCTTGAGTGGAGTTTACTAACATAATAGTAAATATTCGAGTAAACCTATGCGGTATGGGACGTACAATCATTACTCGACAAGTTACTATTTGGAAGTACATAACACCAACTTTGATGAGTTTACAGGCTGGTCTTATATGTTAATCCATTTACAGGAGGATCTGTGGATTATGAGTTATATGCCCATCTATGGAACTATGGGTTTTCATGCTGTAACGACCTAAAATTTTAGACATTTGATTTGAATAATTAATTAATTTTAATTATTGAAATATTGGTTTAAAAGCTTTAAAACTTGAATTAAATTTGGGAGATATTTAAATCTTTGAATTGTGAATAAATATTAAATAGTGATTTAAAAATTGGGATTTTAAATTGAATATAAAATTTAATGGGTTAAGGGTCTTATTTAACTCATTTTAAATTTATAAATAATAACAGAGAATTCAATTTGTAAATTTATTTACAGTTTTAAATAGTTTGAATAATTAATTAGAAAAATTATTTTTAATTTAATGACTTGATTTCTATTGACGTATTTTTAATTTAATTTATTTGATTTTTCCATAATATTTAGTTTGGAAAATATTAAAATTATTCGATTGATGATTTATCGGCAAACGACAGTGTTTTTATGATTTTCCAAAATCCAATAACCAGTGTATATTATTATTTTTTTTGGGCTCGCATCGCTATTTTGAACGTGATCGTATTTTTGTTTTGTCATTTGCAGCACATACGTGAACAAAAATCTGTGTGACGAAATGCTAGAAGATTTAAATAAATATAAGTCAAACCCAACATTTTCCCTGATCCGCCTCATTCTTGTCCGTGCCCATTCTCTTCATTTTATAGAAGCAAGCTTCATATTCAAAAACAAGAAAATAGTATATCCACGTCTTTAAAAAATTCAAACAATTCAAAAATAATTCTAAAAATTAAAACGTTTGTTGCTTTGGAGTGTTTGAGCATAGATCTTTAGGCTATTGTGTTATGAGAGGTTGCGAATGAAGCTTTTGAAGTTCAAAGAAATGTCATGATCCATATTTAAACTAGAGCTTGGATTTTTGGGAAGTTTGATTGCCGATTAATGAATCGAAGCTTGTATTTGGTCTTAGCATGGTGATTGGCACCCAGAGGCGGGGTTTGGTGGCTCGCGGTGGAGAATAAGTGGTCGCGTCCTCTGTACATATGGCAATGGACCTTCCAGGTCGAAAATGAGGAGAGGGGTGCGTATGAGATTTGGATGGGTCAGGGAGGTGGAGATTTCGAAGAGTTTGTTGGTGCAATCGGTTCGTTGAATGATTGCTTATGGAGGGAGGAGTCGAGGAAGCTATGCACGGCCTGATGGGCATCCATGTATCTTTTGTGCACGGCCTGGTGGAGAGAAGAAGATGATTTAGGGAGAGGATTTTGTTACGATAAGGGAGTAGTGTTTAATTATATAATTAATTATATAAGTTAATCGACTACTTGTAATAGGTATATCTCTCTCATACTAGGTCCAAACAAAACGCGGTCAGTAGCATTGCGTTCGTAGTAATAAGATCTATATTATGAAGTTGGATTGGTAGAGTTTGGAGCTTATAAAATTTCAAGATAAAATAGAACGTTGTTTGATTTTAGATGGAATTAGAATGTGAAAGCGATAACTGGAGTTTCAGTAAGTTAAATTCACCTTTTGGTTAATCAATATATGATATAGTAGACAAAAATTATTTATGGCCTATTTGGATGTTAGTTTATATAGTTGTTTGATTGATTGTTTGGATTGGATTCTCATTTTGGAAATTCACATAAACATATATTATTGTTCGTTCCCGCCTAGTAACGGATGACATAAATAATCATTTTGTTGTAAGGAATAAAAAGAAGTAGTCGAAGTGTTTTCGTAGTGAATAGGTTGCTAAGGAACACTTCAAAAAATACCCATGCATATGTGTGATTTATAAGGGACAATCATAGAGAGATCCAAAGGGGTTTCTCGCCATTATTTATTTATTTACTGTTTTCTGCACCATATTCTTATTCTCTTATTGCTTATATTGATGTTTAGTTGAAATAATTGTGAAACGATCTATTTAAATTGTTTAAGTGTTGCTATAGCAATTTTTCACTATATCGTCACTTATTCAATATCATCTCCCTAGACCTTTGTGTGTTGAACTTGAGCTTTTATTTTCACAAAATAGATGTTTAAAATTCATTAATCATTTTGATTAATGATATTTGGACTTAATTAATCATTTTTATTAATGATGTTTAAATTTAATTAATCATTTTAATTAATGATATTTGGATTTAATTAATAATTTTAATTAATGATGTTTGAACTTAATTAATCCATTTTATTAATGATATCTGGATTTAATTAATAATTTTTATTAGTGATGTTTTGAAAGTTAATTAACTGATTAAAAAAGATTTTAAAGTAAATTAATTGATTTGATAAAAGTGTTTTAAAAATTAATTAACTGATTTAATAAAAGTGTTTTAAAGTTAATTAACCGATTTAATAAAGGTATTTGAAGATAATTAATTAGTTTATAACAAGAAGATTGTATATTTTATAAATTATCCTTCAGGATGAATCAACATTGTTTAAATTTTATAAAGGTATTTAAATTGATTTATTACCTTTTTGAATAATAAATGCTGTATTGAATTTATAAATGAGAAAATCTTTAAATTGGAATTGTTTAATCATAAAGCCAAGTGTAAATTGTTTTGGGTTTATAGTAGTTTTGATGACATTTATTTTTGGCCCTTGTTTTAATATACTTAGTATTATAATTTACCCTTTTAAAATGACATTTTAAAGAGTATTTCTAAAATGTTTTATTTACCAACATTGTATGTAAGAGTCCAAAAACTCGGCCTTCAAAAATCGGCATCCGTACTTCACTTGTACTCAAAATGCCGTAGATTCAAATGCCGAATCTGGCTTCCCGGAGCTTCTAACACCATTAAGTATAACAACACAGCAGAATAAAAAGAGATGATGTCATATACAATTCAATGAATACAATATCCAGTATGATATACAACAATGATATCAATATGATACAACAATATCAGAGATAAATAATGATACAGCGGAAATAACAGAAATGATAACTACAAATGATCGGTCAGAGAATGACTTCAACAACTCTAATGTTAAGCTTGAATCACCAACACGATGCACCAAGATAAGCAACGTCAGCCATGATCTCCAAAACTGAACTAGCTCCCGAAAATCTACTAAACCTGAGATATCTGAAAAGAAACCCAACTCTAGACTGCTCGTGTGGAAAATTATGAGCACCCAGAGTTTAGGAAGGGAACAATAAACTCCGAGTCAGTCGTGGGACTGGTGTGAGCAACAAAAACAGTTTATCTTTAAAACAACACAAAAGAATTTTAAACATTGAAACCCGAAATGCTTTTGGAAAATGAAACTACCATAAGGCCTCCCGCATACACACACAATGCAAACGCAGAATCGGAGGAGATTTCTCCTTATGATAGTCAAAGATGCTTACTACGCAAAACAAATCATTGGATATTATTACTAGTGCATAGTGCAGAAAACATTTCGAAAGTATAATATTAATCTTAGCCAACATACAACCATTATTGTATGCCTACTATAGCTACTATGTTCAATAGCAGGTTACCGCCACATTCCATAGCAGGTTATACAATTCAATCGTAAAGGTTCGTATTGTTTCTTTGGATTTCCAACAAATGGTCAGGCTAAGGAACTTCCTTTCCTCCTGCCGAATGGGATCGCCTCTGGCTGGACGTCCCGAGAGACAAACTGCTCTCTGCCAACAAGGCCGGGTTACCCCTATAACAGGTAACTCACGAATATGCCATCCTACGGTCCTTTGGGACCTTTATCCGAGCGCTCGGTAACAACATCACACATAATAAATAAAGTGTGTCCACATGAGTAAGTATCTGGGCTCCATACCATGACACTACCCCTTTCCAGAAGGAAATGACATACCCTAAAGGGCGCGACCCTCATAACCTTGCCGCAACATTCCTGTTTCGACCATTTCCGGGTTGTGAGGTCCGAAGAGGTCTCGTCCACAAAGCTACGCTTTGTCACAAAGCCATGCTTTGGGTCAACAAATGATCAAAGTAATGATCACAGAGATAAATGATCAAACAAATGATCATATCACAAATGATCAAACGATGATCATCACACAGCAACACTCAGCATGTCACATTACCAAATTGGGAGTATATCGCTGATGACCTTCAACTACATAACCTCTGAGCTCGTACATCTCAGAGAAGGGTGTTAAGCAAAGAGAATAAATTCTCTGCCACCAACAGAAATGTATTTGAAAGAAATCGGATTTATATCTCAAAGTGTAATGTCAGACATGTAACCATACAAGTCTGTTCCGGGATCGAACAGAACCGAAGGCACTTCCAAAGAAGCCCTTGCAAATCCGGATAATTTTCTAATCACGTCCGGACTTCCCATCACAAAAAGAGTGATATAAATCTCTATACCGGAGCAACTCGGTGTAGAGACATTCAACAGGTTGTCCTTTCATTTTCGAAAATATCCGGTCTTCAACACCGGTCTTCAAATGCCATCCATATACGACGTATCACTATTCGGAATGGGTTATATGACAAAAAGGTCTTTTCCCGACTAACCCGAATAGTGAGCACAATATTTAAAAATATATGGATATTTGGATTTCAATTAAGTCATAACTTAAACCCAAACTTTCGTTTCAAATGGTTTAACAAATTACCATTTCAAATCTTTAAACAAAAAGATTCATTTAAACAACCTTCAACGGTTTAAACAATTTCCACATTTTAATCTTTTAAATAAAAGATTTAATTCATAGAGTTCACCCAGTTTCACAAAAAAACCATTCACAGATTTCAAAACAACTTCCGTTTCAATTGGATTAACTCATTAAATCTTTAAATCAAAGATTTAACTCATAGCTTTCAAAACAATTTCACTTTGAATGGTTTAAACAAATCATCATTTTAAATCTGTTAAAAACAAATAGATTCAATTCCTAGCTTTCAAATAAAAAAATTCATTCATAACTTAGAAAAACAATTTTCAATTCAAACTTGAAATTCCTTTAATTAAACTGGAATTTCATTTCTTATCTGAAAACTTTTATCCTTTGAAAACAAACAGGTTTCATTCTGGAAATCTGATTCATTTATATGAGTTAAGGTTCTTGGGTTAATTTCAAATTCTCAAAATTATACTTTTAAAATGGTTTAATTTCATATAACTCATAAATAAGTTGAACAGCCTTCTTAAACCCTAGTTTCCAAATCATAGAATTCAATTTCAAATATTGAATTCAAATTTAAATCAAATTATTTAAATTTCAAAACTCGATTAAGTTATTCAAAATAACTTTTATCTTTGAAATTCCATTGCAAAAGCTTTTCACTTTAAACCCAAATTTCCAATTTCAAAATCAATTGAAATTAAAATTTCAATTTCGAAAACATCAAATTTAAATTTTCTGTGACTTAACCGATTTCCACGTGAAATCCATATTTGTGTGTGTAAAAGTGTAGTCCAGGGGTTTAACACAATAGTGCAACACGATGAATCATCACAGATCAAAATACAGGATATAGTTGATAAGCGATATAAACTATAACGCTTATCGTTCATGCACAGACCACAGATATATAAAAATCACAGATTATAAATTACATCATAGGTCACAACTCAAATCAGGGTATATCACAAAGCATCACATATCAGGGATATCAAACAATTCACATTCAATAGAATTCAAACATCCATAGGTAAGGTCAGTTAGTTGTCTGATTAATTCAAATCAGATTAATTTCTTATGAATTACTAATCCTGGTTAATCAACATCGATAAATTACAAATTATTTTGATTAATTATTCTTTAATCATTTATTTATTAACCATTAATAATAAATTGATTAACTTTTAATTATAATTCATCAACCTTTAATTATTAAATAATTAACCTTTAATTATTTAACTCACCATTTTATTAGTCTTTAAATAATTTGTCTTAAACTTGAATCAATTGATTTCAATTCTTAATTACATAATTAATCATCCATGACTTAAGTTAATTAAATTAATTAAGTATCCATTTAGTTACCTTAATAATTTAATTACTCTAAATTATTAAATCTTAATTTACTTTATGATAAAACAATCTTTTATTAATGGTTAATTTAGCATTAACAAAGAAATGAAACAATTTACTTTTACAATCCATTTAAAATTAATGTTTAAAATGAATACAAATTTAAGTTTGAAATCATACTTAAAACTGGTTTAATCTTAGCTTTAAAAACATGGTTTAAATTCTGCTTATAATTTAAAATCATTTGTTTTAGATTTAAAAAACAGAATAGGCTTATATGTTGGAACCCGAGACAAAACATCCGACCCGAGTAAATCAGAAATTACTACGAGTCAAACTTCCCACGACTTCGAGCCATTCACTCAAACGACCCGAGCAAACCAGCGATCAATTCCCTCTACTCAAACCCAACTCACGTTCACCAGAACAACAGTGCACCGTGCACGTGCACGGTGTCGTTGTTCATCTCCGACCAACCACGCTGGCCTCACTACGTCAGCGATCAACCCCGCATCCCTCTCCGACCATCAGAACTCGACTAACCACCCAGGATCGAAATCGAGCTTCAAGCTCAAAACTGGAACACTTGAACCCAAACAACCCCATCCCTGTCAACGCCGCGTACCCACGACCCCGACCACGAGAACCCACGCAACTCCGGTCATCGACGCGTCTACGTTCAGGCTATCACCTCCCAGCATCTCGTTAAACTCGATCACGTCTACACGCCGTGGTGATCAATTTACTCCTCCAAGTTAAAACTAGGGTTCCTGGAGGAATTTCCCTGTCGCAACTTCCACGGCGAATTTCATCGCCATCCCACATTTTTCCTAGCATCCCTGATTGCTTCTCCACCAATAGGAAGAACCCCAACCTTTCGAGACACATAGATCGCAAGTAAAACTCAAATTCCCATTTCCTGGTCAAACCAGAAATATACTCAAATCCCCTTCCTAAAAATCATAAATTTAGTTTCAAAAATCAAGTTTTAATCTTAGTATTTGATTCAGATTCCTGAATCAAAGAATCAGGGTACTTGATTTTTAACTTATTTTAAATGTTCTGTGTTGTTTAGTGTTTCCAGAGGCAATACAACATTGTTCCACTTAAATAAATTTTAAACTTAAATCTATGATATAATAAACATAATTTGTTTGAAACATGAGGCCTAACATAGATTAGATCATGAGAAAATGATTTTTTTGATCTAAAACTTGAGCCTGGAAACTACAACAGTAAGGCAAAGATATACAACAGCATGCACACACCTATATACATTCATATTTACAGAAAAATGCCCAGAAAATTCATATACACAAACATATTTGTTTCATAAGAATATCATGCAACCAGATTTATTCGAATACTTAAGCTTTTTTTAAAAAAATTGTTACTCACCTAAACATTTGAAAACAGAGACAGAGCCTTGTTTAAAAGCTGCTATCTTGATCCTCCTTAAATCATCTTACTTTTGTTGTGAATATTTCTTAAGTTTGTATAAATGGGAGTGTTTGCCATTGTTTTGAACGAACTAAAATATAAGAAGACAGGTTGTATATGTAGAAGGAGAAGATTACAGGGGATGGTGATATCTGGGTTAAGCAATATGTAGGTAAATATATATATTTTTCTTTCTTATTGATCAGAGATATTTTTAATATTGGGGGCTGAGTTGATTTTCAAAAGAAATCGAATTGACTTATGTTATGCTTGCATTTAATGAGCAAGTACTTATGTTCCCTATTACTAACTTATGCATAGAAAATTAGTACTATAGTTTGCATTTGTTTAATTTGCTTCAGCCTGCACCTTTATATACTTTTATTTTGCTTTGGCCTTATCTTCATTTCTTTTGTTTGCTTTCATATATACACACTTGTTTGTATTTTGTTTTGCCTGGCATACTTATTTATATATATTTGTTGTTTTTCCTTTGCAAATTCAAAGATGTTTGTATTTCTTTTAAACTTTGTTCTTGCCTTGCCTACTTATTTACAGGCTGCAGCTTTGTCTTGTTTTCTATTTTATTTTAAATCTACATATGCTATATATTGTTATGTTTTCAAGTGTACATACTTAAATATATATATTTTTTGTTTCATTTGTTTTACTCTGTTTATTATTGCAAGCTACATGCTTCGAGTGTTTTGCTATTTGTTTCAGCCTACATATTTTCCAACTTAAGTTATTAAATATTTTGTTACTATGTGTATTTTTATTCTACCATTTTTGTTTTATTTTATTTTGCTTATAATATTCAAACTTAAACTATCAATATATAATTTACTTTTGTTATTTTATTTTAAACTTAACTATCCAATATTACATTCATTTACTATTATTTTTATTTGTATTTTTAAACCACTTATTTTAGATTTAAACTCAAATTCAACATATATATATATATATATTAACTTCAAATATTCTCATATATCACATATACATATATATATATTCACATATATGTACAATATTTACAATATTATTAAATTTAAATGATTTATTCCAAATTTATTTGGATTCGGGGAAACTCGCTTCCATTTATAATTAATTTACTATTTTTATTCAAAAATTCATTTAATTATTAATTTAAATTAAATTAAAATTCCAGGGTCGTTACAAACTTCCCCCCTTAAAAGAATTTCATCCTCGAAATTCGCAGGCACGAAACAACACAGAGATAGATAGATTCGATCTCCTATAATTCCTCAAACACAAGATATGGATTCCAAATCCAAGTCGGAATATCTCAAAATATATACCAATTTGTCCCTCTTCGTACTTTGGTATTCAAAAGAAATTACAATAGAATTTCAAAATTTGGTTTTAAACAAAACCATTTTATCGATACAATTCAAGTTTATCCTCATATTCTATTAATCAATTTACCTCAAATTAAAATTTCCAATTTCAAATTTATTAAGGTTTAAATCAAAAAGCTGATAAGAAACCGATGAAAATACGAAGTAAGAATCTTCTACAACGATTTGTAGAGCCATCATCACACCGAAACTTCTTCTTGTAGCTGATACGAAGCAATCAAAAGAATTTGGAAAGACGAATCAAAGAAAATTGATAAGAAAGTTGTTTCCACTGTCGCAGGGTATTGACCATTAATAGTCGTATTCCCTTGTCCCCTATCTCGTCCTCTTCTCACACTCATACTCACTATCAATGAATAGTAAGAGAATTTACTGAGACGTTCGAACAGATATCTTAGGGATTACTCATTCTAGAGTTTACTTCACTCTATCTTTAATGAGCTACTTAATGTGTTATACTCCTGAGCTAAAGTTCAACCTTAGCTCTGATACCAAATTGTAAGAGTCCAAAAACTCGGCCTTCGAAAATCGGCATACGTACTTCACTTGTACTCAAAATGCCGTAGATTCAAATGCCGAATCTGGCTTCCCGGAGCTTATAACACCATTAAGTATAACAACACAGCGGAATAAAAAGAGATGATATCATATACAATTCAATGAATACAATATCCAGTATGATATACAACAATGATATCAATATGATACAAAAATATCAGAGATAAATAATGATACAGCGGAAATAACAGAAATGATAACTACAAATGATCAGTCAGAGAATGACTTCAACAACTCCAATGTTAAGCTTGAATCACCAACACGATGCAACAAGATAAGCAACGTCAGCCATGATCTCCAAAACTGAACTAGCTCCCGAAAATCTACTAAACCTGAGATATCTGAAAAGAAACCCAACTCTAGACTGCTCGTGTGGAAAATTATGAGCACCCAGAGTTTAGGAAGGGAACAATAAACTTCGAGTCAGTCGTGGGACTGATGTGAGCAACAAAAACAGTTTATCTTTAAAACAACACAAAAGAACTTTAAACATTGAAACCCGAAATGCTTTTGGAAAATGAAACTACCATAAGGCCTCCCGCACACACACAATGCAAACGCAGAATCGGAGGAGATTTCTCCTTATGATAGTCAAAGATGCTTACTACGCAAAACAAATCATTGGATATTATTACTAGTGCATAGTGCAGAAAACATTTCGAAAGTATAATATTAATCTTAGCCAACATACAATCATTATTGTATGCCTACTATAGCTACTATGTTTAATAGCAGGTTACCGCCACATTCCATAGTAGGTTATACAATTGCAATCGTAAAGGTTCGTATTGTTTCTTTGGATTTCCAACAAATGGTCAGGCTAAGGAACTTCCTTTCCTCCTGCCTAATGGGATCGCCTCTGGCTGGACGTCCCGAGAGACAAACTGCTCTCTGCCAACAAGGCCGGGTTACCCCTATAACAGGTAACTCACGAATATGCCATCCCCCGGTCCTTTGGGACCTTTATCCGAGCGCTCGGTAACAACATCACACATAATAAATAAAGTGTGTCCACATGAGTAAGTATCTGGGCTCCATACCGTGACACTACCCCTTTCCAGAAGGAAATGACATACCCTAAAGGGCGCGACCCTCATAACCTTGCCGCAACATTCCTGTTTTGACCATTTCCAGGTTGTGAGGTCCGAAGAGGTCTCGTCCACAAAAGCTACGCTTTTTCATAAAGCCATGCTTTGGGTCAACAGATGATCAAAGTAATGATCACAAAGATAAATGATCAAACAAATGATCATATCACAAATGATCAAACGATGATCATCACACAGCAACACTCAGCATGTCACATTACCAAATTGGGAGTATATCGCTGATGACCTTCAACTACATAACCTCTGAGCTCGTACGTCTCAGAGAAGGGTGTTAAGCTAAGAGAATAAATTCTCCGCCACCAACAGAAATGTATTTGAAAGAAATCGGCTTTATATCTCAAAGTGTAATGTCAGACACGTAACCATACAAGTCCGTTCCGGGATCGAACAGAACCGAAGGCACTTCCAAAGAAGCCCTTGCAAATCCGGATAATTTTCTAATCACGTCCGGACTTCCCATCACAAAAAGAGTGATATAAATCTCTATACCGGAGCAACTCGGTGCAGAGACATTCGACAGGTTGTCCTTTCATTTTCGAAAATATCCGGTCTTCAACACCAGTCTTCAAATGCCATCCATATACGACGTATCACTATTCGGAATGGGTTATATGACACAAAGGTCTTTTCCCGGCTAACCCGAATAGTGAGCGCAATATTTAAAAATATATGGATATTTGGATTTCAATTAAGTCATAACTTAAACCCAAACTTTCTTTTCAAATGGTTTAACAAATTACCATTTCAAATCTTTAAACAAAAAGGTTCATTTAAACAACTTTCAACGGTTTAAACAATTTCCACATTTTAATCTTTTAAATAAAAGATTTAATTCATAGAGTTCACCCAGTTTCACAAAAAATCCATTCACAGATTTCAAAACAACTTCTGTTTCAATTGGATTAACTCGTTAAATCTTTAAATCAAAGATTTAACTCATAGCTTTCAAAACAATTTCACTTTGAATGGTTTAAACAAATCATCATTTTAAATCTGTTAAAAACAAACAGATTCAATTCCTAGCTTTCAAAAAAAAAATCATTCATAACTTAGAAAAACAATTTTCAATTCAAACTTGAAATTCCTTTAATTAAACTGGAATTTCATTTCTTATCTGAAAGCTTTTATCCTTTGAAAACAAACAGGTTTCATTCTGGAAATCTAATTCATTTATATGAGTTAAGGTTCTTGGGTTAATTTCAAATTCTCAAAATTATACTTTTAAAATGGTTTAATTTCATATAACTCATAAATAAGTTGAACAGCCTTCTTAAACCCTAGTTTCCAAATCATAGAATTCAATTTCAAATATTGAATTCAAATTTAAATCAAATTATTTAAATTTCAAAACTCGATTAAGTTATTCAAAATAACTTTTATCTTTGAAATTCCATTTCAAAAGCTTTTCACTTTAAACCCAAATTTCCAATTTCAAAACCAATTGAAATTAAAATTTCAATTTCGAAAACATCAAATTTAAATTTTCTGTGACTTAACCGATTTCCACGTGAAATCCATATTTGTGTGTGTAAAAGTGTAGTCCAGGGGTTTAACACAATAGTGCAACACGATGAATCATCACAGATCAAAATACAGGATATAGTTGATAAGCGATATAAACTATAACGCTTATCGTTCATGCACAGACCACAGATATATAAAAATCACAGATAATAAATTACATCACAGGTCACAACTCAAATCAGGGTATATCACAAAGCATCACATATCAGGGATATCAAACAATTCACATTCAATTGAATTCAAACATCCATAGGTAAGGTCAGTTAGTTGTCTGATTAATTCAAATCAGATTAATTTCTTATGAATTACTAATCCTGGTTAATCAACATCGATAAATTACAATTATTTTGATTAATTATTCTTTAATCATTTATTTATTAACCATTAATAATAAATTGATTAACTTTTAATTATAATTCATCAACCTTTAATTATTAAATAATTAACCTTTAATTATTTAACTCACCATTTTATTAGTCTTTAAATAATTTGTCTTAAACTTGAATCAATTGATTTCAATTCTTAATTACATAATTAATCATCCATGTCTTAAGTTAATTAAATTTTAAGTATCCATTTAATTACCTTAATAATTTAATTACTCTAAATTATTAAATCTTAATTTACTTTATGATAAAACAATCTTTTATTAATGGTTAATTTAGCATTAACAAAGAAATGAAACAATTTACTTTTACAATCCATTTAAAATTAAGTTTTAAAATGAATACAAATTTAAGTTTGAAATCATTCTTAAAACTGGTTTAATCTTAGCTTTAAAAACATGGTTTACATTCTGCTTATAATTTAAAAACATTTGTTTTAGATTTTAAAAACAGAACAGGTTTATATGTTGAAACCCGAGACAAAACATCCGACCCGAGTAAATCAGAAATTACTATGAGTCAAACTTCCTACGACTTCGAGCCATTCACTCAAACGACCCGAGCAAACCAGAGATCAATTCCCTCTACTCAAACCCAACTCACGTTCACCAAAACAACAGTGCACCGTGCATGTGCACGGTGCTGTTGATCATCTCCGACCAACCACGCTGGCCTCACCACGTCAGCGATCAACCCCGCATCCCTCTCCGACCATCAGAACTCGACTAACCACTCAGGATCGAAATCGAGCTTCAAGCTCAAAACTGGAACACTTGAACCCAAACAACCCCATCCTTGTCAACGCCGCGTACCCACGACCCCGACCACGAGAACCCACGCAACTCCGGTCATCGACGCGTCTACGTTCAGGCTATCACCTCCTAGCATCTCGTTAAACTCGATCACGTCTACACGCCGTGGTGATCAATTTACTCCTCCAAGTTAAAACTAGGGTTCCTGGAGTAATTTCCCTGCCGCAACTTCCACGGCGAATTTCATCGCCATCCCACATTTTTCCTAGCATCCCTGATTGCTTCTCCACCAATAGGAAGAACCCCAACCTTTCCAGACACATAGATCGCAAGTAAAACTCAAATTCCCATTTCCTGGTCAAACCAAAAATATACTCAAATCCCCTTCCTATAAATCGTAAATTTAGTTTCAAAAATCAAGTTTTAATCTTAGTATTTGATTCAGATTCCTGAATCAAAGAATCAGGGTACTTGATTTTTAACTTATTTTAAATGTTCTGTGTTGTTTAGTGTTTCCAGAGGCAATACAACATTGTTCCACTTAAATAAATTTTAAACTTAAATCTATGATATAATAAACATAATTTGTTTGAAACATGAGGCCTAACATAGATTAGATCATGAGAAAATGTTTTTTTGATCTAAAACTTGAGCCTGGAAACTACAACAGTAAGGCACAGATATACAACAACATGCACACACCTATATTCATTCATATTTACAGAAAAATGCCCAGAAAATTCATATACACAAACATATTTTTTTCATAAGAATAGCATGCAACCAGATTTATTCGAATACTTAAGCTTTTTTAAAAAAAATTGTTACTCACCTGAACATTTGAAAACAGAGACAGAGCCTTGTTTAAAAGCTGCTATCTTGATCCTCCTTAAATCATCTTACTTTTGTTGTGAATATTTCTTAAGTTTGTATAAATGGGAGTGTTTGCCATTGTTTTGAACAAACTAAAATATAAGAAGACAGGTTGTATATGTAGAAGGAGAAGATTACAGGGGAAGGTGATATCTGGGTTAAGCAATATGCAGGTAAATATATATATATTTTTCTTTCTTATTGATCAGAGATATTTTTAATATTGGGGGCTGAGTTGATTTTCAAAAGAAATCGAACTGACTTATGTTATGCTTGCATTTAATGAGCAAGTACTTATGTTCGCTATTACTAACTTATGCATAGAAAATTAGTACTATAGTTTGCATTTGTTTAATTTGCTTCAGCCTGCACCTTTATATACTTTTATTTTGCTTTGGCCTTATCTTCATTTCTTTTGTTTGCTTTCATATATACACACTTGTTTGTATTTTGTTTTGCCTAGCATACTTATATATATATTTGCTGTTTTTCCTTTGCAAATTCAAAGATGTTTGTATTTCTTTTAAACTTTGTTCTTGCCTTGCCTACTTATTTACAGGCTGCAGCTTTGTCTTGTTTTCTATTTTATTTTAAATCTACATATGCTATATATTGTTATGTTTTCAAGTGTACATACTTAAATTTTTTTTTGTTTCATTTGTTTTACTCTGTTTATTATTGCAAGCTACATGCTTCGAGTGTTTTGCTATTTGTTTCAGCCTACATATTTTCCAACTTAAGTTATTAAATATTTTGTTACTATGTGTATTTTTATTCTACCATTTTTGTTTTATTTTATTTTGCTTATAATATTCAAACTTAAACTATCAATATATAATTTACTTTTGTTATTTTATTTTAAACTTAACTATCCAATATTACATTTACTATTATTTGTATTTGTATTTTTAAACCACTTATTTTAGATTTAAACTCAAATTCAACATATATATATTAACTTCAAATATTCTCATATATCACGTATACATATATATATTCACATATATGTACAATATTTACAATATTATTAAATTTAAATGATTTATTCCAAATTTATTTGGATTCGGGGAAACTCGCTTCCATTTATAATTAATTTACTATTTTTATTCAAAAATTCATTTAATTATTAATTTAAATTAAATTAAAATTCCAGGGTCGTTACATTGTAAATGTGAAAATCAAGCACAATTGTGGATCAAATGTTTTAAAAGTTTGATTCATTTATTAGTGGTAAGTGTATGTGATTTAATTCCCAAATACAAATCACTTTGTTATTCTCAAGAGTTGATTTATCGACTCTCGATTTCGATTCTGCTATCTTCTTTGTATTTCGTCACTTTAAGACGATGAGCTGCTCTGTAACGACCTACGTTTTTCCGATAATTAAAATATTGAATTAAATGAGATTTTGTAATTTGATGTTGGAAAAAAATAAAATTTATGATGCAGGAATGAGAAAACTAACTAGAATGAAGTTAATAGTGTAAATTAATGTAATATATGACTATTTGAATGTAATCTCAAGTAATTGAAATTATCGTAAGTTATAATTGGTTATAAATTTAAAATAAGGAATAAAATTTAAATGTTATATTAATTGATGCAATAATGTGTGTATTAGCTGATAAGTGGATTAAAGGAGTGATTGATAATTTAAATATTGTATTAATTAATGAAATAGTATGTAATTAATTGTAATCGATAAAAGTAGTGTTGTGGTAGTAGTTATGACATTTGTGTGTAGATAACAAACTTACAAATGTTATTAAATTAAGAAAAGATAACGATTGTCATTTTTTACCAATTTATTTAATCTGTTGAATTAAATTTAAAATCAATTGCAATTAAATGTAATTTAATGTTACTTTAATATGAGTTAAGATGATAACTGTAAAAGGTGGATGCAATAAAATGTACGGAAATGTCACTTATATTCATAAGGCAATAATTGATTTAATAAAAAGAGTGAAACCAAGATAAATTAACTAATTGGGATTTCAAATTATAATTAATGTGAAAATCGACAAAAATTCAATATAATTGAAATATTGTAACTAATATGATAAAGGATGATAATTGTAGAATATTAGCGTAATAAAATGTAAATCAATGTTAACTATGCCCATAGAGTAATGACAACTGAACAAAAAGAATTGAAATCAAGTTTAATTAATTTATTTGAGTTTAATTTATAATTAATTGGATTTAATTACAATTGAAATTAAACATTGTAATTAGTGTAATAGTTAACACTGAATTTGTGACGACCCGGAATTTTTGTATATTTGAAATGGGAATATTTAATTAATTTTAAATATTCAAAAGTTGATTATTAACTTTAATTTCAAATATCAATATTTATTTTATAATTAATTATTGAATTTAATTATCGAAATAGGGTAAATTTTTGAATCTGGAATTTTAAGCCGGTTAAAAATAATTTGAAGGCTTGTAAAATTTATATGGATAATACTGAAGATAATAAAGGTGATAGAATCAAATTTGAAGATGTTTTGTTCAGTTTTAAGAATATCTCGTTTAAATTGAATTTAAAAATAGCCGTCCGAGGCACAGTCTCGGAATTCGACGAAACTAGTTCCATTGGATCCGTAATATTTAAATATTGTCGGATTTCAATTTCCGTAGCAATTGGAGTTGTTGTGTGAGCGTACGATGTATAAGCGCACTAAAATTTATATTGAAAATTTAATAAATAAATAAATCTTTTCCCATCAGCAACCCTATTCTATATCTAGGTACGCTTAGCCGACCATCCTGTCCCTTTTCCTATCAATACGCAACTTTCTTCTTGAATTTACGTTTGCTTTTAAAAAATCACATCGTTCCTTTGTTAAAGATCTTGTTCCTCTTCTTCATTTACAAGTTAAATTTCATTTCCCTTACCTTCGTTTAAATCACTGTTTCTTCTCATCCTTCAGAACGAAGACTAAAAAAAATTATTATGGGGGGGGGGGAATCACGCGATTCGGGGCGGCGATTCATGTGGCTCTGGCATCGCGGTGTGGCATGACACTCGAACTCGATTCGAGCTCGAGCCGTTATTCGAATTCGTCGACATCTGGGGGAAGAGTTTGTCGTGTTTTGGTCTGGTTTTCATCACGCGACGACTAGGGTTAGCTTGGTGGGTGAATTAGAACGTGATGGGTAAATTAAATGGGTGCAGTGTAGATTTTGGGTTATAATTTATCTCCGGCCAAGGTATGGGGACGTGCGACTCGAGAGGGAAGCGTGTTCGATTGGGGGATTCGTGTGGGATGATGATGGCGGCAGGACTGGTAGGAGGCGCGGAAGGTCGTGGGTTGTGGTCGCGACATCGTGGTATGGGGTGGCTCGGCCTGCTTCGTAGTTTGGGAATCGCGATGTTGGCTCGAGCTCGCGTGGGGCCGGCGTTCAAGGAGGATTAGAGGGGTTCTTCGGTAAGGTATAAACTAACCTTGTTTTTAATTTACTAAATATACATCCACATACATATTTTGTTAAAACAGTAAATACGTATAATTTTTTTTTAAATTAGTATATAAGTCTGAAGGAATTTTTATTGTATTGGAATTTAACCTGTATAGATTTTCTCACGAGTATATATTTATGTAGATTCAAAAGAAAATAAATATACAGATATACCTATTTTCATTTGCTGGTTTATTTTTAAAATAATATATTACGAAGATTAAACTTATCTAACAATTTTGGTCAGTAGAAAAAAAGGGGAAATTGGTTAAAATTAAATTTATCTATTTAAAATGAAATCACTGGTTAATTAAATTGTCAAATGAAAATTTAATTGTTCAATTAACTCGAATATTGATAAAATTTTATAACATTTATACAAGGTCAAAAATCGAGAAGAAAGCAACCTGGATTGGAAATGGGATGCTAATAAAATAAAGGTGAGTTAATCTCACTCAGTTGAATTTAAATTTAAATGGTTAAATTTAAATAATTGATTGAATGGTTGATTTGATTGATGTGATATATATAGTAGTATATACCAATATATATATTGGCATATGTATATATTGGAGTTGTTATTCCCGCATTATATAGCGGATGAGACCTTATGCGCCGCATAATAGCGGATGATTTTATATAAATCCCATATACCGCGATATTCCACCTCGAAGTGGAATTGGTATTGTGCTAACGTCTGTGGATACAGGGAAACAGGTTGGAGTGATCGAACTGGATTCCTCAAAATTATTTAGATTATTTAATATTCTGTGTTCTGAATATTTGATATCCTGTGATGATTTTATATTGGATGATGCGGTTGATTTGGATTGTCCAGCATAATAAATTATAAAATCTATGGAATTGAAATTTTGAAAGAAATAAAAGGATAAAAGTTTAAGTAAAATAATTCGAGAAATTGGAATAAAATTAATAACGAATTGGAATAAAAATAAAGTGATTGGAATTGTAACAAATATAAAATAAGGGGATTTTGAATTTACAAGGGATAATAAATTTTATACTAAAGTGATATTATTTAAAAAAATAAAAGAAGTTATTCTTGAATGCAAGGACTAAATTTAATTAAAGGATAAATGAGGAATTTTGGAAATCTGATATTGATATTTTAGTTAAAAGGGTTTTTAACTCAAAAATAAAGAAATAAAATCTGTAAGTTAAAGAATTTTGAAATAATTAAAGTAAATAAGGGAATTTATTTCAAAGTGAAGTAAAATGGAAATTAATTGTAAATTTATTTAAATGTTGAAATTGGAAATTTTGGAAGAGAAATAAAATATCAGTGGATATCTTAAAGATAAATTCAAGGAGGAATTTATTTAGGGAAGGGGAAAATTTTGTTTAAAAATAAATGGTGATTTATTTTTGAAAGTGGTGAAAGGGGTGCGTATTTCCTTGAATAGCCAAGTACGTTTTAAACAAAGTTTAAAATAAGATTTAAAGTTAGTTTTAAAAAGCATGTTTTGGAAAATTTATTATTTTTAGGTATATTAAAAATCTAAAGAAAGTGTTTTTCAAAATTTATTATTGTAGTAACTATATAACAATGATTTGGTATTATGTTTTAAAGAGGAAATTTATCTTATATTTATAAAGTGGTTTTATTTTAATTATTCTTAAAGTATGTATTTAATAAAATATTAAAGTAAGTTTTAATTTCAATGTTGTAGAATATATTTTACATAAAGTGCTTTTGAATTATTTTAAATCTAAAAGGATTTTGTACTTGGCGTTTTTGTGGAAATAAATATACGGGAAATGTTTTCCGTGAGGAGAAAACTGTTTTGGAACTATTTTTAAAGGGGGTTGAAAATAGAAATGTATCTTGCAAAGATATTTGAGGTAAATAAATAATTGGAAAAAAAATTATTTATTGTCGGATGGATGTTATGGATGTTAATTGATAGTTAAATAACCGACTATCAATATTTGGCCAAATGCGCTGATCGTTTCGAAGAGACCGGGATCGAGATTTATTTCTCGAAAACCACTTCGATCCGGTTTGTACGTTTCGTGGGGAAACGAGATTGATATTGAAGATGGGATAATGTCTTCAGTTTCGTTCGAACCCGGAACGGACTTGTATGGGTGAATGCTTGTGAAACATCGTCAAGGGACGATGGGCATTCTAAGTGAAACGTTCTATAAAGGTAACGTTTAGCCTTAAGCCTCATCAACCGGGAATGACTGAAAATCAGGGGTTATGCAGCAAGGCTTCGTGGGTAGCGCCCACTGGAGAGTATGGTCATTCCTGTCTAGAGGTCCCTTTTTATTTCGGCTTAGTGGTGCGGTTGCTGATCCCAACCGTGGGGTGATCATATTCGGAATTGCCCATAGGTGATTCCGGCCTTGTGTTGCAGGGGAGCGGGCGTACTCCTCGGTACTGTGATCTAGGCCACGTACTGTGACAGGTGGTACCCCAGTGCCTAGTCATTCGTTGGAAATCCATTCTTCCTACGTGCCTTGTACGAGTTTTGTTTGTATTACCCACGTTGTGGCTAGTATGCCGGAATTTAATAGATGTAACAATTTCGGCTATTTGAATAAATATTTGTAAATAGACACTATTATAATATCAGAGGATTTTTATAAAAAGTGTTTTAGCTATCGTAAGGTAAAAACCCGACATGTTTATTTGTGGCGTGGTCTTACGAGATGCTTTTGTTTTCAAAGGATTTTGAAACTTTAATAATCAATTTGAGTGTGATTTTCTCACGCTGGTATTCCAGACTGACTCGGGTATTGTTTTATATGATGCTCGGGTCAGACCGAGATAAACAGGTTCAGATTTTAGCTGTGGAGCTCAGGAGACGAGCTGGATGGCGATACGTACTTCCGTATTTGTGTTATTTATTCCGCTGTGTATTCAGATTGTGAGGACAGGTTATGATTACTGTCCAGTTGTATGTTATTGATGCTGTTGGATTCTGATGTATACTCTGATGATGTATTATATAAACAGATATAGTTTTGTTTTGTGTAAAGATCTGTTATTTTATATTATATTTTATTCCGCTGCGATGTGAGATTCTGAGGCTATTTTCTGTTTCTCTTCTTCTACCTCTTCTTCTTTTAACCAAAATGGTCCGATTTTTCGTGTATGAAAAATCGCGGCTGTTACAGTGGTATCAGAGCGAGGTTGGCGATAACCTTTGCTCTGGTGGAAATTCTGAGTGTAATAATAGATATGAGGGCGTATTTGTTAGTGAATATAAAATAGTTTTATATTGTGTTGATTGATTTATTGAGTGGCATATGAACCTTCGTCGGCACAGCCTGCGCAACTGTATCGAAGGGGTTTCTAAACACTTGAATAGGACAATTCGACACAATATTGTTTTCGAAAGCGGGTAAATGAAATAATTTTACCCAAAAATGTATTTTGATATAAAAAGGAATATTTCTTAAATTGTTATATAGTTTGGATGTATGGATGAAAATATTCTAACAAATAAAATTGGAAAGGAAAATATATGATTAGATTATAAATTAGAAAGATTTACATAATCAATGGAAATTTGTATAAGTATAAATCATACAAATGAATTATAGCTAAAGATTTGATTTAATTTAAATTAGTAAATTTAAAACCCGGAGATTTTGGAAGTGTTTCCAAAGTGTTTTGAAGATGAATAATAGCACTATTATTTTGGGAAGAATTTCAGAAAGAAAATAGTTTCAAATAAATTTTTGGAAAGGATATAGAAATAAATTCACTACAGTCGCTGGAAAATAATTTTGAGGATGACGGTCGCATCTTCAGAATTCATTTTCGAACTTCTGAGTGACGAATTGCTGCCAAAATTGATTTATTCAGAGGAAATAGTTTCGTTTTTGGAAATTTCAAAGGAAATTTGTTTGAAATAAAGCCAGGATTGGTTTAAAAAAATTTTTTTTTTTGAGAAGTGTGATTTTGAAATAAATGGTGATTTCAAAATGATTGAAAACTAAAAGCCGGGTAAATAAAATCAAGTTAAGATGAATGAGCTTAAACTGAGTTTAATTTTGAGTGGGATTTGAATCAAATTGAAATTTGAGTTAAAATAAACTTAACTTCGATATTTGTAAAGAAATTAATAACTTTAATTTTCTTGTGGTTTAAATGGGAAGTTATAGCAAAGTAAATAAATTTGTTTGGTATTTTGGAAATGAATAAAATCCAAAACATGAATTATAAAATAGATTAAAACTAGAGAAAATTTACTAAAGTGATTTTTGAAGATAAAATCAAATATTGAATTGTAAAAAGGGGAATGTACTAATTTGGAATAAATTAGTGAATTGAATGTGTTATCGAGATTTAAAATTGGTAATAAAAAGTTGAAAGTGTGAATGAATATTGGAATTGGAGTATAAAAGTGATAATTTGAATTGTAAATAAATTCAAGTGAGTAGAAATAATTTGAAGCGGACTTGTTATTAATAAAATTCAATTCAAAATAAATGTGAATTAAATGATAAAAAATAACTTGAGTGTAAAAATATTCAACGCATTTTGTAAGCAGATTAATATTGAATCGAAGTTATTATCAATGAAATGAAGTTAGATTATATTGTTTTGATAAATGAATGAAATGAAATGAAACAGATTTTGGGTTAGCAATAGAGTTTGGAAATAAACTCGAAGTTTAAATAGAATTCGACCTGGGTTGACAATGGATAAAAATAAGTAGAGGTGTTGTATAAAAATAAAATGGAATTGGATTAAAGTGGTGATGGTTTGTATTGCAAATAAAATCCAATTTAGTAGAGATAAATTGAAATGGCCTTGCTATTAATCAAATAGTTTGGAATAAAACTTTTGGATATGAAATGGAATTGCAAGTATATAGTTTGTAAATGAATTAAGTTGGAGTGAAATTGATATAACTTGAGTTGGAATCGATTTAAAATAATATAAATCAGAGTGGTTGTTTATATGCATGGATATCGACAAATTTGCATAAAATAAACCGTCGTTTGACGGAATTAAAGTAAATTAAAATTCTAAAGGTTGATAGAAGTTAAATAAATTGATTTTGAGATCAATTGAATTAAATATAAGTTTGATTTGCTAAAATGAGCCGAATGTGTGAAATTGAGATGTGAACCATTTAAATTGAATGTAGTCATACATAAATGGGTTGTAACAATTTAAATTAATGTTGGAACCAAAACATTGCTTATAAGTGTTGTTTAATCTACTTTGCTTATGGGAATTCTCTTGTTTGCTAGTTAAATGTATAAAATGTTGTTAAGTTGCATGATTTTGGTACTTACATTTTTAAATTAAGTAAGTACAGGTTCAGGGAAGCCGTATAGCTGATTTTGGGTTGCACTAATCGCTAAATAATAAGCCGCTTGCTTTAAAAGTGCTAAATAAAGGTACGCTTACGCAAAAGAATTCAAAATAGGAAATATGAACTGCATATATTGATATATATTGTGATTTCCGGCCTGAGGCCGATGTATATATATATATATTTGTGCATCCTGCGATATCGCAGAAGTCCCTTCGTACAGGGGAGGCTCTGCCAAAATTTTCCGAAAATTTTGGGAGTTAGAAATTTGTTTGAAAATTCTAGAAAATTTTTGTTAACGACAAAACGATTTCAAAATTTGGAAAAAGGGTTAAGGGGACTAATGAATGTAAAAGTTTGCGTATAAACTTTTGCTTGGAATTTGAAAATAAATTAGTAGTTGAAACTAATTTAAAGAATGATAAATTAAATATTGTTCGGGATAAGAAGAATTGGAAGAGCAGTATAAAGTTAAGGGAATAAAAGCTTAAGTGATAGAGGGATAATATAAGAATATATATAAAATGCTTATATTAATCTTAAGCAATAAATGGTGAAATTCTTAAGTAAATTTAGTATTGAGAAATTATTCCAAGTGAATAATTGAATGAAAATTTAATTGAAGTTGTGAAGTGAGATAAGTGAGGATAAGCGAATAAAAATCAAAATGAAAGAGAATTGATATAATTGGTAATCAATTGAAATTTATATGTAAGATGTACGTATATTATTTTATTCGCATAGCTATTTGATCCAGATTTGAGCACAGGATTTCGAGATAGTTATATCAATCCGAGTTAGGATTTTTCACTCATTTTCGACGGCGAACCTGGATATGGAATTTTGGTTGACTCTGGAAATTTTCTATCATAGTTTGTGGCTATGCAAGGAGAATAACGGTTTCTGATCGAGAAACCAAAATCCGAGTCCGCACTAGGAAGTCGGGTGGACAATACTAGTTCGGAAGTGAAACTGTGTTATCGAGTGAGCGATCGAATTTGATATTGCGTACAGATGATATATGCGCATCGTACGGGCTTAAGTAAAACAAATATTGAAATTTGTAAAGGAAGGTATAAAATGATTTTTGAATCCTGTGATTGGATATTATTGCTTAGTAGAATATACAGGTGTATAAAAGCAATGGATAACTTGGGATTTTTGATTTTAGAAGAAATTTTAATGGCCCGACAAAAGGTATGTATTTGAATTTCTATATGAAATTTGATTTGGGTTTTTGATCTAGCCACTTGGCTTTTGTTTCTTTTTGAGATTGGGAGGCCGTAGAGCCATTTTGTAGTTGTACCGAACTAGCTGCGCAAAGGAGACGCTTGCAAAAATTTTCGAAAATTTAGGGAGTTAGAAAATTTTTGAGAAATTTTGATAATTTAAAATTTGAATTCAAATTTAAATTTGAAGTAATGAGTAAGTTATGTTGTTGGGAACTTATGGATAAGTTGAAAAGTTAGAAAAGAGTTAATGTGTCGTTGATAAAAAGATCGTTTTGGAAAGATGTTAAAACCGTTGGGTTTTGGGAAAAAAGATTAACGGGTATTGAATCATTCTTCTTAACTAGTAATTTCGGGGACGAAATTCTTTTAAGGGGGGAGGAATGTGACGGCCCAGAATTTTTGTATATTTGAAATGGGAATATTTAATTAATTTTAAATATTCAAAAGTTGATTATTAACTTTAATTTCAAATATCAATATTTATTTCATAATTAATTATTGAATTTAATTATCGAAATACGGTAAATTTTTGAATCTGGAATTTTAAGCCGGTTAAAAATAATTTGAAGGCTTGTAAAATTTATATGGATAATACTGAAGATAATAAAGGTGATAGAATCAAATTTGAAGATGTTTTGTTCAGTTTTAAGAATATCTCGTTTAAATTGAATTTAAAAATAGCCGTCCGAGGCACAGTCTCGGAATTCGACGAAACCAGTTCCATTGGATCCGTAATATTTAAATATTGTCGGATTTCAATTTCCGTAGCAATTGGAGTTGTTGTGTGAGCGTACGATGTATAAACGCACTAAAATTTATATTTAAAATTTAATAAATAAATAAATAAATAAATCTTTTCCCATCAGCCACCCTATTCTATATCTAGGTACGCTTAGCCGACCATCCTGTCCCTTTTCCTATCAGTACGCAACTTTCTTCTTGAATTTACGTTTGCTTTTAAAAAATCACATCGTTCCTTTGTTAAAGATCTTGTTCCTCTTCTTCATTTACAAGTTAAATTTCATTTCCCTTACCTTCGTTTAAATCACTGTTTCTTCTCATCCTTCAGAACAAAGACTAAAAAAATTATTATGGGGGGGGGGGAAATCACGCGATTCGGGGCGGCGATTCATGTGGCTCTGGCATCGCGGTGTGGCACGGCACTCGAACTCGATTTGAGCTCGAGCCGTTATTCGAATTCGTCGACATCTGGGGGGAGAGTTTGTCGCGTTTTGGTCTGGTTTTCATCACGCGACGACTAGGGTTAGCTTGGTGGGAGAATTAGAACGTGATGGGTAAATTAAATGGGTGCAGTGTAGATTTTGGGTTATAGTTTATCTCCGGCCAAGGTATGGGGACGTGCGACTCGAGAGGGAAGCATGTTCGATTGGGGGATTCGTGTGGGATGATGATGGCGGCAGGACTGGTAGGAGGCGCGGAAGGTCGTGGGTTGTGGTCGCGACATCGTGGTATGGGGTGGCTCGGCCTGCTTCGTAGTTTGGGAATCGCGATGTTGGCTCGACCTCGCGTGGGGCCGGCGTTCAAGGAGGATCGGAGGGGTTCTTCGGTAAGGTATAAACTAACCTTGTTTTTAATTTACTAAATATACATCCACATACATATTTTTTTAAAACAGTAAATACGTATAAAATTATTTTGTTTTAAATTAGTATATAAGTCTGAAGGAATTTTTATTGTATTGGAATTTAACCTGTATAGATTTTCTCACGAGTATATATTTATGTAGATTCAAAAGAAAATAAATATACAGATATACCTATTTTCATTTGCTGGTTTATTTTTAAAATAATATATTGTGAAGATTAAACTTATCTAACAATTTTGGTCAGTAGAAAAAAAGGGGAAATTGGTTAAAATTAAATTTATCTATTTAAAATGAAATCACTGGTTAATTAAATTGTCAAATGAAAATTTAATTGTTCAATTAACTCGAATATTGATAAAATTTTATAACATTTATACAAGGTCAAAAATCGAGAAGAAAGCAACCTGGATTGGAAATGGGATGCTAATAAAATAAAGGTGAGTTAATCTCACTCAGTTGAATTTAAATTTAAATGGTTAAATTTAAATAATTGATTGAATGGTTGATTTGATTGATGTGATATATATAGTAGTATATACCAATATATATATTGGCATATGTATATATTGGAGTTGTTATTCCCGCATTATATAGCGGATGAGACCTTATGCGCCGCATAATAGCGGATGATTTTATATAAATCCCATATACCGCGATATTCCACCTCGAAGTGGAATTGGTATTGTGCTAACGTCTGTGGATGCAGGGAAACAGGTTGGAGGGATCCAACTGGATTCCTCAAAATTATTTAGATTATTTAATATTCTGTGTTCTGAATATTTGATATCCTGTGATGATTTTATATTGGATGATGTGGTTGATTTGGATTGTCCAGCATAATAAATTATAAAATCTATGGAATTGAAATTTTGAAAGAAATAAAAGGATAAAAGTTTAAGTAAAATAATTCGAGAAATTGGAATAAAATTAATAACGAATTGGAATAAAAATAAAGTGATTGGAATTGTAACAAATATAAAATAAGGGGATTTTGAATTTACAAGGGATAATAAAATTTATACTAAAGTGATATTATTTAAAAAAATAAAAGAAGTTATTCTTGAATGCAAGGACTAAATTTAATTAAAGGATAAATGAGGAATTTTGGAAATCTGATATTGATATTTTAGTTAAAAGGGTTTTTAACTCAAAAATAAAGAAATAAAATCTGTAAGTTAAAGAATTTTGAAATAATTAAAGTAAATAAGGGAATTTATTTCAAAGTGAAGTAAAATGGAAATTAATTGTAAATTTATTTAAATGTTGAAATTGGAAATTTTGGAAGAGAAATAAAATATCAGTGGATATCTTAAAGATAAATTCAAGGAGGAATTTATTTAGGGAAGGGGAAAATTTTGTTTAAAAATAAATGGTGATTTATTTTTGAAAGTGGTGAAAGTGTTGCGTATTTCCTTGAATAGCCAAGTACGTTTTAAACAAAGTTTAAAATAAGATTTAAAGTTAGTTTTAAAAAGCATGTTTTGGAAAATTTATTATTTTTAGGTATATTAAAAATCTAAAGAAAGTATTTTTCAAAATTTATTATTGTAGTAACTATATAACAATGATTTGGTATTATGTTTTAAAGAGGAAATTTATCTTATATTTATAAAGTGGTTTTATTTTAATTATTCTTAAAGTATGTATTTAATAAAATATTAAAGTAAGTTTTAATTTCAATGTTGTAGAATATATTTTACATAAAGTGCTTTTGAATTATTTTAAATCTAAAAGTATTTTGTACTTGGCGTTTCTGTGGAAATAAATATACGGGAAATGTTTTCCGTGAGGAGAAAACTGTTTTGGAACTATTTTCAAAGGGGGTTGAAAATAGAAATTTATCTTGCAAAGTATTTGAGGTAAATAAATAATTGGAAAAAAAATTATTTATTGTCGGATGGATGTTATGGATGTTAATTGATAGTTAAATAACCGACTATCAATATTTGGCCAAATGCGCTGATCGTTTTGAAGAGACCGGGATCGAGATTTATTTCTTGAAAACCACTTCGATCCGGTTTGTATATTTGGTGGGGAAACGAGATTGATATTGAAGATGGGATAATGTCTTCAGTTCCGTTCGAACCCGGAACGGACTTGTATGGGTGAATGCTTGCGAAACATCGTCAGGGGACGATGGGCATTCTAAGTGAAACGTTCTATAAAGGTAACTTTTAGCCTCAAGCCTCATCAACCGGGAATGACTGAAAATCAGGGGTTATGCAGCAAGGCTTCGTGGGTAGCGCCCACTGGAGAGTATGGTCATCCCTGTCTAGAGGTCCCTTTTTATTTCGGCTTAGTGGTGCGGTTGCTGATCCCAACCGTGGAGTGATCATATTCGGAATTGCCCATAGGTGATTCCGGCCTTGTGTTGCAGGGGAGCAGGCATACTCCTCGGTACTGTGATCTAGGCCACGTACTGTGACAGGTGGTACCCCAGTGCCTAGTCATTCGTTGGAAATCCATTCTTCCTACGTGCCTTGTACGAGTTTTGTTTGTATTACCCACGTTGTGGCTAGTATGCCGGAATTTAATAGATGTAACAATTTCGGCTATTTGAATAAGTATTTGTAAATAGACACTATTATAATATCAGAGGATTTTTATAAAAAGTGTTTTAGCTATCGTAAGGTAAAAACCCGACATGTTTATTTGTGGCGTGGTCTTACGAGATGCTTTTGTTTTCAAAGGATTTTGAAACTTTAATAATCAATTTGAGTGTGATTTTCTCACGCTGGTATTCCAGACTGACTCTGGTATTGTTTTATATGATGCTCGGGTCAGACCGAGATAAACAAGTTCAGATTTTAGCTGTGGAGCTCAGGAGACGAGCTGGATGGCGATACGTACTTCCGTATTTGTGTTATTTATTCCGCTGTGTATTCAGATTGTGAGGACAGGTTATGATTACTGTCCAGTTGTATGTTATTGATGCTGTTGGATTCTGATGTATACTCTGATGATGTATTATATAAACAGATATAGTTTTGTTTTGTGTAAAGCTCTGTTATTTTATATTATATTTTATTCCGCTGCGATGTGAGATTCTGAGGCTGTTTTCTGTTTCTCTTCTTCTACCTCTTCTTCTTTTAACCAAAATGGTCTGATTTTTCGTGTATGAAAAATCGCGGCTGTTACAGAATTGATATGTAAATATGTTTTAAATTATTGTAAATGTCTAAGTAATCAAAAATGATAGAAATTGTTAGTTATTAAATATGAATTGAAAATTGATTTAATTAATTTAATATTAAATTATTTAATTAATGTGAAAATGGACATTTTGGCCACCGTCTTGGATTTCAACGAAACCAGTTTCATCGGATCCGTAACAATGGATTATTATAGGATTTCAAGTTTCATAGCGATCAGACTTGTCATTTGATCGTACGGGCTCGAAATGCGTTGAAATCAATTTAATTGAAATTCAATTGAAATAAGCTGGTTTTAAAGCTAACTTCTTCATACGATGAAATTAGGACTTGAAACCTGTTCCATTGAGTTTAAAAAATATCAAAAACATCTATTTTGATATATGGGATGACCCACTTTCGTTTAGGAAGCGAAACGGGCTTTTCGGGTCGTTATTGTCAATTCAAATCAATTTGGGTGTTATTCATTCTTATCGGGCTTTGTTCGCATTAATAGAATTTGTTTCTCAAACCCTAGCTGTCTTTCAGTCTATTCTGTATGTACATCAACTTTCCTTTCTTCAATGGCAGAAACCAATTTCAAATTTCAAACCCTAAATTCAATCTCCAAATCAATTTCAAATTTCAAACTCTCAAAACTATGACATATTATATACCGATTCGAAGCTCTCGATAAGTGCAATTCAAATCTTCAGTTTGTTTTTCGATTTGGGTTTCTGTGTGTTCAGAATTCGAGGAACAATTTTCGGTCGTTCGTGTGAAGTCGTGGAGATTTAACGGTGGATCTGCGACTATAGGACGATCGGGTGGTGGCATTGGGAAGGTGGTGTCGAGCAGGTCTCAGATCTTATGCTCGTTCGTCCCTAGGTGGTCGTAGTTTGCCATAGTTAGGTTTTAAATGGATGCAGTGGCGCTGTCGCATGGGGAGGCCTGAGGTGTTCGCACGTGGATGGTTGGGCGCGGCCATGGGCGGAGGAGACACTGGCGAAGTCCGATCTGGTCGAAATCGATTGTGGAGGCGGTGATAATTGATGGTAGGTGGCGGCTGTAGTTCGATCACGGTCAGGAAATCGCGTTGGCTAGGGTTCGAATCAACGTTTCAGGTGATGTGGCATTTATTATATTATTATCTTAATTGTTTTATATTTTAAATTTCAATTGTTCTAATCTTAATATCCTTTTCATACGAACTCGGATTCATGCGAAGTTTGTTTCGTTGGGATCATATCGAAATTCCAGACTTTTTAGCACTGGTTTGGACGAATTCCGAGACTGTTGAATTTTGGACCCTATTTTGGATTTCAAATCGATTTGAATTCAAAGGTGAGTGTTTTAACCCACTCACAACTAGTAAATTACCTTATGTTAGTAAAATTGAATTTATGATGTGATTTGGAATTGATTGGTTGATGTTTGGTGTATTTAAATTGTGATTCCAATTAAATTTAACTTTTATTGCATTTAATCATCGTTTAATTTAATATTGAATTTAATTGTCAATTTAATACCTGTTAATATAATCAGTTATCTATTAATGTTTATTGGTTGATTTGGATGATGATTGTGATGTATGTTTGATTTGTTGATATTGGATGACTGGATGTTACATTTTATATTGTTATAACACTGCAAGTTCCCTATGGGTTGAAATGATACATACCCGAATGATCATATAGAATAGGGAAAATCGTTATGGGTTGAAATGATAAACACAGGCGATTTTCATCTGAAATAAATTTTTGGATTGCGGGTTGAAACCATATATACCCGTAAAATTAAAAATATGTGCGGATTGAAATGATAAATATCTGTATCACTTGACCATAGGGTAGAGAATTATATACGGACACCGGATTGGTTAAATTTAATGATTTTAAACCTTTAAACTTTGAATCCAGTTAAACGACATTTCGAAATAGAATTTGACTGATATAAATTGAATTGTTTTAAGTAATTATTTAAAGGATCTAAATTGAAATTTTAAAGTTGAATTTGAAGTATAAACGATATTCATCGAAATTGGATTATTGAAATATTGGAAACTGTAACTTTGAAAATCTATTGGAAACGGGAATAGTTAAATTTGTTATTTCAAGATTTTAAATTGGGGTTTGATTTGAAATCTAGATATGGTCCAGATTTGTTAAAATGGAAGAAATGGTTAAATATGACGTTAATTTCAAATTTCTTATCTTAATATAAACTGTAAATGTTCTTTTAAATTCTAATTATTAAGATTTTCAACTATTAAAATAAGTTAATCTATTTTAAAACCAACTTAATTAATTTAAACTATTCTAATTTATTTTAATCTAATTTAACCTACTAATTAACCCATTTAATCTATTTTAATCTATTCTAATCTATTTTAATATATTTTAATCTATTTTATACCATTTAAACTTTATTAAACTATATTAAACCATTTTGATTTATTTTTAATCTATTTAATTTATTTTAAATTATTTTAATCTATGTTAAATTATTTTAATCTATTTTAAATCTATTTAATTTAAATTAGTTGAATCTATTTTAATTCTATTTAATCTATGTTAAATTATTTTAATCTATATTTGTAACGACCTGCCTTTTTGGACGGTTTTATCATGCTGCACCCGCCAAGTGCATAAGCAGATACACACGTCAGACTCAAACCATTCAAGAGGGAAGATTGTTATGGGGTAAATAAGAAAAAGCAGAGAAAGAAAGAAAACAAATATAGAATCCCGCAGCGGAATGACAAAATATAATAATCAAATAAATAGTTCATGAAGCTGTTTACAAATAACATTGATTATTCTTTTAGTACAGATCAGAGTTACATACAACAAGAATAAACAATAAATAAATGCAGCGGTACAACATGATGTAGTGGAATAAATATAATAAATAATAATAGTACAAAATCTTCGTCTTCATCCTCCAGAAAGTAGTCTTCGATAAGCTGAAAAGCTCAGACTGACCCAAGCGAATTGAAAAGACAAAACACTCGAGTCAGAACTAAAAGATCTTATGTAAGTTAAATCAACAGTAAATAAATATGAGTGTAACAGCGTCAGAGATGTTTATGGGGTTTGACATCTTCTATCCAGTGTCAACAAGAGTGCAATAACTTAAGAGATGTTCGAGATTACCATCTCCTAAGGATCCGTTAAACTATCTACTATGTAGTACAATACACTATTATAATAGTGTCTACAGTAAAGTAAAGTATTAAAATAGCGTTAAGGCATTACCCATATTCCCCTTAACACATTTTATATATTCTCATAGTCAATAAAGTACCGTAATTCCTCCGTAAACTGGAGGGCTATCAGAGGGCACTCCATAGGTATGGTACAAACCAAACTCGTAGAAGGCGCGATATGGCATATGAACACGACACTCGAGGCAATGCCAAGGTAGATATACCAATTACACTCCCGGACTGGTGGTAACGCATAGCAGCTACTATCGGCCACCTCAGACACACTCCCATAATCAAAATCGAGGGGTGGCAACCAAATCAATCACAAAGTCAAAATATAGTATCGAAGAAATGTGCCCGATAGGAGGAATGACCTCACTTGGCCTGGTATAGCTCCTATTTTAGTCACATCTAAGCTGACTCACAGGAGTCAGGGTCACGTAAATACCTCATACAGAATCGTTCGCCAAACGATCCTACTTCATTTCTGGAATCTCCACTATGTACACGGTTGTTAAAGTGGTTTTCGGTATTGGCATAGAGTATGACAATATCTGATCCCGGTCTCTTTAACAACCAAACGCTTATTTCACACCGGATGGTTCCTTTACATTTCAAAAGTCAATTCACAATTGATATCAACATATCATATTCTCAAACCATATCATTTTCGAAATCACATTTACTTCCGAAATTATATCACATTTGAAGTCATATCACTTTCGAATCATATTCAGTTTCAAAATCACATTCACTTCCAAAATCATATTCACTTTCAAAATCATATTCACTTTTGAATTTATCGATAACATAGGTTAATTAAATCCTTGTTCCAAAACCATCATATTTACTCAATATGTCATTTCACAAAAGGTATCAATTCCAAATTCCAACTTAGGTTGTATCACCATTAAGGATTTAGATATAAATACTTCAACTTTACACAGTCTAAAATTTTAAAAAATAGTTTAGATAGTCATAAATAGTTCAATAGTTTAAAAATAGTTTAAATAGATTAAAATAGTTTAAATATTAAAAATAGTTTAAATAGTAGAAATAGTTTAAATAGATTTAAATTTGATTTAATTAGATTTAAAATGTTTTAAAAAGATTTAAAATAGATTAAATAGATTTAAATTATATTAAATAGATTTAAAATAGATTAAAAAATTAATTAGTTTAAAATAGGTAAAATAGATTAAATTGGATTAAATAGGTTATAATAGATTAAAATAAATTAAAATAGTTTTAAATTGATTAAAATAGTTGATTTAATTAAAATAGTTTAAACTAGTTTAAAATAGATTTCAGAGTTATGTCCAAACATTTCAATGACTCAATTCCGATAAATTCATTTATATTTGATACTTCAACTTTGAAATTCCAATTTAAATCATCTGAACAATTCATTAAATCAATTCCAATTTCAGCATTAACGCTTGGATTATCGAAAATAATTCAGTGCATATAAATCAATTTCTATTTCAAAATGCTAGTTAACTGAATTCAAATTTTAAAGAATTAAAAATAATTTAATTTTACCGATCTGGTGTCCATATATAATTTTCTACCCTATGGTCAAGTGATGCGGATATTTATCATTTCAATCCACAATTAAAATTTACGGTTATATATCATTTCAAACCACAATCCCGAATTAAATAAAAATCCATAAAATCGTCGGAGTCTATCATTTCAACCCATAACGATTTTTCCCTAATCTATAGATCGTTCGAGTATGTATCATTTCAACCCATAGGGAACTTGCAGTGTTATAACAATATAAAAATATACCATCCAGTCATCCAATATCAACAACCAAACATCTATCACAATCATCATCCAAATCAATCAGTAAACATCAATAGATAACTGATCATTAATAACAGGTATTAAATTGACAATTAAATTCAATGTTAAATTTAACGATGATTAAATGCAATAAAAGTCAAATTTAACTAGAATGACAATTTAAACATACCAAACATCGATCAATAAATTTCTAATCACATCATAAATTTAATTTAACTAACATAAGATAGTTTAGTAATTGTGAGTGGGTTAAAACACTCACCTTTGAGTTCAAATCGATTTGAAATCCAAAATAAGACCCAAAATTCAACTGTCTCAGAATTCATCCAAACTAGTTCCATAAAGTCTGAAATTTCGATACGATCCCAGCGGAACAAACCACGCGTGAATCGGACCTATTACGTAAAAGTTATAAAGATTAGAAGATTACGCGATTTAAATTAAAATTAAATAACATAAAGAAAATGAACCAATATGATTTTGCCATGTCACCTCACTTACGTTCACGTTTACCCAGAAATGCTCGAACACCAGAAACCATAAGGGCCGCCACCTTCATTCAAAAACGCCGACCACCCCACGCCTCTACCACCTGATCAGAGAGCGCCACCATCACCCACACCTCCGGCCGACCGCACTCCGTGCTCGCGGCCCACTCCGCCTCGCCCAAGCAACCATGGCCGCCACACCATATTTCCCTCGATTCAGTCAAGCTCCTACCATATGACGACAAATAGAGGCCATAGTTTTGATATAATTTGATATGGTTCGAGGGAGTTTGATTTTTGAAATTTTTTTGGAGATTGAATTAGGGTTTGTATCTGTAGCAATTGGAAAGAAGGAGAAGTTGATAGGTGAAATAGACAGATACGTACAAAAATGAGAAGTAAGAAGGCAGCTAGGGTTTGGACAGAACTATTATATACTAACGAAGATCGATAAATGAATAACATATCGAACTGGTTCGAATTGACAATAACGACCCGAAAAGCCCATTTCGCTTCCGAAACGAAAGTGGGTCATCCCATATATCAAAATAGATGTTTTCGATATTTTTAAACTCAATGGAATAGGTTTCAAGTCCTAATTCCATCGTATGAAGAATTTATCTTTAAAATCAGTTTATTTCAATTGAATTCAATTGAATTTAATTAAATTGATTTCTACGTGTTTCGAGTCCGTACGATCAAACGACAAGTCCGATCGCTACGAAACTTGAAATCCTACAATAATTGACCATTACAGATCCGATGAAACTAGTTTCATTGAAATCCGAGACAGTGGCCAAAATGGCTATTTTCACCTTAATTAAATAAAATATTATTAAATTGGATAAATCACCTTTTAATTTCAAATCTTATAATTAACAGATTTTATCATTTTTGATTACTTAGACATTTATAATAATTTAAAACAAATTTACACATAAATTAAGTTAGTGTTGAATATTACACTAATTACAGTGGTCCATTTCAATTGCAATAAATTCATTAAGTATAATTTAAATTCAATTAAATCCATTTATTTTGATTTCAACCTTTTCATTCAATCAATCTTGACTCTATGGACATAGTTAACATTAATTTATATCTTATTACATTAATATTATCCAATTTCATCTTTTACCATAATAGTTGCCATATTTCAATTACCTTGAATTTTAGTCAATTTTATTAAAATTTAAAATCCCAATAAATTAATTTTTCTTTGTTTCACTCGTTTTATTAAATCAATTATTACCTTATGAATGTAACTAACATTTCTGTACATTTTATTACATTCACCCTTTTTAATTATCGTCTTAACTCATTTTACGTAACATTTAATTTCATTTAGTTATGATTGATTAAATAAATTGGCAACAAATAACAATTGTCACCATTTCTATATTTAATCACATTTGTATGTTTGTTATCTACACACAAATGTTATAGTTATTTACACAACAGTAATTAATATTCAATTACAATTTATTACTTACTATTTTATTAATTAATCCAACATTTAAATTATCAATTACTCTTTAATCCAATTATAAATTTATACACACATTATTACAATTAATTTACGATCAATAACCAATTATAACTTTTTAATCATTTAAATTAACTGGAATTACATTTAAACCAGTTATCAATTATCTTAAAATAATATTATTACGTTTCATTCCAATTCTATTCTTATTATTAAATCATAAATTTTTATTTCTCCCAACATTAAATCACAAAACTTTATTAAATTAACTATTTTTAATTATCGAAAATTACTGGTCGTTACAGTTTTAAATCTATTTAATTTATTTTAAATTATTTTAATCTATTTTAAATCTATTTAATCTATGTTAAATTATTTTAATCTATTTTAGATCTATTTAATCTATTTTAAATTAATTTAATCTATTTACAATCTATTTAAACTATACCTATTTAAACTATTTTGAATTTCAGATGGGTAAAGTTGAAGTGTTCATATTTAAATCCTCGATTTAATAGTAAATAGGTTAAATGATATTATAACTAAAAATGGGATTTAATTGATATTTTCTAGTGAAATAACATATTTAATTAAATATGATGATTTTGAAGTGAGGATTTAACCTATTTTATCGATATGATTTCGAAAGTAAATATGATTTCAAAAATGATATGGTTTGAAAATATGATATTTTGATATCAATTATGAATCGGTTTTGAAAGTGTAAAAGAACCATCCGGTATGAAATAAGTGTTTGGTTGTTAAAGAGACCGGGATCGGATATTGTCATACTCTCTGCCAATACCGAAAACCACTTTAACAACTGTGTACGTGGTGGAGATTCTAGAAATGAAGTCGGATGGTTTGGCGAACAATTATGTATGATGTATTTACATGACCCTGACTTCCATGAGTCAGCTTAGATGTGACTAAAACAGGAGCTATACCTGGGCCAAGTGAGGTCATTCCTCCGATCGGACATGCTTCTTCGATACCATATTATGAATTTATGATTGATTTGGTGGCCACCCTCGATTTTGATTAAGGGAGTGTGTTCTAAGGTGGACAGTAGTAGCTGCTTTGTGTTACCACCAGCCCGGTTCTACAAACGGTAGAATCCTACGCTGGCATTGCCTTACGTGCCATGTTCACATGCCTTATCGCGCCTTTTACGAGTTTGTTTTGTACCATACCTATGTAGTGCCCTCTGGGTAAACCTCCAGTTTACAGAGGAGCTTACGGTACTATATAGACTATGGGAATATATAAAATGTGTTAAGGGGGATATGGGTAACGCCTTAACGCTATTTTAATATTTTACTTTACTGTAGACACTATTATAATAGCGTATTGTACTATGTATGTAGATGGTTTAACGGATCCTTAGGAGATGGAAATCCCAAACATCTCTTAAGTTATTGCACTTACGTTAGACACTGGATAGGAGATGTCAAAACCCGTAAACATCTCCGACGCCGTTACACTTGTATTTATTTACTGTTGATTTAACTTACATAAGATGTTTTAATACTGACTCGAGTGTTTTGTCTTCTCAATTCGCTTGGGTCAGTCTGAGCTTTACAGTGTATCGAAGACTACTTTTGGAGGACAAAGACGAAGATTTATTACTATTATTATTTATGATATTTATTCTACTGCATCATGTTATTTCGCTGCATTATTATTTATTTCTGTTGTATGTAACTCTGATTCTGTATTGTAAAAGTTTAATCAAATGTTATTTGTAAAACAGCTTCATGAACTGTTTATTTGATCATTTTATTTTGTCATTCCGCCGTGAGATTCTGTGTTTGTTTTCTTTCTTTCTCTGCTTTTCCTTATTTACCCCATAACAATCTTCCCTTTTAAATGGTTTGAGTCTGACGTGTGTGGTTTATCGTCAATTTAAACCGTCCAAAAAGGCTGGTCGTTACATTCTCTTTTTGAGTTTTGATATCCATTTTTGAAAATGACTAAACCAAAGCTCGTGTAAAGGGGGGTGCATCCTCCTAGTCATTGTTGTGCTTTGTCATTCTAAGATGATTTGTCGCTCATTTTAAGTGCTAGCATCCAACATCGGAAAAACTAAGACCAAAGCGTGAGTGAGAGCCAAGCCATGTGGTTCGCACCCATTAGGGTATACTCATATTTATCTAGTGAAGTCGTTATCATGCATGCATTGATGTGAGTATATTCGGATGTCTATCGATTTAACAGGGTCCAGCTTGGAAGTTCGCGAGGGTGACTCGTGTGCTCTCAAGTATATTTTATCTAGAGGTATACTTTCATTGAAGATGGGAGCACCCTACTAGTTACGTTGGATAAATTCATTTTCCTTGTTCCATCTCGAACTTAGAATTAATCTTTTCTTCCGTGTGTTTCGTCAATCCAAGACAATTTGTTGCTCATTTAAGTATTGTTATCCTTTATCCAAAATGACTAAAACCAAAGCACGAGTGGGGGCCAAGTTATGTGGGATTATTCCCATTTGGGTATTTTCACATCTACTTTAGATTGGATTTGGTTGTATGCTTTGGAGATGTGAAATACTCGAATACTTGATAACTGTTGGTGAGGTCCGGCTTCGAGTTCCCAAGAGCCATCGTAGTTCTCAAGTATATTTCTAGGGGTATACTTTTAAGGAGGGAGCACTCTCCTAGTCATTTGTTGGAAAATTCCTCTTCTTGTTGTTGATCCAAATCTTTAAATTATTTTCTGAATTTGCATCGAGAAGTGTTTGAAGCTCTTCTCGATGTTTAATTATTTTTGTCCATTCTTCAAGGTTGGATTTTGATCTTGTCTGTATACATTTTCTCTTATTTGGATTGTTGTTCTGACCGTTTCCCATTTCTTCATGTATGAAAGTTGTTCTTGTAAGGTAAAAACTGGTTTCACGTTTAGCGGCGTGGTTTCACAGAATTATTAAATGTTCAACTTATTACTTAAGTTTTCTCACACTGTTTTTCCAACCTGATCCAGGTGTTATTTTATTATAATGCTCGGGTCAGACCGAGTATTTTTCCAAGATGTTGTTGGTGGGACATAGAGCTCATGGAGTAAAGCTGGATGTTCACCTGACGTAATATTTTTAATTTCCGTTGTATTATTATGTATTCCTATCTGCAAATTGTAGGGTCAGAATTTTATAACTATCCAGAAGATGAGATTTGTTTTTAACTATGATGTAAATTGTATATTGGAGAGATAGTTTATACTTTCTTAATTATATCATATGGTGTCGATTCCGTTGTAAGGTTATGTTTCCTCTGTCCTTCTCTATGTTGTTCATTTTATTTTACCCTAACAATCTGCCTTTCCGACGATTGTATGTTTGGTATTAGAATACCATGGATGTATTCGGTACCGACTTTCGATGGTCGAAATAGGGGGTCATTATAATTTGGTATCAGAGCTGAAGGTTAAGCGATAACCTTGGCTTTGGTAGGGTATGGCTCATTAGAGATGAGGTAAGTTGCACCTTGAATGAATTTGTGAGTATTATACATACTACAACATATTTGTTAACGTTATAAAAATGTATTGTTTAATTGTTCTATTGAGTTGTTTTTGAATTTTAGTTGAGACATGGGACGCCACGATGTCAATTCAGATTTCTAAACACTTGAACAAGGCAAACAGACACGTTATTAATTTTTGAAAATTTGGCAAATGAAATATTTTGCCTATGATTATATTTTTTATATCAAGGAATAGTTTTCAAAATTTATATAGTTATTATGGTGTGTTTGTTTTAAAATGATAATATTTATTTATTATCATAGTTTTTTGATTTTTCATGCTCATATAGTTTAGGAGCATTGACTACTGACTCGTCCAGTTATGAGCATTTATTGATAATTGTGGGTGTATTAGCTGGACCAGCATTCAATACAGGTCAAGGCATATGGTTACCCGGTTGGTTAAATTCTATTAATGAAAATAATAATTCACTCTTCTTAACAATAGGTTCGGGAGATTTCTTGGTTCATCATGCAATTTCTCTAGTTTTGCATACAACTACATTGATTTTACTAAAAGGCGCTTTAGATGCACGTGGTTTTAAATTAATGCCAGATAAAAAGGATTATGGTTATAGTTTTCCTTGCTATAGAACCCTTTTATGAATTAAGTTTGACAATTTGACTATAAGGTGTTCAAAGAAATGTTAAGTTAAAAGTCATCTTTTAATAATGTTAAGTTAAAAGTAAACTTTTAATCAAAAGCCGTTTAATATAATCTAAATGGTAAGACAAGAAATTTAGAGGATAAATATTTGAGAAAAATTTATTATAATAAAGGAGAATTATTATAATATGAAATGATTTTATATAAAGGTAATTTTATATAAATTTTATTTACAAAATGTGTTCTAAAAAGAGGATTTTTGAATTTAAATCCATGAGTCGTTTATCAAAAGGTTTTTGAAAAATATATGTAGTAGTACTACTTGGAACTATTTCTAGATATAAATATTTTTGAAGTGAAATTTTAAGTAAAATGCATTTTCTTTAGGGTAATTTGGAGGAAATATCTCCATTAGTTTTGTGGTAATCTAAATAATATTTTAAGTGACGATCGGATGTTTGTTTAGGTGAACGTTGTAGTATTCTTAGTAAATTATTCATTGTGCGAGCGAAATGAGTTCAAATTCGGATGAACCTAAAGTGAATTTTAATAAATAAATTGTTGAAGTTATTTCATAAAATAAATATATGTAGTATGTTTTCAAAAAGAAATATTGAAGTAAAAAACGGGTAATTAGTCTTAAGTTTCCTTAAAGGGAACCAGTTTAAAATAAAAGTGATTTTAAATAATAATTTGATAAATAAAAATTTAAAACTCTTAGATAGAAAAGAGACAATTTGACTCAAATTTAAATGGGTTATATTTGGTAGGGAGGTTTTAATAGACATTGTTTTATTAAACCGTAGCTTTTGTTAAAACAAGTAAGTAGAGTAAACTATTTGATTTTATTTGGCCAACCAGTAAACATCTTTCTTTAGAAACTCTAAGATAAAGAGGTCGAAAGTTTGACTTACTTTTAAAGACCCATACTTTGATTGGGCCTCCATCTAAACTTTTAAACGTAAAATGAAATTAATATTTTGTATATACTCTTAGGATCTAGAAGAGTATTATACAAGAAAATAGAGTGGAATAAGTGTAACGACCCAGAATTTTTGAACATTTGAAAATGAAATATTTAATTAATTTTAAATATTTGAATGATGGTTTAGCTTGAATCCCCAATATAACTATGGATTTGGCGATTAAATTTTAAAATTTAATCTATTGAAAGTTGAATAAAAAATTTGAATCTTCAATTTTAAGTTGAAGGAAAATATTTTTAAAGCTTGTAAAATTCATATTGATAATACTGAAGATAATAGAAGCTTCAGAATTGAATTTGAAAGTGATTTGTTTAGTTTTGAAATCATATCGTTTGAATCGATATTTAAAAAATAGCCTTCTGAGGCACAGTCTCGGAATTCGACGAAACCAGTTCCATTAGGTCCGTAATATTGAATTATTATCGGATTTCAAATTTCGTATTATTCGGAGTTGTTATGTGAGCACACGGTAAGTAAACGCGTTGAAATTAAATCGAATTCGATTTAAATTTAAAACTTGAAATTTTTCAACATCAGCTACTTCTCTTCCCATCACGACTTAGTAGCCTTGTTCCTTCCCTTCAGCCAGAAATCACGCTTAAAATCACGAAGAGATCGTGAAAAGCATGGCCGCGTATCCTTTTCTCTCGTTCAAAAATAAATAATGGCCGAAGCCTTTTCATTCGATCAACTCTTGCAATTGTTTTTTCGAAATCTTTTCATTCCTCCTCAAAAGAAAAAAATGGCGAAAATTCTGTCGTTCGAAATCGAAGAAAGAAATAAAATAAAAACGAGATTCAATTTACTCCATCTCTCATTCTCTCGAAAACTGATCGTTCTTTCCCCTTTCAATATAAAAAAAATCAAAAGCACAGAACTCGTTTCAATTTGACACTCGCGGCGACACTCAAGGCAAGCATCGCGAGGCTGGGATATTGCATTGGGGGGATGGCTGTAGTCGAAGTTAGGCGTTCGCGATGGAAGACTCGAACTGGAGCTAGGCTTTTCGATCTGGGCATTCGCGAGAGTGGAGGCTCGCATACGATGGGGCGGCGCGCGAATACAGTTGAGGTCATGGCAAGTGTTCGATCGACGCGAGCTGGGGAGTGAGGCGACTGAGGCGACGTGAGCTCGAACTCGAGCACGTGGAAGTGGACTCACGTGCGAAGCTGGGAGGCTGCAGGTTCGCGATGGTATCTTTCGTGTGCGCGTGAAGCAAGGTCTGAAAATCGGGTCGAGATCGATTTGGGCTAATTGCAGAGGTATATATCTACAAGTTTAATTCAAGTATAAATCTAATATATGTATAGAAAATTTTAAATCCAGATTTTTTACAAATATAAATGTTAAATTTTTTTACAGTAAAGAAATTACTGTTTGTTTATATACAGTAGAGGAAGAAGTAAAAGTATACACACACACCCGCATATCTATTTTAGTTTTAAAAGTATATAGATAAGCAGAAAAAAATAATATATTGACAGAATTTAGAAATGGAAATTTTAATGGTAATATAGATTATTATTTAGGCATATGTATTTATATAGTTGGAATCTATATAGACCATTTTCATATGTATATGTGTTTTCAGAAATAAAGATAAGAATAACTATACATATATATATATATATATGATTAACTTATTAGTTAAATTTTAAAATAATAGGTTGTGGAGATTAAATTGTTTTATCAACTTATTTGATTATTTTAACTACTAAAAGTTTTTTTTAAGAAGATTTATCGCTGTTAATTAAATTCATCAACTGGAAATTTATTTATCCGATTATCACAAATATTAATAAATTGTAAATTGCTTATTCAAGGTCTAAAATCAAGAAATAAGCCGAAAATGAAGAAAACAAGCAGGAATAAAAATGGATTGCAAATTAAAAGCAAAGGTGAGATCTTCTCACTCAAAAGGAAAATTTGATTTTGCAGTTCTTGATTGATTGCTATTTGGATGTGATACTATATATAGTAGTATATAGAAATATATATATATATTGGCATATGTATATATTGTAGTTGTTGATATTTCCCGCATTATATAGCGGATGAGACCCTATTGCGCCGCATAATAGCGGATGATATTTTTATAAATCCCATATACCGCGATATTCCACCTCGAAGTGGAATGGGTATTGTGCTAACATCTGTGGATGCAGGGAAACGGGTTGGAGGGATCCAACTGGATTCCTCAAATTGTTGAATATTATTTCATATGTGAATGATGTGATTTATTGATAATCTGTGGATGATTTATTGATAATTGAAATTTTTGAAGGCTAAAATTTAGCCGAATGTATTTTTGGTATCGCTGGATACCAGAAACAAATATAAAATGGATTTTTGAAATTTAAGTTAGAAATGTTAAGTAAATTCTTTTGAAAGAATTGGGTGAATTTGAAAGAAGGAATTTTTAAAGTATAAAAATTGATTTTTGAAATCTTACCGAATAAATTTCAAAATATGGAAAAAGATATTAATAAATGAGTTTTGAATAAAAAGTTGAAGAATTCATTTAAAAATGGAATTTTGAATAATTTGGAAAGAATAAGGGAATTTATTTAAAATTGATAAACTTTTAGAAATCAATTTGTAATTGATTTGGTATTTGAAAATGAACCTTTGAGAAATCAATATGAAAATTTATTTGGAAGTTGAAATAAATTTAGAATTCAAATTTGTAATTAAATTGGTGATGGAAAATAAATCATTGGAAAATCAGTTTGAAATTGATTTAGTGTTTGAAAATTAAATTTGGGAATCGATTTGCAAATGGGTTGTTAATTGGATATAAACTTAAAGATAAATTTGCAATGTTTTGTTCTATTGAAATTAAACTTAGAAATCAATTTGTAATCGATTTGATATTGAAATAAAAATTAGAAATTAATTTGGAATTTGATTTTGGGGTTAAAAGTGAATTTTTGGGAATGTAAATTCAATTGGAATTTATAAAGGAAAGGGAATTTGTTTTTAAAAAAATAAACACTGATTTATTTTTAAAGTGTAGAAATAATTTACGGATTTGAATGTAAATTTAAAATAAATCGATAAGGATTTATTTAATTGGTTTAAATGGACCATTTTGAAATGGAAGTGTATTTTCCTTGAAAACCGAGTATATTCCAAAGTACCTTTTAAAAATATAAATTAAAGGTTCTAAAGCTGGTTTTTAAAAGAAATATTTGGAAATATATTCCGCGTAAGGAAATTGATTTGAAATTTATTTTCAAAGGTTGAAAGGTGAAAAATGATTTGAAATTTGTTTTCAAAGTGTTAAGTGTGGAAAAATATATATCTTGTGAAGATATTTTGAAAATAAATAATTTGGGAAAATTATTTAAATCTGATGATTATTGTGAATGTTGTTGATAGTTAAATCACCGACTATCAATATTTGCCTTTGAAATGGCACTTGAATTTGTTTTTAAAACAAACGCTCACTATTCGGGTTAGCCGGGAAAAGACCTTTGTGTCATATAACCCATTCCGAATTAGTGATACGATGATATGGATCGTATTGAAGACTGGTGGTGAAGACCGGGTATTTGTGAAAATGAAAGGACAACCTGTCGAATGTCTCTGCACCGAGTTGCTCCGGTATAGAGATTTATATCACTCTTTTTGTGATGGGAAGTCCGATCGGAATTGTGAATACCCGGATTGCAAGGGCTTCTTTGGAAGTGCCTTCGATTCTGTTAGAAACCCGGAACAGACTTGTATGGTTACGTGTCTGACATTACATTTTGAGATATAAAGCTGATTTCTTTTAAATACATTTCTGTTGGTGGCGGAGAATTTATTCTCTTAGCTTAACACCCTTCTCTGAGACGTACGAGCTCAGAGGTTATGTAGTTGAATGTTATCAGCGATATATTCCCAATTTGGTAATATGGCATGCTGAGTGTTGCTGTGTGTTGATCATTTATTGATCAATTGTGATCAAAGCACGGCTTTGTGAAAAAGCGTAGCTTTGTGGATGAGACTTCGTCAGACCTCACTCCCCGGAAATGGTCGAAACAGGAATATGCGGCAAGGTTATGAGGGTAGCGCCCTTTAGGGTATGTCATTTCCTTCTGGAAAAGGGTGGTATCAGGTATGGAGCCCTGGTATTTAACCTATGTGGATACTCCGATCTCATTTATTGTGTGATTGTGTGTTTATCAAGGCGCCTCGGATAAAGGTCCCAAAGGACCGGGGGATGGCATATTCGTGAGTTACCTAGTTACAGGGGTAACCCGGCCTTGTGTTGGCAGAGAGCAGTTGTCTCTCGGGACGTCCAGCCAGAGGCGATCCCATGTGGCGGAAGGAAGTTCCTTAGCCTGACCATTTGTTGGAAATCCAAAGAAACAATACGAACCCTGTACGGTTTTAGTTGTATAACCTGCTATGGAATGTGGCGGTAACCTGCTATTGAACATAGTAGCTATAGTAGGCATACAATAATGGTTGTATGCTGGTTAAGATTAATACTATATTTTTGAAATGTTTTCCACACTAGACATTAATAATAATAATCCAATGATTTGCGTAGTAAGCATCTTTGACTATCATAAGAAGAAATCTCCTCCAATTCTGCGTTTGCATTGTGTGTGTGGCGGGAGGTCTTATGGTAGTCTCATTTTCCAAAAGCATTACGAATCTGTTTTATCTTCTTTGTGAAAATAACCGTTTTACGATCTCACACCAGTCACCATGACTGACTCAGAGTTTATTCTTTCCCTTCTAAACTCTGGGTGCCCAAAATTTTCCACACGGGCAGCCTGGAGTTATGTTATCAAGATATTCTGGATATTCTGGTGCTTTGGAAGCAAGCTGGATGGCGAGACGTACTCTCGTACTTGTTTATTTATTCCGCTATGTATTCTGTATGAGGACAAGTTTATATAACTGTCCATTGTTGTATTGAGTTGTATATTGACTCTGATTGATGTATGTATAAACTGATATAGTCTTTTGTTTAAAGATTATTGATTCATCTATTGTATATTATTCCGCTGCGAATGTGAGATTCTGATATTATTTCCGTTTCTATGTTTTTCTATTTTCTTCTGTTTTCTTCTACCTCTTCTTTTTAACCCTAATGGTTCGGTTTTCCGGCATTCGATTGCGCGGCATTTGATACAGTGGATGTATTAATGTCGACTTTCGAGCGTCAAAAAATCGCGACCGTTACACTAAGTTTCTATTTAATGTTTTATAAAAACTGACTTTATAAAATATTTATGAACTTAGGTGAAATTTTATGAAATAATTCATAAATAATGTTAGTATCGAATAAAATACTAAATGAAAAATATAAGTGATTTAGAAAAATTGGTGGAGTTAAGAAATCAATAATTTTAGGGAGTGACTTTCAATTTTGTCTTAGTGAGCCTAGATAATCTTCTGAGCAATAACTAAAGGTTGAAAAGAAAAATGGTAGACATAGGGAATTATCTATACCTTTGGACAATCAAGAATGTTTTGGACCTAAGCTAAGATTTTATTATTTGTCATTTAACATTTAAAATATAGTCAAGTGTTAGATTTTCCTTTATGGAATTTGATTGATCGATAGTGTTATTTTATGGACTATGGTTATAAAATTGTTTTTTATTAAGACTTAAATCCTGGTACATTTGAAAAAGTAATTCTGACAAAGAATTTGTGAAAGAAATAATAAAAACATTATTTTGGAAAAAAAAATGATGTAGTGTTATTATTTCAGAATGTTTGGAAATAATATTTTTTGAAATGGTTTTTCAAATGTTTTGTTATGACTGAAGTTGGGGAATTGGGAGTTTTTCGATTTGAAAGGCTCGCCAAGTATATTTGCTTTCTCTAGTTGTTATTTAGGAAGAACCTGAACGCCGCTGGATGCTCCATGTTTGATTCTAGAATTATACCATGTGTCGGTAAAAGAAGCCCTTCCTTGTCATGATTGATTTTGGATTTGATTTATTTCTCTTTGGAGAAATTTGAAAATTATTTTGAATATAAAAATCCCAAGCAATAAGTTCTAAATTTATCTTTTGAAATAATTGGATGCGTATTATTTTATTATAGAATATCCTCTGTAATTTGGTTGCATATGCTTGTTATGTCACTTTGGTTGTATGTGGCTTTATATCACATTGGAGTTGCATGTAGATTTATATCAGGCTAGTTTTTGCATGTAGAATAGCATCATTATTAGTAGTTGCATCGTATTATCTTATTGCATAGGATGTTACATTGTTTATGTTGTTTGGGCTTATGATAGAAATAGCTAGTGTACTTCTCTTTGTTTAGCCTGATTCCCTTTTGGATTATGTAAGTACAGGGAAGCAAGGGATTGCTATTTCATTTCTTGCGCACCTGCATTTGCATCGAGATAACAAGTTGCTTGCAAAAATATAAATCAAATGCATAATAGATATGTATTAGATTTATAAGTTTGGTATTTTGTTGGTTGGTGATTTTATGCCCTAGATATGGAAAGCCACTTAGCTTTTGTTTTCTTTTGATTGGTTTGGGCGATTGTAGTTTTTCTGGATCAGCCGCGCAGAGAAGATGATGTAGAAATTTTTGGTAATTTTAAAGGACTTAGAAAATTTGATAACATTTTTAAACTAATTGATTTGGAAAAGTTTAAAGGTCTAGAGGCATTTTTCCTACCTTTGGAATTTCAGGGGCCAAATTCTATTAAGGGAGAGAACGTAACGACTCAGAATTATGATCATTTGATTTTAAATAATTAATTTTATTTATTGAAATATTAGTTTAAAAGCTTTAAAATTTGAACGAAATTTGAGAGATATTTAAATCTTTGAATTGTGAATAAATATTTGAATAGTGATTTAAATATTGGGATTTTGAATTGGATGTAAAATTTAATAGGTTAAGTGTCTTATTTAACTCATTTTAAATTTATAAATAATAACAGAGAATTTGATTTGTAAATTTATTTAAAGTAATAAATAGTTCGAATAATTAATTAGAAAATTTATTTTTAGTTTTATGACCTATTGACGTATTTTTAATTTATTTTATTTATTTTTCCATAATTTTTAATTTGGAAAATATTGAAATTATTCATTTAATGATTTATCGGCAAACGACAGTGTTTTTATGATTTTACAGAATCTAATAACCAATGTATATTATTTTTGTTTTAGGGTCGAGTCGCTGTTCTGAGCATGACCGTATTTTTGTTTTGTCGTTTGCAGCCCATATGTGAACAAAAATCTCTACGATGAAATGGTAAATATAAGTCAAACTCAACATTTTCCTTGATCCGCCTCATTCTTGTCTACCCCATAACGCTTCTCTTCATATTACAGAAGCAAGCTTCATATTTAAAAATAAGAAAAAAAAATATCCACATCTTTATAAAATTAAAACAATTCAAAAGTAATTCTAAAAATTAAGAAGTTTGTTGCTTTAGAGTGTTTGAGCATAGACCTTTAGGGTGTTGTCTTGTGAGAGGTTACGGTTGAAGCTTTTGAACTTCGACAACAATGTTGTGAGCCTTATTTAAACTAGGGCTTGGAATTTTGGGAAGTTTGGTCGTCGATTGATGAATCGAAGCCTGTATTTGGCCTTAGCGTGGCGATTGGCACCAGGAGGCAGGGTTTGGTGGCTCGTGGTGGAGAATAAGTGGTTGCGTCCTCTGTATGGACAATAATGGACCTTCCAGGTTGCAAATGAGGAGAGGGGTGTGGACGGGATTTGGGTCGAGGATATGGAGATTTCGAAGAGAAGTTTGTCAGTGCGATCGGTTCGTTGAATGATTGCTTGTGAAGGGAGGAGTCGGGGAAGCTGTGCACGGCCTGATGGGTATCCATGTATCTTTCGTGCTTGGCCTGGTGGAGAGAAGAAGTAAGTTAAGGGATTAGTGTTTAATTATATAATTAATTATTTAAATTAATTCGACAGCTTGTAATACGTATATCTCTCTCATATTAGGTCCAAATCAAATGTTAGTTTATGTGGTTGTTTGATTGATTGTTTGGATTGGATTTCATGTTTTGGAAATTCAGATAAATATATATATATATATATATTTGTTTATTTCTGCCTAGTAGTGGATAACATAAATAACCATTTTGTTGCAGAGGATAAAAAGAAGTAGCCGGAGTTTTTTCGTAGTGAATAGATCACTAAGGAACACTTCGAAAAATACCCATGCATATGTGTGATTTACAAGGGACAATTATAGAGAGACCCAAAGGGGTTTCCCACCATTATTTATTTATCTACTGTTTTCTGCACCATATTCTTATTCTCTTATTGCTTATATTGATGTTTAGTTGAAATCATTGTAAAAGACAATTTGAATTTTCTAAGTGTCGATATAGCGATTTTTCGCTATATCGTCACTTACTAAATATCATCTCCCAAGACCTTTGTGTGTTGAACTTAAGCTTGTATCATAAAATAGAGGTTTAAAATTCATTAATCATTTTGATTTAATGATATTTGAACTTAATCAATAATTTTTATTAACGATGTTTAAATTTAATTAATCATTTTAATTAATGATATTTGGATTTAATTAATTAAAATGATATTTGGATTTAATTAAAAAATTTAATTAATGATGTTTGAATTTAATCAATCCATTTTGTTAATGATATTTTTATTTAATTAATAATTTTTATTAAATGTGTTTTAAAAGTTAGTTAACTAATTAAATAAAAGAGTTTAAAGTAAATTAATTGATTTGATAAAAGTGTTCTAAGAATTAATTAACTGATTTAATAAAAGTATTTTAAAGTTAATTAACTAATTTAATAAAGATGTTTAAAGTTAATTAATTAATTTAGTAAAGGTATTTGAAGAAAATTAATTGGTTTATTAAAAGAAGATTATAGATTTTATAAATTATCCCTGGGGATGAATCAACGTTGTTTAAATTTTATAAAGGTATTTAATTTGATTATTATCTTTTTTAATAATAATTGTTGTTTTGAATTTATAAATGAGAAAATCTTTAAAATGCAATTGTTTAATAATAAAGCTAAGTGTAAATTGTTTTGGGTTTATAGTAAAAAATGTTTCAACGACTTTGTTTGTAACCCTTGTTTGAGTATGCTTAGTATTATAATTTTCCATTTTAAAATAACATTTTAAAGAGTATTTCTAAAATAATTTTTTACCAATATTGTAAATGTGAAAATCAAGCAAAAGTCTAGATCAAATGTTTTAAAAGTATGATTCATTTATTAATGGTAAGTGTATGCGAATTAATTCCCATACACAATCACTTTGTTATTCTTGATAGTTGATTTATCGACTCTCGATTTCGATACTGCTATCTTCTTTGTATTTCATCACTGTAAGACGATGTGCTGCTCTTTTTGAGTTTTGATATCCTTTTTCGAAAATGACTAAAACCAAAGCACTTGTAAAGGGGGATGCACCCTCCTAGTCATTGTTGTGCTTTGTCATTCTAAGACGATTTGTCGCTCATTTTGAGCGTTGGTATCCAACATGGAAAAAACCTATAACCAAAGTGCGAGTGGGAGCCAAACCATGTGGGTTGCACCCATATTCACATTTATATGGTGAAGTTGATAGTATGCATGTATTGATCTAAGTATATTCAGATGCATATGGATTTAAGGGGGTCCAGCTTGGAAATTCCCAAGAGTAACGTGTGTGCTCTCAAGTATATTTTATCTAGAGGTATAATTTTTTTGAAGAGGTAGCACCCTCCTAGTTACATTGGATAAATTCATTTTCCTTTTTCCTATCTCGAACCATGGAATTGATCTTTTCTTCTATATGTTTCGTCAATCCAAGACGATTTGTTGCTCATTTAAGTGTTGTTATCCTTTGTCGGAAATGACTAAAACTAAAGTGCGAGTTGTGGCCAAGTTATGTGGGATCATTCCCATTAGGATATCTTCACATCTACTCTGGATTGGATTTAGTTGTATGCTTCGAAGATGTGAAATACTCGGATACTCGGTAACCGTTGACGGGGTCTGGCTTGGAGTTCCTGAGAGCCATCATAGTTCTCTAGTATATTTCCAAGGGTATACTTTTGGTAAGGGAGGAGGAGCCTCCTAGTCATTTGTTGGAAAATTCCTCTCCTTGTTGTTGATATAAAATTATGAATTTTTTTCTAAATTTGCATCGAGAAGTGTCTGAAGCTCTTCTCGATGTTTAATTATTTTTGTCCATTCTTTACGTTTGGATTTTGATATTTTCTTTGTACATTCTCTCTTATTTGGATTGTTGTTCTGATTGTTTCCCATTTCTTTATATACGGAAGTTGTTCTTGTGAGGTAAAAACTCATTCTGTGTTTAGCGGCATGATCTGACAGAATTATTAAATGTTCACCTTATTATTAGAGTTTTTTCACGCTGGTTTTCCAGATCGATCCGGGTGTTATTTTATTATAATGCTCAGATCAAACTGTGTATTTTTCTAGGATGTCATTGGTGGGACATGAAGCTCATGGAGTAGAGCTAGATGTTCACCTGTTGTAATATTTTTATTTTACGCTGTATAACTATATATTCATATCACCAAATTGTAAGGTCGGAAATTTATAACTGTCCAGCTGATGGGATTTGTTTTTAACTCAGATGTATCTTGTATGTTGGAGTGATAGTTTATACTATCATTATTATATTATATATTGTCGATTCCGCTATGAGATTCAGTTTCCCTGTTCTTTTTGTGTTGTTCCTTTTATTTTACCCTAACAATCTGCCTTTTCGGCGATTGGATGTTCGGCATTTGAATACCATGGATGCACTTGGTGTCGACTTTCGATGGTCGAAAAGGCAGGTCTTCACACATGCTCATCTATGGAATTATAGGTCTCATTCCCATCTGTAGTTTATAGGCTTTAATGCCTATCTATGGTCTTCATGACCATCTGTGTATAATAAGCGTATTCAGTGAATTTATATGCCCACCAATCCGTGGTAATATTAGGTGCCTTCCCTTTTGATTTCTGGATTTCTGTTACTAATTTCTGGATTCTATGAGTGTTTAAGCCAAGATTGGTCACAAACCCGTAGAAGTAGTGAAAGCACGAGTGTTTCAACAAAAATCCTCAATATCAAACATAGGTCTCAGATCCAGACGATGTAGAAAATAAAAATGAAGAAATAATAAAATAAAAATGGAAGAAAGCAAGAGACGACACAAGATTTATAGTGGTTCGGATATCTCCGGCCTATGTCTACTTTGAATTGATCCTTTTATTCCTTTTATACTGATTACAGTTGCAAGCTTTTGAAATCAACGAACCAAATGGCAGAGTTTCGCCTAGAGAGGAAGAAGAAGATCCCCCTTTTTGTTGCCATGGAGTCGCTATTTATAGGAGTAGATCTGGAAAAATCTACCCCAAAACTCGGAATACCCTTTCTCATGCGCAGGTGGGCCCACATGATCGATCCAAGGTGGTTTGAGATCGATCCTCGATCGATCCATATCAATTTCTTATCGATGAGGAATCGCTTTGATTAGGCTGGGATCGATCATGGTGAAAGACAATAGTGCCAAGTCCTTGCTCTCCAAATTTCATGAAATTCGTTTGTGAGATATGATCAGTACAAGTTTGAGATTGCAAGTGCAGGCTGATGATTTCATATCCATCAATTTGTATCCATCATCTCATATCCATCATTTCGTATCCATCAGCCGGTATCCATCATTTCGTATCCATCAGCCGGTATCCACCATTTCCTATCCATCAGTTGGTATCCACCATTTCGTATCCATCAGCTAGTAGCCACCATTTCGTATCCATCAGCTGGTATCCATCATTTCGTATCCATCAGCTCATATCCATCATTTCATATCCATCATCTGGTATCCATCATTTAATTTCCATCATCTGGTATCCATAGTGATGGATATGAGAGCATCGATACGGGCCAGTTTTTCATGAATATTGATCCATCCGTAACTTGAGCGTATGAACTCCAATTGACCTAAAATCGAAGTCTAGCCTCACCGAACCTTTTTTATCATTCTCGATCGATCCCACCTTGATTGGAGCTTGGTCCAACTTTGACGGTATTGATCATAGCCTTGTTTCCAATCGATCATACGAATATTGATCCATCCATAACTCGAGCATATGAACTCCGATTGACCTGAAATTCGAAGTGTAGCCTTACCGAACCTTGTTTATCATTTTTGATCGATCCCATCTTGATTGGAGCTTGATCCAATTTTGACGGTATCGATCATAGCCTTGTTTCCAATCGATCATACTAATATTCATCCATCCATAACTCGAGCATACGAACTCCGATTGACCTGAAATTCGAAGCGTAGCCTCACCGAGCCTTGTTTATCATTCCCGATCGATTCCACCTTAATTGGAGCTTGGTCCAATTTTGACGGTATTAATCATAGCCTTATTTCCAATCAATCACCAATCCTGATATCCATCCTTTTTAGCTAATTTGTTGATATCCCGGCCTTGACCAAAAGGTGGGGTAACATTTGCCCCCCAAAACATGAGTTGCGGTAGGAAGACATGTTTTGAATAGCTTTAAATCCGACATCCAAAGTCCATATTCCATCCATATCCACATCATCTGATCCATAACCCAATCCATTAACAAGACATTCTATCCAAGTGCAATAGCTATATCCTTATCCAAATCCACGACTGCTCCGAGTCGATATCCGATTCCGAATCCAGTAACCAAATCCTTAGCCAATTCTGTATCTAGTAACCAATAACCAAATCCATGACCTCCCGGGTCAGTATCCATACCCAGGACCGCTTCGGGCCCTTAACCAAATCCGGGACCACTCCGGGTTCATGCCAAAATCGTTAGCTATTTATAGCTAACATCCGAATCCATAAACTTTTCGAGTTTCTGCCAAGTGTATCCACACTCGACGACCTGTTATAAGGAATTATAGATAATATGGGGCCTAGATCCTAGGCCGAATCCTAGTCTCTCCAGACCCTTGCCGAGCATAGTCCATACCTGACGACCTTTTACCAAAAACCGGATAAAAATCCAATCAAAATCCAATCCGAAATCCAGATCAAACCAGAAAACCAGAAATCCATAACAAAAATCCAAACCAAGATTCAAACTAAAAAACTAGCATCTAAGCCAAAATTCAAACCAGAAAATCAACAAACCAAGAGTCCAAACCCAACTCCAAAACCAAACTGGAAAAAGCAAATATCCAAACTAGAAAGAAAAAGCAGATTTCACAAACTAGGGCATCATGGTTTATCATCATCTCAGAGTATGCCTAGGGGCTATCTCTGTCCCCATACATGAGTAAGTGACTTAGCCGTCTGCCCGGAGTTTGCTACTTATTCCATACCACCCCGATCAGTTGATGACCAACTGACCATCATTCCTAGGCCTTGTACCGTCGTTATTTGAGGTAGACGGTGTCTGGTCCTGTTCCACCGCCATATTTCGAGTCTCAACGTACTGCCGCAACTGACCACTTCTTACGTGCTCCTCTATTATATACTTTAGATGCCTGTAGCTGTTAGTATCATGCCCGTCCAGGTCATGAAAGAGACAGTGCCTTCCCGATGCCCTCTCGCATTCCGAGGGTTCCCTCCTTGTCGGCCTTCGGTAAGGAAGGCAATCCCGAGTTTCCATGTAAATCCTTTCCAATGTCTCATTCAGTCATGTGTATGTGGAGAATTTTGGTTCTCCCCAGTGCTTCCTTGCCCTACCAGAATCGTCATCCGACTTCCTCTTCCCTTTATCCTTATCCTTACCCGAGCTTTCACCGGATGGTCCTCCATCCTTGACCATGTTTACTTCCTTTGGTTTCATATCCAAACTTGCATCTTCCTACCGAAGGAATCTTTCGACCTCATGAAGAATTCCCGAGATCCATTGGTGGATCCCGTATTAATGATATCTTGAAATCCAAGTTGTCTCTGACTCCTGACACTATCGCATTAGAACCATTGATGGATCCGGCCGATCCACCGAAGCAACCGCCACATTAAACTGAGTTAGGAAGTTCCTGAGCGACTCTCCTATCTTCTATTTCATCGACGTCAGTGTCATCACATTCTTCGGCCTCTTGATATGAACCTGAAACTGCTTCAAAAACCTATCCACCAATTTTGTCCATGTCCTAATAGATCCGTTTTCCAACTGCTTGAACCATATAGCAGCTATATCCGTTAAGTATAGGGGAAATAATTGCGCCATAATCTCCTCCGATGCCCCCCTGGCACTTCCATGTGTCTTGTATACTTCATCAAATGATCGGTAGGATCCAGAGTAGGCAGTTTGAACTCTGGTGGATTCCTAGCCGTCCTGATGTTACGGGTGAATGGGCTCCTGTTTACTCCTTCCAGATCTCTGTTTGCTAGACCTCCGCGTATTGTTCGCCTGATAATTTCAGCCAATCCAGTGTTGTCTGCCAAGGGTTGCCCCCCGTCTCCATTTCCTAACTACCCTCCCCCCCAGTCCTCGAGGGAATTCTGGTACGTACTCCTCATCACACACTCCTGCATTCCTGTTGGCGCCGGGCTTTGCAGCGTCACCTAACATTCTTCCATGAATTGGACCATCATTGCATGGTGGTGTGCCCTCAGGTCTAGATCCGTCCAGATTGATAGCTGCTTGCTGGTTGGGGGTTGCCCCTCATTGAACTGCTCTATCTGGTTGCCTGTCGGGTCCACCCGATCCAGCTCCATGGATCTGTGCTCCAGCAGCTCCTACCGCTCCTGCCTGTCCAAATTGTCTGAGAAGGTTCTGCATCATCTCCTCTTGCCTTTTCATCAACTTCTCCTGCATGGAATCCATCATATTATGCATCTCGTCCCTTGTGATGTAGATGTATGCCTGATCTGATCCGGCTCCGGAGAAAGACCCTTGACTTCCCTCTTGATTACTCCTTTCTGCCACCTTCCTCCTTGTCGATTGCCTAACCATGGTTACTCCAAGATCCAATCCTTTAGCTTTTCAAATCTAAACCCCAAATTCGATGCAGCGTGTGCCGGTCCCTCTCGGTGAAAGCACCAAAGTGTTTGCGCCAAGATTGGTCACAAAGCCGCAGAAGTAGTGAAAGCACGAGTGTTTGAACACAAATCCTCAATATCTAAACACTGATCTCAGATCCAGACAATGTAGAGAAAAAAATGAAGAAATAACAAAATTAAAATGGAAGAAAGCAAGAGAAGAAACAAAATTTACGGTGGTTCGGCTATCTCCGGCCTAAGTCCACTTTGAATTGATCCTTTTATTCCTTTTATACTGATTACAGTTACAAGCTTTTGAAATCAATGAACCAAATGGCAGAGTTTTGCCTAGAGAGGAAGAAGAAGATCCCCCTTTTTGTTGCCATGGAGTCGCTATTTATAGGAGTAGATCTGGAAAAATCTGCCCCAAAACTCGGAATACCCTTTCTCATGCGCAGTTGGGCCCACATAATCGATCCAAGGTGGTTTGGATCGATCCCCGATCAATCCATATCAATTTCGTATCGATCAGGAATCGCTTCGATTAGGTTGGGATCGATCATGGTGAAAGACAATAGTGCCAAGTCCTTGCTCTCCGAATTTCATGAAATTCCAATGTGTAGTTTGTGAGATATGATCGATCCAAGTTTGAGATCGCAAGTGCAGGCTGATGATTTTTTATCCATCAATCGTATCCATCAGCTGGTATCCATCATTTCGTATCCATCAGTTGGTATCCATCATTTCGTATCCATCAGCCCGTATCCATCATTTCGTATACATCAGTTGGTATCCATCATTTCGTATCAATCAGTTGTGATATCCATCATTTCGTATCCATCAGTTGGTATCCATCATTTCGTATCCATCAGCTCATATCCACCATTTCGTATCCATCAGCTCGTATTCATCATTTCGTATCCATCAGCTCGTATCCATCATTTTGTATCCATCATCTGCTATTCATCATTTAATATCCATCATCTGGTATCCATAGTGATGGATATGAGAGCATCGATACGGGCCAGTTTTTCATGAATATTGATCCATCCATAACTTGAGCATATGAACTCTGATTGACCTTAAATTTTAAGTGTAGCCTCACCGAACCTTGTTTATCATTCCCGATCGATCCCACCTTGATTGGAGCTTGGTCCAACTTTGACGGTATCAATCATAGCCTTGTTTCCAATCGATCATACGAATATTGATCCATCCATAACTCGAGCATATGAACTCCGATTGACCTGAAATTCGAAGTGTAGCCTTACCGAACCTTGTTTATCATTTTCGATCGATCCCATCTTGATTGGAGCTTGATCCAATTTTGATGGTATCGATCATAGCCTTGTTTCCAATCGATCATACTAATATTCATCCATCCATAACTCGAGCATACGAACTCCGATTGACCTGAAATTCGAAGCGTAGCCTCACCGAGCCTTGTTTATCATTCCCGATCGATCCCACCTTGATTGGATCTTGGTCCAATTTTGACGGTATCGATCATAGCCTTGTTTTCAATCGATCACCAATCCTGATATCCATCCTTTTTAGTTAATTTGTTGATATCCTGGCCTTGACCAAAAGGCGGAGAAACAATGAGATTTATGTTTCACCAAATATTTCTTGGGATTTTATTTTTATAAGCTAAAGTTGATTTGGGTTTTAGTGAATGAAATTAAGAATGATAATGTTCTTTTGAGATTTAACAATATATGGCTGTGTTCTTATTGAGATTTATTTAATACCATTATCATTACTCTCTCATATTGATTTGGATTAAAACTAGACTGACCAGTTTGTTATCTTTATATAATACTCGGGTCACACCAAGGTGTTTCAAGTACTTCAGTATGATGACCTTAGAGTTGGATTTGCTTGATGCTAGTATATATGCTATAGTTGTCTAGTAGTGTATGTAGTCTATTATGTATATTGAGACAAAGACTGATTTCGTTGTATATTCGTTTGGGTTGTCTTATGTATCTCACATGTATCTCGTGGATCTCTTATGACCACTTTTTTGTAGTCCACTCCATGTATTGTATACATTTCTCTTTCATCTTTATGAGATATGTATATTTCTCTATTGTATTCTGTGATCTATAATATTTTATATTGTTTTGAACTATTTTAAGCCACTGTATTATTGTTTTCCGCCTAGATCGGATATGTCGAATTCTCTCATGTAAGGAAAGAAAATAAACAAAAATATCCACCCAATTCAACATATCGATACTCACCCAAAGCAATACTACCGATGGTCGCTCTCAGCCAGCCTTATTCTCCGCATTAGCAAATGATATTACATAGTAATGTCCTTTGTTAACGAGGATCTGAAGGTGGGGCATTACAACTTGGTATCAGAGCTGAGTTAGGAACAATATACAATATTAAAGATGAGAATCTTGTCCTAGGTGTGCCTTAGAGACCGTCCATTACAATTTTGATTAGGATATTAGGATTCCTTCTTATTAGGAATAAGAAATATCTTGATATCAAACTTATATGATTCTATCTCTAAATAATAAATCCGGTATAATCTTTTATCCAATCTTATCTTTAACAGAAGTGAGATGACCGGTGGTAGAGCTACACGTTCTAATGTTGGACAATCCAATGGTCCTAGCCAGGACGGTGTATTTATGTCTGCCCAACAGCTTATGGATCTAGTGAAGAATGCCCAATCTTTTGGTCTCGCTTCTGATTCTCATCCTCGTAAGTCTTATTCCGGACGCATGTGCATCGATTTTGCTCATTTAGGTGGGAAGCCATTTAAAGGTACGAAAGGAGTCATGAGGGTTCAGGCACGGCTCAAAACATGCAAGCACATCTTTACTCACATGGGCCTCTTAGATCTGCATAGAGTTCAGGTGGCTTTGAGTTTGCTCCAGGAACGAGCGTTGGATTAGTACGAGTTATTGATAGCTGAGGTAGTGGAAGCAGAACTTACTTGAGAACAGTTTCATGAGAGGTTCGAGATGAAGCTTGTGCCCGAGGCTAAGAAGGCAATGTTGGCTCAAAGGTTTATAGTCTCAAACAAGAGAAATCTTTAGTAACAGAGTATGTGGAAACTTTTGAGGCACTGTTTAAGTATGGGGTCGGGCATATTAATACCCCGCTAAAGAAGGATTGGAAATTTGTTTATGGATTGAAGAAGAGTTTCAAGAAGGCTTTATTCTTAAAGCTAGAGGTCTCTTTTGAGAGGTTAGTTGATACTGTACTTAGACTTGAAGAAGCGAAGAGAGATAGAGTGATGAGGCTGGCGGTGAGACGAAGAACTTCAATCAAAAGAAGAAGCATCCTTTCAACAAATCCAAGTCTTTTAACTCCAACAAAAAGGCTAAGAATCAAGATTTGAGGTTCAAGAGTACATCATTCATTCATGGGGAGTGTTTCAATTATGGTTCTAAGGAGCATTTTGCTAAGGCTTGTCCAAAACCTATTATGTGCCATTATTGCAGACAAGAAGGTCATATTATTCCTTCTTGCCCTAGAGCAGCTTATGGGAAAAAGGAAGGGAAGTTGAATGTAGTGGGATCTTATGGTGGTTCTGGTCAACGTAGAGGTATCTTTCCTTCTGGCTTAGAGAGTACTATATTATTCCAGAATCTTGTTATACGAGTCCTTTTTGATACAGGTGCTCCTCGCTTATTCGTATCAAAAGAACTCATTGATACCTTGTCTTTGGAGGTTGTATGCTTGATTCACTAAGGATCTTGAACCCTATCGGTGGTTCCGCCACTCTTAGTATGCTTTGTAGAAATGTTTAGCTTATCTTGGGCGGATATTCTTTCTCATTGATTTACATGTAATTCAATATCTTGACTTCGGAATGATTTTGGGAATGGATTGGCTTTAAGTACGAAGCTCATATCATATGTCCTAAAGAATTATTTATCTTAAGCATCCTAATCTGGAAGAGCGAATTTCAGTAACTCTTTAAGATATCAATTCTGATTCAAAAGCTTCTTTATTTTCTCTTTAATCTCGAGAAGAAGAAGATATAGCTTGAATTCCTATCGTGTGTGATTTTCTTAATGTCTTTGAACCCGCTTCGGGATTACCTCCCAAATGGGCAACTGAATTTACAATTTATTTGGTTCCTGGTGCTCATCTGTTGAGTCATCCTCCCACAAGGATGTTAGCAAAAGAGAACGAAAAATTGAGGAAGCAATTATCTGAGTTGGAAGCGAAGCGAGTTATTCAACCCAGTTCGTTTCCGTGGGGTGTAGCTTTAGTGTTTGTTAAGAAGGCGGATGGAACTCTTAGGCTTTGCATAGATTATTGTAAGATTAATGAGCTCACGATAAAGAATAAATATTCGTTGTCCAGGATCGTCGATTTGTTTGATCAACTTTGTGGCACTAAGGTCTTTTCTCAACTAGACTTAGCAATCAGTTTTCATCAGCTTAGAGTTGTAGAGGATAGCATTCCTCTAACTGCTTTCAATACTAGATATGGATCTTATGGGTGGCTCGTAATGCCCTTTGGGTTAACGAATGCCCTAACTTATTTCATCGATTTTATGAATAGAGTATTTCGAGAGTTTTTGGATAAGTTTGTTCTTGTTTTCATCGATGACATCTTGGTTTTATTCTAAGTCCAAGGAAGAGCATGAAAGACACCTTAGAATTATTTTGGAGACACTTCATAAAAATTAGTTAAAAGAAAAGATTTCTAAGTGTCATTTCTGGCAAAGTCAAGTGAAGTTTTTAGGACATGTCATTTCCAAGGCTGGAATTTCTGTGGATCCATCTAAGATCCAGGCTATTCAAAATTGGAAGGGGCTGGAGAATGTGTCGGAGAATCATAGCTTTTTAGGATTGGTGGGTTATTACCATCGATTCATAAAAGACTTTTCTAAGCTTGTTTTGACTTTCACTAGTTTGTCGAGGAAGGGAGTTAAGTACATTTGGTCGGATAAGTGTGAAGCTGCTTTTCATAGATTGAAGGAACTCCTCACTCATGCTCCTATTCTTGTGGTTCAAGAAGGGAGCCAAGACCTTGTGGTCTTTACCGATGCTTGTAGATTTGGTATAGGAGTTGTTCTCATGTAGAGAGATAGAGTAGTTGTTATTGCATTGAGGCAGTTAAAATCGAATGACGTTAGATATGCCACACATGATCTAGAGCTTGCAGCTATTTCCTTCACCCTTAAGATTTGGCAGCATTATTTATTAGGCGAGAGGTTTGTGCTTTATACTGACCACAAGTCATTAAAATACTTGTTCTCTCTAAAAGAGCTTAATATGCATCAGCAGAGGTGGCTCGAGTTCCATGCAACTTGTGATTTTGATATCCAGTATCCTCCAAGGAAAGGAAATCGAATGGCTGATGCACTTAGTCGTAAGCAGCAGGCAGTGATTTCCTTGACATTGGCCGAATGAAAAGATCTTGAGGTTTTATCTTCTTGTGAAATTAGAGGACATGTTCCAGATTCATGTTCCTTTATGTTGTTGTTCAGTTTGGAAGCTTATCCTACTCTTTTGGTTTGCATAGCTGAAGCCTATAGCAAGATCCAGATTTGGTTCGTCTTAATTAGAGTTGTAAAGATGGAAGAGGAATGGATGAAGTAAGGGAATTCAAGTTGGATGCTCGTGGTTGTTTTTGGAGAAAAGGAAGACTTTTAGTGCCTAATGTTGGGAATCTCCGAAGGCATATTTTGGAGGATTGTCATTGCTCTAAACTTATCGTCCACCCTGGTAGTAGTAAAATGTATGCAGACATGAAGCGTCTTTACTACTGGGAAGGGATGAAGCATGATGTGGCTGGATTTATGAAGAGTTGTATGACTTGTCAGCTTGTTAAGGCAGAGCATCAAAGACCAAGTGGTCTGTTGCAACCATTAGACATCCCAGTTTGGAAATGGAATAAGGTATTGTGAAATTAAGAGTTAAGTTCATATTCAAATTTCTTGTGTCGATCTAGTAAGGATCATATCTTATCTTATCTTTTCTTGTCAGGTATCCATGGATTTCTTTGATGGTCTTCCCCATTCTAGATCCGGACATGATAATTTGTGGGTAATTGTTGATAGACTGACGAAGTCAACCCATTTCATTCTTGTTAGTTCTACTCGAACCGCTCCTCAGTTGGCGAAACTTTATGTCAAAGAAGTTATTAAGTTGCATAGCGTTCCCAAATCTATTGTCAGTGGCTGGGATTTATTATTCACAAGTGGATTGTAGAAGAGCCTTCAGAAAGTCTTAGGTATAGGCTCAATCTTAGTAATACTTATCATCCTCAGTCATATGGACAGATGGAGCGAGTGAACCAAGTTTTAGAGGATTTACTCCTTACTTGTATTCTTGATTTCAGTGGGAGTTGGAAGGATCATATTCATCTTGTTGAGTTTGCTTATAATAACAGCTTTTAGTCCATCATCGGGATAGCACCTTTCGAAGCTCTCTACGGAAGGCCATGCCGGTCACCCTCTTATTGGCTTGAGACCGGTGAAAAACTGATTTTAGGTCCCCGCTTCAGATCGTGAAGCTTGTGAGAAAATTGATCTTATTCCACAAAGGATGAAAGAGGGCAAGAGCAGGCAGCAATCCTATGCAGATAATAGAAGGAGAGATTTGGTATTATCTGTAGGAGACTTAGTTTTCATTATTATTTCACCTTTGAAGAGTGTCATGCATTTCAGTCGATCAAGTAAATCAGCTCCTCGCCACATTGGACCCTACCAAATCACTGAACACATTGGCTTAGTTGCATATCGAGTCTCTCTTCTAGCCCAGTTTTCTGGTATTCATGATGTCTTCCTTGTATCTCAACTTCAGAAATATCTTAGAGATTCTGATTCTTTCCTTAAGCCCAGAGTCCTTGAAGAGCTTGAGATCTCACCAGATTTGAATTATGAGTAGAATCCTATTCATATTGTAATTTTAGTGGTTAAACGCCTTCGAAATAAAGATGTTCTGCTCATCAAAGTTCAATGTTCCGCTAACCCTAAGGACTCTTGGGAAACTAAATAATTTATCAAGCAAACGCACCCAGAATTATTCTCTAGTGCACATTAATAGTGAGTATTTTGTTTAAATTATCTTTTGTCATTTGCATAGTTATCTTTTGAAAGATGTATCACTTGTGAATTGTTATTGACTTTCTTCGATAGAGAATTGCGGGGACGCAATTTTTATAAGGGGAAGGGTCTGTAAAAAACCTAGTTTAGATTACCTAAAATTAAATTAAAACATAATTTAAAAGGTGATAATTAAAATAATTAGGAGGTTTGGGGATTATATTTTTAAATTAAGATGGAATTTGGACTAAAATGGAAGGAGAACATGTATAAAAGATTTTTCAAGTGGAAAATAAAAGTTTTGCAAATTTAAGTGAAACATCCTTTCCTTTTGGTTTAATTCTTTTATTTAATAGTAAAAGAAAATGGAAAATTAAATTAGTGAGAATATATTAAATTTAATTTATTTATGATTTCTTGTTTAAATGGAGATTTATAACCTAATGGGCTATTTGTTTCCAATTAATTAAGAATAATAAGAATGATTTTATTATTAAAAGTTGAGTTATGAATGTATTTCATTTGTTATAAATGAAATGTAATAAATAAATTAGTATTGATTTTATAAAAATGAAGTTTATTTGTATAATCAATTCATATCTTAAAAACAATGTTTATACAGAGCATTTTCTTTTGTATTTAGAATAAAATAAAACTTTATTTCTTTAGTTGGGTTATATTTAATCCTTAGCCCAAATACAATTAAGATAACTATGTTAATAGTTGAGAAATTATAACATGTACGTTCACGGTCTACTTACTTCTCATTTTGATAGTAAATAGAAAGTTTATATTAAACACTATTTATTCCCTCTTTCTAAAAACCCAAGTGTATTGTTCCCCCGAATCAATTAACTAAAAGAGAAAATCTCTGATTTTTGGAGTCTATATTCTCAGGTAATCTATATTGATCTTTGATACATCTTATAATTCTTCAATTTTAGTTTTCTCCTTGCAATTAAATTGAGTTTTAGGTCAGTTTCTAAGATTTATACGATCAACAGCTGAGAGGAGTTAAGCAAAGCCTTAGGATAGTAAACAACTCATTTTTTAAACATAAGGTGATTAATCTCACAAATCTAGTTATAGTTCATATGCATGTGAGTAATGCTTGAATGGTTGAGGAAGCAGTTTGAATTTGATCTCAGTTCTTTGTTATGTCTGTTATATGTTTCTCTGTTGTTTGTTACTCTATCAGTAGCTCATCTCTATCTATTGGAATCAACTATGTCTACATTATTTATTTGCTATATCAATTATTATTTGTGCACGTGCAAGTATTTGGGTATTAACAGTCAATATTTATCGCTGGAGATTAAAGAAATCACGTTGGAGAAAACAGTCATCGATGAGGAGCCGAAACCTGAAGCACGCACGCTCCAAGTCTCACCACCGGTTGACCAGTAATATAGGACCGGTCGACAGGTCTAGAACATAGAGCAATGCATGCTCTGTAACAACCCTGAAATTCATACACTTCATCTTCGAATATCGAAACATTTTAAAATAAAATAAAGTGTTATAAATGTGATTTTACAACCTTGTTAAACATCATTTAATCTATTACTTTTATTTAAAGCAGGAACTTCTCCCCGCTGATCTGGACTTCTAAGCATTCCTTATTTCAAAATCCTGCTCTCTTATCCACTTCGTCTTTTTTTTTAACTCCCGTCAAACTGTTCCACCACGTGACTTTCTCCCCATCTTCCTTCTTTTTCGCCACGCTTCTATCCATCCAACTTCCTCTCTTTCCCGTTCGCTCACGTTTACTTCCTTTTTGCATCTGGGACTGCAATTCTCTATCACAACCGCTTCCCACTCCAAATTTCCCTAATTTAATTGCCTCCCCTTATTTCATTCTTTCAAACAGTCGATCCCCTAATTTGGGACTCTATCATTCGTCGACTATTTTATCTTCCGTGACCTTTCCCACTCAACCCATCTCTATACCGCAGTTTGAATTTTGATGCTGTCTCTAAGTGATTAATTTTCACGACGTGACATGTCGGATTTGGTACTAACCATCTTGGATGTTTCCTCCGTATTGCTTATGGGTTAACGGCAAATGTGAGGTTAGTTGATAACTTATAGAATTTTGGGTTATTACATATGATTTTATATGTTATAATGCCAGTTTTTCCTTTCACCGTCGACCGATGGTTGTGATGTTTAAACTACTGATAGACTGACTGTTATATACTTTTCATGCTTGACTGCCTGTGCATTTCAATGCCAGGTTGTTATTTGATGTCTAGGTTCATTATTTGTACTACTGTAATTTAACTTTATATTTGTTCTCTGCCTTTTTTGTAACTCTTATTTTCTATTGATTGGATATGTTAGAATGGGGTTGATTGATAGCTACAGGTTCCTCACAATAGTTGCATTAACTGAATAATACGGTTGGTAGAAATTTTGTTGAATGCGTTTTTGTCCTCTAAATGTCCGTTTTGCCTCCTACACAGGCACAAACTGTTGGTACATGCATTTGATTGTTTGTTTTAAATTTTTACTTCTTAAGGTAAAAATAACCGTGTTGCTTACTTTTTTGTTTATTAAGCTGTTATCTGGATGAATTAATAATTTACAAAAATCCAATTTTTCTACTGCTCCTTCATTCGAAGTTTTGTACTAGATTTGTGAAAGTTAGGGAATCATTTACTTCACTACCAGTTTTGGACTACCATTTACTTCTTATGTACAGATCAACAATAAACCCTTAAACGAGTTAATATGCACATAGACCGTAATAGATGAAGTTGGTACTACTAACATTTGTGAATCCGTATACCATGAACAATACGTACAACAAATGAACCAATCAACATATTTGTGCACTTCCTGATAGTTAACAATGAGATATGCAATAATCATATATTTGCAAACTACATTTGCTACTTTAATCATAAGTGCATGCCAACGTTTTCATGTAAACTACTACCATTACTTTGGATACCTGTTAGATAAATTTGCAGGACAATGTTTTTGGACTGAAATGAAATATTTCTATTTTTTCACTGTAATTTGCATACGACACATTAGTTTGAATTGCAATAACAACTTCTGTCTACAGGTGTCCTTAGTTTGTTGGATGGTTAGCAGTTAAATTATAACAGTTGTTTGATGACCGTATTCTGTAATTTTTCTACCCAATGTTGAATTGTTTTCAATGGATGTAATTGTTATTCCAGCTTTTTGTATTTTTATACTGTTAATTTATAAGTGATAACAGTAGTTTCGGATGTAAATATTCTTCGTACCATTTTCCACTGTTAATGTTGATGAGTGTTATAACCTATCAATATAAGGTGATTGTAGTTTTAATTTACCCTATAATAACTCATTGGACTATTTTTATTATCATTAAACTCTCTCACTTTATAACTTAGTTAGCCTACAATCTTTAAACGGATAATTACTTAGAATGGGTAAGTTGCTTAGACGCGCCGAGATATTTTGGAGTACACAGTAGTTTCCCTTTTCTTTTATATATAAACCAGTTAAAATTAAATTCCAACCTTTATTCTTTACGTCACATCAGCGGATTGGTTGCAGTATTAGCACAAAATATAATTGTTTCATGTACTGCTTGAAAATAATTATGTCAGTTCATATCTATTTACACTAGTGCCCTGCTCTCTTTATAAGCCACCAAGTTAAATATTGGCTCTCGGTACATACCACAATCTTATAATAGTTAACCATGACTTTCATCTAAAATCTGAATCTGTTGAGCACTCACTTTTGAAAGACTGTTTTATTTGCCATATTGGCTTCGTAAGGCATTAACCACATGACTGTAACAACTGGTGATGATATGTAATAAAGCTATGCGTTTTGTGATATTCAGTGAAAACCCATTATACAGTAATGTATACTGAACGGTTGCTAACATGAACTTTATTCAGATTATGGTTATACTTACATTAAGTTTACTTCCATTGTAAGTTACATGAGGTGTGCATAATTTTGTTATCTGCTTTCACTTTCCGTTCATGTGCAAGTTTCTTTCATTACATATTTAATATGTAAATTCAGATTATTCTACAGTTGCATTGTAAAGTTTTAACACCATTCTACACATAACTTCTAAACAATTGCATTCATTGCACTTATCCGTATATTACTTATTTAAAGTTTAAAAGAATAAGATGTTGATTCCAGTTTTGTTAATTAAAGTTTGGATTTTATATTTATTTTTTGAACTTAACTGATGGTTTAACCAAACTTTTTCCTTCTGGATTACAAGTGTGGTAATTGTGTTTCTACTTATTTTGACCCATCAATGATTAAAGTAATGCTACTGCATAAAATATATTACGATGGTGACAATTTCCTGCATCATCTTGATGGAGCAAGGAAAAGTAGCAAGACATATAATATTTTTCTACTCAACTCGCTTGAGTTATGTAACATAGATAAATATTTATTATTGGTTATAACTGGCTATAGCCATTAATAATTACTTTTAACCGTGATAATATTTCATTTGCAGAGCAAAGCAGTCATATTAGGTGTATCAGTGTTATTGACCAAAAGGTATGCAAATTTGAAAGATAGAAAAAATTAATTTCTTCTAGCTATGACAAAATATCCAATATTTCATGTAAAATGTGTATGTATTACTGCACGAAAACTATGCATTAGCCTATAACTTCCAATTGAAGTAGAAACATATTACTCATTCTTCTAAATCATCATATACACACTTGGCGCCCACCCATTTACTTCAATATCCACTATGCATTTGTTCCTTTGCTTGCTAAAGTCTTTTTATCCATCGTTGTAGTTACATTACATACGGTAGATACCTACTTGAGCAAATTTTTGTTTGCGTATGTTTCATTTCTTTTTTAAATCCCTTAGAAATATTGTATTACCACTTCATGTATGTTATTTTAATTGCTCAATGTTTCATACTATTAGTAGTTTCTCTAAATAATAATTTTTTTATCGTTTTATGTGTTTGAATTTGATTCCTCAATGTTCCATAATACTCATACTTTATTATGAGTTTTATCATTTACAAGAGTTTTAAAGTTTCTAACAATCAAAAAATACTATGATGTCATTTTTTTAAGTAGCATTGTTAATTTACGCGCTGTCAAAGGACCTAAACTTTGTTATGTTGAATAAAAGCCCATTTAATGTTACATAAAAGCATATTTAATGGATTAAAGTTAAAAACCCATATTGAATGGATCTTAATTTAAACTATTGGTGATTCAATATTTAATATGATATGTAAATAGTCAATGATTCTCAATATGATGTCTTAAACCCATCTATCCCTCTATGGATTTTAAATCCGAAAATAAACTCGACAAAGTTTTAATGTTTTGAGCACAATCACATTGTGAAAAATAATATGAAAAGTCATGTTAAATTATGTCATTTTAAACACAATGGCATCGTGAAAAGTCATATGGAGGTTTCACCTTTTATATGATATCTTAGACTAACCGGTGCTGAATTTTATGCTAGAAGGAGTTAAGGTTGTGAGTTGAAATTTTGTGTTCATGTGTCAAAAATTATGGTAATGGTCAATAGCCGACCTATTGTTACACAAGAACAAATTAACAACGATCTCAATTTAATGAACGGTTTTGGAGAAACTTGATTATGATACGTCAAAGACTGCTCTTAAGAAAATGTAAGAAGAATTTTTTCTTTGAACGAATTGTTGGAAAATTCTAATTTTTATTTCGTTTGAAAAGTGATTATTTAATGGTTTTTTTCTAATTAGAAATTGTAGTCTATTGGTGTTGTTTGTAATATATTCGTAGTTGTATATTTTATTATACTTTTAGTTGTACCTTGCATCTTTATATTTAGTTGTCTATATGTGTGTTACATCATTCCTGCATACTCTTCATTTCTTGGTTTAAGATATCCGCTAATGCCCAATATAAATATACAATTTCAATTACTCTGGTTTCTCATTTTTCACCATTTCTTATCTCTCATAGTTACATTATTTATCCATAACACCATTTATACATGTCCACTTATTAAATTGTTTGGCTATGTCAAATAAATGGTGTAAGTAATTCTTTTATTTAGCCAAGTGCTATCCAATATTGCATTCTACAACATGTCGCTTACTACCACAATGATTATTATTCTGTTATGTGTACGTGTATGTTTAACATTTTCATGATAATTTTGACTAAGCAAATATGTGTATTTAACATCTTACTGGATCAACCATTGGACTGCAGTATTGCTTACTGACCATAATAGCCTAACAGGTAGTTATACTTTTATATCATTTTATTGCTTTATGTTTGTGACAAACTACCATTTATATTTTTTTTGAACTTTCTGTTTAATGTGCAGAGATTGTAGACAATATGTCTATGAGAAAGAAAGACGACATACTTGCTAAGGTTGCACAATTTAGGTACTTAGTAGTTGCAGTGGTTGTAGTTTATTTACTTATTATAATGATATATAAGGCATGGTACATGCATAGACGTTTCGTACTAAAGTTCTGCAGAAATTTATATTGGATTTGAAGTCACCTTTGAGTTTCATTATCTAAATGATTGTTATTTTCTTTGATGATATTTTCAAGTAAACTTGGGGATTATATACATTTGATCCAAAATGAATGAATCAACACTAATTGTCTAAAATGTAATTTGTCCGCATTATTGGTTAGTATACAGCTTCTTTGCATTTGACTCTGTTACTCATTTAAATTGTGACTGAACGTCATTTTTTGTTCAGTTAAGATAGTCTCTCTTCAACCATTGTATAGGTGTAACGAACATGTATTTATATATACATATCAAATCTGAATACAATAACAATAAACAGTAATAATACATAGCAACGCTCATCTACAAATGATTAAAAACCATTAAAGTAGAATTATTGATTTACGTATGATACTATTTAGACGTACAATTATTTTTACAATTAATCATTGAACCGACAACTTCATCACAATTCAAAAGCAATCTGTGTACTAAAATTAAGAAACGTTATAGTACTCCTTAACAAGAGCATGACAATCCATTCCAAAGCCTCATAACATAAAACACAAGCTGCTTCGCAAAGTACAGGCAACAGTGCATGTCCACCACGTACCCGTGACTGCTGCTTCATACCGAGATGTTGTGCATTATAAGTTTATTATCCAAAATAATTACTTACAGAATTATTGCTGTAAACGTAGAAAGATTGATATGTGTTATTGTACAATATTTTAAATTTATTATTCAAATTATTACTGTAAGTATGGTACAAACCGTTGTTTCATACCCATTTTGACTGGTGACTAGAAAGTTATTCCTTTGATATATATATGAAACAAAAAAGACATATGATTCTTTACTATACAACTAGTGCGAACCCGTGCTTCGCACACGGATGTTGAAAAAATATTGTTGTTGCATACGTCATATCCAAATGTATAAGAAATTTAATACGGTGGTAATGAAAAAACATTGTTGAACGATAGTGTTACATCATGAATAACAATTTGGTAGGATAAAGAATACATATATATATTTGGTTATGATAATCACAATTAAAATCGAACAAAACAATTACAGTGAATATGTTAAAGTTCACAGACTATTTAGAGGATAATGTGTTAAAAATTTATCCGCTAATGCATAGATATATTCACTGTGGCATATAATGTCAATGTTGTTGCTTTTGCAATTACACAGCTGCTTCAATGTGCATAGATATAGTTGAAGTATTCACTGTGAACTGCAGACACAAAGACACAGTGTAGTTCGATTCAATTAAATAAGAGTAACAAAAGTTTTTTGCAATGGGGAGAAATATAGTAATAGGATGAAATTTGTAAACAGTCAGGAAAAGTATTTGTCAACAGCTGAAAACAGGGAGCAAAAGAAAAAAGAAAAAAGCAACAGATGTAATACAGGGGAAAAGTAGTAAAACAGAAGATTCAATTGAAATAGAAATGATGATGCAATAAGAAAATAACATGGGTTCCAATATAAATTACTATTGTTCACCGAATCTGATCTATGTCGATGCAGGGTACAAAACATGGCATACAGCTGGTCGTAGTAACCAATATTTGAAAATATCCAAAACATACAGAAGAGAACAATTGTGAGAAGTCCATTCATTTTTTAGCCTTAGAAATAACTGCTAGCAACGCGTGTATGATATTGGCTTGAGCGCAAATAGGTGATGTTTTCTTGGCCTTAATAGATGCATTACATCAGTCAATTATTTTAACCATTGAAGGTATTTGTACCTGCAGCCAAAAAAGGCAAAAGTGTCATTGATGTAGTATTATTACTAAATTCTCTCATTGCTCGTCTGACCTATTAACTATATCTAATAATCAAACTATGACTACATAATCATCTATACAAAGATACATTCATCAATTGTTTTCTAGAAGTTTTCCGACGGTGGTGGTGCAAGTGATTTTAGAATTTACTGCAAAAAATAAAAAATAAACTCTTTTAGGTGGTTATCAACATTATTCTCACTACAACACATGTTTTGACCCAGCACTTAAACTATGCATCTACCTTAAGCCCGAATACAGCAACTTATATGCTTATTGTATTATTGATCATCGTAATTGTAAACGAAATTGAGTAAACTTAGCCAAATTATGTCATCAAACCTGGAAACAATGTATTAAACGCTGAGCTGCACGGTTGAATCAAGCATTAATTATGTGAAGTCATTATTTAATCATCTCAAGCTATCAAAAATCAAAATTCATTTTTCAATTATATTTTCATAATGTGGTTAAATAACTATCGTTAACATCAAACAAAATTATTACTACAGCTAAATTAGTATTGCATCACACAAATGCAGTTAAAATATTCAAAAACAATAATTGCTTAACTCCAAAAATACTGCAAAATAATAACCGCTTTTGCTTAATGCATTTAAATTTTAACTACAGTAAGCTCGAATAAATCATCGTGTACAACCAAAAGTATTACTGCATAACATAAATATAGCTGAAATATTCAATTTCTACCATGCATAATTCAAAATTGTCATTAAATTATAACTGCATTTTATTAATGTAGTTAAATTTTAATTGTATTAAGATTGAATAAATTCCTGAAATGTAGCCAAATTTATTACTTTATCACATAAATGTGGTTAAAAATCTTCAAATATAGTTAAATTTACCCAAAACTTGCTGGTAAATTATAATTGCATTTTCTTAATTTCATTAATTTATAACTGTTTTAAAATTGAATAAAATTATCAAATATAGTCAAAATCATCAATAGTAAATGCAATAAAAAAATGATAACGTAGTTAAATTAATTCAAAAAATGCCTATAAATTATTACACCATTTTTTGCTGGGGTTAAATTATAACTGCACTAAGTTTGAATACTATCAAACACAATCAAGATTATTACTTTATTACATAATGTAGTTACAATATTCAAAGGCAACCATAATTGTATAATTCAAAAAAAATATTCCTTTCAAATATGTTAAAAGATAATAAATACATTATAATAATCTAGGTAAAACTACTATGTAATGTTTATGATCTTCATAATAATGCTGTTACAGAAACGCGGTACACAGCGGTGACACAAAATAATTGTGCAATTAAAGCTGCTATATAAAATTATGATTTTAAAAAATTTAATTTTAGCTATCAACAATGGATATCATTGGAAAGAAAATTAAATTTGAGATTTAATAGTGAAAACGATTCTTAAATCCAATCAATGTAGAAAAAGTTATCACGTTTTAAAGTTTGGAATATAAAGAAATTAAAAATGCGACTGTTCAGTTACCAAATTTCATGGGGGCCTGTGTGAGCTTGAAATTCAACTCACTATTAATAATATAGTATAGATATGTGAATCATAAGTTTATTGCTCAGTCTTTCATACGATCTCGGTACTCGAAAACATTTATACTGTTAGAAAAATGATTTTTCTCGCAAACTCTATGTCACCTGATATTTTAGATTTATTTTTACAGTGGTTGATCACGCTCTGACCATCTTTTGATTAACTTACTATTTACAACTATACTCTATTCACTTGCTAATTTTTTCGAAGTTGGTTGTACAGTTTACCGTCTTTTGGTCACTCTTCCGTTCTATCATTGCATGTCTAATGTTGGGATTATAATTTACGAAGTATAACACTGCCCGTGTGCGTAGCACGGGCTACTCACTAGTTAATAGGGAATGATAAGAAACTTGCTTTTGAAATTTTTTTACAAACATATATTCTTTGGATAAATATCGATAATGTGACCAAAAATCGTTTTATCGATAAATAGTTTTTTATCCATCAGAAGTTGTTCAGAATTTTTTTACCCACACTTATTTTCTTAGGAAATCAAATTAATAAAATAAAAAACTTTTTTCCATTTATAGAAATAAACTTTATGGAGTATGTCATGGGTGATGTCATCTTAGATATTTAGGAAATGAGCAAATATGGAAATAACTTAAAAGTTAAGCTATATGGTGTAAAGTTGTCATGATAGAAGTAATTAATATTATTAGTGTTTTGAGGGGTTTTGGTCTTTTTCCATCATCATTCCTAAGCCTATATAAGGAGGGGTACACCCTTAGGAAATAAATCACAAATATTTCAAAGCTTAAGAGAAAATTTCCATGGCATCTTCTTCTTCATCATCATCTTAATCTCCTAAAGCAAATAATTTGCAAAACATCTCTAAATCACCTCAAACTTTAAGGAAACCCTTGCCACAAAATAACCAAACCTTCTACCTCGTTAGAAGTTGAAAAAGGAAAACCAAACTCCACCTTTTCCATTTAGTCGTGAGCATTATTGTGGGTTAGGAGGCATAGAAGCAAGGCACAGCAAGGAAAGGAAGAGAAGGAAAGGCATTGCTAGCTTGGGTTTAGACTTTGGTTCATAGATGTTGGTTAATTTTTGGATAAAATGTGACCTAACTCACCACTTGGATTGAAATTATAACCCATAAATGCTTGTGTTTTGTTTTGTTAAAGTTGCTTAAATTATCTTGGACATATGTTGAAAACAATGGTTTTGATCATTGCTTTGAAAAGAAAGTGACATATGTATGGACTTGAACGGACTTAAATGGGCTTGTATGTCCTATATCAAGGTCTTGGAACAAAGAATATAGGTTGTAGTTGAACATAGGTTTGAATACAACTTGGATTTGAAAGTGTACTTATAGCAATAGTCACTATAGATGCAGTTTGAAATTGCCTTGTTTTTGGCTATTTCTATGGAACTTTGTAGAGAGATCCCTAGGGTTTCTCACCATGTTTATAATGTTTATATGTATGTTTATTGATTCGAAAGCTTGAATAGTAAAAAGTTAAGTAACATCTCGAAACAACCAAAACTTCACTTGTGCAATACTACCCTGTTTAGACTTGATTTTGGACTTTAAAAAGATATTTAAATTTAAGTATTTTGTTTTAATATTTTACAAGTGTTTAGTAACTCATATTAGGTAATTTCAAAAGTGGTTTAAGATATTTATGAATTTTTAAGAATTAATTGTGAAGTTTTAAAGAAGATATATTTTGTTAAAAACATGTCGTTTTCAAGTTTTGAGGAAAATTGTAAATTTATTATTTTCAAGTATTATTTTGGATAAATGTTTTAAAACCTATTATAAGTATTTTCAAGTGTTTTAAAAGTATATACAAATGTTTTTGAAAAAGGGATTTAGAATTGCTTAGTGGCTGAATGGTTAATTATTTGATTACTTGTTTGAAAAGTAATTAACTATGCTTAACACTAAAAGTCGACGAAGTAAGTCTTATCTATTTATGAGAGTTAAGATTGATGTCGAGTAGGGATGGAGCAATAGAGCTCTAACCTACTGGGCTTCCCTCTTGATCGAGGAATAGTATGTTAGAAAATGTCGAAAACATATTAATCATGTTGGTTTCTTATTGTTTATGGAAATAATTAATAGTGTACTTAACGCTAAAAGCCGACGAGGTAGACTTATCTATTTGTGAGATTCAAGAATAAAGTGTCTAGGCAAGGCTTGATGCAATCAGTGCTCAAACTTATTTGGCTTAGCTCTTGGGTAAGGAATAGCTGAGTTAGAATGTCGAAAATGAGTTAAGCGTACGAATCATGATTTGTATAAACAATTTTTTTACACTAGATAATCGATTAATCGATTAACGAACTTGACCTATGGTAACTTAGGAAGTAATCGAAAGGCTTCATGATTTCATACCAATGAGAACCTCCAAGGAGAAGTATTGGTACGAAACGTCTCTAGTTTTTGCTTATTTTTGAAAGAACCGTAATTAAGTTAACCAAAATTCATCGATTGGTTTTGAAGAATCTAGGATCGGTAATTTTCTACTTACCGAATACCACTTCAAAACTAGTATACGAGTTCTATGTTTTGGAAGCGGTAGAAAAGTGACTCTACATGGAGATTCGAGATATATTTAAGATGCTCGAACACTTGTAGTTGTTTGTGATCTATTAAGAATGTGGGAATCCATGTGAGATTCCTAGATCTGTTGAGATACGAGAATCCATGTATGGTTCCGAGATCTGTTAGAGATGTAAGGATCTAATTTTGGATTCGTGTTCTATTTGAGTGATGAAGACTCGTGTGGAAGATGCCGAACATGACCTCAACATTGGGAATGGATAAAAACAGAGTAAGAGAATAGCTTGGGTTTTTGCTAACCACGATAGGCTATTATCAACTCTGGATCTAGAGTACGCTTATCGATATGCGAGTATAAGGAGTTGATGATATTCGAGATCACATGTTTAGATGTGGATCGGCTATGTTTACCTTAACGGTATGTTTTATGTAGAGATATATAGTGCTCAAAGGTAGTTTTTGACCATTGTGCGGGAGATTGGATTTTGGCTTGACCGAAGGGATCTCCATGGAAAATTCAATATGCGAACGTACCTCGGCGGTTTTAAATGTAACCTAAATATGTTGGATGTGACCCATGTAAGCACCACAGCTATTTGATATAATTTATATTTTATACCCTAGACATTATCTATCATATCACTATATTAAACTTAATGAATGGTTGGTTTCTTTTGAGGGGAAAACTATTACGAGAATCCGTACAGTCTTAATAGTAACTATTACATGTTGCATGTATCTTGTATTCTCTTATACCAGACTCATGTCTGATGCTTAGTTTTTGTTTTCCAAAATTCCTCGCATACTCTTTCGAGTAGGCTGAGTATGGCAGGTTTTAACTTAGATGCTTCAAAGTTTAGAAGACGAGCTAGAGGCTTCCATTATCTATCTATTTCTATTTTCGTTGTTCCATTTTAGCTATGTACATATATCAGCAATGTAAGGACAGACAGTTATTACTGTCCAGGCTGATGATAGTACTAAGGTTTTTAACTTTGAAAATCTTGTATTCAAAGTATCCCTTTGTACTGTTTTTTTGATATTATAAATTATCGTTCTAGTGTGAGATTCTGATCTGTTCTTCCATTCTTGTTCTATTTCATTTTCTTTTTCTTTTTACCCTAACTTTCTGTCTTTCCGACACTTTGGTGTTCGGCATACGAGTACCGTGGATGTATTAGTGTCGACATTCGAGTGTCGAAAAGTCAGGTTGTTACATTTGGTATCAGAGCCAAGGTTGAGCAAACACCTTGGCTTTGGTTGGGTATGGCTCATTAGAGATAGGGTAAGCGACATCCTTGAATGAGTCTAGTGTATATGAGAGCATATTTGTATTTTCTATAAACCTATACCCTCTTTTCAGCTTTCCTTAGGAATAATCTCTTTCTTTGAAATAACTCTAGCCTTTCATATCCTAGATATATTCTATTATGTTCAGGTACTACATCATAAGTACTAGTACTGCCAATGCTCGAGGAGGTAGAGGTAGAGGTGGTTGGGGTAGTACTGTCACTAATGGTGGAAATCGAGCACCAAGGAATGTTGCTTAGGTTGAGGAACCAAGGGTGGATATTGTAGAGGAGGTCGTGCAAGTCAGACCTTAGGTGAATTTTGCTTCGCTCGGCATCGATTATGAGAGGCTATGAGGTACGATTTGGTGGTATGGAGACGATCATAGAATTCCATACTTTGATTAAGTTATGTGGCCTGTATATGAGGATATGGAGTTGGATGATGTGATGAAGTGTCGGTTGGCATCATGACACCGACGGATGCGGCCATGGATTGGTGGAGTACTATCACTACAGATGTCCAAGTGAACGACTTCTCTTGGATCCAATTTAATGTGGGTTTTGAGATGAAGTTTGTCCCTGAAGCCGGGAAGACTTTGTTGTTTAGGAGCTTCCTTGACTTGAAGTAAGGGGCCATGTTAGTGGAAGAGTATGATAACTGGTTCACTGCTTTGTTTGGGTTTAGGCCTGGTTTTATATATGCCTTTGAAGAGGAATGAGATGTTCATCATAGGGATGCATTCGGAGTTCAAGGGTAATATGACTAATCACATCTTGGGGTCTTATGTGAATTTAGTGAACATGGGGTTGAGGTTTAAGAGCTTAGCATTGAAGCCTACTATTGCTGCACTAGCTGGAAACAACAAGCATAAGTTTCAGTCGTCTAGAGATATTTTTGGCCTCGCTTGTTATAAGTGTGGGAAGAAGGGGCATATTGTTCAGAACTTACATTGGTTGGAGGGGGCAGGTGAGAAAGGCACCATTATTGCGGACACATATTGCTAAGGTACCAAAGCCAGAGCTACAGACTGCCAAGCCATAGTTTGCACCAAGGAGCTACTACAATTGCCACTGGCCCAATCATCCAGTTAAAGACCGTCCAATGCTTTGTAAGAGAGAGCGACCTAAAGTTTTTGCTTTAGCTTCAGCACCTTCCACTTCCGCAGCAAAAGGGAGGCAAGTTTTGGAAGGTATTCTATCATTTTTTAGCATTCATGTTCATATCTTATTTGATACTGGTGCTTCTCTTCGTTTCATATCTCATACACTTGTTGATAGATTGGAACTTAAGCCATTTATAGCTTTAGATTCTATTTGTGTGTCGAACCCTGTTGGGGGCTCGGCCAATCTTAGTATTGTTTGCTTAGGAGTTCCTTCTTATTTTAATCGACCCTTCTCATGTGATTTATATGTTTTGGGTTTCATGAGGTTCAATATTTTTCTTGGAACGGATTGGTTGTCTTGGAATCATGTAGTCCTAGATTGTGTTAAACAGACTATATCATTCAAAATAAAGGAAGGGAAGGTCAAGATATTATCTTACAAAGAGCCTAACTCGTTTATGACTATTTTCCTTTCTGCTCTTGATGTGGCGGAGGAGGAGTTGGGTTCGATCCCTATCATTTATGAATTTGTGGATGTCTTCGAAGTGGTGTCAAGTTTACCACCTCATCGAGAGATAGAATTTTGCATTGATTTAGTGAAGATGCTAATCTTATTGTGTTGCCTATTCGTAGACTTGCACCAAAGGAGAGATTAGAGCGAACATATCGGGTTAGTGATTTGTTATAGAAGGGATTGTCCAATCAACTCATTCGAGTTAGGGAGTGCCCATCGTCTTTGCTACGAAAGCAGATGGTTCCTTAAGATTGTGTGTAGATTATCGCGAGTTCAATAAGAGGACTGCTATGAACAAGTATCCCTTACCTAGGGTAGATGACTTGTTCGATTAGCTCCATTGAACATGAGTATTTCTCAGCTTGACTTTGCTATAGGGTTCCATCAACTGAGGGTGGCGGACGAGAGTGTACCCTTGACTGCTTTTAGATCCGACCAGTTTTATGAGTAGTTAGTTATGTTGTTCGGCCTAACTAATGCTCCAGCATATTTCGTAGACTAATGAGTCAGGTTTTACAAGGTGTCTTGAATAAGTTTGTCCTTGTTTTTGTCAATGATATTCTGGTCTATTCCAAGACCGAGGATGAACATTTGTACCATCTAAGGATTGTTTTAGGAACACTAAGAGAGCATGTGTTGAAGGCTAACTTCTCGTAGTGGCATTTTTGGCGTTCGGAAGTTATGTTCTTAGGTCATGTTATTTCGGCGGGGGTTATTTCTATTGATCCCGCTAAGGTTGTGACCATTCAAAACTTAAAGAGGTCGAAAAGCGCAGTAGATATTAGAAGCTTTCTGGGTCTACCAGGTTATTATAGGAGATTCATATGTGACTTCTCAAAGATCGCCTCCCGCTTAACGAATTTGACAAAGAAAATTGTTAAATTTGTATGGATAGATAAATGCGAGCAAGCATTCTTAGAGCTAAAGGAAAAGTTGAATAGTGATTCTATTCTTATTGTGCCAGATGAAGGTGAGGGTTTGATATACTGATGCATTTGAAATAGGTCTGAGTGTTGTGTTAATGCAGCATGGGAGGGTTATCGCTTATGCGAGTCGACAGTTCAAACCGCCTAAAGCGAGGTACGCAACTCATGACTTGGAGTTGTTAGCAGTAGTATATACGTTAAAGAGGTGGAGGCATCATTTTCTAGGTGAAAGGTTCAAGTTATATACAGACCATAAATCCTTAAAGTATCTTTTTACGCAAAAAATCAAACATAAGGCAGCAAAGGTGGTTTGAGTTTCTTACGGCCTATGATCTGGATATATTATACACACCGAGGAAAGCTAATATCATAGCTGATGCGCTTAGTAGGAGGTATATGACAAATGTTGAGGTTCGTCCGACTTTGATTAGTCATATCAAAAAGAGTCAACTTAGAGATCTTCATTTTTCTAAGGTAGTTAAAAAAGTAAGGGAGAATAAGGCACCAGAGAGGTGGCCAGGATTTGAGGAAGAGGACTGTGGCATTATGTGAATGAATGGTAGGTTACATGTCCCAAATATTGATAGGATTAGGCAGGAAGTTCTAGAAGAGAGTAGGTTGATGATACATCCTGCGGTCACTAAGATGTATCAAGACATGAAGAGGACATTCTAGTGGGAGGGGCATAAAAAGGGATGTTTCTATCTTTGTAAGAAGGTGTACTAATTGCAACAAGTGAAAGGTAGTCACCTGAAGACGGCTGGGCTGCTTCAGCCACTGGAGATTCCTAAGTGAAAATGGGAGCAGTTTCCATAGACTTTACCTATCGATTGCCTAGATCGAGGAGGGATATTGTGGATCGATTAATCAAGAGCGCGCACTTCTTACCCGTCAAGACTACGAGGACACCTTCTAGTTTAGCTAAGTTATATGTTAAGGAGATCGTTAGGTTGCACGGCGTTCCTCGAGATATCGTGAGTGATATAGGTCCAATATTCACAAGCCAGTTCTAGAAGGGTTTGCATGAAGCATTAGTGATCGAGCTTAGTTTGAGCATCGCTTGCCATCCGCAAACAGATGACCAAATGCAGAGGGTGGACCAAGTATTGGAGGACTTGCTTCGAGAATGCATTTTAGATTTTGGGGGCTCATGGGAAGAGCACTTACCACTTGTTGTGTTTTCATACAACAACAGTTATCATACCAGTATTGGATGACACCATTTGAAGAGTTGTATGGAAGGCCTTGCAAATCTGTATCGTGTTGGGTAAACCTGGAGATCGTCTTGTGCTTGGGACGGATATGATCCGAGAGGCGTCGGATAAGGTTATAGAGATTCAGATGTGAATCAAGGAAGCGCAGAATCGACAGAAGAGTTATGCAAATGAGAGATGTAGAGACTTGGAGTTCTCAGTTGGACAAAGGTTTCTCCAATGAGAAGTGTAGTTCGGTTTGGAAGGGTTGGGAAGTTGGCTCCTCAATGTATAGGACCATTTCCTATTCTGGAGTGTATACTCACATACAGAGTGGAGTTACCAATTAGGCTATCAGGTGTGCACAATTTATTTCAAGTGTCGCATTTGCGTAAGTTTGTGCATGATCCTTCAACGATAGTGGAAGCATCGCAGCAGGAGGATTTGGAGATTGAGCCAAATTTGATTGTATTGACACAGCCTATTCATATTGTTGATAGAGATACGAAGCAATTGAGGACTACGATTGTGAAGTTAGTCAAGGTATAATGGAGCAAGGATGCTCGGGGTTGTATGTGAGTAATAGAGGATTGTTTGAGAGAGCCCTATCTGGATTTGTTCTTAGTCTAGAGATTTCTTGTCTTAGTATCATACATCTTCTGTAGTGTACTCAGTGCTTCAGGTGGAGTCACTCAGTATGCATTTGGATTGTAGTTAGTATAGTTTCAGTAGTATTATATATATATATATATGGTTCTTTTAACTTCTTTGATTATCATTCTAATTTGAATTTCGAGGATGAAATGTTCTAAGTGGGGGAGAATGTAGCGACCCTGAAATTCGAACACTTCGTCTTTGAATATCAGAACATTTTAAAATAAAGTCAAGTGTTATAAATGATATTTTATAACCTTGTTAAACATCATTTAATTAATAGAAAATGATAAGAAACTTGTTTTTGAAATTTGTTTAAAAAATATATTTTCTGGAAAAATTTCGATAATGTGACCGAAAATCATTTCATCGATAAACAGCTTTTAACCGTCAGAAGTTGTTCAGGTTTTTTTTACTTACACTTATTTGCTTAGGAAATAAATTTAATGAAATAATTTTTTGTCATTTATGGAAATAAACTTTATGGAGTATGTCATGGGTGATGTTATCTTAGATATTTAGGAAATAAGCAAATATGGAACTAACTTAAAGGTTAAGCTATTATGGTGTCAAGTTGTCATGATAGAAGTAATTAATGTTATTAAGGTTTTGAGGGGCTTTTGGTCTTTTTCCATCATCATTCCTAAGCCTATATAAGAAAGAGTACACCTTTAGGAAATAAATCACAAATATTTCAAAGCTAAAGAGAAAATTTCCATGACATCTTCTTCTTCATCATCTTAATTTTCTAAAGCAAATAATTTGCAAACCATCTTGAAATCACCTCAAAATTTTAGGAAAGCCTTTCCACCATATAACCAAACCTTCTACCTAGTTAGAAGTAGAAAAGGCAAAGCCAAACTCCCCATTTTCCATTTGGTCGTAAGCATCCATTTGGCTGTGAGCATTATAATGGGTTAGGAGGCATAGAAGCAAGGCAAAGCAAGGAAAGGAAGGGAAGGAAAGATGTCGCTATCTTGGGTTTAGACTTTGGTTCTTAGATCTTGGTTATTTGTTGGACAAAAAGTGAGCTAACTCACCACTTGGATTGAAAATATAACCCATATATGCTTGTTTTTTGTTTTGTTGAAGTTATTAAATTAACATGGACATACGTTGAAAACAATAGTTTTGGTTGCTTTGAAAAGTAAGTGACATAAGCATGGACTTCAATGGACTTTAATGCACTTGTATGACATATATAAGGTCTTGGAATAGAGCACATAGTTTGTCGTTGAACATAGGTTTGAATACAACTTGGATTTGAAAGTACACTTATAGCATAGTCGCTATGGATGCAGTTCGGAATTGCCTTGTTTTTGGCAATTTCTATACAACTTTATACAGAGATTCTTAGAGGTTTCTCACCATATTTATAATGTTTTGTATGTATTTTATTAGTATTAAAATCTTGAATAGTAAAAAAATTAAGTAACATATCGAAACAACCAAAACTTCACTTGTACAAAACTGCCCCGTTTAGACTTGATTTTATACTTTAAAAGGTTTGAAAAGATAATTAAATTTAAGTATTTTGTTTCAATCTTTTTAGAAGTGTTTACTAACTCATATTAGAGCATTCCAAAAGTGGTTTGAGATATTTATGAATTTTTAAGAATTAGTCGTGAATTTTTAAAGAAGAGATATTTTGTTGAAAACATGTCGTTTTCAAGTTTTGAGGAAAATTGTAAAGTTGTTATTTTCAAGTAATATTTTGGATAAAAGTTTTAAAACCTACTATAAGTATTTTCAACTATTTTAAAATTATGTACAAAATGTTTTCGAAAAAGGGATTTAGAATTTCTTAGTGGCTAAATGGTTAATTATTTGATTACTTGTTTGAAAAGTAATTAACTATGCTTAACATTAAAAATCGACGAAGTAAGTCTTATCTATTTATGAGAGTTAAGATTGATGTAAGAATGAAGTGTCTAGGCAAGGCTTGATGCAACCAGCGCTCAAACTTATATGGCTTCACTATTGGGTGAGGAGTAGTTGAGTTGGAATGTTGGAAACGAGTTAAGCATACGAATCGTGATTTGTATAAACAATTGTTTTGACTAGTTAATTGATTAGTTTATCATCGAACTTGACCTAATAGTAACTTTGGAAGTAATCGAAAGGCTTCGTGATTTCATACCAATGGGAACCCCCGGGGAGGAGTATTGGTACGAAATGTCTCTAGCTTTTGCTTACTTTTGAAAGAACTGGAATTGAGTTAACCAAAAATTCATCGATTGGTTTTGAAGAGTTCGGGATCGGTAAGTGTTCTACTTATTGAATACCATTTTAAAACTAGTATAAGAGTTATATGTTTTGGAAGCGCTAGCAAAGGTAATCTACATGGATATTCGAGATATGTTTAAGATGCTCGAACATATATGGTTGTTTCGTGATCTATTCAGATTGTGGGAATCCATACGTGATTTCGATATCTGTTGAGATATGAGAATCCATGTTCGTTTTCGAGATCTATTAGAGATGCGAGGTTCCAATTTGGGATTCGTGTTCTATTCGAGTGATAAACACTCATGTGGAAGATGCCGAATGCGATCTCGATATCGGGAATGGTTGAAAACAGAGTAGGATTGTAGCTTGGGGTTTTGCTAACCCACGATAGGGTATTATCAATTCCAGATCTTGAGTATGCTTATTGATATGCAAGTACCGGGAGTTGATGATATTCAGGATCACGTGATTAGACGTGGACCGGCTATGTTTACCTTAACGGTATATTTTTTCTAGAGATATGTGACGCTAGGAGGTAGTTCTAACCCTTGTGCAAGAGATTGGATTTCAGCTTGACCGAAGGGATCTCCACGGAAAATCCAATATGCGAACGTAACTTAGCGGTTTTAAACGTGACCTAAATATGTTGTGGTGTGACCAATGTAAGCATCACAGCTATTTGATATGATTTATATTCTATACTCTGGACATTATATATTGTATCACTATATTAAACTTAATGAATGGTTGGTTCCTTTTAAGGGAAAAACTGGTATGAGAATCTGTATGGTCTAAATAGCTACTGTTACATGTTGCATGAATCTCGAGTTCTGTCATACCAGACTTATGTTTGACGCTGGATTTTTGTTTTCCTAAATTCCTCACGTACTCTTTCGAGCAGGCTGAGTATAGTGGTTTTTAACTTGGACGCTTCAGAGTTCAAATGACGAGCTGGAGGCTTCCATTATCTATCTATTTCTATTTTCATTGTTCTGTTTTAGTTATGTACATATATCAACAATGTAAGGACAGACAGTTGTCATTATCTAGACTGATGATAGTACCTAAGTTTTGTAACTCTGGATATCCTGTATTCAGAGTAACCCTTTATATTGTTCTTTTGATATTATAAATTATCTTTTCGCTGTGAGATTTTGATGTCGTGTTCTTCTTTTTTGTTCTATTTCTTTTTCGTTTTATTTTAACCCTAACTTTCTGTCTTTCCGACACTTGGGTGTTCGACACACAAATAATGTGGATGTATTAGTGTCAACATTCGATGGTCAAAAAGTCGGGTCGTTACATGCTCCAAGTAGTTGCTCCTCTCCCTGACCTTGCCCCTACCTTGTTTTGCCATGTGTTACTTGGTTTGTTCCCTTGTTTTGATCAGTTACATGCTTCCAAATGCTTCTAAATTTCTGGGATTTTAATTCTTAACTTTGATGATTTGATTTTGTGACATTTCCGGGTTTTAATTAAGGTTTAGTTTATATATGAATTTATATATATATATATATATTTCATGAAGTTTCTAAAAAAGAATATTAGTGAAATTTATATACAAACCGATTCAATTTCAATATCCTATTTTCAAATAAAATGTGTACTACTATTTATTGTATAGAAATGTCATTTCAAATATTATCAACTCCATTTTCTAAACAAATATTTTAAAAAGGTTTTCCAAAAATGGTTTTAAAATATATAAATCATGATTTCATTCGGGTGAGGAATTCAATTAAACGATTTAGTAAAACAAGTGATATGGAATGTTTGCATTTACTTCATCGGTTAATTCCTGGACTTATTCGATTGAATCCCTATTTATTCTCGAGTGGAGTTTACTAACTTGTAGTAAATATTTGAGTAAACCTATGCGGCATGGGATGTACTGTCATTACTCAACCAGTTACTATTCTTACTATTCGAAAGTATATAGCACTTACTTTGACAAGTTTACAAGCTTGTCTTCTGTGTTAATCTGTTTACAGGCAGATCATTGGATTATAGGTTATATGCCCATCTGTGGAACTATGGGCTTTCATGCTCATCTGTGGAATTATGGGTTTCATGCATATCTGTGGATTATGGGTTTTTATGCCCATCTATGGGTCTTCAAGACCATCTATATATAACATGCGTGTTCGGTGAGTTTACATGCTCACCAATCTATGGTAATTTTAGGTGCCTCTGCCTTTGATTTCTTGATTTCTATTACTGATTTCTGGATTCTATGAGATTTTTGTTTCACCAAAAATTTCTTGGGATTAGTTTCTTATAAGCTAAAGTTGATTTGGGTTTTGGTGAACTAAATTAAGAATGATAATCTTCTTCTAAAATTTAACACTATATGACTATGTGTTCTTATTAAGATTTGTTATACCATATCATTACTCTCTCACATTGATTTGAATTAAAACTAGACTAACCCATTTATTATCTATATATAATACTCAGGTCAGACCGAGGTCTTTTAGGTACTTCAACATGATGACCGTAGAGTTGGATTTTCTTGATGCTAGTATATATGCTATAGTAGTATGGTAGTGTATGATGTCTGTTATGTAAGTTGAGACAGTGACTCATTTTGTTGTATATTCTTTTGGATTGTCTTATGTATCTCATATGTATCTTATGGATCGCTTTTGAACATTATTTTGTAGTCCACTCCATGTATTGTATACATGTCTCTTTTAGTTTATGAGATATGTATATTTATGTCATGATACATCTTAGTTCCTCCTGGATGAATAGCAAACTTCGATCGATGACACTCCCTAAGAACTTCCTTCCTTATGTCATAGACATCTGGAACAGATAAACATCCCTTCTTCCTTAACCATCCATTCTGATCAAGTCTAAAACCTTTCAAATCATCAATCTTGGTTCCTTCCTTAAGCCTTCCAATCCACTCAGCTAGTAATGGATCATCCCTCTGTTTAGAAGTAATTTTTTCGATGATTACTGGTCGAACTTCCAAACATGATAACATTGCAGTATTCTGACTAAAACTAGCCGTCATCCTTAACTACACACCACAAGTAGTGAATGCTTCTGGAATTTATCATTCTGCAAATATAGTCAACACCATACTCTAATGTTTCCTACTAAGTGCAGCTGCAACTTTATTTCCTTTCTATGGCGTATACTCAATATCAAAATTATAAGCTGCTAAAACTCCAGCCATCTTTGCGGACTCATATTCAACTCCATTTGAGAGAGTAAATACTTCAAGGACTTATGATCCATAAATAACTCAAATCTTTCTTCCAAAAGATAGTGTCTCCACACTTTCAAAGCAAAGATCACTACTGCCAGTTCTAAAATAGGAGTCGGATATCTATCTTCATATGGTCTAAACTTTTGAGAAGCGAAGGCAATCACTTTACCTTTTTGCATTGACACTAGTCCTAACACTGTCCCACATGCATCAGTATACACCACTAAATCTTGATTTCCATCTGGAATAACTAACACTGACGCATTGGCCAATAAATGTTTTAGCTTTAAGAATGCTTCTTCACATTTATCGGTCCAAACATACTTTACGCTTTTTCTTGTTAGTTTAGTCATAGGTGCCACTATACGAGAGAAATCCTTGATGAAGCTCCGATAATAGCCAGTTAGTCCAAGAAAACTCCTTATATCGATCACAGTCTCAGGTCTCTTCCAATTATTAACAGCTTCAATCTTAGCTGGATCCACAAACAACCCTTCTTCTGAAACTTCATAGCCATGAAACTTTATTTCTCTCTTACAAAAATGACATTTCGAAAAATTCGTTTTTAGCTAAAGCTGCCTCAATGTCTCAAGCACTATTCTAAGGAGAGTCTTATGATCTCGCTCATTCTTAGAATATAACAAAATGTCATCTATAAACACTAACATGAACCTGTCCAAATACTCTCAGAAGATTCGGTTCACCAAACCCACAAAGAAAGCAAGGGCAATAGTTAGTCCAAAGGGCATGACTAACCATTTATACGAATCATACCTCATTCGAAACATCGTCAAAGGAATATTACCTCAACCACACTCAATTGATGGAACCCTATCGCTAAATCCAATTGGGAAAATACGTTGGCTCCACTCAACTGATCAAACAAATCATCTATTCTCGACAAAGGATACTGATTCTTTATCACCTTCTCTTCAACTTACTGTAACACCTCGCGTTTTTATGTTAATTAATAAAAATAGAAATTAATTAATAAATAATAAAAAGTAAAAAATGGAATTTTAAAAATATAAGAATTTGTCCATGATGCTTATACTATTAGATTCGTTGTGATGTTCTGATCAATTTTCATATATAAACATTTCCAATCGAAGTTCAAACGAAAAGGTTACCAACGTTTGAATTTTCATAGTTGGAAATAATTATATATGCAATTAAGGAAATAATTTGAAATTAATTTATGATTGATTAGCATCGTTAAAGTTAATGGTAACTTAATGTTTAAAAAAATCAATTAAGGCAAAAGATAACGCGGGTTAACGTTAATTGGAGAATAAATGGTAACAAATCAATTAAATCAACCAATGCTCAAAAATATACTATTTTGGCCTAGTCAGGTTGACCATGATCTAGGTACGTAGACCATGAGCGGTCGACCTGGGTCATGGGGCGGTCGACCCGCCTAGTTTTGAAGACGATAGTGAAGGGAGGCCGCATTTCCCAGATCTAATCTAGTTGATCTGATGGTTAGCGCTGATTTGAACCTCTATAAATTAGGACCTAGGGCTTCACTTCCAACTCATGATTTTTATAATGAGCAAAGAAGCTCCGCCATTTTCCTTTCTCCTCTAAAATTTTTAAATACACCGAAATAAGTCTTGATTGCACGAATACACTTTAGAGAAGAATAGAAAGGAACAGAGGATAGGAATAAGTTCAAATCAGGTTGCTACATCAAAGGTAAACTTTTAGATTTGGTTCTAATTAATAAATCAAAATCACTTTTTCCTAATCCAATTTCTAGTGAGATCTGTATATAAATATTATCTGTGGATCCAAATAGGGAGTCAAAAATGGAGAATACAGATAACAGGGTTAGATCTAGATTAGATCTAAAGGTTTGGAAGCGCTAATTAAAGGTGAAGGGAAATATTATATATTTTTATATAATATTAGATATTATCATTGCAAATCCATTCCGATATGCCCAAGTCTGATATAATTTTAAATGAATTCATATATATATATATATAATGTTGAAGACTGTAAACTTGCCTATAAGTTTTTATTGATAATTACATAAGCGTAATGATTAGATTAATTCTGTAATTGCAAAATTATTTTAATTATCAATTTTACGTCGGATTAGTTAATTGAAAACATAATGAAATTAGGGTTTCATTTTATTTGATATTAGTGATTGAGGCTGAAAATAAAGTTAATTGGATTTTTTGAATTTTAGTGATATTTTAATTCAATGTAATGTATATCATTGTAAGTGGATTTCCATATATTGTCAAGTTTAAATTTAGCAAAAGTGTGATGTTTGAAATGACAAGAAACAAATATATGTCTATAAAAGAAAGTTATGTACAAAACAACGGTAGTTACTGTATTTTGTATTGTACATTTCAATAAATAAAAAGAGTAACTTTTAGTAATTACAAACATCGCACATACCACCTCTTTGTGACAAAATATGGAAACTAACTGTGTAACAGTTAATTGTTAAAGTTTAGATTCCAATTTATTAAAATGTAGTAAATCCCAAAGGTGTAATATTTAAATAAGAATGAAACTAAAAGGTTAATAAAGTGAAAACCAATGAAAAAGGAAGCCTGAGTAGTAGGCAATAAAAAGAAGTAGGAAGTGAAAAGGATTAAGTCTGATAATTGAATGAAATGAATTAAGTCTGATAATCTAATGAAATAGATCAAGTCCGATAATTGAATGGAATGCATGAAGTCTGATAATTGAATGAAATGGAGTAAGTCTGATAATTAAATGAAATTGAATAGAAATCGAAGCTGAACTAATGAACGTATTAGCAACGATATTGATGATAGAAAATGAGAAGCGGTAAATGAACTTGATAAATGAAAAGTTAAACGCATAGTAAAATGAAGACCTAGGGTCAAACAAAAAAGATGTAGAGGCAATAAAGAAAATGTAAGAAGAATAAATATACATGAGTATGAAATATGTATAAATGTAGCCTCAGATATGTGTTTATGACGTGTATAAATAATTATAAATTGTCTGTTATAATTATAGGGAATAGATGACTTAACATTATTAGACAATGTTGGGATGCTAGAAACATATCCAACCAATAGGACCCATGGAGAGTATACGCTTGCATATATATGAAGGGATACCCTCAAGTCTGTGGGCTTGGAAAGGAACCTTTGTAATTACAGACATTAGATAGACCTTTTATGGATGTCGAGACTGTGCCAGCACTAGTAGTCTGCTTTAAATTTGTTAGAGAAGGTATTTCCTCGATTGCACTAGGCAATCTAAATAGACGATGAGTGGGATCAGACTTATGCAACTGGGAACGCAAAGGCTAGTGTGCATAAGTACCAAAACAACAGGTAGGAGTTGCATATTTAGCGAGCTCAACATCGGTCCCTTGCGGTCAATGGGAAGGACAGGGTTACACCTAACTGACCTTTTCCGCCTACTAGGATTGATTCAATTGGTTTATGCACCACCACAGTTGTTTGTTAGTCTGTTTGATAGGGCAAGGCTAGTTAACCCATATAGATATTCCTTCAAAACACGAATGGAGTAGACGTGCATAGGACCAGAAATCCATGATATATGAAGCAGACAAAGGTGAAAATCCTCAAAGAATACATGACCTTATGGAATGGAGGTCTTCGGTGCGCACTATAGGATTTCCTCGAGTTATACGATGATTATAATGCAGCGAGGTGATGAATCCTTACGAGGTGCTGAGCGATAGACACTAGTAGGGATAGTATATAGGTCCATCAATGGATGATGGGGTATGTATACTTATATATATATATATATATATATATATATATATCTACATAATGTAGATGAAAACGGTTCGTATGCAACAATGGAGTCGTAGCGACTACCGATAAATCTAACATAACAAGAAATAGTGAACAATAGGAATAAGCTAGTGTTATGTATAAGATGTATAATTTACCAATCACCAGAACGTTGTTCCGATCCTCCCTCATTACAACCTATAGGATTTCGAAGGGCAGGCATTAGTATTGTTTGGAGCAGTGGTTTAGTTGAGGCACTTGACATTTGAGTGTTAATTCTGTCTCGGTGATTATTATGGTCTATTGTATTTACTTATTTCCATTATGAGTTATTACCATTAGTGCTCTAATATAGCTTCTCTCTTGCAGCATACCAAACCAACGATCTGTATTTTAGTAGACTTGGGTTTTTGAGTTTGCGAAAGTCTGGGCCTATTGGAGTGTGGGTTGTTACATTTGGTATTAAATCTTAGGTTAGTCGATTCCTGAAAAAAAATTAGGAAATGTTGAGTGCATGTATTTGTATTTTTCCTATGAATATAATATATGTTAGACCTTATAGAATAGTTACATATGGAAAATTTCTGAAATTGGATGGTAAATGACTCCATAGTTGGGCCTTAGTAGTCCAATGACTGTAGTTCCCCATATGATTGTCAATTGACGATGTACAATAGGTCCAGATAAAGAGGAAATAGGAATCCATATGTTATAGATAATGAAAGATATGGAAGTTCCTAAAGAAAGAGTGTGAAATAGTTACTCCTAAGTAATAATTGGATTTTTGGATTTGGAAAGAAGGATGTCTTAAGAGAATAGTTAGAAGTCCACTTTGACTCCAACCCAATAATAAGAAATTTTTGTGAAAAAAATTTATAAATTGTATACTTTAAAAAAGGTTTTTAATGAAAAAGTAAGTAATGTTAAATTTTGGAAAAAGAAAATATCATAAAGGTTTTGTAAGAGATTTTCTTTTAAAAAGAAGTGATAGAGCAATATAGCTCATGAATCATTCTATGTAATGAAAGTTTTTAAGATGTTAAATATTTTTATTGATGGACAATATGAGTGGTATATAAATCGGAATAGGGTGAATGGTATAGAAAAGAAGACTTAAAGTCTTAAAAATTAAGCTGTAAGTGGTTGCACTATAATAGTTTAGGTAAAAATGATGGTAAATTAAGAGAAAAACAGTTTGAATTAGTGTAGTTTGGACTGAAAAATTGAGTAGTAGGAAGTTAGGAAGTATAAATGAAAGAGAGATTGACTTACTGTAATTAGGTTGGGATTTGATATATTTTAATTCATTGGAATGAAAAGAGATAACAAAATAAGTTTCTATGAATCAATCAAGTTATAAATAAAGGTGTTTTGTTTGAAATAATAATGATTGTAAATGAAAAGGAAGAGATGCAAAATACTGGAAATTCCGTATTTTGCACAGTCTATTTCAATAAAGAAAACAAAATATAATTTCTTGTAATTTCACACAAAACATGAACCCTTTTTTAAGCGATTCATAGAGAGTTACAGTGTTTACAATTCCTCTTTGAAGGAAAAGTAGTTCTAATATATTAAAATATAGGATCTTTAAGTATGATAAAAAGTGTTAGTAAATTATATTAAAACAATGCTAATAACCTAATTAGAGAAGTAGAACAAAGGAAATGAGCATATTGCGTTGTTATGCGCATTTATTGCTAATGTCTATTAGAAGTCCCCCTTTCATGATATTAGAAACTCTTCCAAATATTGGATGTAGGGAGAGTATGAGATGTAAGAAAAACAATAAGATGATAGTTATCCTTATCTACTTCGGTTTTATAATTTAAAAGTTATGAAAGATGTTTTGGAAACATGTAAAGTATATTTTTGAAAGAAATGGTTTGGTGGAATAAATAAGTTTTAAAAGAATAAATAATAAATGGTTGAACTAAAAATCCCAAATTTTTAATAAGGGTTGGAATGGTCTTTAAAAGAAAAGGCTGATTTGACTTTAAACTTAGAGTTGTTAACGTTCCCTTTTAAAGTTTAGTGCATAAGTTAAATTCAAAAATCTTAAAATGTAAGTTTTGAAAAGGGTTAGGACACCACGTATTTTTGGATTTAATAAAAGTTTCTAAGTAGCTTTAAAGATAGGTGTTTTCGGATTAAATATTATAAAAATTTTGAAGTTTTAATTTTTTAAAAATGATAAAGACCAAACCAGAATTTTAAATGTGGAGTAGATAGGAATTAGCCTAGGTGGGGCTGGGAAAAGAATAAGGCTATGAAGGAGATAGCTATGACTACTTTTGGAATAGTAACAAGAAATCCCCATAAAGTGTGAGGGACACTAGAAGGGCTTAGGGATGTTATGTTGATATGTGTGTAAGCCATAAAGAGGGTATTGAGTACACTTTTTTAAATTTTGGGATATGCTTGTAGGAGACTTATGGATAAAGAAAATAGAAGTATTGAGGATACTATCAAAAGATTTGGACTAAGAGAAGATAGTAATAGATGGTAAGGAGATGGTAAACACACACGGAGGATATTGGTAGACTCGGGTTGGGGAAGCAAGAGGGGAATTGGAAGGTTATTTCCCTAAGTTTAGTTGTCATTTGATATGGAGATTTCATAAATTGTATTTCTTATCCACTGCAATGAGAAGAAGCATAGTTATTCCATAATTGGGTATGGAATGGAAAAGATGAATAGACCTTATTCAAGGAAGTAATAAAGGGAGGATAAGATATGAAGGTAGTTGTAAAGGGATGACCTGTTAGAAAGGTCCGTTCTTGTAGTAGTAGTTAGTGGTGTTGTGTTTCCTTCTACTGTTAATTTTTCTTTTCGTGGATTGTAAGCATTAATTGTTGCTATGGACTGCGTACAATTAGGAAAATGTTCCTTTTTATGTGTTTTCTAGGTGGACCACAATTATTTGAGAAAGCAATAAAAAGAAAATTTCAGAGAAAGCCACTTAACTAATGCAAGGGAAAAGAAAATAGTTGAAGCTGGAAGTTAAATAATAAATTAAGAAAAACTTATTTAACTACTAAATAAAAGTAAATTGAAAATGTATGTTCCGAAAAGAATAGAAATTTTTCGGAGAATGAAATTTTGGTAGATGGTGGACAGGAGTATGGAGAGATAAGCCACGGGTTAATGTTCTTGTTCCTCGAAGACTGAAATTTAAAGTTGAGCATGCGTGCTGGTTGATATTAATAAGAAAGAAAAGTTTTTGAGAACTTAAAATTATACCATGCAATTAAGTGAGATCCATTATGAACGGTGGATAGTAGACTAAACTCTGATATCAAGAATGCAGAAAATGTTATTTGTAAAATTTAATTATAGATATATTTTGAAAAAGAAAAAAAAGTATGAAAAGTTTTTGTTATAAATATATATACATATCTTTGAAAAGATTTTAAAAGTTAAGAATTTTAAGTTGACATTTTAAAGGACCGCATGCTGACATTGGGGAATAGTCGTAAGTTGATTAGTGTAGCTTTATTGCGTAGCGGTAGTTGTAGTAAAATGGATACGGTGAGCGACAAGGAAGATGTTTTGTTTATGGAAGTTTTTTGAGGAACCTTGTCTGTAACGACCCACCTTTTTGGATGGTTTAAATCGATAATAAACCACACATGTCAATTCAAACCATTCAAAAGAGAGGATTGTTAATGGGGTAAATAAGAATATAAGAGAACAGAAGGAAAAACAAAACACAGAATCTCACAGCGAAATGACAAAATATAATAATCAAATAAACAGTTCATAAAGCTGTTTTACAATATACATTTGATTACATAAATTTTTACAACAATCAGAGTACAAATAATGACATATCAATAATGATACAGCGGAATAATTACTAATATATAATATACCAAACTCCGTCTTCATCCTCCAGAAATCAAGTCTTCAACACTGAAATGCTCAAGCTGACCCGAGCGTAATGAAAAGACAAAACACTTGAGTCAGAACTAAGAGATCTTATGCAAGTTAAATTAACAATAAGTAAATATGAGTGTAAGGGCTTCAGGGATATTTATGGGATTTTACATCTCCTATCCAGTATATAACGTGCGTGCAACAACTTAAGAGATGTTTCGGGATTTCCATCTCCTAAGGACCCGTTAAACTATTTATATGTAGTAGTATACGATATATATGTAGTGTCTATCAGTAAAGTATTAAAATAGCGTTAAGGCATTACCCATATCCCCCTTAACACATTTTATAAATGCCGTAGTCTATACAGTACTGTAAACTCCACCAAACGGTGGGCTATCAAAGAGCACTCCATAGGTACGACACAAACCAAAATCGTAGTGGGCTCGATAAGGCATATGATAAGACACGCGAGGCAATGCCCAGGGCAAGATTCTACCGTTTTGCACGCTCGGACTGGTAGTAACGCATAGCAGCTACTACCGCCCACCTCGGAACACACTCCCATAATCAAATCGAGGTTGGCCACCAATCAATCATAAAGTAACATATATGGTATCGAAGAAATGTGCTCGATAGAAGGAGCGACCTCACTTGGCCCGGTATAGCTCCTGTTTTAGCCATATCAAGCTGACCTGTGGAGGTCAGGGCTGCGTTCTTACCTCATACCAGATGCGTTCGCCAAACCATCCTGCTTCGTTCTGGATTGTCCACCACGTGCATAGTTGTTAAAGTGGTTTCGGAATTGGCAGAGAGTATGACAATATTCGACCCTGGTCCCTTTAATAACCAATCGTTATATTTTTCACACCGTAGTTATTTCATAAATCATGTATAATAATAATCCAGAAAACAGTTTATACTTTCATATCAAGATATCTATATACTTATTCCAAAAGTATAAATATATTGATAAATACCGAGGAAGATTTCTTTCAATCAATTTCGAAAATAATTTATAATTCTCCTTTAAACCATTTATAAACTATTTATATGCTTTAAAACCATTTATAAAGCTATTTACAAATCCCCGAAACAATTTACAACTCTTCCCTTTATGATAAACTTTTACACAAATTCCTTTATATGCTTCCAAATCCCTTTATACAAGTTCTTTTATAAAAACCCTTCATAAAATCCTTTATAAAAATCTTTTATATGAATCCTTTTATAAAATCCATTATAAAATCTCTTACAAAACTTTTATAAAATCCTTACAAAACCTCTTACATTTTTTATTTATTAAAGTTATTATAAAATCTATATTTATTATATTAAATCAAAACTATATTTATTATATTAATTTAAATTAAATATATATATATTAAAATTATATTAAATATTTTATAAAATTAAATTTTAAACTATTTAAAAAAAATTAAAACTAAATAAAATCATAAGTTAAAATCTTAAATCTACATTTAAAACCATATATTAACTTATAATTTGAAACTTTAAAACATATAAATTTTTCCAAATATAAGTTTTAAATAAAGTCATTAAATAAAATTTTAAAAATAAAATTTATAAATCAAACATACTTTACTATTTAGAAAATAATTTAAAACCGACCAACGGTGTCCGTATATAATTTTCTACCCTATGGTCAAGTGATAGGGTATATATCATTTCAACCCAAAATAGTTAAATTTTTCCGGGTATATATCATTACAATCCGTATCCCGAATCAATAATTTCCAAATCAATAAAATCGCCCGGTTTTATTATTTCAATCCATAAAGATTTTCCCTAATCTATAAGATCGTTCGGGTATGTATCATTTCAACCCATAGTGATTTTTCCTAACGACAAACTAAGAGAACTTGTAGTGTGATAACAACATACATAATCAAGATATCAAGGAGTTATCACTACCCAAAGATGCAACAGAAACAAGATTATATACTGTAAATAAAACTTGACAGAATTGTTGCCAAATCTTTTCTAGATTGAAGTTTGGGATATGTCTAGGAACATTTTTAGTCCGTAGTATTCCAAAAATAGAATTGATGACATCTTATCTTGGTTTTCTATCATTTTGTGTTGAGGGTGAGAAAATTTAAAATCGAGCTTATCTATCTTCCTTTGATTGATGAAATAATTATGTTGAATACAAACTCTTCTCTAGAAATTGCGAGGACGCAATTTTGTTAAGGGGGGAGTTTGTAACAACCCTGGTTTTGGAAATTACCTACTAATATTAAATTATAACTAAATCCAATCATCCAAATATCAACAAATAAACATCCATCACAATCAACATCCAAATTAGCCAATAAATCACAACAATTTACTGGTTATCAATATCAGGTATTTAACTATCAATTTAACTTCAATATTAATTTAAATGGAAATTTAATTCAATACAAATTCAAATTAAATTTAAATGACAATTTAAATTACCAAACAGCAATCAGTAAATTTCTAATCACATCATAAATTTAATTTAACTAACATAAGATGGTTTAGTATTTGTGAGTGGGTTAAATCACTAATCTTTAATTTCTAGTTGATTTAAAATCCAAATAAAGCCCAAAATTTGAACAGTCTCAAAATGCAGCCAGACAGGTTTCATATCGTCTGAAATTTTGATACGATCCCAACGGAAGAAACCGCATCTGAATCCGAGTTCAGATGCAAAAATTATCAGCGTTAGACGTTTAAAATTTAAATTTAAATTTAAAATAGAATAAGGGGCAATTATGTAATTAAGCTACCTCACCAGAACCCTAATTGAACGCGACCTTGATCACAACTTCCAGCCGCCAAACTTTGACCAATTGTTGCCGCCACGTCGATCATCTTCACCATGATCCGCGACTACCGCCATCTTCCCCCTCCCCCCCAGCGCGCCTGGAGTTCTGGCCAATCCGAGACTCAATTTCAAAAATGAACTACAGATATAGATTACGCTCGTTGAGAGCTTTCCAACGATATATTATATGACATAGTTTGAGAAGTTTGAATTTTTGGATTTTGATTTGAAATTGAAACTAGGGTTTGGGTTGTCTGCCATTGGAAAGAGGAGATGAGAAAGAAATTATGTACAGACAATAGAAAATAAAAGGGCTGCTAGGGTTTATAACAGCCTATTTATAGGCAGAGATAGATAAGAACGAATGGACATATCGAATTGGTTCGAAATGATAACAACGACCCGAAAAGCCCGTTCCGTTTCCGAAATGAAAGTAGGCCATCCCATATATCAAAATATAGGTTTTCGATATTTTAAACTCAATGAAACTAGTTTCAAACCCTAATTCCATTGTATACAGAAATTAGCTTTTAAAATCAAGTTATATTCATTTAAATTCTATTAATTGATTTCTATGCGTTTCCAGCTCGCACAATCAAACGATAAGTCTGATCGCTACGAAACTTGAAATCCTATAATAAATTGTTGTTACGGATCTGATGAAACTAGTTTCGTCGAAATCCGAGACAGTGGCCAAAAGGCTAATTTTCATGTTAATTAAATAATTTATTATTAAATTGATTTAATCATCTTTTAAATTCAAATTTTGAAAGTTAACAATTTTATCATTCTTGACTACATAGAAATTATAATCTTTTTAAAATAAATTTTCCATGTAAAATCCAATATTTAAATATTACGCTAATTTCAGCGTTAAATACAACTGTAATAAAACCCATTTATTATATTTTAAATTCCAACAATTTCTTTTATTTTGATTTACATTCTTATTATTTAATTAACCAAAACCTTATGAATTTATTAACATAAGTTTCCACTTTATTACATTCATTATTCTACGATTAACATCTTTTACCATATTAATTGCAATATTTCAATTATATAATATTTTTTATCAATTTCCAGTTAATTTCAAACGGGTTAAATAATAAGACGATAATTAAAGCAATTATTATACATTAATAACCCAATCACATTCCTAAATTTATTGTTTACAAATAAAAGCTAATAAATTTATGTACAAATCAATTTACTTCATATTCTATAATAAACCTATTTCAATTAACAACGGATAATTTCAACATTGAATCCAACATTTAATATATTCCTTATTTACAATTATAACCAAATTAACTTTACAATTATTTCAATTGATTGAAATTACATTAAAATAGTTGTCCATAATATTTGAACAACATTATTAAATCATATTCTAATTATTCCTCTCATTAATAAATCATAAATTTAATCTCTCACAGTATTAAATTTCAAAATTTTATTTAATTATATATTTTTAATTATCAAAAAAAATTCGGGTCGTTACACTGTTGATCGTGAAAATTTAAAATGTTGATTTTTGAAACAACAATATTTTTGAACTTAAAAAAAATAAAAGTTACTTATGTAGATTGTATTTGGGAAAGTAAGAAAACGATTAGAGGCAAAGGAGTATATCCCATGGTACAAAGGGAAAGGGTTACATAAGAGAATGATGGAAATTTTCCATCTAGACCCTTTCCAAGCATAAGAGAATATGTTTAGAAAACTGAATTTTTCTAAATATGGATATTAGAAATGTTGTGCTAAGAATTTGGATTGTAAGAATTGGATGAAAGATTGATTGAATTACGCTTCTATTTATAGAGATGTAGGAAAATTTGGGTAAAAAACCGTTTTTGATTTTTCAAAAAATTGCATTCATGTAGAACTGCCAGTATATTTAGGATGTCAAAATCATGTTTTTGAAACTGGTTTAAAAAGCAATCATTCAGAGTCGCCAATTAGAAATCATTGTTCATACATATCATATGTATTGTGATGCACTGTGCACATGTACACAGATTGTTGCAAAATTAGTTGTACACTAATTGATTATTAGTGTAGAATGGATGTGCGATGGTTTACATGATCATACCCTTATGGAATTTTAAGGACGAAATTCTTTTAAGGAAGGAGAACGTAACACTCAACGGTTTTAGTTATTTAATTAAAATAGAAATTAATTAACAAATAATAAACAGCGAAAAATGGAATTTTTACAAATGTTGGAATTTGACCACGAAACTCATACCTTTGGATTCATGGCGATTTTCTGATCAATTTTCATATATAAACTTTATCGATTAGAGTTCAAATGAAAAAGTTATCAGCCTTTGAATTTTCGTAGTTAGAAATAATTATATGTGCAATTAAGGACTAATTTGAAATTAATTAATGATTGATTAACACCATTAAAGTTAACGATAGCTTAACTTTTAAGATGATTAATTAAGATATAAGATAACGCTGGTTAACGTTAACTGGAGAATAAATGGTAACAAATCAATTAAATCAACCAACGCTAAAAAATACACTATATTGGCCTAGTCAAGTCGACCATGACCTAGGCACGGTTGACCATGAGCGGTCGACCTGGGTCATGGGGTCGTCGACCGGCCTTGGTTTGAGGGCGATAGTGAAGGGAGGTCATATGGTCCAGATCTAATCCAGTTGCATCTGACGGGTAGTGCTGATTTGAACCTATATAAATTAGAACCTAGGGCTTCGCTTCCAACTCATATTTTTCTAATGAGCATGGAAGCTCTACCATTTTCCTTTCTCTTCCATAATTTCTAAATACACTGAAATTGATCTAGATTTCAGGGATACACTTTGGAGAAGAATAGGAAAGAACAGACGATAGGAAATAGATTCAAATCAGGTTGCCACATCAAAGGTAAACTTTTAGATCCGGTTCTTATTAATAAATCTAAATCTAAATCTCTTTTTTCTAATCCAATTTCTAATGAGATCTGTATAAATATTGTCAATGGATCCGAATAGGGAGTCAAAAATGGAAAATACAGATAACAAGATTAGATCTGGATAGATCTAGAGATTTGGATGCTAATTAAAGAGGAATAGAAATATTATATATTCTTATATAATATTAGATTACATCGTTGCAGATCTATTCCTATATGCCTGAGTCTGATAATCTAATTTTAAATCAATTCATATATATGAAATGTTGAAGACTGTAAACTTGTCTATAAGTTTTTATTGATAATTATAGAAGCGTAATGATTAGATTTAATTCTGTAATTGCAAAATGATTTTAGTTATTAATTTTACATCAGATTAGTAAACTGAAAACATAATGAATTGGGATTTCATTTTATTTGATATTGGTGATTGAGACTGAAAATAAAATTAATTGGACTTTTGGGATTTTAGTGATATTTTAATTCATTGGAATGTATATCGTTGTAAATGGATTTCCATATATTATCAAGTTTAAATTTAGCAAATGTGTGATGTTTGAAATGACAACGAACAATATATGTCTATAAAAGAAGTATTTTGTACTATCTATTTCAATAAATAAAAAGAGAACTCCTTATAATTACAAACAGCGCACAAATCACCTCTTTGTAACAAAATATGGAAATTTACTGTGTAACAGTTAATTGTTAAAGTTTAAATTTCAATTTATTAAAATATAGTAAATCCCAAAGGTGTAATATTTAAATAAGAATGAAATAGATACTAGCGAGGATAGTATCTACGTCCATTAGTGGACGATGGGATATATACACTTATATATATAGATATAGATCTACACGATGTAGATGGAAACTGTGACGCCCCACCTCTGTACTTACACTAGCCAAGGACACTACGGGTAATGCCGTCGACTAGCGCTAAGAATAAGGCTGTTGAGGAGCGACCATCTGTGTAATTTTTTTGTGCGAGTACCGATATGTCAGATAATATAACTTACATTTCATTTCAAGAGGAAATCCGACATATCAAATACAAACTCAAAGCTACCATACAGTGGCTATGTGGACATCGGAAACAAATATAGAAATAAACATAACACAAATCAGTCACAGATATTCATATCACTAAGGCGGAAACAGATATGAATATATCACATAGAAGTGTACATCAAAGTAGTGGTCATACAAGATCCACTACATCACAAAAGAATAGGTACAAGTGCTAAGCAAAAGAATAAGTATACATCAAGGAGTCTCTAACTCAAATGTATAAAAGCAAAAACTACTAATCTAAAGTAGTTAGCCAAAAATCAGATGATGGTCCCAGATAAGAAGTCAAGCAGAAGCACCTGAAATACCTCGGTCTGACCCGAGTATTATTTAAGAAGAAAATAATAAACGGATCGGTCTAGCTATAAATATCATATAAAATGAGATAGGATAAGAGATATCACAAAAACGTATGATAACAATAATGCCATACTGTGACAAGTATACATCAGATAACAACAAAAATCATACAATATCTCAAATATTCTCAAATACTAAAAAGAATTTCATATTCTTAAATTATTCACCAAAACACAAATATTGACAAAACATATCAATGCCAATCGCAAAAATCGGTGAAACACAAATTCTAGAAATCATCACTAGAAATCCAGAAATCACAAAAAGGGGAAGGCCTATCACAAACGGGAGCATGAAAACTCACCAACACGTGTATCACAAATGGAACGCTATCCCATGGTCACTAACCAAAGAGCCGGTGCAACAGCGTAGTGCAATAACGGTACGCCCGAGGAACCTGAAACTCAAATGAGTTGGTACAACGACGTAGTGCAATAACGGTACGCCCAATGAACCTAAAACTCAAATATTTCGGAACAACGACCTAGTGCAATAACGGTACGCCCGATGAACCCGAAACTCAAATAATTCGGAACAACGACGTAGTGCAATAACGGTACGCCCGATGAACCGAACTCCATAAAGCCCGTAGGTTGCTAGCCTATAAAATTAAGACGAAGCTCAATAGAACGGGGTACAGTCCCCCACGCGGACAAAGAGACATCGCACATCGCTAGTCTAAATCACCAAAGGATCATCATTGATCAATAAGAAGTGTCAATTACACTAAGCTAGTAAATAAATGAGTTTAGCTTCATGTCCTATAACCACTAGCTTAACTTAAATATTTACGAACATATTGTAGATTTCCACTCGAAAATTGTCACAAGAGTTCAATCGAACAAGTCCAAGAATTAACCGACGAAGTAAACGCAAGTGTTTCATACCACTTGTTTTGCTAAGCCGTTAGTTAGATTTCTCATACGAATGAGGTAAAGGTTTTTATATACTAATAGATTGGAAGACGGTTTTAAAAGCAAGCTTTGTATTAAAAATAACGTTGAAATCATTTTTGCGAAAGAGTTAGAGTATTTACTACTATTATAGAAACCTTTGTACTTTTAAAAGTGACAAATCACCGAAAAACGATTGTAGAAACAATCGATCACCAAAAATTCACATACGACGACGTGGATTAAATCCATAAAAATTGGTATCAAATCCATCAAATGGATATTCCCAAAAATCAAAAGAAAGAAGTCATCAAAGTCGATAATAAGTGATAACAACTAACATGATCAACAAAATCGATAAAAATTTGGAAGTTCACTAAAAAAATAGGAAAATAGGCAAAACTGAACAGTTCCAGACGTTTGGTTTAGAATCCAGACATTTGGATTTTTTTTCTGGAAATTTTCAGAAAACCTCCCAAACGTCTGAAATTTCGAAGCAGACGTCTGAGCCCTAATCAAACATCTAAACCTATATTTCAGACGTCTGGAATTAGTCTCTGCCATTTTATTTTTTTCTGCCGTGTATATTTTTTCCTCCAGGTCTTTAACCAGACGTCTGGACTTGATAACCAGACGTCTGGTCACCTGGTCTGGGCAACAATTTGCCTAGGCCAAGATGGCCAAAACGTTTCGGGAGCGATCGGACGAGCAAGGAAGACTGGGGATTTATTCCAAGCGACAACCCAGCCTTATAGGCTCTTCGATACACCCAAATATCATGTCCAAACATCCATAGTAGGACTATCATAAAATTGGACTTCACAAACCAAAAATAGGAAAATTCATCAAATCAATTCAGAGCAAAAGCAAATGAACATGAATAGATGTTATGAATTCATACCCAACAACAGTGAAAGTTATAGACATAGATATGAGTTAAAGAACTCACCTTTAAACCTAAAAACAATGAATGAGAAGCTTAAAAACAAAGGAAAGGTCAACCACTCTTCAACTCTAGAAGCTCCAATCTATTATCATAGGCAAATATTTCCTAAATTAGGTTATAGGAAATTTCTGAAATTGGAGAGAGATTGAGATGGAGAAGATGAAGAGGATGCTTACCAAAGCTTCTCTTTGATTTTTGGACTTGAATTTGTATTTCCTAATCAAACTAGGGTTTAGGAATTTCTATTTCTCATTATTTCCCCCATTTTTACTTTAGCTTGAGTGTTAGGAAATAGAATGAGTAAATGAATGAAGAGTAGAGGAGTTATGGTATTATGTTGGGTTAGTGGGCTGAAACCCAAACCCAAAGCCAAAATAGAAAAATAGCAAAATTCTACTCAACTCCATACATATCGATGTTTATACTCAAAAAAGTTGCAAATGCCATTTTGGACTCAATGGAAGTGGTCTCGAGTCCCAATTGGACTGTTTACAAAAAGTAACATTTCGGACTTTAATCCGATTAACGATGCTATATTTAAATAAAACATTTAAATATACAATCGTAAAATATGCGGGTTGTTACAGAAACGGTTCGTACGTAGAGATGGAGTCGTAGCGACTAATGATAAATCTAACATAATAAGAAATGGTGAACAATCGGTATAAACTAGTGTTATGTATAAGATGTATAATTTACCAATCACTAGAACGTTATTCTGACCTCCTCCTCATTACAACCCACAAGATTTAGAAGGGCAGATATTGCTATTGTTTGGAGCGGTGGTCTGGCTAAGGCGCTTGAAGTTTAAAGTGTCAATTATGGGTCAGTGATTATTATGATCTACTATATTTACTTATTTCGCTGTGAGTTATTACCATTAGTGCTCTGATATAGCTTTTCTTTTGCAGGATACCAAACTGACGATCCGTATTTTAGTGGACTTGGGTTTTCGAGTTAGCGAAAATCTAGGCCTACTAGAGTGCAGGTTGTTACATTTACGATAATTAATGCATAGCCTCAACGACACGTCCGGTTTATTAACGTACACCACGGCCGCTCCACAAGGCGAACTGCTTGGCCTAATAAAATTCTTTCCTTCTTAGTACACTAGTTGCACCTTTAACTCTTTCATCTCAGTATATGTCATTTTGCTAGGTGGTCATCTTACAGATTTAGCTTTAGATACAAGATCTATTCGAAACTACATAGCTCGTTTCGATGATAGTCCTGTAACTGGCTCAAAGTTATCTGCATATTCCCTTGTAACTAAAACCCGATTTACTTCATCCTCCACTTCCATTACACCCAATAAAGCACATATATTGAAACTTGTATTTTCTACTAAGTATATAATTCAATCACGGCTATTAGGGTCTTAATGATATCTTCCTATCTTGGCAAAATATGTAGGATCGTTTTCACCCTAGAGGGGGTGAATAGGGTGAAATAAAAATTAATTCAGAAATAAAAATAAAAACAGGAAGTAATGTAATAAAGATCACACACAGTTTTACCCAGATTCGGCAAAAAACTGCCTACGTGTTTCCCCCAAGGTTTCTACTAGAAATTAAGTAATCAAACGCTTAAAAAAACACATAAACTTGTGATACCCGCTAACTCGATTAACCTAACTCTAAGCTTGAAATCCTGCCACAACTCAGCCACTGAGTTGTAAATTCTTGAACTACAAAACCATAGTTCGTAAACAAGTTATTATAGAGTTTTTGACTTAAATAAAATAGAAAAATACAAACTAAGGTACTAAATAAAAAATAAAAACCCTAATACAAAATATATGGCCCAAATAACAAGTGTGGTCCAAAAAGAGATAAACGAATTTTCCCCTTTTTTTATTTGGCTTCCTTCTAATCCACGCCGCCTTGTTTCTTCATGATCTGGAATTAGGGTTTTTCCAGTTGACGTCGCCACTTGGAATTTGATCTATTGAAGTGATGATTTCACTTTGGTTTGCTTCGTCAATCGATCACTAGCTTGATTGCACTCGGTCGCTTCAATTGTGTCGAGCACTTCTTCGGTTATGGCTTTGGTATGATTTTAAATTTGCTGTTTTAATTAACTTGCTAGTAACTCGACTTCGATGATCTGCCGATGATGATAATGGGTTAGTTTATAGGAAGCGAAACCCTATTATTTCATTAGTATATTTTGGTTTGAATTTTTCAATAGCTTTGCTCGGCCATTCTATTCTTGATTAAATGATTGTGATGATTTCTGACTTGTTCATTGGTTGACTTGATCATCCTTCGATTGTATTTCTAATATAATTAAATATGTTTAAATATATTTGAATTTGTTCCTCTCTTTACTGCCAACGACTTGTCCAATATACCATTCGCTGTTCCATATGACCTCTGATTGAATTCCCTTGATTTTGTTCAAACTGCTATAGATAATGTTCGATTTTTTTTATTGTTTGGCCATTTCTTCTTGAAACATGTCCTTGACTAATTCATGACCCACGGCTGCTCCACTGTTTATTGCATCTCTTTAAAATCTGCTGCCACTTGATATGATTATGGTGTCTCCACGTATATACATACATACATACATACATATATGTATGTATGTATATATGTGTGTGATTGCTTGTCATCAATTTTGGTTGTTAGACTTGTTTTCATGTGCTTGTTAGTCTTGCTATGTCTGGTGAACTTGTATTCTCTGTCCTTGTGCACTTGTATTCTCTGAACTGTTGAAACTGAACTTGATTGAACATATTCAAGTGATTTCCTTGTGCCATTTGAAGTCTGGTTTCATTTGAAGTCTGATCTGGTGCACTTTAAACATTTTGTATATTTTCATGTAAGTGTTGAAACTGAACTTCATTCAGCATGTCTAAAATTTGTTGCTTTTGTTATTGAATCTGGTCAGTGTTGCATTGTGTTTGGATCAACATGAGTCTGCACTTGGTTGAGCTACTGTCATGTTGTATGTTGATTCTTTGCATTCATGTACATATGAGCATTTTTGAAGCTTTGCATTCATTTTAACTTATTTGGACTTGTGAGCATGTCTGGTTCCATATTTATCTTGTTTTCATGTGTGCATTTGGTTGAGCTGCATGCTCCAATGTGTACATGTGCATTGTTCTGGTCTGGTTGCAGCCCTTGTGTTCACCACTGCATATGCCCATGTGCACTTTGGTACTGTGGTCTTGTTAGCCTGAGTTATGATAGTCTGGTTTGGTTTTGGTTGGGACTTCATGTGTACATTGATTTAGAGAACTGCCTTGTACTGACCATTGCTTTATTCTTTGTACATGTCTTGTGCCTTTGTGTTCTCTGAATTGTAGACTGGTCTAGTTCCATATGTTGTTTTCATGTTGCATGCTCTCATGTGGTATGTTTTGTTGAGGCTGTTTTGGTTGCTGTGACTGACCATTGCCGTGTTGAGTTATTTTTGCATTGCACCTGAGTTAAATCCAGTCTTTCCTTGGGTTTGACCTTGTGCTCACTTGTCCCTGCAATTTTAACAAGCAAGTGTATATCGGTGTGCACGACCTTGTGGCATGTACAGTGATACACTATGCATGTCACAAGTTGTTCGCGTAAGATGAATTAAAAAAATGATGACGAACAACCCAAATAACTGAGGCAAACAATATTTTCAAAACACATACTTCATTATGCACTGCAAAATATTTCTTTTTCAATTTTACTACGTCAATGTTTATTTTGCAAATAGTTCAGATGCTGGATACAGGATGGAATAGAGTTGAAGATAAAATACGAGTGATGAGTGAATTATGTAGTGAGGTGAAACATGTATATAAAATTGTAAAGTGAAAATTGTGTCGTAATTGAAATTTGTATTTGGAATATAGTGAGAGCTTAAATTTGTACTATTTGAATTTGTAATAAAATATTTGTTTTGTTTGAATAAAATATTTGTTTGAATAAGGATTCCGAGTTATTTATTTTATTCAACAAATATTTATTTAATTATGTGGAAAAATAAAATGGTACAATAATAAATACATTTAAACGAATATATATATGTTTATTATCATCAAACAAAAATCATACACTAGTATATTCTACAATCTCCCCCTTTTGATGATAACAAATATATATTAAGATTTTGACTCTATTAAATGTATTTGGTCTTGATGAATTCTATTAGCTCCCCCTATTTGAATACTCCCCCTACAACAAAGCTCCCCCTTCACATATGCATGAAAATAAAAAAATATGCAAATAAAAAAAAATGCAATGAAACTAGATGAAAATATGCAATTAAAAAATTTGAACTTATTTGTCAAAATCTTAACTTCTCTCCCACTTTTGTTATCAGCAAAAGAGTAATAGTGTTACATAAGAGTGATAAAGTGATAAACATTAATACAACATAATACCTAATCGAGTATACATATTAAATTTCAAGAAAAAAATCAAACAAAAATCATAAATACTCTGTTAGGCGCATATTCCATTTTAGAGTGATAGGGGTGATATCGGCATAGAATACCATATAGTCGTGTCCATTTGTGGTATATTTATGATAGGAATTTTTTTAAAATACTTACTAACCATGCATAACCGTTAGGACTTTTAAACGAGATTAGTAGTATTCCTTATTTTTATTAAAAAAATGAATTTCAAGCATCTTCTAACCACGCATAACCGTGAGGACTTTTAAATGGAGTTAGAATCAACTTGTCTATTTCATCCAATTTTGATATGTGTTCCATACATGCATAACCGTGAGGACTTTTAAATGAGCATGAAAGCACATAATCAGAGATTTCAAGTAGTTCACACATGCATAACTATAAGGACTTTTAAATGAGAGTGAGTACTTTTGGATGATTTTATTGCTAATTAATTAAAAATGAATAATTTCCTGTTTAAATACCACATTTTTACATACTATATTGGATTTTGATGAGTGATTGTCGTAGAAATATGATAGAACTAGAGATGGTCATGTAATTTTTACCAATCAAAGTTATGACAAATTATGTTTAAATTTTTAAAGAAATTTTCTAAATATACTCTCTCAAGACATAATGTATGATCAAGATCAACACTCATCACTTTTTTCAGTCACTATTTATCTTTTCGTACTCAATAGGGAGTCAGATTAGTTAACATAGGCATTTAAGATCAAATCCACACAAAAAATTATAAAATCACATTTTTTAATGCCTAAATTGAGACGAAGTCGACAAAAACTATTTTCTGGAAGGGGTTTTGTAAAAATGTTTGCCAATTGAGAATCAGTTGAAATGAAGTTTATGCAGATATTTGCTTTGGAAATGTGATCTCTAATGAAATGATGTATAACATCTATATGCATGGTGCGATAATGATGTACAGGATTATTTGTGAGATCAATTGCACTTTTGCTACCACACATAAGTGGAACTCATTTAAAATTTAGACCATAGTCTTGCAACGTTTGTATCATCCATAAGATTTGAGCAGAGCAATCGCTTAGAGCAATATACTCTGCCTCGGTGGTAGATAATGCAATACAATTTTGTTTTCAACTTGACCATGTAACTAATGAATGCCCCAGCATAAAACATGTTCCACTAGTACTTTTTCTATCAACTAGACTACCAGCATAGTTAGCATCTGAATACCCTTTCAACTCAAAGTTATCATTAGTTGAATACCATAGACCAAACAGTGGGGTGTGCAACAAATACCTTATAATCCTTTTACAGTTTTTAAATGAGATTTTTTGGATTTGATTGAAACCGTGCACATAAACAAACAGAGAACATAATTTCTGGTCTACAAGCAGTAAGATAAAGAAGTGATCCAATCATACCTTGATATTTCTTTTGATCAACTACCTTACCTTTTTCATCCTTGTCAAGTTTAATTGTTATGCTCATGGGAGTTTTTGCAGGTTTAGCATCTTTCAATTCAAATTTGTAGACAAGTACTCTAATATATTTTGTTTGAGAGATGAACGTACTTTTTTCACTTTGCACTACAAGAAATTTGATTTTTAGTGGCGCACAAAAAACGCTACAAAAAGTATTGGTGGCGTTTTGATAAACGCCGCTAGAAAACATGCGACTAAAAATACATAATTTTTTGTTGCATTTATTTTAACGCCACTATAAATGAATTTTTGGCAACGTTTTTTAAATGTTACTAAAGATCTTTTTTACAGCGTTTAAGAAATGCCACCAAGAAGGTGTCGTTTACTATCTTATTTTTTTGTTGCACTTATTATTATTTTTTGCAGCGTTTTTTGAACGCCACGGAGATTATCTGAGTTACTACAATTGCTGAGTTACTATTTTTGGTGGCGTTTTTTCTCCGCCACCGTATGTTTCGATTTTATTGCCTGCTGTTCCACGACTGCATCTGATTTCGCCTCCAATTCAATTACTTCAAAACTTATACAATAACGTAATATATAAACATACACATTCAAAAATAACACATTCAATGAACCACAATAACACAAACAAAAGCAATTACATAATCACCACTATATCATAACATTAGTGTCAAGACCAAAGGTTAACCATACGTTTACACAACCAAACTACCATAAACAGTTTCATAATAGTACATGCAGCTAAAGTAGTGCTGCTACCATACATACTAGTTTCATAACTTGTTTTAATCAACCTAACTACATACATATGCTGCTACCATACCAAAAACCAGTGCTGCTGCTTGAATTCTTCACGAACGTTTATCTACCTGTAAACAATAATAATCATGTTACTAAATATTTGTGAGGTGAAGGTATCAAAGATCAAAAATGGACAAATATAGAAGTCCTTAGACTATAATACTTCAAACAAATATGCCTCTGCGTATTAACCACTGATGTGAGCACATTGTAATCGTCCAACAATTTTTACATCATATTTGTGAAGTCAGTGCACTAGACTTGCACATTAGCAGATGAACTTATGACAAAGATAAATTTCTTTATCATGTGGCAGATTGTGACCATTCAGTGCTTAAGTGTAGAATGATATTTAACTAACTACTAGGGGTTTAGATATGTTAAAGAATGAACATGTGTTCGCCTTAGTTGTAGCGAGCAACGCGACCCTGTTGGCTCATAGCACCTACAGTTGGGGCAACACAGTTTCACTGTGTTGGTGGATGTTGAATACAAGCTGGTAGTTAATTTACCAAAGTATTGCATTATTGCTAGAACAATATGTTGTTGATAATGTGATAGCTTATCAGGCTACGCAGTGAGTACACTGAAGGTGTTAAAACTGGTTCTGTTACATCAACTAGGGATATACTTTTCTATCAAAGTTGTACCAGGCTCCAGTAACCTTTATTAGTACACGGTGAATGTGTTAAAATTGGTTATATAAATTCAACACTTCAGCCACACAAACTCTGTTCCATCCACTATCAACAGCCACACAAACTCTAGCTCTACACCAATATTTATTAAGTAATATAACTAATTTTTATAGTCGATTATCTAGGAATGTTGTCAGGGTATTAGAATCAAAGTTTGAAAACATTTATGATGAACAAGTTATATACCTTTCAGTTTGTTTTCAGAATGACTTTTTCCGTTGGCCAAGCTATGGGAACGCCAAGTGCATCTTCCATGCACGTCAACGCCGACGTTGGTCTCCATAGCTCTGCATTTGCATCTCTCACAATATCAACCCAAACTTTTACAGCATTAAGTCCCAATATACGACTATGGACCATCGTTATCAGATCAGTTGATGCAACAGTTCCTTCAGCCACTACGTTTGTTCCACCCAAATCGATCAACTGGCATTTGCTATCTTTTGTCAACTTTGCAATTGGCTGGAAAAAAAGAGATTATTATGCAGAATATATACATACACATAATAAATAAACTTTCATACACAGGTAATTTCTTCCATTTTGAAAATTAATACTTACATGCTCTGATTTCTTCATGACCAACGGTGTAGATTTCATGGGAGAAGTCACACAATTTACACTATCATTTCCATTTTCTTTATCAACTTCAACTTTTGATTTTGGCCATGCTACTTTCCTACCAAATGCATCTCCAATGCACGACATATCACATGTGGGTCGCCACAAATAAGCATCTTTATTTATTACTTTGTCGACCGAAATCACAACGGCAGACGGACCGAGCGGAATACCATTAACAACATATTGTGGCTCTTTGGAGTAGACTCTTCCTTCGGCAACTACCCCTTCACCCTCATTCCAACCATAAATCTTGCATTTGTCGTCTTGGACAGTGTTGTTACTCTAAAAATGAGAAGTGTAATTTTAACAAACAAATAAATATAAAGATGGTTTATTTTAACAAACAAATAAATTTCTACTTAGCAAATTACTTAGCAAATCATTCACAGGTTATAAAATGAGAAGTGTAATTTTAACAAACAAATAAATATAAAGATGGTTTATTTTAACAAACAAATAAATTTCTACTTAGCAAATTACTTAGCAATTCATTCACAGGTTATAAAATGAGAAGTGTAATTCCAACCATAATATCGTGGACAGTGTTGTTAATATAAAAAATTATTCAAATGGATTAATTCGGGGTACTAATATCTAAAAACTAAAACTAAAACTTTAGTATGTTTCAATGAGAAGTGTAATTCAACAGTTTAGTATGAGAAGTGTAAAATTTACCGTACTGACGTCGTTCAAATTTACTCGCAGCGCCATCTTAATGCAAGTTGATGGCCAAGCTACTACCTTATTCACAGCGTCTGCTAATACTGTCATTTTAGGTGTAGGCCTCCATAAATAAGTATTTGGTTTGTCCACGATATCTACAATAACGCTCACAGCATTTGGTCCAAGACGAATGCCATTGACAACCACAGTTGGGTCCCTGGACAACACCCTCCCATTGGCAACAACTTCACAGTTTCCATCCCAATTCAACATCGAACATACATCGTCATTGCTCTACAATTATTCAACCAAAAATTATAGCAATCACTGGATCAAAATTTAAAATCTAAATGTTATTTCTTGAGTAATATAATTATTATTTTTACCAATTCAGATGTGCTCCTTTTCGAACTTTCTACACCCTGCAGCAAAGCTCTAATATCAGAATATTTTAATCGTAAAAGCACTCAATTAAATGTAATGTAGGCGTTTAATTGACTATCGAAAACTACTAAATGGACTTTGATCAGTTAATGTAATAAGTTTGCTAAAATTAAAATGACCATACTTAAAATGGTAGAGAACATATAATAAGTTTGTGAGAGAGAATAAATTTGTTCTTTTTAGTATTTTAAATTATATGGCGCTTTGAATTTTTTATTTTTCATATATAAATTACTTTTAATAGTTTACCTTCTGGTTTATCAGAACCTGCAGCATACTCTTCATTTCTGCTATTTCCTCTTGACACTGCGATACTTGTTTATCTTTGGCCTAGGCCACAGCTAGCTTGGTTAAAGTGCAACCCCTTCCCAATGCCCTTAACCGTCCTGGTTTATCTTGTCCGAGTACATGTACAAGAGAATCTCCACTGACATTATGTGACGAACCGGAATGTGATAGGCTACCAAATTTTTTAATCTCCTCCTACATAAATAAATACAAATAGATAATGTACAATGGTAAAATCATCGTAGTTTCGGACAATTTTTTATATACAGATAAAATTAAAAAAAACTTACAATAGCATTTCCAGCTTCCGCGGTCACCGGTTCACCATTTTTTTACGTGAGATTTAATCCAAACATCAGCTCTAGTTATGGACGATGGACTTGGACTTTCTTTTTTCTAAATTTAGGATAACATTAAATAAAATACCGGACAAGTATAAAATAATATTAAATAAAGCTATACTTAATTAACTAACCATGTCTTCGGTCAATCTAGCCATTCCCTTAAGACCAGTTGTGTGTGGAAGTTGTTTATCCCTAAGGGCCGAATATTTCTCATTTCGTTTCTGTAAAATAGAAAGATATATTGTTGATATATTGTTATAGGATAATGGCAGCTTTGTTGTTTGAGAAAGTGAAGAGTGACAGAGAGAAGTTGATATATTGTTATAGGATAACGACAGCTTGGTTGAGGAAGTGAAGAGTGACAGAGAGAAGTTATTTGAGAAGTGTTTGATAAAGGCAATGTAAAGAAGAAACATGGATATTTTGTTTTGTAAATAGAGAACAAAAACTTGAAAACAGTTGCTTGTAGTAGAGGAAAATTCAATGTATCAGAAACTAAAAGACAAATGAAATAAAACAGTGAACATAATATCAAGTGAAAACAGTGAGAACAAGAAACATATATGTAAAAATGAAAACTAAAATCTAAGATGCAATGCAATGTTTTTTGTTTTATTTTTGTTTTTGGGTATATGCAATGTAAGCTTGTTGAAGTATGGAATGCAACAGCAATGTAAAACAGAAAACGAAACGCAAAAACCAGGAAATGAAATCCTATAGCAAACTAGTTGAAAATTCCAATGCAAGATGAAAACAAATCCAACAATTTTTTTAATGCAAGATAACACAATACAAAACCATATGTATTCTTTTTTTAATGCAAAATGTTTTCTTTTTTTGAGACTAAAACAAAACCATATGTGTTATTGGATAATAAAATTGTTCTTTTGAAAATGATAATCAACTCTGCTGTGCAAATAACCATATGTGTTATTGGATCCCAATCATTAACTTTTAGAGTGTTCTAGCAAATAAAATAGTGAACAGTGTTACCTTAAACTCCGGACTTGTTTTCGCCTTCACAAACCTTCTCCATTCATTCATGCTTTTGATGTTGGTAGGTTTCAGTTTTAGTCTTTCCTCTTCGTTCTCCACTTTATTTAATTTTTGAACCAATTATGTGACGAACCAATTTACTTTTTGACGATCTCCATAAGCCGGAAAATCGTTAATCGTCCATAGCAAAATTGCATTTAGTTTAAACAAAGTTTTACTAAATGCATCATAAGCATCAACTCTATTACACCACAAATGATGCAAGTCTTCCACCAAAGGTGCCAAATATACATCAATATCATTCCCGGGTTGCTTTGGGCCTGGAATAAGTAAAGTTAACATAATATTTTCCTTCTTCATACACAACATAGGCGAGAGATTGTATGTCACAAGCATCACCGGCCAGCAACTATATTTCGAACTCAACATGGAAAATGGATTGAATCCATCTGTAGCAAGACCAAGCCTAAGATTGCGTGGATCAGATGAAAAAGATTTATACTTTTCATCCACCATTTTCCATGTCGTAGAATCCACGGGATGACGCATTTTTCCATCGTTGCTTGTATTATTAAAATGCCATCTTAAATCTTCTGCCATCTTTTGAGATCTATACATTCTTCTAAATCTCGGAATTATTGGAAAGTATCTCAATACTTTAACTGAAATACCTTTTAAAACCTCTTCAGTATCTTGATTTTTCTTCCATCTTGAAGAACCACATTTTGGACAACTTTCTAAATCTTTGTATTCTTTTCTGTAAAGGCAACAGTCATTCTCACAAGCATGTATCTTTTCAAAACCCATGTCGAATGCTCTAAGAAATTTCTTTACTTCATATAAGTTTTTGGGAAGCACGTTATCCTTCGGTAGAAATAAATGTTGCACAGTTAAAAGCTTATCAAACCCACCATCAGACAAGCCAGTCTCACATTTAAGATTATACAAGATGGTGATAGCAGATAATTTTGTGTGATTTATGCAACCAGGATATAATGGAGTTTCTGCATCTTCCAAGTTCTTGAGTAACTCATCCTCTTTTCTTTGAGAATTAACATTATCTTTATCATCATCAAAAAAATCTTGATTCAAAAAATCTTCATCTTCATAGTGAATCATCTTGAATAGATCATATACATCAAACGTATTTGTTTTCTTCTCTACATTTATCTCTACACCATGGTTAAACCATACACCACCCATGTATTTAGGATCCATTCCTTTTATAATTAAATGTTCAACGATGATTTGTTCATCATGACGACTAAGATTCCGACAATCCTTGCAAGGGCATAAAAATTTTTCTACACTTCTTGCATTCCTCTTTGCAGCATTCACAAAATTCATTGCTCCTTGTCGGTACTCTATACTAGTTCTATGAAAAAAGTAAAACAAATAAAAAAATTGAGCTTTAATATTAGATTATATGTTATAATTATCAAAATACATATTAAGTTAATCATGGTTTTATCACCTGCTTAAAAAAACCCAATCTTTTTCCATTTTCGACATATGAAGGCAAATAAGTTTCCAATCTTTGACGTATAAATTGGTTATCTATTGTAATCAAAAAAATAACTAGACGTGTTATTACCCAAAAAAACATCCAAGCATCTTATAAATAATGCACTATCTGGAACATTGGTAACACGCCCATAGTAAGGATAATAAACTACAATAAACCACATAAAATGAATAATAACAGAGATAGCATGTGCTGCAGTGAATGAAATAACAGAGATAGTTTTTATTTTTAGGATACTGCACACATGAATCAAACCTCGTTCACAAGGTTACATAGATTTGTTTTTCTTCGTTTGGTGAATGAAATTATGACGCATTTGTTGAAAATATAACGCATAAAGATATGTATCAGTGAGATAACTCCATGTGACCATGTAAACGCATCTGCCGGAAAATTATTTATATTGTGAACGTCCAAAAATGTGAAGCCATTCAGCAAATGGTAATTAAAATTGCATATAAAAAGAACATATTAAACATGAGTAATCCATACATTTGCGAATGCGGGTGTGGATCTTCCATACTGCCTTAAATGAAGTCGTACTGGTTCGAAAATATATGAATGTTTAAAAATCAAAATATTATCTTTCAAATTTCTAGTCTGAAACTAAGAAAATATTTCAAGCTCGTGAAAATAAAATAGTAGAATATCACATCAACAAGTGTATTTTATAATTCGGTAATACATTTTATAATTCGGTAATTGTTGTTTCTTCTAAGTATTTTTCTATTGTTGTTTCATTTAGTTATGTTTTGTAATCGATATATCAGTGCAAGGTTTTGAAGAAAGGTGATTTGACTGTCAGTGCAATCTTAGTGTGTCTAGTTATCAAACATGAACCCAATCAAATCCAACATTTTCTAGAAAAAAAACTGGTTTCAAAAATGATATTCTATTATAAAAACAACACAACACCAATATATTCAGGCTATCGTAGTGAATTTATAGCTAATTAGTCCTTCATTATGAAATTTTTGATATCAAGTTTCCCTTTCTATGTATAGATAATATTTAAGATGGGAATGTGACCATAGAATGGTTTCAAATTCCTTTTTAGTCCATGAACACTAAGCATAAACATTGACATGAAACATTATTTGTGCATTTGCAGAAAAATGATCCACAAAAGACACACACTTAAACATTGACTTGAAGTACTGACAGCAGAGAAAATCTGGGTTCGATAAAAAAAAGTAAAGTTAACACTCTTTAATGCATGTATTGTGATATGTATGTGCTAATAAAAATGTTCTGAAGTTAACTAATTTAGATCAATAAGCCTAAAGTTGATTAAAATTACTGAGAGTTTGTTGTTACTGCAAAATATATATGGACACATCCTTTATTTTTATTTCAAAAATACCAAAGATGTTAGTATGAATTTTATAAGTGTGTGTTAACATTGGTTGCTTGTATTATTAGTTGTTGCATCCATATAGCTCTACTTGTCCATCACTAAGGTCCACATTACAAAGACAACCACTACTAAGGTTTACTTGACAGTATCATTTTATTTCTTTTTGCATTAAAAATTGTTCTCCTAGCCATGTTGAACGATTTATTTTAAGAACTAAGCAAGAAAAGCTTTCATGAGTGAAAGCTTTTCTTGGCATTGAAGTTTATGAAAGTACCTGTAACTTTTGAGGAACAGAAATGGTGTACAAGGTCCAAACTGTGAATGAATATATGGTAATACATATTTGTATTTGTTATTTCCTTGTAAAATAAAAGGAACACAAATTGCTTTCTTTATTAAGTAGTATTGTATCATTTCTATCAAATTTTACTATTTGTAGAACCAGAAAAACACATGTTTCCAACCAGTAATAGATTGCTCATCCGGTTTCGATAACTAATAAATCACAATGCAAACAATCACAAAATAACTGAGCTACCCTTGCAGTAATGACGTCAGTAATCACAAAATAACTGAGATACCCTTGCAGTAATTACAATGCAAACAATCACAAAATTTCTCAGTAAAAATTCTATTTTTTATTGAAAATATCAAAACAATAAACTGTACAATTACATTCTAAGATGTAATCACAAACAATCACAAAATAAAACCTACAGTAATCACAAACAATCACAAAATAACTTGCAATATAATCTATAATAACTTGCAGTATCAATAGAATAGTAAACATAACGAACAACCAGAAATAATCACAAACAATTTTATGCGCAGGCTTTAATCACAATTAGAAAATCGATTTATAAAATTCAACCTAAATGTACCTATTTAGGGCACCACGAGGAGAAAATCGTGCTGGAGAGCTACCACGATGATGTGGAGAGGAGTAGATGCGACGATGAGAATAAACGACGATGTGGAGATGAGTGATGTGGAGAGGAACGGTTGAATCAAAAAGCGATATGGGAAATTATTTTGAAGCGATTTGGGAAATTTTGTTCCTTAGGTTTAGAAAATTTATAAGTGTTAGATAATTTAATGATAGGGAATGTACTGGTAATGTTTATTAGACTTAGGCGGAAAGATTTTGGTAAGGCGCGAAAGGTAAAATAATTTTTGCCGCGTTTTGACTATAGGGTGAAATGTTTTTAGTTGCATTCACAAATAAATGCCACCAATTTATGCAACTAAAGGCTAGTTTTCTTGTAGTGTTGTTTGATTTGAAATCCTAAAAAGAATTTCAACTCTCCAACCAAGCTCATTACAAACTTTTCCTGCATGACTTTTTCAAATTTCTTATACAAAAGGTTGTTGATGGCCCCATAAATAATGTCATCAACATATATTTGAACAATCAATAGGTCATCATTTTCGTGCAATAGAAACATGTGGTGTCTACATAGCCCTTTTTGAACCCATTTTAAAGGAGATAAGTGCTAAGACATTCATACCAAGCCCTAGGGGCTTGTTTTAATCCATATAGTGCTTTCTTATGTTTATATACATGGTTAAGGTATTCTTGACTTTCAAAACCTTCAGGTTGTTCAACGAATACAATTTGATTATAACCTTTAGCAACTAACCTAGTTTTGTTCCTAATCACATTTCCAGATTCAACAAATTTATTTTTAAAAATCCATTTGGTTCCTACAAATGGATAATCATTAGGTCTAGGTGCTAGAATCCAAACATCATTTCGTTGAAATTGATTTAGCTCTTCTTGCATAGCCATAAACCAACTCTCATCATTGAGAGCTATATCTATGTCTTTGGGTTCAATTTCTGAAATAAATCCACTATATAGACACAAATCACATAAATTTCTAAAAGAGGAACGAGTTAGAATACATGCGGTAGGATTATCTCTTACCAATTCTGGAGGATGATCTGCTTTGAATTTCAATCTCTCTGGTTCCAGATTTCTTTGGACTTCTTTCGTGGTGCAGTTTCTTTTGGATTTTCACTTTCATCTTTTTTGTTCTCCTCTTCAACATTGCTTTTGATTGTTTCCTTGCTTTGATCATTAATGCCTTCATCAAATTTCACATTGATTGACTCCATGATTGTTCTCGTCCTTTTGTTGTATACTCTGTAAGCTTTGCTTTTGGAAGAGTATTCCATGAACATGCCTTCGTCAGCTTTTGGCTCAAATTTTCCCAGTTCATCACCTGTATTAAGAATAAAACATGGACAACCAAAATTTTTGAAATATGTAATGTTTGGCTTTTTGTTGAACCGTAGTTCATATGGTGTTTTCTTAAGAATCGGCCTAATCATGACTCTATTCATTACATAACAAACTGTATTTACTGCCTCTGCCCAAAAGGACAAGGGTAGTTCATACTCATTTATCATAGATCTAGCCAACTCTTGTAAGGTTCGATTCTTTCTCTCGACTACTCCATTTTGCTGTGGAGTACATGTGGCAAAGAATTCATGTTTAAATCCATTTTCATCACAAAAAATTTCAAATTCATAATTTTCAAATTCTCCACCATGATCACTTCTTAGCGAAATAATAGAAACTCCTTTTTCATTTTGAACTAATTTTGTGAATTTAGTGAAGTATGAAAACGTTTCTTATTTTTTAGCTAAGAAGTATACCCACGTGTATCTAGAGTAATCATTAACCAATACATAACAATATCTCTTACCACCTAAACTTGCAATATCATTAGGTCCAAACAGATCCTTATGAACTAGTTCAAGAACTCTAGAAGTACTTACAGTGTTCTTGGCATGAAAAGATGATTTTTTTTTAATTTTCCCATAGTACATGCTTTACATAGAGTTTATGTTTTGAAATCATGAAATGGTAAACCTCTTACCAAATCTTTTCTTTTTAATTTGTTTAACAGATTCATGCTAGCATGTCCTAATCATTTATGCCATAAATTTACTTCTTCATCCTTAGCTACCAAACATTTTTAAAGAGTGAGATCATCAAAGGATAGAGAGTATATATTACCTTTCCTCTTACCTGAAAATAATGTTTCTTTTGATGATTAGTCAACAATTTTGCACAAATCAAAACCAAAAACAACATTCATTCCCTTATCACATAACTGGCTGATTGAAATCAGATTATGGTGCAGATTTTCAACATATAATACATTGTTTAAGGTAATGTACCATTGCCTACATTACTTTTACTGATAATTTTACATTTATCGTTGTTTCCCATTGTGACTACCACTTTTGTACTTCTCTAGACTAAGGAACTTTGATTTGTCGTCCGTCATGTGCTTGGAACAGCCAGAATCCAGGTACCACACTTGTTGTTCCTTAGCCTGCCAACACACCTACATGAGAAAAGAGTTTCGTGACCTATTTGTTTTTATAGGTCCATTATTGTTAGTGACAGAAAATTTTGAAAAACAAGTTTGCGTAGAACCAAGACAGTCTATGTTTGTTCCTTTTGGCACCCAGATTTGTTTGACTTTAAGAGATTTTACATTCGTGCCTTTAGGAATCCAAAATGGTAAGATTTTCGTGTGTTTGGATCTATACCGGCAATTGTTTAAATTTTGTCCAATTTTTTCACAAATCGTGCACTTGGAGTTGACATGATTAGTTTCACTTTTACCTTTTTCAAATTGAGTATACCCAAGTCCTTGTCTAATGGTATTAACAGTTTATTTCCCTAATAGCATATTAGTGATCTTTCCACTATGGAGAATTTTCCTAAAGTTGTAAACAATTGTTGAACTTGTGACCTGAGAGATTCATTTTCATTCAATAACAAAGTGCACTTTTTAATAGAATTTCCTCTCCTAATATTTTCACTTTCTTTCAAAATCAGAATTTCATTTTCACGCGATTTAATTCTAGTTTCTGATTTTTTTATTTCCTCTTTAACGATGGACACTTATCGCACTTAGGGCTCTTTTTTCTATAGTTTTGAACCATTTGATCAAGCTACTTATTTAGTTCTATCAAACTATCTTTTTGTGATTCAATTTTAGCGTACTTCTCCCTAAGTCTTTCAAAACAGCCATTTACTTCATGGAAATTATAAGTAATTGTGAGTGAGTAAGTTTTGATACCTCGCCGGGCTCATCATTGAAAGTGTGTATGCTTGTGCACACTAATAGTGGATCGTGTAATATGGACTAACAATATATGCGGAATGTTATTTACAATTACTATACAAGTAAATATTCAATAAACTAACTATATAGCAATTCACAGATATAGAATAGTAAATGCAGTAAACTGTAAAAATCACACCAGGGATTTTTATACTGGTTCGGACCTCCCGTCCTACGTCCAGTCCCAGACTTCTATCTGGATTTTCACTACCAACTACCTCGCTTCACCCGGAGGAACAGGTTTACAATACCCGAACAGCCGAACGGGATTTCGTGCCTCTTACAACACCGAGGACTTCAACAAAAACAAATACAATTGTCGTTGACAACTTGTGCTCTTGATAACACGGATTTGTCACTTGTAGTACACCCTTCCTATAATCTTATCCTCAAAATATGTAAATGATGTTTGTGAAGATTGAAGGAAGTATATTACTTTTTGAATCAAAAGATATGAAATGATTTCAATGATTCAATAAGCAATTGAAATGTTTTAGAGCTCAAGACAGAGATCAATAGAATAGAGATTAGAATAATAGAATTAGTTATCTGGAATAATGATTTCATGATGTTTATATAAGAAATAAACAGTTGTAACCCTTTGTGAAAAGATACAAACAAAGGTCGTGATCATTGGTGAAGAGAAAGAGAAGCAACCGTTGAAGAAAAGGAAGTGTCTATACGAAAGGTTGCTCTCTGTTTGAAAACGGTCGACAGGTCAAAAATGGCCGGTAGACAGGATTTCAAATATATAGACATTATGTGCATGTTTGCACGTTCTTTGTGCAATTTACACAGAAACGGTCGACCGCCTGGTTTAATACCGGTCGACCGGTCCCTGTCAAATTGCACAATGAATGTGCAATGCCATTCAAACGTATATATATATATATATATTGATTATATTGAGGTGCATGATTATTTGAGGATAGATTTTAACAAGTTTAACACTATTACAACATCAAATAATCAACCTATAATCTAGAGTACCATATGTAGCTCTTTTGTGTCTCTTTATAGCCAAGATGTCTTCTTTTTGTCGATCGCCTTTATTTCTTTGTCAGAAATCAAAACTTCATGGACTATGTGACTCAACATTCTCCCCCTTTTTGATTGATGACAACATATATCTGAAGTTCTGAATCTCCCCCTGAATATGTGATCTCCCTGAGATTTTGTCTGTATTCTTTATATATATATATATATATTCCTGCAAATAATTGTTAGCTCTTTCTCCCCCTTTGTCATCGACAAAAAGGAGTAATAGATAATGGAATAATATAGGAATGTATCAACCAGAATATCCATTTTCCTCTTTTCTTAAGTGGTACCTGCAAAAAATATAATTAAGACCATGGTACCCACTTTTTATAGGGTCCTAAGAGTTAGATCTTAGGAATCCAAACCCATACGGGTCCGGTATCCCCTTTATATACATAATTAGAATTATAATGCACAGTATTCATGAAATTCTGAATATATTTGTTCCTAATCAAATTGTTATTTGTTTTAGGAACCCATATTTTGATAGTCTTGACATTTTTCTTCTAAAATTTCACAACTGGCTTTGGTTTGGAATATAATAAACTAAGATTTTTCTTAGCTTCAGTCTTTTGTACTTTCTTTTTCCTTTCATTACCAAGATGTTTCTTGGTTTCTTGTTTCCTATATCCCAAACCTTGTTTATTTGAAACAGATTGTGAACTTTCAATGATTTTTGTCAAATTTTCTCGACCTTTGTTAAAGTTAGAAACATTTTGAGTTATGTCATCTAACTTAGTTTGTAAGCTCGCCTTTTCTAGGTCCAGATTTTTGACTTTTGCCTTAAGCTCATGATTTTCAGTAGTGAGAGCATCATTTTTCTCTTTTTGAGTTTCAATTTCTTGACTCAAAAGAGATAATTGAGAGTCAACATTAGATGATGATTCTTGAAGTTTTTCAAGTTCTTCTTCTAATATTTTCTTCACGTCTTTTAACATATCTCATTCAAACTCTGCTCTACTCAAATCTGCTTTGGCTACTTTTAATTGACGTTTTATGTCTTTATATTTGACTATCAATTCAGAATTAATATCAAGTAATTCATCAAATGTAGGAATTTGTACCTCATCTTCTGTTGCCATAAAACAAACATTAGCTTGTTCATTCTCCTGATCACTTTCACTTTCAGATGAAGATGAGTCTGAATCATCCCATGTAACTGAGAAGGCTCGTTTCTTTGACTTGTCCTTCTTATGTTTGAATTTATCATTTTCTGACTTCTTCTTCTGTTCTGGACAATCCTTCTGCATGTGCCCCTTTTTGTGACAGTTGAAACATTCTATAGTTGATGAAGATGGTTTGTTTGATCCTGGTTTCCTTTTGTTGTAACGACTGGCTTTTCGATATTTTAGGAATTTTTTGAATCCTTTTGCAATGAATGCCAAATCTTCATCTTCAGAATCTGATTCATTTTCATCTTTCTCAGCATGAAATGCTACATTTTTCTTTTCTTCTTTCTGTTCTTTTCTAGCCTGCAAATTTGCTTCATAGGACATTAAATTTCCTATCAATTCATCTGGCTTCATGATGGAAAGGTCATTATCTTCTTCAATTGCTAATACTTTTCCTTCCTATTCACTAGTCAGAGAATGTAGGACTGTTGAAACAACATCAAAATCTGAATATTTTTGTCCTAATCCGATAAGTGCATGATGAATAGTTTGAAACCTTGAATACATATCATTGATTGTCTCATTCGGTTTCATTTTAAAATTTTGAACTGACTCTTCAGCATGGCTATTTTGGCTTGTTTAACCTTGTTAGTACCTTTATGAGTGGTTTTCAACGTTTGCCAAATTTGATATGCAGTAGTGCAGATACTAACACGGTTATATTCATTTTGGTCTAATGCACAAACCAACATATTTATTGCCTTTGCATTTACGGCTGCTGCCGTTTTCTCAGCCGTTGTCCATTCTGAATATTCAGTTGTTGGATTCACTATTTCTTTTTGAGTAGCATTCCAAGCATCATAGCTATTTGATTGCATAAAAAATGACATACGTGTAGCCCAATAGCTATAGTTGAGACCATTAAAGAATGGAGGTCTTTGTGTTGATTGACCTTCCGTGTAAGTGTTAGTGCTAGTGCTTGCGTTATTTGCCATATTACAAGAATATATCAAATAACGGTGTTACGGTTATATGATGACCGTGCTCTGATACCAAATGAAAGTGTGTATGCTTGTGCACACTAATTGTGGATCGTGTAATATGGACTAACAATATATGCGGAATGTTATTTACAATTGCTATACAAGTAAATATTCAATAAACTAACTATATAGCAATTCACAGATATAGAATAGTAAATGCAGTAAACTGTAAAAATCACACCATGGATTTTTATACTGGTTCGGACCTCCCGTCCTACATCCAGTCCCAGACTTCTATCTGGATTTTCACTACCAACTACCTCGCTTCACCCGGAGGAATAGGTTTACAATACCCGAACAGCCGAACGTGATTTCGTGCCTCTTACAACACCGAGGACTTCAACAAAAACAAATACAATTGTCGTTGACAACTTGTGCTCTTGATAACACGGATTTGTCACTTGTAGTACACCCTTCCTATAATCTTATCCTCAAAATATGTAAATGATGTTTGTGAAGATTAAAGGAAGTATATTACTTTTTGAATCAAAAGATATGAAATGATTTCAATGATTCAATAAGCAATTGAAATGTTTTAGAGCTCAAGACAGAGATCAATAGAATAGAGATTAGAATAATAGAATTGGTTATCTGGAATAATGATTTCATGATGTTTATATAAGAAATAAACAGTTGTAACCCTTTGTGAAAAGATACAAACAAAGGTCATGATCATTGGTGAAGAGAAAGAGAAGCAACCGTTGAAGAAAAGGAAGTGTCTATACGAAAGGTTGCTCTCTGTTTGAAAACGGTCGACAGGTCAAAAATGGCCGGTAGACAGGATTTCAAATATATAGACGTTATGTGCATGTGTGCACGTTCTTTGTGCAATTTACACAGAAACGGTCGACCGCCTGGTTTAATACCGGTCGACCGGTCCCTGTCAAATTGCACAATGAATGTGCAATGCCATTCAAACGTATATATATTGATTATATTGAGGTGCATGATTATTTGAGGATAGATTTTAACAAGTTTAACACTATTACAACATCAAATAATCAACCTATAATCTAGAGTAGCATATGTAGCTCTTTTGTGTCTCTTTATAGCCAAGATGTCTTCTTTTTGTCGATCGCCTTTATTTCTTTGTCAGAAATCAAAACTTCATGGACTATGTGACTCAACAATCATCATCGCTGTCACTTGTTTCTCCTAAAAGACACTGATTTGCTCATTCACTCTCACTGCCAGTGCTTTTATCATTATTTTCATCATTTTCATCCAAGTTGCTGCAAAACTTCTCCTTTTCGATTTCTTTCCTCTGCTGCTTGATTTTGAGGACAATTTGACTTGATATGACCAGGTTTATTGCACTTGTGACAAATTACTTCCTACTTTTCTGAGTTGTCTAGAACATTGCCGATCCTGCTCTTTAGTTGTTGATTTAGGTTTGGATTTCCATATTTGTGGTTCCACCTTTTGAATCTCTTTATTATCAGTGCCAATTCAGCTGCTCCTTCATCTTCACCTTCCATTTTTCCTTTAAAAGCTATTGATTTATTTTGCGTATGTCCACCTTCACGTTCTTCCTTGAATTTGATTTCTAGCTCATAAGTGGTGAGGTTTCGGATGAGTTCTTCAACTTTAACTTGTTTCAGATCCTTTGATTCTTGAATGGTAGTCACCTTTGCTTCAAAATTTCGTGGAAGAATTCTGAGGATCTTTCGGACTATTTCCAATTCTATGTATGGTTTTCCTAGGGATTTTGATTTGTATAAAAGATTAGAAAGTCGTCCATAAATTTCTTTGACACTTTCATCCTTTGTCATTGTGAAGTTCTCGTACTCGCTACTAAGCATGGCAAGGCGAGATTCTTTGACCTGGGAGGTTCCTTCATGAGTCACTTCAAGCATGTGCCAAATTTCCTGCGCAGTTAGACAATGTGAGACTCGGTTAAATTCAATTTGAGCTAATGAGCAAATAATAGAATACATAGCTTTAGCATTAGCAGTTTGCAGTTTTTTTTCAAGATCTGTCTGTTGATCCGTAGGTTATCAACTTCTTGATTATCTACCATTACTGTTGGTGTGCTATATCCCATTTCAACAATATTTCATGCATTTATGGTTTTTAGAAAAAATTTCATTCTAGTTTTCCAATATATATATTCACCATTGAACATGGGTGGTCTAGCTATGGATTGACCTTCAACAAAAGCATTATTAAAAGAAGCCATTGAAAGAAAAAATCAAATTTTTTAACAAAAAATGGTTTTTGTTCCTAGCTTTGATGCCACTTGTAGGATTGTTTTCATCCTAGAGGGGGGTGAATATGGTGAACTAAAAATTAATGCAGAAATAAAAATAAAAACAAAAAGTAATGCAGTAAAGATCACACACAATTTTACCCAGCTTCGGCAAAAACCTGCCTACGTGCTGCCACTAAGGTTCTACTAGAAATTAAGTAATCATACGCTTAACAAAACACGTAATCGTGCGATACCCGCTAACTCGATTAACCTAACTCTAAGCTCAAAACCCTGCCACAACTCAGCCACTGAGTTGTAAATTCTTGAACTACAAAACCGTAGTTCATAAACAAGTTATTCTAGAGTTTTTGACTTAAATAAAAACGCAAAAGACAAACTAAAGTACTAAATAAAAAATAAAAACCCTAATACAAAATATACAGCCCAAATAACAAGTGCGGTCCAAAAAGAGATAAACAAATTTTCCCCTTTTTTTTATTTGGCTTCCTTCTAATCCACGCTGCCTTGTTTCTTCGTGATCTAAAATTAGGGTTTTTCCAATTGACATCGCCGCTTGGAATTTGATCTATTGAAGTGATGATTTCACTTTGGTTTGCTTCGTCAATCGATCACTAGCTTGATTGCACTCGGTCGCTTCAATTGTGTCGAGCACTTCTTCGGTTATGGCTTTGGTATGATTTTAAATTTGCTGTTTTAATTAACTTGCTAGTAACTCGACTTCGATGATCTGCCGATGATGATAATGGGTTAATTTATAGGGATCGAAACCCTATTATTTGGTTCGTATATTTTGGTTTGAATTTTTCAATAGCTTTGCTCGGCCATTCGATTCTTGACTGAATATTGTGATGATTTCTGACTTGTTCATTGGTTGACTTGATCATCCTTCGATTGTATTTCTGATATAATTAAATATGTTTAAATATATTTGAATTTGTTCCTTTCTTTACTGTCAACGACTTCTTCAATATACCATTCGTTGTTCCATATGACCTCTTATTGAATTCCCTTGATTTTGTTCAAACTGCTACCGATAATGTTCGATTTTTTTTTATTGTTTGGCCATTTCTTCTTGAAACATGTCCTTGACTAATTCATGACCCACGGCTGCTCCACTGTTTATTGCATCTCTTTAAAATCTGTTGCCACTTGATATGATTATGGTGTCTCCACGTATATACATACATACATATATGTATGTATGTATATATGTGTGTGATTGCTTGTCATCAATTTTGGTTGTTAGACTTGTTTTCGTGCTTGTTAGTCTTGCTATGTCTGGTGAACTTGTATTCTCGGTCCTTGTGCACTTGTATTCTCTGAACTGTTGAAACTGAACTTGATTGAACATATTCAAGTGATTTCCATATGCCATTTGAAGTCTGGTTTCATTTGAAGTCTGATCTGGTGCACTTTGAACATTTTGTATATTTTCATGTAAGTGTTGAAACTGAACTTGATTGAGCATGCCTGAAATTTGTTGCTTTTGTTATTGAATCGGGTCTGTGTTGCATTGTGTTTGAATCTTTATAAGTCTACGCTTGGTTGAGCTGTTGTCATGTTGTATGGTGTTTCTTTGCATTCATGTACATATGAGCATGTTTGAAGCTTTGCATTCATGTTAACTCATTTGGACTTGTGAGCATGTCTGGTTCCATATTTATCTTGTTTTCATGTGTGCATGTGGTTGAGCTGCATGCTCCAATGTGTACATGTGCATTGTTCTGGTCTGGTTGCAGCCCTTGTGTTCAGCTTATTCCCATGTGCACTTTGGTACTGTGGTCTTGTTAGCCTGAGTTGTGATAGTCTTGTTTGGTTTTTTTTGAGACTTCATATGTACATTGATTTAGAGAACTGCCTTGTACTGACCATTGCTTTATGCTTTGTACATGTCTGGTGCCTTTGTGTTCTCTGAACTGTAGATTGGTCTGGTTCCATATGTTGTTTTCATGTTGCATGTTGTCATGTGGTATGTTTTGTTGAGCTGTTTTGGTTGATGTGACTGACCATTGCTGTGTTGTGTTATTTTTGCATTGCATGTCATAAGTTGTTCGCGTAAGATGAATTAAAAAAAAATGATGATGAACAACCCAAATAACTAAGGCAAACAATATTTTCAAAACACATACTTCATTGTGCACTGCAAAATATTTCTTTTTCAATTTTGCCGCGTCAATATTTATTTTGCAGTTAGTTCAGATGTTGGATACAGGCTGGAACAGAGTTGAAGATCAAATACGAGTGATGAGTGATTTATGTAGTGAGGTGAAACATGTATATAAAATTGTAAAGTGAAAATTGTGTCGTAATTGAAACTTGTATTTGGAATATAGTGAGAGCTTAAGCCATTTTATAAAATTGTGTCCAATTTCATAAACTTCTTGAGCAAAGTTGACTTGGCTATCTTAAATAGGAACCTTTCTTCAAACCTCCTTCTAAACTTAGCCTAAGTCAAATCCTCTTCTGGAACTCCTACAGTCACACTATTCCACCAATACAAAGCAGCTCCTTGCAACTGCCTCAATGCCAACCTTCTTTTATGTTCATCATTCAAGCCTAAGTCAGTAAAGATTCTTTCACAGTGTAACAGTCAATTCTCAACTTCAATAACATTCTTTGTTCCTAGAAAATCCTTTCCTTCAAGACTGGTAGAATCACGGCTCAACCTAGCATAGTTGCTGCTAGTTGGTACCTCGGGATTAGCTCCTCCCTCATTAGCAACATTTCCTCCAGCCAAACCAGCAGCAACTCCAGCTTGCATCATGCTTATGAGAACTGGTACATAGTCCCTATATCTACTGTTGTGGTTGCAGCACTCACATTAGCATTTGCATTTGGATTAGCATTTGCTTGTCAACCTGAATTCCTTCTAGTATTGGGCTAAACACATTTCCATTAGTTGTGGTGCTTCCTTCACTCTTCCATTTCCTGCTTCCATATCTTGCTTTCTCATAATCTGCAAACGAGCCTTAATAAGATACAGAAAAACGGTCTAAAAGAGAGGGGAGAACGGTGATAGAATACATACTTATATATAGCAAATATAAGTACGTTACTATAGCGTTATCCCATACCCCAATCTTATTATCTGATTCATTTGGATTATGTTTTCAAAACCTTTTAAGTTTCATTTCATCAAAAAAAATTAAGTTTTACATAAACCTATGCTCTGATGCTAGGTTGTAACATTCCCATTTTGAGGCTCGAAACTAAAAGCTATGGATGCTACAGTCATCCATAGTATTAATTTTCGATGACAAAATGAGATCCGTTAAATGTATCTACAACATCAAGCGCACATAAATATGAAATTTTTTAAAACATATTTCATTAATAACTTTCATATTCATTACATCCTATTACATAATCCCATCGATTCCATGTTCGATGAAAATATAATAATTACAATTATAATCCAAGAGCGACATATGAAGATGCCCCTTGGATGATCAGAGTCTAACTACTTGACCGTTATAAATCCTATCATTACATCCATTCAATCAAAACAAAAGCTTTAAACAACACAGCGAAAATAAACTCATAATACTAACTAGCTTGCCTCCTGCACATCTCCGAAAGCTTATTCGTCTAACCTGAAGTTCCCTAATCCCGACCTACTCCAATGAGTACCCGAGAATTTATGGGAAAAAACGAAAACTTCGGATCAAACAAAATGTCCAGGGTTAATAATAGTATGCCATCTCGAATCAAAATAGATATTTTGTGAAACCACGTCGCTGAGTGGAACGGTTTTTCCCCTCACTAGTACTTACCCAAATATGTCAATCATAAATCATACGCCTGCAACCACATTGGTTAGAACATCATAATATAATCATATGCAGGCATGCAATGTGGTTAAGTCTATCTTCATAGGGTTACGCCCTCCCACAATTTACCCAATTTTATAAAATGGACTATCTGTCCCTGGTCTGTGGACTACATGTCTCAAATTAAATAGACTATTTGTCTCAACTCATGTGGACTACCCATCTCACATTTATATGGACTATTTGTCTCAGATTAAACGGACTATCCGTCTCAGGTCATGTGGATTATCCGTCACACATATCATAGTTTTCCTCAGGTTGCTATGAACCTATCAAGAATTATATGGACTATCTGTCTCATATATCATGTGGACTATTCATCGCGCATATAATAGTTTTCCTAGAATTACTATGAACCCATCAAGAATCATATCTTTTTAATCAATTTGAGGCATCCTAACACAATTGATCTATCTGATCTCCTGGATGCAATTCTACTCACTCAGCAATTAAGTCTGACCATACTCACTACTATGACAACTTAACTGGTAATTATGTCCCCTAATCCCAACTTGCAACGTTGGGTCATAATGATGTGAGTATAACAATGATAAATATGCAAATTCAACTTATTAAATAATAACAAGAATATGTAACATCATTTTTCAAAGCATGTTCAATCAATAGTCATAGGCACCACAAAATTACTTAATCTTTAGTAATAATTTTATTTGGAAAATTCATATAAAACTTGGACTAAAACTCCATTTTATTTCCTTGAAAACATTTATCTTTACAAATGATTAATCCCTTAAAATCATTCTTTAAAACAAGGAAAACATAGCCCTCTACTTAACCAAAATCTCATGTCCAAATTTTACATCTTTAGTTAGCTTCTGTTAGTCATTTGGTATCAAAATGAGGTTGTCATGCCTCTAAAACATATGGTTTATTGAGCCATTAAATAAGCTATTCAATTTGTAAACATACGGCATCTATGCCACTAGAATATGATATCGAGCCTCTATATCGACTCTCAAAAACAAACATTCTGAATTGTAAAGCATATGAAAATAATGCCAAAATTATATTGTTATCGGCTTTCTAAAATACATGGGCTATTGTGCTTTTAAAACATAACTTTTAGGTCTGTGTGACATAAGGCTTCCAAGCCTCTAAAAGGATATCGAATTTTTAAACATACGGCTACCATACCACAAACGTAGGTACCGAAAATATAGGTGACAAGCGGTCCGAGTATAAAACTTAGGGCTATCAAACCCTTAAAAGCTTAGGGCATCGTGCCCCTAAAACAGGTTAGTGTCAAATCTTAAAAACTTGAGGGTGCGGAAACCATAAACAAAAGAGGTGTCGAACTTTTTTTAAAAAAAGGTACCGAATTTCGAAACCATAGGTTGCCAAACCTTTGTAACATTGATATACCAAACCCCTGCAATACTTGATGCCAGACTTCTATACAAGCGGATACATCACATATCTACTAAGTAGATATCGCATGCATCAACCCCTATAGATGCTGAACCTATAACTATAAAGTGATTATTCTAGGTATCGTCTATCATAAATGCCGAACAATATAACAAAGGTGTCGAGTATCTACAATGGCGTTTCAGTAAATAAATATAAAACTGATTTATTTCTTTTTAAAGACAAATCCTTTCACAAACTCTTGCCCCTTATTAAAATATGTTTGGTTAACAAATTACTTTTCATATACTTTTCAAAATTTTACTGGAAGATTATGTTTTACCTTCCAAAATAGTTAGCAAACTCTTGTAATTGACATCATTAATTAATATTAATTAATGGCCTTTCTACCATGAATAATTCACAGAAAATCATAACCATATGAAAAAAATCGCCAAAAATCATAATTTCCATCTTCTTTCACATATAAAAATTTCAGGACCAAAATATTCATTTAATTATTTTTAATAATTAAAACCTGAAATAAACTATTTTTCCATCTTAGAAAATTCATAAAATATTCCTGTAAACTTGAAAATTTATGAAATTAAAAACACATCTCCAAAATAATGTTTTATACATCATATAGAATTTCTAGTCGATTGGAGATCATAAATTAGGTTTTTACCTTTTAAACTCATAAGAATAATTCCAATAAATCATAATTCAACCAAATAATGATATTGTTACCCCTCCTTTTGGTCAAGGCCGGGATATCAACAAATTGGTTAAAAAGGACGGATATCAGAATTGGAGATTGATTGGAAACAAGGCTATGATCGATACCATCAAAATTGAACCAATCTCCAATCAAGGTGGGATCGATCGGGAATGATAAACAAGGTTCAGTGAGGCTACACTTCGAATTTCAGGTCAATCGAAGTTCATATGCTCGAGTTATGGATGGATCAATATTCGTATGATCGATTGGAAAAAGGCTATGATCGAAACTGTCAAAATTGGACTAAGCTCTAATCAAGGTGGGATCGATCAAGAATGATAAACAAGGTTCGGTGAGGCTACACTTCGAATTTCAGGTCAATCGGAGTTCATATGCTCGAGTTATGGATGGATCAATATTCGTATGATCGATTGGAAACAAGGCTATGATCGATACCGTCAAAATTGGACCAAGCTCCTATTAAGGTAGGATCGATCGGGAATGATAAACAAGGTCCGGTGAGGCTACACTTCGAATTTCAGGTCAATCGGAGTTCATATGCTCGAGTTATGGATGGATCAATATTTGTATGATCGATTGGAAATAAGGCTATGATAGATACCGTCAAAACTGGACCAAGCTCCAATCAAGGTGGGATCGATCGAGAATGATAAACAAGGTTCGGTGAGGCTACACTTCGAATTTCAGGTCAATCAGAGTTCATATGCTCAAGTTATGGATGGATCAATATTCATGAAAAACCGGCCCATATCGATGCTCTAGTATTCATCACTATAGATACCAGCTGATGGATACGAAATGATGGATACCGGCTGATGGACATGAAATGATGGATACCAGCTGATGGACACGAAATGATGGATACCAACTGATGGATACAGAATGATGTATACCAGCTGATGGACACGAAATGATGGATATCAGTTGATGGATACAGAATGATGGATACCAGCTGATGGATACCAACTGATGGATATTGAATGATGGATACCACCTGATGGATACCGAATGATGGATACCAGCTGATGGATACGGAATGATGGATACGAAGTGATGGATACCACCTGATGGATACGAAGTGATGGATACCAGCTAATGGATACGAAATGATGGATACCAGCTGATGGACACGAAATGATGGATACCAGCTGATGGACACGAAATGATGGATACCAGTTGATGGACACGAAATGATGGATACCAGCTGATACGAAATGATGGATACCAGCTGATGGATACAAATTGAAGGATACAAAATCATCAGCATGCACTTGCAATTTCAAACTTGGATCGATCATATCTCACAAACTACACACTAGAATTTCATGAAATTTGGAGAGCAAGGACTTGGCACTATTGTCTGTCACCATGATCGATCCCAGCCTAATCAAAGCGATTCCTGATCGATACGAAATTGATATGGATCGATTAGGGTTCGATCCAAAACCACCTTGGATCGATAATGTGGGGCCACCTGTGCATGAGAAAGGGTATTCCGAGTTTTGGGGCAGATTTTTCCAGATCTACTCCTATAAATAGCGACTCCATGGCAATTAAAAAGGGGGATCTTCTCTTCTCTTTGAGGCTAAACTCTGCCGTTTTTGTTGATTGATTTTCAAAGGCTTGTAATTGTACTCACAGTATAAAAAGGAATAAAAGAATCAATTCTAAGTGGACGTAGGCCGAAGATAGACGAACCACTATAAACCTTGTGTTATTTCTTGCTTTCTTTCATTTTTAATTTTGTTATTTCTTCATTTTTGCTCCCTACATTACCTGGATCTGAGATCTGTGTTTGGATATTGAGGATTTGTGTGTAAACACTGGTACTTTCACTACTTCTGAGGTTTGTGACCAATTTTGGCGCAAACAGATATAATCAACCATAGCATGACATATTATCAAAAAACAATTCGAAAATCATCCTAGGACCGAAATCAAACATAAATAAATGAGATGGATATTATTATTCACCTTAGATTAGAAAGATAGATTAAGATTTGTTGTTGATTAATTTCCTAAGCTCTTCCCTTTGAATGCCTTAGATTTCCTCTTCTTAGTAATGACCGGCCACTCATTTTGGTTTTGTAAAATGAAAACGAAAATGAATGAGGGAGGAAAGAGTTTTAGGAAAGAAATAAGGAACTATTCTCAATTTGCCCGTTTCATTAATTCACTTCCATTCTATATTTAAATCAATCTTATTAATTGATTAATTAAGGTCCGACTCAATTAAATATCAAATCTCATTCTCTTTATCCCCACACATCACATTATTCTATTTAATTTATCTAATTAAATCTTCTGAATAATATTACATAAAATTAGGGGTATTACAACGCGGGACCCTACCGTTCAACCACCTCCTTGGGCCGATCGACTGCTAGCGGTCGTCTGGCCATATAGTGGCGGCTAGAGTTTGAACTTTGACCGAACGGATCAGATTTAATTATTTTAATCTAACAATTACAATTGATTCGAGCGCCTATAGGCCTAATCACCCACTTCTCTTATCATATTTTCTGTTCAAAGCAGCAAAGCTTTGCCATTTTTCCTTCTCTGTTATTTCTATTAATTATAAAATATTATATTATATGTATAATTGAAGAAGGGCAAAAAATAAAATAGAAGAAGAGGAGTGAATCGATACTGCGAAAAAAAGTAAATTTCATTATTATAAATCTATATTTCCTTAACCTCAAATCTCTTCTCAGATTTGTAATTCTAATAGTATGTATATACCTTGTGATACATATTTTTTTGGATTAGAATGGAAAATAAGTCAAGTAAAGGAATAGATTCAGATTTGCGAGATTTGAAAAGCTAGAAAGATGAGTGGGAAATTATATAATTTATTTATAATATTGATATTTATCTTGTTGAATTTTATTAAATTATTATGCGTATATAAAATCTAATGAGTTGTAGACTTAAAATAAATGTATAGGAATATTGCCTGCATATTCTGTAAAATAGGTAATTGGAATATGAATGTTGTTTACATCCTAATGTAGAAATTTGAAAACCGGTCCCTAAATTTGTTAAAGTTGAATGTTGATAAAATTGTAAAGTTTATTTCAGATTTATAGTTGGGTTGTAAAATGTTAGTATTAGTTTGGATTACCCTAATTTGACATGGAATGTGAATTTATATGTTTTAATTTATTGGGAGCGGAGTATAATTTAATTGTATCTATATTCGTGTAATTTTCATAAATTATCCGATTCCAAAAATATGTATAAAAAGCATGTCGTTTGAGTTAACAAAGAATATACCAAAAGGGAAAGAGATGTGTATAGTATGTATATTATTCTCCATAGTTTGTACTGTGTATTTCAAGAAAAGAAAAAAGAATTCATTGTAATTTCAAACGGAGCAAAAGTCTCATTTTTGGGACATTTATGAAAAGTTATAATGGTAATCTTTTTAGGAAGGATAACTTTGATAAATTAAAATGTGAGAATGAATATTCTAGTTTAGGAATTTATAGTTAGAAATAGGAAAGTGTTTATATATACACACACATATACATATAACCGCGCTTATCGATTAAAAATAAAAACATATATATATAGTGTAATTTATGACGATATTCATATTAGTTATTAATATCGTATTAAATTATATGATTAGGAGGTATAGATGAAAAAGATTTAGTAATTCCAAAATCAATAGAGCAATAAATGTGCAGTTAATAGGGAGTTGCAGGATTAAATGGGGAAATAAATGTATTTAATATGATTGATTAAATGATTTAATATGGCATTTATGAGGAAACGGAATAGGCATAATAGTTTGAATTAGAACGAATAGATAAATATTATTAGAGATTGTCCAATTCTAATAATAATGACCAGTTGTTACGAACAATTAACATTTATGGAATATAGTAAATAAGCGTATAAAGTAGGAATTAAATGTTAGAAGGCGGTATATTTTTTATAGTGGAAAATTGTACAACCTTAATTATATGATTAGGACAAGCGTGAATTAGTGGGTCTGGCCCAACATATAGAATAGTTGGTTTGGTTTAGTGTGTTGGGATGTGAGGTCAGTAGAGTTACAAAACAGAAGTGTCCGTCCTTCACCTAGAGGTTACCGGCAGTTGTGTATACTTACTACTGATATGGGACATCTCCAACCATAGGACCCGGGGGAAGGAATATGCGTTGCAAATAGGTAGGATAAAATATACGAAGGGTTCGCCTCGGATTTGAAGTATTAAATGGCCCGGTACTTTTAAGGAAATGAGGTATGTTTCATTTCTAATAAGAGGTATTAAGTCAATGAAAGGGGCATTTTACTTGACTTACATTAGCTAATCTAAATGGAATGTCAGCTGTGGAAGGTCGATAGGCTATATTAGTATTTTTGTTGGACCAATATTTAGTGATAGGGCTGGCATATAGGCTATAACCACCAGCAGTCCCGAGCGGTCAGTAGCAAAGGCTCGGGTTATGCCCTGCAGATTTCGCTTTCTACTAGTGTAGAATCCGTATGGGATACGCACAGACCTCAAAGTTAGTTGGTTAGTTGTTTGTTTGTCGGAGGTGTACTAGTTAATACTTAGATCAGTCTTTGAAATGCATTAGTAATACGGTAATTAAATTATAAAACCATATTTAGTGGCCATCGACCTTTGTAGCTAGGACTGATTGACCAGTATTTACGCTGTGGAGGGTCCGCTTTGGGGACTGGGTTATTAAATGGATGTTGGGTCTACCTCCTCCCTATTTAAGAAGTATTAAGTGGTCGGGGGTTTTGGATAGCACATCGTTTATATACATATACATATATATATATATATATATATATATATATATAATTATACCTCGGAGGAGGTTACGCATATCATATGCGCATATAGGTTTAAATGAATTATCCATAAATAATAGACATAATGCTTAATTGGAAACAATCAGCATAAATTAATGTTATGGGTAAAGTGTGTAATTTTCAAATCACCAGAACGTGGTTCTGACCCCCTACTCATAACAACCCACATGACAAATTTAAAGAAATAGGCTACTGGTGCAAGACAGGAACTGCAGATTGTAGAGTCTTCTCTTTCACGCTCGGATCCGACAAGGCAATTAAATACTCGAGGAATATTATTGATTCCAAGGTAGTAGCCTTAGTCAGTATCTATTTTCTATTATATTTTTCTATTCCGCTGTGAGCTTATATTGATCGGACTTTGATATACTTGTATTTATTACAAGTTAGCAAAACCATCGATTTGTACCCTAATAAACTTAGGTTTCGATTTAGTCGAAATTCAGACCTATTAAAGTGTAGGTTGTTATAGTATCTGTAAAAAAAATATAAAGAAGCTAAGAATTATTGTTCACAAGGTTGTAAAGATTGCTAGACGTATAGTAGGCGATATGATAAAGAGGGGATTGGTCAGAGATTAATTGTAGTTAGCCATTTTTGATAAACTCGTGTACTTCAGATAAAATTTTAGTATTTGATGTAGTGTTAATTGATCCAAATTGAAAGTTTGGGGAATTGGATGAGCTTGGGAGCAATCAAGGAGGCAATACAACTTAAAACTAGCACGTAGATGCTTATATGAGGCATAAAGCCTTAACTAGTATCAAAGTAATTCCTAGATACCAATTTAAATGCTTAGATGAGGCTGCAAGTCACACTCAGGCATGGTGAGACGATAAGCCTCACCTAACGGCCTAGACAAGGCCTAGGCTTGAAAGGGTATTTATAATGGAGATTGTTCATGAAGATAAAAATTAAATAATATTGAATGTATGCTTATAAAATGAAACGACGAAAGAATAAAACTTTAGAAACATTATATAAAGATATTAAAATTACAAAAATATAAAATGAAAACATGTGAAAAATATAAAACAAAATCTAAGTTGTTCCACTCAATAATTGATTAAATCAATATCATAAAAGAAATTTGAACTTATGATAAGATGTCTCCTTATTATATAGACAAGTATAAACAACACACGCGGCACATGCTCCATAAGTACAATTATTAGTACAAAAGGCACAATGCTTCATAAGTAGTTTGCAATAAGAGAATTATTATTCACAAGGTTATAGAAATCGCTAGGCGAACGGTAAACGAAATGAACTGGAAATTAAGCTTTGTTAGGCAGTTTTGGTAAACTCGTGTATTTCAAATAAAATTTTGATATTTGTATAACATTAACTGATCCAAACAGAAAGAGGATTGGATAGGCTTGGGAGCAATCAAGGAGGCAAGACAACTAAATACTAACATGTAGATGTTTATACAAGGTATAAAACCTTAAGTAGTGCCTAAGTAGTTCTTAGATACTAATTTAGATGCGTAGATGAGAAGTAAGACTTGTTTAAGCATGCGGAGGCGATAAGCCTCGCCTAACACCTAGACAAGACCTAAGTCGAGGCTTGAAAGGATATTTATAATCGAGATTGTTCACGAAGATAAAAATTAAATAATATTAAATGTATGTCTAAAAAATAAAACCATGAAGATAAAACTTTAGAAGCAATATCTAAATATATAAAGATTGCAAAAATATAAAATAAAAACATGTGAAAAATATAATAAGAAATGTTCCATTCAACATTTGATTAGATATCATAAACATATCTCAAACATATGATACAATGTCTCCTTATCATATAGATTGTTATTATCATTTATTAACACCAACATGTAGGGTTTCGGTTTCTGTCATGTCCATTTAATACTTTTCAAAGTTTCGATTTTAGAATTGTGAATTTCAGATTACGATCCCGATGTTGGAATACTCTGTTAGTCATTGCATATTGGTATATTATAAAAATTAACCATATACCTAATTTAAAATTTTGATTCAACTTTTTATTTTACCATTCTTCAATTTTTTTTTATTGGGTTGAAACTGATAAAATATCATGTTTCTAACTCTTTGCTTTATTTGCAATTTTGTGTTATCGTGTTTGATTTTTGGTCTTTTACTATAATTCTTTTACATGTATGTTACTTTTTTTCAAATTTTCTACTGTAATTTTTTTTTAAAACTATTTCTCAGTGCTTGAAGCTTAGCCAAAATTTATGATAGAACAGAAATTTATACCAAATTTTGTTTTGATCATCAGACTAATCCAACTGAAACAGTTAGAACCCCACTATTCTGATCTATGATTGACGCTAATTCGTTACGTATGGAATACATATTTTACGTATGAAATGTGAAAATGGGTTTCTAATCTCGCAACATTAAGATAAATATTGTGTAATAGAAGTCCTCTTTACCGTATAGAAGATTGTTAGCACCATCTGCAAATATCATTTTTTTTTTCATTTGTTAGTTAGTATCTAAAGATGACATATGCAACTCGGGAAATTATCATTACTATTATACTTTATTATAATATAAAATTTATGTTGTGATCGAAAATTTGAACATGCTATTAAAAAAAATGAAACTTTTGAGTTGCAACCCAAAAAGGAAAAATTATAGACTCCTATGTTATGAAAAGCACCATGACTTTCAGATAAGAGTGTTGAATATTAAAAAAGCAAACGGTACGATATTGAGGTTTTAAAGTTCATAGCTCCAAACCAATGAATCAAGTATCATTCCTATTCTAAAAAAATTGTTGTAAACAAATATCTATACGAAAAATCTACGACCAAATTCTTTTTTTTTTTTTTTAAATATTACTTTCCCAAGCTTTGGTTAGAATTAGGTCTCTAAATTTCATGACCTTCAGTTAAAAATTAGATCAGTTCAAATATTACTTTCACAACAAATATTTCTTTCGGAAAATCTAGATATGAGGCTTCGAATATTAGATCCTTATTCTCAAGATGGGTATAAGAAAAACCCATAAGTCCGTACTTTTTTAAATAATGTTTATGATTGAGTGCAATTTATGGGAAAAACAAATGTAATGCACAGAATTAAAGTTAAGAAAAGGGTAAATGTACATATTTTTTGGCATTACAAATAAAATTTTAAAGAAAAAGAAAAATTAGGGAACCAGAATACATATTTTATGAAGTAGGGATTTTTCTTATTGCTACAATTGGGAATAGGGACTCAAAAGCCATTTCCTGTTTAAAGGTAATTTACTGATCAGTTCACCGTTGGTTGTATGGACATGTATCACATTGAATTAATTGTAAGCTATTTCAATAAAATCTACCATCATCAAACAGTAATACATTAATGGAAAACATAAGCAATTGTACTTAGATGCACCATTTTGAATTCTAGAAATACACTTGGATCGTTATATCTATATAGATACATCCCACTAAATAGTTTGCTCTTAAATACATGAATTAATTTTTATACAAACTGACTTTAAAGAAAACAAATGAATTGGGGAAAGGATATTTAAGCAAATTTTATTTATCATTTTGTGATGGCAATTGGGTTCTGGTATTAGTGTATTACCCAATAAAGTAGCAAGTATATATTGCAGTTGCTTTTAAGCAAGTGGTGTTAGCATGTATGATACTGAAAAGTAAATTATTCGATGATCTATCTGCTTAAATTGGATTTGGATATCACGATCCAAGTGGATATCTGCATTCAAAGATCATGCACCACATAACAATTGATTATATATACATTAATGCCTTATCATTTGATGAGATGTGCTAAGTCGTGATAAGCATGAACTTCTCATTTCCCAAAACTGCTATGTACAATGGGTATTGTTAATATCTGAATTTCAATGAGGGCTACTTAGGTAAATTAACAATCATTAATATGTGCCCTTAAAAGCACATATTAACATTTCTCATGTATTCAACAATTAAGAAATATAATGAATTCAATTATATATATATATTTTGCAAAAACCAAAAGGAAAGAAAAAAACAATGTTTAGTATTTGGATTGTGTGGAACCTTCAACTACCGATATTTTAGGAGTATGCTCGCTGTATTCAACTATCGCAGAAGGCGGAAGCTTGCCAATAGCGATCTCATGAACTGTAGTAAACAATGGAAACAATTCTTTCCATCCTCTATGGGATAAAACCTCATATACTTCTTTTGCTGTAGAAACACCCTGCATTAAGAAGTACAACCAATTATATAATTTTTAATAAAACATTACCTCGATTTATATGTAAATTGTTATAGCACCACCGTGTTAGGCGTTCTGGCTTTGATCCATGGGGTCACAAGTTCGAATCCTGAATAGCGAGCGATACAAACTACTGGACATATATTAACTTGCAGTATGTTATGTATTGCCTAAGACTTATAATACAACTATGCATCTCGTATCCAAAAAAGTGGAACACAATGCACGAGGCTCCCGCACGATAGCGGGATCTGAAGAAGTCGATAATGTACGTAGCATTTCTCTCGTATTACGAAGAGGCTGTTCCCGGACTCGAACCTGGACGCCCAGATCATCATGCGGGTGATCTAACCGTTGTGTCAAGGCTGCACCTCATCTCGTATCCAATTGCAAAAATAAAATAAAATAAAAGTGAAAGTGAAATGTGATGGCTTTTTCCTTTACCGATTCAAAGTTGAATGCCCTGCATTTAAATTCTTAGTATAAAAGTAATTATTTTGCCATTTACCTGTAATTTTTGGCCCTGCAATAACTCAGCCTCTAACTCATCAAATGATCTGCCATCAAAAAAAAAAAATACAGTGAACTGTATTTAAAAAAAAAACAAATTTATACAATTAGGAACTTATTTTATAAATACCTTACACCGCCACTCCTTGCAAAAGCCTCGGCTACTTTTCTATTTCTTCCTCCAACTGCCAAATAAATTAACAGTGTTGCATTACCATATATTTATTTTATAGCAACATTGGAACCAAGGAGGTTTATAATATTTTCATACGGCATGTTGTGATCAGATCTGCAACTCCACAGCTCTCAAAGAAAGTGCTATCTTTAACTGAAGAAAACAGAAGCTTAGACAATGCTTGCATTTCTCTCAAACCAATTCTCATAATTGCTGCCTGACAAGTATTTATATGGTATTTCAGATTAGATGTCAGTGCTTACTGCTTAGAGCTTTTAATGAATGTTCTTATGTATGAAAACCTTTGTGTTATTTCCCATTTCCATACCATCAACAAGACCTGTACATATCAATATAATCTTCAAACTTTTAACATGTAAATATATTGGTTGGAGGGAAAAAAAAACAGAAAAGATGTACAAGAACCTGCAGCAATCGCTACAACATTCTTCAGAGTCCCACATAGTTCAACACCTTCTACATCTTGTACCTGAAACATTCATAAATCAAATCACATTAATCCACTAAACTACAAAATCAAGTGGAGATTTGATTCAAAATTTTATGTTTCGTTATCTCGTAAAAAAAATTAAATTAGAGTCGAAATGAAATTAACTTACAGGAGATACAAGAAAATAGGAGGTAGTGAACAATTGAGTCCATCTCTCTGCTACTGCTTTGCTATGTCTGTACCCCACAGTTGCCTCACTAAATTTCTCCAAAGCTATCTGCATAAGAGGTTCTTATTTATTCCTGTTAGAATTTAGCAATTTATCAAATAAGTTATTTATATGCTCACTTCGTTGGCAATGTTAGCGCCCATAAGAACACAACAATTTATCCCAAGCATATCAGTGATTAGTTTTGAAATCAAGCATGGACCTTCTTTCTTAACTTCCATACCCTTGATTAGTGATATTGCTTCTGCATCATTTCTTACTTTACCAACTAGTCTTTTACAAATTCCCTCCACGAACTGATGTGGAGTTACAAAGACCAGCATATTTGCGTCATTAACTGTTATATAGAAAGAAGAATATAATGAATCACAAATATTTGCTTCTTTTTCTTTCAGTTTTCTGTTGCTTCCATCTTAATACTCCAAAGGTAGTGATTCTCATGGATGTCTATTTTTCGGTTATAGTAATGTATGATACCTGCATTCTCCAGACTAGGATCTGCAACGACATTCATTCCAAGCTTTATTCCAGGTAAATATTTAACGTTTTCCTGTTAAATCACAAAACATAAATGAAAAACAAGTACAAAGCATATGCTATTTTCAAATGAAGACATGAAAACATATCAACTCACATTGGTATTATTAATTGTATCAGTTAGTTTTTGACCATTAGGCAATATTTCTTCAAACACCCACATTCTCACTTCATCTGTAAATCAGATAAACTTTCACTATTTGTAACAAATTTTGAAGAAAATTAAGAGCTCGATATGAACAATGATTACTTATGTATAGTTGTACACTTCATATTTTAAGTGCACACTTATAGCACGTTCTTTAAGCAACATAATGGCATATACACCACAAAACCAATCCGCAATGTGTAGAAAGGCCTCCTCATATAAATGTGTGTACACGTGCACATGTATGTATATGTATGTGTAAATGTAGATGTATATGTATGTGTGTGTGTGTGTGTGTGAGTGTGTGTGTGTGTGAGAACTAGTAGAAACCTATCCAATGTATCACTGTTACAAGGTTGCCTATGTATTTGAGAAATTCGACTGTATCAAATTATAATACAAGTATGTGTTACTTCATTGACATTCAATGTCTTGGCAGATTTTGATAACATTTAGACATAATACAAGTATCTATAACCAAATATGATTCATGGGTCAATAGAACTGGAATTACAGAGTATTTGGGAAATCTAACTGCAAAGATCTTACTTTTTTTCAAGCATGAATACAATCAATTTGTATGATAAAGTCAATTTTAAACTAATCAAATCATACTTTGACTGTTTAATCTTAACAATTATTTTTTTAGCTAACAGAATTTCACATACAAAGACAAACAGATAGAAAATATTAAAAGAAAAATAGAGCAATTGAAAAGAGTAAATAAATTATTAAATCAAATAAGGTAAACATAGACTTTTCTCTTGATAAACAATTCTAAAATTAAAAATCTAATAATTTACAATATTAACTAGAGAATTTAACAATCTAGATATATATGCTTTATTCAGTAAAAATGTAATATATATAGTCTTTAGGTGATTTTTGCAGATCTTGGTAAACTGTGGCACACGCTATCATTTTTTTATGTCCATGCTTTCAGAGTGGAACTGTCTTCACATGTTTGAGATAGAAATAGATTTGATTTTTCAATTTGAAGAGGAAAGGTAAGTTGACTTTGAATTGCTCACCTGGCTCTCATGTTTAGTTTGTTCTACTCCTAAGTAAGTTTTAAAGTCAGCTTTGAACATGTCAAAGATGGCGTGACCTTTATGTAAATAGGTAATAAGATGACTACATTTCCTTCTTCTAAAACTCTAATATTATTCTGAAATGACTTCTAGTTCCTTGTATTATAAAAAATAGTCGGTAAGTATTAAATTCTGATTGTAAAACAGAAACAGTTGAAATTTATCAGCATTCAACATCACTCTTGTTCGAACAAACAGAGCCCTTTAACGCTTAAACCTGAACATTGTTTGTTTAATTTCATATTATATATATTCTGAATTCTGTTGAAATAAATGTTTTGATAAAATTGCTAATCGTCCTATTATCTGCTTAATAAAATGGAAAGTAGATTCCAACATTTTCTTTACTCTGCATATTTTTCTAAGGTTCTTCAACGATTCTATTTTATTCCTTTTACGTTCTTTTTAACTCGAAATTTTGTATTTCTTTTTTTTAGTGAAATTTCAGTACTAAATTGAAATTTAAAAAAAGTAATAAATTTTCCTTCATTTTACTAAAATAATTTAAAATCCAACATATGATCAAATGATTTTTCTTTTCTTTTTCATACTTTCATTAACACTGAATTAAATCCGGAAATTATTTTAATAACAATCTTTCTACCATCTTAGGCATAATATAAAATTCAATATAAGCAACCATTTTTTTCCTCAATTTTTCATTATTCATCGGTCCATTTTTTGGGGGCCTTTTCATTGCACATGTACACAACTGAACCAAATTGTCGTAAGTCGTAACAATCCAGTCATCAATCCACTGCTAATTATTCAAAGTAAATCTGAGCACTCAACAATAAAATTATAATCCAAAAGTGAATAGTATTTACTATTTTTAACATATATCATGCAAAGCATAGTTCATTTACTAGTTCTTTTCCAAAATGACAATATCCTAAACCATTTTTGCTGTATTTTCACCAATAATTCTATATATCATATCATTTATATTTTACAAACAATATTTCTTAAATTTTGAACTGTGGGTATCAATGAAAAGAATTAATAAATGGTTGCAAATAATAAAAAGCAAAAATGGATGTTCATTACTTATTGTTGATTTAAAGAAGAAACTTCTAACTTATTGCAACCTTTTTTCCACTCAGCCAACCAATCATCTTAATAACTTCAAATTATAATTTCTTTACTTCATTCCAGTAGTAATTATTGCAAACAATAAGGGCACAAGTCATTACGCACTACTGTTCATACAACATGAGCCTGGTTTTCAAATTTGATTGATATGGCATATAGAATTAAAAAGACAAGCATTAGAAGCTATAAGTAGCATTCATACAACAATATGTTGTTGCTAAGGTAATACCACTTTAGCTTTTTAGTTGCCATTTACCAATAACCATACAGCATATTCTCATGCGTCAAATTGGCTAACTACATTATGATATCATTACAATATAATAAAACATTTGATAAGTGTCAATGCAGTAAAAATGTCCAGCCCTAGATTTGATTCTTAGGCAGCCATATCGAACAATACAAAATGTACACATTCAACTAAGTTTTAAGAAAAGTAATCAAACCTATAAATTAAGAAGATAAAATTACCGTGAAAAGATGGTTGTTTAGCGGTGTTGGATGCAATGAGCTTAGCAGCAACACTTCCCCAATTGCCGCTTCCAATTACAGTCACCTTAAACGATCTATCGAGATTAAGATAAGCCATTTGGCAATGAATCAATGAATAAACGAATAAGCAGATAATCTAATTGAAAGAATAAGCAAAATTTTGGAGACGGAGGATTAACAGAGAAGAACGTGGAGGATGATGAAGATAAATAGAAAGACGAGAGAGGCGGAGAAATCTCTAATCTCAAATCTCACAAAAAAAAAACGATGGTAATTTTTTCATATGAATTAATCATGAAATTTTGATTTAAATAGACGGAGTACATTATGTAACTGCTTATTGGGTGTATGAACACGGGAGGCATGTATCCCCATTTGTTCCGTCTCCCCGCAAATCAGATGAACTAATTTTGTATTTTATTGCTTTTATTTGGTGCGCTGGTAAGTGCATAAGACTCAAGCTTCGGAGTTTGTAGAGGGAATTAGGCATAAGGACAAACTTTAGAAAAAGTTTAGGTCGAAGGACATCAAGTTTCGTTTTTTGACTGAAGAACAAACTTTTAAATAAAATTAGACTGAAGGACAATGTTAATATTTAGTTTTTACAGTATACAAAATGCTAGTTATAACTAGCATTTTATTCAATTTTATACTGTACAAAATGCTAGCTATATTAGTATTGTCCTTCAGCTTAATTTTTTTCAAAGTTTGTCCTTCAGCCTAAAATGAAACTTTTTGTCATTCAGCCTAAGTTTTTTCAAAGTTTGTCCTTATGCTTATTTTCCACTTTATAGATTCTGTTATGAGAAATTTTTGACAATACCGGTTTTGATCATAAATGATTCTGGCGATTTTGATTGATTTACACAAACTGTTGTTATAACCGATCAATACATGCTTGAGAGTTTAACATACATCGATTGTAAGAGTTTTCTACTAAATTACATGTATACCCTTATATTTATTCTTTGGTTTTATAAAGATTAATTTTTCAATATGATTAGTAAGGATATAATAGAAAGAAAAGCTAGATACTCTCAAAACAACTCAATTTGTTGGGTTGAGAATTGTCATTAAAATTATACTACATCGGTTTTCACCGGTTTTATAACCAACGATAACTGATGTGAAAAAAAAACTCACAACCAAAGGTTATCACAACACCTGAAATACATAGTCGTCCAAAACCAGTCAAAACCGGTAGGAAAAAACTTACAAGCGAAGCCTAAAAGTTTGTTCTTACTGCTATCGTTTAAATTTATTTAAAATCTTTATTAATAATTGTAATACTTTTATTATCCCTTTTTTTATGTAGACTTGCGCTCCTACCAAAATTCATATATGACACAAGAACATGAGTTTGAATGTAATGTGATTGTTTGTAACTTTAACGAATGTTTTTTAATTGTTAGAGATAATAAAGTAGAAATACACCATCTATTTTATAAATATATTTCATTCCTTTCACACTTTTGGAAAAAGAATAAATAAATGAGCAAAAATATATATAGATAATCTTTTCCAATATACGATCAAAATATTTCATTCCTTTCATACTTTTGTCAATGTTATATTTTCTGTATTTTTGTATACCTGAAACAAAGTATCATATATTCGATATATAACAAAACATATTGATAATCATTATCTTACATGCATAGCATATGAATTTGGTTAAAATTATATTAAATTAACGGTTCTTTGTAAAAAAACAAAAAATATTAAGAGCATTAGTATCGATGTTGAGTTAGTGCTGCTAACAAAAGTCATGCCAAATGGTTGGACCATGATATCATGTTTGGACCACGATACTATGTGACGAATAAAAACGAAGAAGGCTAATTACTTGAAAAAAGACAAGGTGATGAATTATTAAAGTAGAGTCGAATTGAAATGAAATCATGGTTGAATGTAGAGTTTGGTATTAAGCGATGTCGGTTTTTGCAGAAGAGGTTTACAAGTGTTTTCATTCAGCTAATTATTTGAAGGATTTACATGAAAAAAATGGAGATTAATAACAGACATAACTGATATCAAAGTTTTAACTTTTCTATTGATGGAAAACAACATAATTTGTCTTTGAATAACCCATAAATTCCACATATTTTGATTCATAGTAAAATGAAATTAACTTTGGGCACTTCTTGCATTTTATAAATCATTATTTTACAATAAAAAATTCCTACATCAAGGATTAATTGATTCTGTGCATATGTAGGTGTCTATTTTATAAATAAAAATGGTAATCTATTTTCAGTATTTTGCTTCGTTGACTGTGTCTCTTTACATTATTCGATCCGAATTTTACTTTTAATGAAATATCATGTAAAGTATTTTTTGTGTATTAACAATTATTTTTCTTAATAGTGGTATTAACTTTGAGTTATTCTTATTATCATATATTATTTTAGTTATTATATTTGTATGAATATTTGAAGTAAAAGGAAAAATTATCTGGCTATACCAAATATTTGATTACATAATGTACATATTACATATAAGTATCATGTCGTATTACATTGTCTGTATTAGAGATATAATGTTTCAAATCTGCTATAATATTTTCTTTAACTTAATTTTAATATGTAAAGTCAAAAAGTGTAATAATGCAAATTTTATGTGATTTCTTTGAACCTAATTTTAACATTATTTCGCTTTGAATACTATTTCTCCATTGCAGATTTTTTAAATTTGTATGTTAAACATAGAATAAAATTATATCACTTACGTTTCAAAATTAATAAGCAGGCATTCTTAGTAATGTAATATTTACCAAGTTTGGAACAACTTATTGTTGATGTCATCATTCGTTGTATAAAATCGTTGTCCTCTAAAATATTAAATTTCCCTTTATATGCTTCGAGATTAGTTAAGAAACTTTATCAAAAGAACATTTATCGGTAGTGTTCAAATGAAAACGAATCAAAAGGATTACAATTCATGAAAATGTATTTTCAACTTCATATAACTAAAAATTCCAAAAAATTAATTGTCAAAACTATATTGCCAAACCCGTGTGTAGCACGGGTTGCACTTTGTGTGTGTGAGACAAAGAATAATGTATGTATACCTCCATGTTGCCTACGGCCTGATATATAAATTTTTTTGATTAAAATAGTATTATTAAATTAATTAAATATAAATACAAATGATTAAATCATGTAATATATATTTTAAATTTTATAAAATTTTGTTCACACCTAAAAAGAATTTGACTACAAAAAAATTTATTTACTTTCATATATATATATATATATATATATATAGTTTAATTATTTACTTGATCTAAAATTAGTTAAACAAATAAAATACAAGCTTACACATTTATAAATAATATAAAATTCTATAAATATTTATATAATATAAAATATACGTTATGATTTCAGAAATGATTTTTAAATTTTTTTTATTTATTCCGTACGAATTATAATTAATTAACATGTATTTTATTAATAAATTATTAAAACCAAAAGAAAAATTATAAAAATATTTTGTTATCAAGCCGAGAGCAACATCAAATAAATATATTTATTTTTAAAATTTATTATTATTATTATATATCTATATATATTTGTTTATATATATTCATAACTAGTTATTTATTTATATAATATATATATATATATAATTTGGTACTGATTTCATACTACATGATAAATATTCAAAATTATTTTACAAACTAATATTTGAAATATTTTATAGTTAAATTATATGTACATACATACATACAAATATTTTATAAGTGCTTTATATAAATTTTTGCAATTAATATATTATAATCATTTTATAATTATATTTATACATATATACATACATACATATACACATACACATATACATAATAATTTGAGCACATATATGTATATTTAGATAATATATTTGCATACATGAGGGGCTAACATGTACGTTGCGATATAAATTCTAGCATCTGCACATGGGTATGTTAAACCATGTACATGTTATCCTTTTGCACATGCACATACATACATATGTGTATATGACACATGCGCGCGCGCACATATATATTATAGGTTATAGAAAATAAAACTTATTTATAAATTTAAATAAAATATTGATTTAATTTAAAAGAAATTTATAAGAGTTCTAAATGAATTGATACATAGGCCCATTAAAGATCCAATAATGAATTTTTTTTTGAAATTTACCCAATTACTCTACCGTGGGTTGACCCAGTTCAAACAATGGTATCAGAAACTAATAGCTTATGCGGTTTAAATTAGTTATGTTAGGACTAACTAATTAAGTTCATAACCAAGATAGTAGAGTGTCTAGAAAGGTAGTGTGAAATGATTAGGTTTTGGTAATCAAATACTCTTCCTTGCTTAGCTACCAGACTGGCCTGAATAGATATGTGCACCCAAAAGTTGTTCCTAATAGAAATGCCCAATTTGAATTGGGCTTGGGCTAATTTTCAAAATTGTTTTGAAAATTAAAAACATAGATTTTAAATTAAAAGCTAAATTTAAAATAAGACATATATATTATAAAAGTTATAATATAATGAAATTTTTCAAAATGTTCGAAAATAAATATAAGATAATTTCAAAAATAATTTTATTAATAAAATTAATAAAAAATAATAATTAAATGAGTTAATTTAAGAATATATATAAATATGTATGTATAACATATAGTGATATATGTTATGTTGTCTTGAAATGTTTGAGACAATATAAGCATACATGTATGTATATAAAATAACTTTTGAAATTAATAAAATTTAACTAAAATTGTTTAAATAAATGAATTAATTAATAAATTAAAATACGTATCTATATGATATATGTGTATTACTATAAAGGTTAGAGTATACAAATATTCAATATAATAAGTTAAGATTGAATAATATACAATTAAGTAGAGTGTTAATTAAAATTAATTAAATATGACTTAATTAATATAATGTTATACATAAGATAATTATATAAGTCAATTAAAATATAAAAGTTACATAATAATAATACTTATGTAATATCATTGTAGAAACTAAGGTGGAACATTAAAGGATCCGTAAATAGACTTAAGGAATAAATACAGACATAAATGTATGTATACTATGATTCTCGATATGTCGGTACTTGAATCATGAGGGTATTTCATAAGAAATACATTATTCCATAAGTTGACATGACTTAATATAATATATTGAAGATTATGAATCTTTAATATAATGTTGTTCTCTATCGTGTGTTTGTATTACTTGCATACTCCTTAGCCATTGAGGAAACTCAAGCTAGGAATGTTATGTATAGTATTATTAATATATTGAATAGGCGAGGTGAGGTAATTATATGTATTTGTTTAGCAAACTCAAGTTACATATACTATACTTAGGTCATCACAAAATGGTTGGGACAAGTGAATAATTTCATTTTGATTTGTTAAGCAAACCCAAAGTCGAAGTAAAATTAGGACAAGGCACCATGGGTTAGGAGTCATATACAATAAAATCAATAAGGAGTTATCCTTCGTCTATGGAGCTATGACTTGTTGAGCAAACTGAAGGCCAGATCGCAAGAAAGATGAGTCCTAACACCTACTAGTGAAGTCAAAAGACTTCTATGTTTCGACTTAGGGTTTAGCGAAACATAGAAGACTAGTGGGAGGTTATTAGTAAAATGAAACATAAAGTTTAACCTTACTAATATTATAAGAACATCTACTATGATATTGTCCTAATAATCTACTACTTAAAACTTGTAGAAAATGTCAACTCGAAGACTGTTTAGTGAAAATGACACACTAATTGGAGCAAACAACTATGTTGATTGGCTAAGAGCTAGCAAGATAGCGTTGACATACGAGCGTATTTGGTCGTCCATTATTTATACTCCTATGACGAGACCCATTGAAAACACTAACCCTGAACTGCATGTTGCTTGTAACAAGTGGGTCGTTGACTTGGAAATTGCTTAGGTTTTTGTGCCGTCTACATTAGATAAGCCATTGCAAAGGCAGCATAAAACCATTTCTGTCCACCAAATATTTGATAGTATGAAGGCACTTTTTGGCGAGCAATCTCGTTCTACGAGGTATGAGATTACTAAGAAACTGTTCAACACCAAAATGAAAATGGGAAAGAAGGTGGATAATTATGTCCTAATAATGAAGGGTTACATTGATAGGCTTTCACAACTGGACATGATGATAAACAATGAGTTGCAGCTAGACTTGATACTTGGTTCACTTACCCCTTAGTATAAACCATTCATATTGAATTATAATATGAACCAACTGAATGTGAATCTCGTGTTGAGGTCGGTTGGGTCACAAAGGATCAAGGGGTCGTACTTGCTATTAAGGGTGGGGTGTCATCTTCGAAGAGTCCGAAGAAGCAGAAAAGAGAAGGTAAGAAGAATAAGAAGAGTACGAAGACATATGACAAAGGTGAATGTCACCATTACCCTAAGAAAGGCCTAGAAAAGGAATTATCCTAAGTACCTAAAGATTGTTAAAGAAAGAAAGCAGAACAGTTCCACCGCTTCATTAGGTAAATTTATGATTCGAAATTGTTTTGCAATCAATAAAATGTCTTGGGTTTTAGATATTGGATTTGAAACTCATATATGCAATTCATTATAGGGCCTTAGAAACTGGCGCCATGGCGAAAGGAGAGATGAGGCTCTAAGTTGCTGATGGATCTATCTAGATGCAACAGCAGTAGGAGATTATCATTTATGTTTTCCTAATGGGGTAGTATTGATTTTAAATAATTGCTATTTTGTAAAAGACTTTGTTAGTGGGATTATGTACGTTTCTATATTGTCTGAGACTGTATATGTATTTTACTGTGTGAATATTCCGAACATTAGTTTGAATGGAATAAAGTTTGCGATGGTATTCTTGAAAATGGAATTTATGTGATCAATACTAATTATGTTTGTTCTGTGAGTAGTTCTTCTAATAATATAAATGATAATTTTCTTTGGCATTGTAGGTTGGGTCATATTAGTGAGAAACAACTACACAAATTGAAAACCTAAGGTTTTCTCCCATCACTTGATTTTGAATCATTTGCTGCATGTTAGTCGTGTCTTAAAGGTAAAATACTAAGCACCCCTAGTGGGAGCACTGAAAGAGTTGATGAACTCTAAGGGTTAGTACATAGTGATGTATGTGGTCTGATGCCTGTAATCACCAAGGATAATAGTACTTATTTTGTTACCTTCATTGGTGATTTCACGAGACTAGGATATGTGTATCTTATGAAGAACAAGTTCGATGTCTATGAGAAATTTGTTGAGTTTAAGAATGTAGTTGAAAATAAGATGAATTGAAAATATTAAATTCTTCGATCCGATCGAGGAGGTGAGTATGCTGGATAGGAACTCCAACTGTACGTGAAAGATAATGGGATTATCTCTTAGTTGCTCCACAACACAATGGTGTGCTAGAGCGAAGGAACCGAACCCTATTAAATATGGTTCGTTCCATAATGAGTAAAGCCGAATTACCTTTGTCCTATTGGGGATATGTGCTGGAAACTACAGTGCATAGTTGAAATTATTACCTAATAAATCTGTACCTAAAACATCATATGAGATGTGGTGTGGTAAGAAACCCTAACTCAAGTATTCGAAGTTGTGGGGTAGTCCGGCTTACATTAAGAACGTTGGTCTGAATAAACTAGAGGCAAGATTGTTACTGTGCAAATTTGTAGGATATCCTAAAAAATCAATGGGATATATATTCTACAATACCGAGGAACAAAAGGTTGTTGTTTCTTGACAAGCTATCTTTTTAGGAAAGGATTTTCTATCAAAGGAAATTAACAGCGAGGTTGTAAACTTAGATAAGATCCAAGAAGTTAACACTAAGGCCAAACTAGTAGGAGAACTAAGTTCACCCGTATATGGAAACACTCACTGTATTAGAAGGTCTGGTAGGGAATCTCACGCACTAGAGAGATACTGCAGTTTTCTCATGGATGGCAAAAAGGAGGAATATGTCTTACATGATGATACTCCTCTGTCTTTCCAAGAATCATTATAGAGTAAAGACTCTGCACTCTAGCTTGAAGTGATGAAATCTGAAATGGATTCCATGCACGAAAACAAAGTATTGACTTTGTCGAATGTACACGAAGGGATAAACTCCATCGGCTGCAAATGTATTTTTAAGAAAAAAAACTAAATGTAGATGGAGAAGTAGAGACTTATAAGGCTAGACTAATTGCAAAATGATTTCATCAAATTCAAGGTGTTGACTATAACGAAACCATTTCGCCCATAGCCATGCTTATGTCCATTCAGATTATGCTGGCCATTGCTACATTCTATGACTACGAAATATGGCAAATGAATGTAAAGATAACATTTCTAAATGATGATTTAGAGGAGACCGTCTATATGTCGCAGCCCGAGGGTTTATGGTCAATGGGAGTGAGGGCAAGACTTGCAAGTTGTAAAATCCCATTTATGGACTTAAACAAGCTTCAAGGAGTTGGAACAAGTATTTTGATAAAGTAATCAAATACTTTGGTTTTTATCAAAACACAGAGGAAGCATTCATACACCGAAAGAAATAGGGCAATGCTATCATATTCTTTGTGCTATATGTCAAAGATCTTCTATTGATTAGTAATGACACTTTGTTGTTGTAATTAATGAAATCTTGGTTTTCCAAGAACTTCTCCATGAATGATTTGGGAGAAGCAGCCTATATACTAGGTATAAAGATTTACGGAGAAAGACCTAAGAGGCTATTGGGATTATCCTAACCCATGTACATAGACATCATACTGAAAAGGTTCGGTATGGAGCATTCCAAGCGTGGAAATGTTCCAATGCAATTTAAAATCGTCATTTCTAAGAAGGATGCTCCTCATACTGATGAGGAGAAAGAGCGCATAAAGAGGATCCCTTATGCTTCAGCCATATGGTCCATAATATACATTATGCTATGTACTAAATCGGATGTGGCATACACATTAGGATAGCATAAGCCGATACCACTCTAATCCTGGAGAAAAGCTTTGGACAGCTGTAAAGTGTATGCACAAGTATTTAAGACACTTAGGACTTATTCCTAATATACAGGAATGGAGACATCTTATGAAGCGGTATACCGAATCTAGCTTTCAAAGTGATGTTGATGATAGTAAATCAGTATCTGGTTATGTTTCTACACTCAACAGCGGGGCCGTTAACTGGAAAAGTTCCAAATAAGAATAGTAGTTGATTCAATGATGGAGGCTGTACATCGCCCTCAATGAACCAACTGAAGAGGCAGTTTGGATGTGCAAGTTTTTAAGCGAGCTAGCATGACTCCCGATACCGAGAATCCAATAGAATTGTCCTTTGACAACAATGAGGCGATACATATCGTGAAAGAGCCCAGAGCATACAAGAAGTCATGACATATTCTTCACAAGTTCCACCTCATCAAAGAAATCGTTAAGAAGAAAGAGCTCATAATACAGTGGGTAGATACCATGGACAACATAACAGATCCATCCACTAAGGGTCTAACTCAGTCTACACTCAAGAAGTTGATCGAAAGGATGGGATTGAGATTCCATAATTTGCCCCAAGTGCCAATGGGAGATCGATAGAGTTAGTGGTATGCCTTAGGGGAAATTCTGTAATTTATTGCAAATTATTAACTATATAATTAATGCTCATTCATAAAAAGGTCCATTCATTCTGTTATATTTGTTGTAAAGTGTTATAAATAATTAAATGTATAATTATTTTATATTTAATAGAAAATACATAAATGGTGTGTTTGTGATAGTAGTTACAAATAGTTGTAATCATGAGTATTGTATCACAATATAGTAAACACATCATTTTAAAATATTCATATTCAAGATGTATCGAGACTGGACATTGATACATCCGTTGAGATTAGCGTATGTAATGATCTCCAAATGTTGAGCAGTGTATTGCTCATGACTGCTGGGGGCACCAAGGGGTTATGTACTGATGGTTATTGGATAACTATGAAATGACTCACTCGATAGTTTTATGTTGGTTAATATAACTATGGTCAAACAGAAATTATCGATATGACTAATTTACATAGTTCTCTTGACTTGAGAAAACGATTGATTTTCAATATGAAAGCTCCGCTTTGATTATAGTTAAATCGTGGCACGATGTCCAAGGAATGACCATAGTTGGGTCGAGTGGAAGTATTGGTAGTAAAACACAATTCAATATAGGATTTGTTTCCTCGATTATATGAGGTTAGTATCACAATCGATTGAAGTTAACTCAATTTCAAAATCTTTGGCCATGGTAGTTCAGTTAATGATAATTGTTATTATTGAACCAAGGACTTTATGTTTGGAATATAGAGTTAAATACGGACGATATTGGAATTTGATCGTTACCAAATTTCATAAGTCCAAAGTGATATAGTTTTGATGAAAAAAATTGGTGTTAATAATTGTCACTTCTGGATAATGCTTAATAAAGTAAAATTGGATTTTACCGATACAAAGTAAGCGATAAATTTGGCCATAATTTCACACCACCTGCTAAGTGACGTGTGAACGATAATATTCTAATTGTGCGATATCAACTGCTGACCAAATTTACATTTAAGTGACACAACCGAAACATTGAATACTCCTACTTATCAACCGATTTAATTAATTTGTAATTGTTATAAATTAATTAATTTTATGAAATATTAATTGCAAAATTTTATTTGATGTGATTAAACAATATTAAATAGTGTGCACATAATAGTTGTATAAACACCAATCGATATACAATATCGATACACATTAAATTTGGATTTAAATGCAACAAATATTGTTCGGGGTTGAAATATTTTTGGGACCCAATCGACGCTTGCTATAGGCGGCTACAGGGTAGCAATGAGGCTAGCTATATAATGGAAAGAATTTTGAATTCAAAAGAGAAAGAAATAGTAAGAGAAATAAGTGGATCTTGATCCTTATTTCACTCCCTGATCTCTCTCTTATATAATCTCTCTCGCTTTGCAAATACTTTTGCACTCACTCCTTTGCTACTCATATCAGGCCCGCCTCATCTCATAACAACCTCAAAAATTCCATGCACTAACTCACATCAATTTTCTTCGATTTGATCGTCGATGGTAAGACATTCAGAAGCTAACAACTTCGGGATTGGAATTCGATTCAAGGAGTTCATTTCATTATTTCAAAGTGTGAGCACTAGGCGTTGGTGACACCTTTTGTCTACTAATGTATTCAAATGTTTAATCGATTATTGAATCATATGTAAGCTAGATAATGAATAAGTATATTGATGCATTGTCACATGTCGATGGTCATACATTCATATATATACATATACATACATACATACATACATACATATATATATATATATCTGTGTGTGAGTGCAATTTTTTTTAATGTATGTATACCTTTATATTGCTTATGGCATGATATAAAAAATAATATTCTTTTTTGATTAAAATAGTATTATTAAATGGATTTAATGTGTTAAATCTAAATACAAAAGATTAAATCATATAACATTTATTTTTTATTTTATAAAGTTTTATTCACACTAAAAAAGCATTCAGCGGCAACTAATTATTTATTCTCATATTATATAGTTTAATAATTTGCTTGACCTAAAATTAGTTAAACTATAAAATTCTATAAAATATTACATAATATAAAATATACTCTATCACTTTAGAAATGATTTTTAAAATATTTTTATTTGTTCCATTTGGATTTTAATTCATTAATATACATTTTATTAATAAATTATTAAATCAGAAAAGAAAATTATTAAAAATATTATTTTGTTATCAGGCCGAGAGTAACAGTGAATATATTTATTTGTAAGTTTTATTATTATTATTATTTATATTTATATTTAGATATTTATAACTAGTTATTTGTTTATGTGTAATATACATATATTAATAAAAAATTGGTTTGGATTTCATATTACATGATAAATACTCAAATTTATTTTACAAACTACTATTTGAAATATTTTGTAACTTAATTATATATGTGTGTGTTTATATTTATACATATACAGATATATATTATAATGATTTATGTAAATAATTTACAACTAATATTTTATATTAATTTTATAATTATAATTATACATATATGTGTATATATTTATTTATACGGTGATTTGATGGATATATATGTATATTTAGACGATACATTTGTATACCCGAGGGGCTAACATGTCTTTTGTGGTGTAAATCCCAGCAACCACACATGGGCATGTTAAACCATGTACATATTATTCTGTTGTACATGCACATACACACATATGCTATATAATTCACATATGTATAATATAATACAAATTATATAAAATAAAACTGTTTTATAAATTTAAATAAAATATTGATTTTATTTAAAATAAATTTAGAAAAGTTGTAAATGAATTTCGACTACATAGGCTTATTAAAGATTCAATAATGATTTTTTTATTGAAATTTACCAAATTACTCCACTATGGACTGGAACAATTCTAACACATAGCATTGTGTCCATCGAACGACTATAGTTGGGTCTGAGTTAAAGCATTGAAAGTGAAATGTTATTTAATAGAGAATTCATCTCCTTATTTATATGAGATTAGTACCGCCGTCAACTATAGTCAACTCAAAATCAAAGTCTCTGGCCAAAGCACTATGGTTAATAATTATTGTTATTATTGAGTCAAGGACCTTGTATTTGGATTAAAAAAGTTGAATGTGGATGATTATTTAAGTATAGACAAAAACTAAATTCCACAGGTCATAAACGATATAGTTTTGATGAAAAGAGTTGGTGTAAATAATCGTTACTACCAGGTACTACTTAAAATAATGAAATTAGATTTTACCAAAAAATGTATAAGCGATAAATTCATTCAAATTGTCATACCATTGGCTAAGGTGACGTGTGAACGTTAATATTCGAATCGTTTGATTTTAGTCGCCAATTGAATTTATACCTTTGATTCGCACAACTATAATGTTGAATACTCTGAAATACCACACATTCTAATTAATTTATAATCATTGTAAATTAATAAAATTAATTAATATTTATAAAATATTGATTATTAATTTTATTTCAGGTGCTATTAGCAATTAATTGGGTGCGTATATAAAATTTATGTATGTAAGTACCGATAAACGACATCGATAAATATTTAAATTTAATTTGAATTAATTAATTATAAATTGGTTTAGAAAAATTTATGGGCCTATTGTGCCTATACCATGGCTAGATATAGTGAGGAGGGGTGTGGGGTTTTTAAATGCTCAAATGTAGATTTCAATTGGAAGAAAAGAAAGAGTAAACAAAGGAGATTAGATCTCCACTTTTGCTCCATCTTAATGCATATTTGAAATCCTCGTCCTTATTCATTATTGTCTCCTCCTACCCTCTATCCTAGCTAAAAATCCAAGGGTTAGTAGCCATAAAAATTCCAAAAAAAATTCAAATCAAACTGAAAAATAAAAGTGTGGTGTTCATGTCTAGTTGGTGCAATTTTTAGAGGTGGTTCGATCAAATCTAAGGAGTTTGTTCTTCATTCTAAGTGCATTTAACAGGCTACAAATTTTGGTAATATCTTAGTTTCAACATTATTTATAATCCTATAAGTTGATCATTTCATTTCTGTTGTTTATATGCGGATTATTATGATGAATATATATGTATATGTATATGTATATATTTGTTGTCTAATCTTATACATATATATATACATCAAAATTAATTGTGAAAAACTTTAAACATCGGTTACAAGATTAATAGTTTATTTGGCCATAATTTTACAATTTGATAATAAGGTATTTGCAATTATATATGTATACAACATATGTTTTATAGATATTAAATTATTTAAACTAATTTACAAGCATGTATATATTTACAGACTTAATATATATATATATATAATTGCCTTAATTACAAACACACACATCGATATATATACACACATATTAAATCCTATTTAAACAAATAATGTGTTTAATAATAAAAAATTAATGCTAAACCCATATGGACTTAACATAATAAAAAAATAGTTAAAACCTTTCCAGTTGAAAAAAGAAAAAAATTCAAATATATATATATATATATATTGGCCACCTGCACCTCCCGATACGCTCCAAATGCGTCACGCCAAGAAATACGGATCATCGGGTTTTTAAAATTTTAATACCTTAGAAACTAAGATAAATAGATATAATCTAAGATAAACTAATTATCAAATACATATCATATCGAAAGAAATAAGACATGTAAATACCACATAAAATATCGGTCCTAGAAAATATCAAATCATAGTCTCAGAAAAATATCAGTATGTGATCCAAAGTAGAGTACATAGAAAATATCCCTCAAAGTCTGATATAAGAAATAACTGTAACGATATGATAAAATGATACATAAAGAGAAGATGTGGTAAAAGTAGCCTCTAAGAAAAGCATGACTCTCTCCAAATATCCTAAACGGGCAAATCACATACTGCCATGTCCACCTGTGATGCGGAAAAAGATGGAAAAGAAATGGGTCGGATAAAAGGTTGGCGAGTGAAGACAATTTAGTAAGTAATGATTAAGTGCAATTAACTTTAAATCTAATCTAAGTGATATAGGATGTATAACAAGTGTCCATGAACTCCTAAGGTCAACACCTTAGGATTCTTATCTAACACAATGGGTCGAACCTATTGACCGAACCTTACACTAATGATCGACCAAAATGCTTATTATAGTACTACATCGGGGTTTATCTCATAGGAACTTCTGTTAGTACCGGGCTCAAATTTAAATGATATTTATAGTTACTTATTGTACTACACCGATGTCTACCCGTACCACGTTGCGCCAGAAAATGTGCGCACGTGGATCTCCCGTTAGTACCAGACTCTCTCAGAAAGCGTCTCTGATAGTGTTGCGCTCACCCGTATGGAACACTCCTAAGCCTATGCAAAATAAATTACCTTAATCAACTTTATTTATGTGATATACATTGCCTATACCAAATTAACTATTGCAAAATATATATTCGCCCATACCAATATCAAACATTGCGAATTGCTTAGGCCAGTTAAATCAACAGTCCATGGTTCATATAATTTCCAGTCGAATTATATAAATTTTATTATTTAATTTAGGCCTTAGACCGAGGTTCGGGTCACACAATTTCTATTCTGATCGGTTGACCCGATGTGGCCCAAGGTCGACCATTGGTAATCCTAGGTCGACCAGTTGCGAGTAAAAATCAAGGTTTTAATTATTATCCGATGTTGATTCATTGCGCGGTTGATTGGTGATGCTTAGCATATTCAATTAACCGCAATTTGACTAATAACCATTTAAATTCTCATATTACAATTTAGTTTAGGGTTTGCAATTTGATGTTGAAACAAGTATTTAAACAAATAATTACATTATCAATTTACTATAATTTGATTTCTAAGGTTCAAGCATATTCAAATTGAATTCAATATATTAGATTCAAGGTTTATAATATCCTAACCAATTAGAATAGTTAAAATTTAATTACACTAATCAAATTACCAAATTTGCGCCCACTTACCTCAAGCTACGCTCCTTCTAATGCTTACACTTGAAAATTTGGCCCCCCAAATCGATAGCCCCTTCCCTAGATCGTCTTGAACCTTCCTTGATTGTTTGCTCTAGCCTCTTAGATTTATTAGGGTTTGATTTTATGATTTTTGAAAAATTAGGGTTGGAGAAAATTTGATAGTGTGCCATTACTGTGAAGTTTTAGCAAGAGAATTAGGGTTTCACTAGTGCTGTATTTATAGAGTTAGAGTTAGGTTCAAGGCCATTAGATTAGGTTAGGGAAAATCCGATCTAGTTATCTCAGCCTTCATTTGTAAGTAACTAATCTCTGATTGTTGAAACACGTCACTGCAGGTTGATAATCATCCGATTTAACCCCATGTTAGGTCAACCGTCCCTATGTTGGGGTCGACTACTACCGATCGACCTAGGGTCTTCTCAAGTCGACCCTAAGCTTGTTTATTTTTAATTTTTAAGTTTTAAATTATAAACTCATTCTGGCGTCCGTAACTCTCTCATACTAACTCGCACTATAACAAGTTATATATGAAAATCATCCAAAAAATCGTTAGAACGCAATGGTGCAAGTTTTGTAGCCAAACTCAGATGTCTGGGAATTTTTTTTTCATTCCTTATTTTACTTTAATTAATTTTTGTTATTAAATTCTGCTAAATTTCGGGGTGCTAAATTCTCCCCTCTTAATAGGATTTTGTCCCCGAAATCTCCAAGGATGGAAAATTGGAACTCACATATAGCAACCAGTAACTACAACCATCTACTCATCCATCATCCATGAGCAATCACAGTCCTTGAAATTTTTCTAATGCAACATGTTTATATATATGCAATGTGAAATGCACGTGAACCTATACTAATGCAAAAGAGTAGGAGGTGTACTGACCCAGTCGACCTCTTATTATGCAAAATGATCGTACTATGCATCCAAATGTATGCAACATCCTACGTGAATGTATTTGCAGCTCTATATGTATGTGCAACCGTACAACTCACATGCAACATCCATATGCATAACATTCATTAGTGCATCAACAGCCAAGAAGTAATATGCAACTAAATATAAGTGTGCGTGTGTGTTTTAGAGGATATTTGTCATAATCATGTAAAAAAGCACAATGCGAACCATACATCCATACACATCCATTAGCATCCATCATTCATAACACGTCCTATTGACATGTCTACCACCATCCCTAACATCCAATAGTCCCTACCTAAAGGATATACCACTTAAGTCATATAAATAAGAAATTTACACTTATGAGAATTTAAAATTTAAGATGTACTAGTAAAGAGTTGTGGGTGGATAGCTCGGATCTTCCCCTCGGGCTTCCGTGTGCTCTTCGCTAGATCGTCTCCCCACTAGACTTTAACAAGTCTGATCTCCTTGTTTCGAAGTTGCTTCGTATGGCAAATAAGTGACTCTCACTCAACCTCTTCTTCTTCCAACTAACTCGGCTCGACAATGGTAGCCGTATCTTGTAAGCACTTTCGCAAGTGGGATATATGGAAAACATCATGTACCCTTGCCAGCTTCTCTGGAAGCTCAACTCTATATGCCAACTTCCCCACTTTAGCCAATATCGTGAAAGGTCCTACAAATCTCGCTGCTAGCTTTCTTGATGTACCAAATCACCTCACATGCCTAAGGGGTGAAACCTTCATGAAAACCATGTCTCCCACTGCAAACTCTAGCTCCATACGCCTCCTGTCAGCATATGACTTCTGCCAATCCCGAGCAGTCTTCATCCTTCTACGGATCAGATCCACTTTCTCCGATGTCTTTCTCACCATGTCCAGCCTAAAAATAATCCTATCCGTCGTATCCCACCAACACGACGATGATCTACATGGCTTACCATACAATGCCTTGAGCGGTGTTATCCCAATGCTAGCTTGATAGCTATTATTATAGGTAAACTCCACCGATGGTAAATGATCCTCCGAAGAACCTCCAAAATCTACAATGCACATCCGAAGCAAGTTCTCCAAAACTCGATTCACTCTGTCTATCCGTTTACGGATGATATGCAGTACTCAAACTCAACTAAGTCCCCAAAGCCCCCTGTAGACCCCTCTAGAACTCACTATTGAAAAGCAGACCTCAGTTATTAGGGACTCCATGTAACCTAATGACCTCTCTTACGTATAGAGCCACCAATGATGTTGCCATCCTAGTACTACTCATTGGTATGAAATAGGCGCACTAGGTCAACCGATCTATTATGACCTAAATGCTCTCGTTCCCTCCCCTACTCCTAGGTAGACTGTCTATAAAATCCATGGAAATACTCTCACACTTCCATTGAGGAATACCCAGGGGCTATAATAATCCTACACACTTCTTCTACTTCGCCTTCACCTGTTGGCAAGTCATACATCTCGCTACATACTTCGTTATTTACTTCTTCATACTGGGCCAATAGAAAACTCACTTCATATTGTAATACATCTTGTCTCCACTAGAATGAATGGTCATCCTAGAACGATGAGACTCTGCTAGTACCGCATCTACCAAATCTGTACTATGGAGAATATAAAGCATATCATCTTGCTGTAACCATCCTTTCGAGTCAATGGCATAATGCCTCAAATGACTCGATGATTCCCCTCTACCAATCCTCTCAAAAATATCTACTAGCTCCTTATCCTCCTTTTGCCTAGATCCAATATGATCCATCAATGTAGGTTGAACATCTGAAGCTGCTAGTAGCCCGGGGGTAATATCTAATGATGGTCTAAAAATTAAAGATAGAAATATACTCTAAATGTCTCCACTCCGAGAACAAGGGACTCAACACTACACGTTGTCTACTCAAAGTGTCTACCACTACATTACCGTTTCCCTTGGTATAAGAGATGTCAAAATCATAGGATGCTAAGAACTCCATCCACCTATGCTGCCTTTACTTCAAGTCCTTTCAGGAGAACAAATACTTTAAGGACTTATGATCCATATACAACTCAAATCGCTCTCCTAAAAGATAATGCCTCCATGGCTTGAGCACAAAGACAATGACTGCCAAATCAAGGACATGTTTACCATAGTTCCTCTCATGGGTCTTTAATTTCGTACTCGCATAACTCACCGCCATTCCTTTTTGCATCAATACCACACCTAAACCTGCTGTAAAGGAATCAATATAAACTATAAATGGCTTCGTCCCATTCGATAGCACCAAAACTGGTGCACTAGTCAATTCCTCCTTCAACTTAATAAACACGTCTTTACACTTTGCATCCCACGAGAAAACTAGATTCTTTTGGGCAAGACAGGTCAGTGGAGCAGAAATCTTCATGAAATTCTTGATGGACTTCCGATAATAACCCGCCAGACCAAGGAAACTTACCACCTCTGTGGTATTCTTCAAAACATGCCAATCCCAAACAGCTGCCACCTAACTAGGGTCAACTGCTAAGCCATTCTTTGAGATAATGTGTCCCAAAATGCATACCTCGCTTTTCAAAAGTGGCACTTTGAAAATTTTGCCTTAAGCTTATATGCATTGAGTGTCTTGAGAACCTCCTCCAAATGCAATGCATGCTCCTCCTCAATCCTCGAGTATTTAGGCGGCTGCTTAACAAATTAATCATGGTATTTGTGGCTATGACCACCTGCACCTCCCGATACGCTCCAAATGCGTCGCGTCGAGAAATACGGATCATCGAGTTTTTAAAACTTTAATATCTTAGGGACTAAGATAAATATATATAATCTAAGATAAACTAACTATCAAATACGTATCACATCAGAAGAAATAAGGCATGTAAATATCATAGAAAATATCAAATCATAGTCTCAAAAAATATCAGTACGCGATCCAAATCAGAGTACATATAATAATATACCTTAAAGTCTGATATAAGAAAATAGCCGTACTGATACGATAAACTGATACATAAAGAGAAGATGTGGTAAAAGCAGCCTCCCTAAATACAGGGCTCATCAAATCAACAAAGTAGGTGGGTGCATTGGATAATCCGAAGGGCATGACTAACCACTCATACAATCCATCGGGTGTATGAAACGCTGTATTTGGAATATTATCCTCGGCTACATGCAACTGATGGAATCCGATAGCTAAATTCAACTGAGAGAATACTCTAGCTTCAAATAACTGATTAATGAGATCGTCTATGCAAGACAAAGGATAACGAGTCTTCTTTGTCAGTTATTAAGCTCCCTATTATCAACACTGAGTCTGAGAGAACCATCTACCTTGGTGGCAAGGATGACTTATGCTCTTTAATCTAAAATGCATTTTCGAATGAAGCCCTTCTGTTCCTCCAACAGCTCATGGACATGCTTATTCAACTTGCATCTTTCCCTTGGAGTCATATGCCTCAATGGTAGGGTAATAGATCTAACATTCTCAACTATGTAGATCTTAAACTCGATCTCTCTCTAGGGCGATAGACAGGTGACCTTAGCAAAAATATTAGGAAAATCTCTAACTACAGGCACTGCACTAAGCTTGTCATGTGATAGGTCTACCAAATATAAGTAGCTCAACATAACAGATCCTCGAGGGTCGTAATGAATCTCCAAGCTACACCCACTATACGTGTTCATAGTCTAAAACATCGCCATACATATTCATCCCGTACATGCCTAATATTAATATGAACCTAGAGAATCCCCAATAAAGGCATCACAATCAGACTGGACCCCTAAGATAAACGACTTCGAACCCTTACACAACATAGATAAATAGGCCGATCCCCTTACAGGGTCTGACACAACTACAGGGTCTGTGACAACACTAGTGTCTAAGTGCAAGTCATCAACAAATCCACTAGAGATAATAGAACGTGAAGCCCTAGTGTCAAATAATGCACGAATAGATAAACTGAAAAGAATTACCACACCTTCAATCATCACTTTCTTACCCTTGTCCACTACTGGCCATGTGCTCGAGCTAGAGACTGCCTTTAGTGCAGAACTCTGAAACACCTGAGTAGAAGTCTGAGTAGAAGCTCTCGGTGGTGTAGTGCAAGCTTGCTTCACATGCCCAAACTGATTACAGTTATAACACTTTATCTTGGAGAGATCCACCACACAATCCTTAGCTAAATATCCTTGCTTGCTATACCTATTGCATCTCAAGCCCTTTTTCTTAATCTTCCCTTTCGGTCCAAATCCTTCTTTCTTCTTACCCTTCTATTGCCCCTTATCCATAACCTTCAGAGCCTCTTCCTCCACTTCCTTCTTGGAGACAGTGTTTAGCAAGGCCATCTCTGATAGCCTCCCATAGATAGCATCCATTAGAATATGACTCATAATTAAATCCTGAAGTGGCCGATTCAATCCTTTGGCGAATTTAAGAGATTTATTGTGTGGTGTGCAAATCAACTCCATACTAAACCCAGCCATCTCATTAAATTGGTTCACATACTCCTTAACTGTCATATCTCCCTACTTGAGATGGATAAACTTCTCTAGCTGCTCGCCTTCCTTTATTCTAGAAAGAAACTTCATCTTAAACCTCCTACGAAACTCATCCCAAGAAATATTAGCTCAACCTCAATAACCTCCCACTGGCTCAACGCCTCATCTGGCATCTGCCAAGTAGCTACACAACATCAGTCAATTCCATCAGACCAATTATCCTTTTACAAGCATGGATCCATGCTCTTGAATCCACGCAAGAATCTGTTATCGGATGTGGCTTGCCTTCGAGACTAGAAAAATCTTTGCACAGCTTAGCAAAGTCCGGAGCCGTAGGTGGGTGGGCAGGAACCTCACCCATCGCTCTCTCCCTGGGCACTCTAGTAGGATTGAGTTCAGCATGTTCCTTAACCTAAAGATATCAGCGGAACCATGCAGGAATGTTCACGCCAAGGATCTCGGTTGCATCGCTAGAGCCAGAACCTACAGGATCAGACATCTTCTATTTATGAATGTTACGGACTTCATTAGTAACTTCCACAAATAGCATAACATAGGCACGAATATGAGGGAATTTTATATATGAAAAATTTAGAAAGCTTTTTAAAATACTATACACACACACACTTCTAAAAAGACCATTTTTGAAAACATTTTAGAAAACCTTTTTGAAATCCACTGTGGAAACCATTTTTTCCAAAAACTTTTCAAAATACATCTCCCAATATGGTCCTAATCCTAAGGAATATTGAATCTGTGCTCAAATACCAACTGTGACCACCTGCACCTCTTGACACACTTCAAATGTGTTGCGCCGAGAAATATGGATCGTCGGGTTTTTAAACTTTAATATCTCAGAGCCTAAGATGAATATATATATATAATCAAAGATAAACTAACTAGCAAATACGTATCATGGTAGAAGAAATAAGGCATATAAATATCATAGAAAATACCATTCTTATAAAATATCAAATCATAGTCACAGAAAAATATCATTACATGATCTAAATTAAAGTACATAACAAAATACCCTCAAATTATGATATCAGAAAATAACCGTACTGATATGATAAAATGATACATGAAGATAAGATGTGGTAAAAGCAGCCTCCAAGAAAAGCATGATTCTCTCCAAATATCTTAAACGGGAAAATCACCTACTGCCTAGTCCACCTGTGGTGGGGAAAAAGATGAAAAAGGAATGGGCTAAACAAAAGTCTGGTGAGTGAGAACAAGTTTAATAAGTAATGATTAAGTGCAATTAACTTTAAATCTACTCTAAGTGGTATAGGATGTATAACAAGTGTCCGTAAACTCCTAAGGTCAACACTTAATGATTATTATCCAACATAATGGTTCAAACCTACTGATCGAACCTTACACTAACGATTGGAAAAAATGCCTCTTATTGTACTGCACCAGGGTTCATCTCGTAGGAACTCTCGTTAGTATCAGGCTCAAATTTAATCGATACATATAACCACTTATTGTACTGCACCAATGTCCACCCGTACCACATTGCGCCGAAAAATGTGCATACCTGGATCTCCCGTTAGTACCAGACTCTCTCAGAAAGCATCTCCGATAGTGCTGCGCTCACCCGTATGGAACGCCCCTGAGCCTATGCAAAATAAATCGTCCTAATCAACTCCGTTTATGCAATATACATCATCTATACCAAATTAACTATTGTGAAATATATATTTGCCCGTACCAATATCAAACATTGCGAAATGCTTAGCTTAAATCAGCTAAATCAACAGTCCATGGTTCATATAGTTTCCAGTTGAATTATATAAATATTATTATTAAATTTGGGCCTTCGGTCAAGGTTCAGGTCACATGATTTCTGTACTGATCGGTCGACCCCAGGTGACCCAATGTCCACCGCTCACCGGTAAACCCAAGTTGACCGGTCGTGAGTAAAAATCAGCGTTTTAATTCCTATCCGAGTCGCTTCATTACACTATTGATTGGTAATGCTTAGCATATTCAGTTAACCATAATTTTACTTACAACCGATTAAATTCTCAAATTACAATTTAGTTTATGGTTTGTAATTTAGGTCTTGCAATTTGATGTTGAAACAAGTATTTAAACAAATAATTACATTATCAATTTACTATAATTTGATTTCTAGAGTTCAAGCATATTCAAATTGAACTCAATATATTAGATTCAAGGTTTCAAATATCCTATCCAATTAGAATAATTTAAATTTAATTACTCTAATAAAATTACCAAATTTGTGCCCACTAACCTCAAGCATAAGCTCTTCCTAATGCTTGCACCTGAAAATTTAGCCCCCAAATCGATAGCTCCTTCCCTAGATCGCCTTGGTTCTCTCTTGATTGTTTGCTCTTGCCTCTTAGATTGATTAGGATTTGATTTTATGGTTTGAAGAAAATTTGACAGAGTGTTATTACTATGAAGTTTTAGCAAAGAGAATTAGGGTTTCACTAATGCTGTATTTATAGACTTAGAGCTAGGTTCAGGCCATTATATTAGCTTAAGGAAAATTTAGTCCAGTTATCTTAGCCTTTGTTTGTAAGCAAATAATCTCCGCTATCGAAACACGTCACTACTGGTTGCTAATCATCCGATTTAACCCCGTCAGGTTGACAGCCCCTATGCTAAGGTCGACCACTATCGGTTGACCTAGGGTCTTCTCGGGTCGACCCTAAGCTTGATTATTTTTAATTTTTAAGTTTTAAATTCTAAATTCATTCTGACGCATGTAACTCTATCATACTAACTCACATTATGACAAGTTATATATGAAAATCGTCTAGAAAATCACTATGAACTTAATCACTACCAAATTTGAACGCCCGTTAAAATTTTGTTTTAAGTCCTTGTATTACTTTAATTAAATTTCTTATTAAATTCTGCTAAATTTTTGGGGTGTTGCATATATATATATATACTAATTAATGATCCATTAATTAATATATATTTAAAATTAAAATATACATTTAAACATGTTTTTTGAATAATAATATATATTTATAGGTCTATGTAGATATTTTGAAATTTTACTTTAAATTTAAAATAGGTTACCTAGATTAAGATCTAAATATGTTTTAAATTTTAAAACTAATACAAGGTATTTTATATACAGGTTCGAACTATTTTGAATTGGTCAAAATATTGAAATAAATAAAAAATTAGAATTATTATATATATAACAGATTCATTATGGAAAACAAATGTATATATAAAGGGAAAAATGTGTGCGTTATGATGTAAAGCCCAATGGTTATATACATACACATTAATCGTGTACACTTCTTATATATTGCACGTGCACTATACACATATAAATGTATTTCATACACCTATAAATTTTAACTCATATAAATTAAATAATATCCTTTTATAAACAAAGTAAATAGAATTAAGATTTTATTTAAAATATTTTAGATTGGATCTAAAATTAGTTAGACTTTATTGGCCCAATAAAGATCTAAAAATGGAAAAAACTTTGAAATTCACTCATTTAACCCCCTACGACCTGACCTAGTGCCTTCAATGGTTATTAGAGCTTAATAGCCTATGTGGTTTAAAGGCGGTTTCTAAGGTTGGATTTAGGTAATCAAGTACTCTGCCATATTTAGCCACTGGCCTAGCTCGAAGGAAGATATAAGCTCAAAGATTATCCTAATATAAAGGACCAAATTGAAATTAGACCTTAGGATCATTTTTAAAATCGGTTTTTAAAATTTACATAATATTTAAATTTAAAAGTTAAGTTTAAAAGGAAATTATATTCGAACACAAAATAGTGACTCAAAATCTAACATAAGAAATCTTAACCACTAGATATCCCTCTGATTTCCACCTTCCATGTAAAGACAAACAAATCTAATGGTCCATGTTTCTTGTTTCAAATTTTTTGTTTAATTATGTGTCCTAATAGCCACTCCCAAGTTTAAAATATAAATGAAATTTAATAAATAACACAAAATATTTTTCAAAATTATTTTTGAAACTTAATTAATTATTTTTGAAATTTTATTACAATTGATTAAATGTTAATTAATTAAATTAATATATATATATATATAATGATGTATATGTATTTATCTAAAAAAATTTATAGTAATTAATAATAAAATATTTGAAACTAATTTTATATTGATTAAAACTGTTTTAGTTAATTAAATTAATCAAGTGTTAGTTAGTAAGTAATATATACAAGTATAATGATATATGTATATAAAGTTGCTATAAATGTTATAGTCAATATTCAATTTTAAAATGTTTAAAATAAACAAAATAAAATTAATTAAAGTGTTAATCAAATAATTAATTATATGTGATTTAATTAGTAAGATTAAAATCAAGATTAAATTAAATTTGATTTAGTTAAATAATATAGAACTGTAATAAACCCAAATTAGATTAAGGAATTAATACATACGTATAGTACGTATAAAATGATTTCAGACGTGTTTGGCACTTGAATCACGGGGGTAGTTTATAAGAAATACATTATTTCATAAGTTGATATCACTCAAATAAATATATTAAAAGATCATGAATCTCTAATATGAAGGTTTTCCTCTAGCATTTATTTATTAATAGATTGTTTGGACACTCTTTAGTTTTTTATATTCCTTAAGATAAAGATGTTAACAAGGTAAGATATATGCACGCATTTGTTGATTCAAGGTGTGTGCATTTATACTTAGGCCATTGTGAAATGGTATACATGAGTGAATAATCACTTTCAATTTGTTGATATTCGTCAAGGTCGAAATAGGATTACGACAAAGGCCACGGGTTAGGAGTTGTATATGATACAACCGATAAAGTGTTATCTATCTTTTGTGGGCCTATGATTTGTTGATATTCCTCAAGGTCAGAATCATAAAGTAAGGAGTCCTAACATTCACTAGAGAAATTGAAAGGTTTCTCTGTTCCCTCTTAAGGTTTTGAGAAACACAAAAGTCTAGTGGGAGCTTATTAGTAAAATGAAATATAACTTTTAACCCTATTAATAATATAAGAACATGTTCTATGTATAAATATCCTAATCTACTTAAATTAAATTTGTAGAAAAATGTTCTTGCAAAAGTTATTTTTAGAAAATTATGAGATCACCAGACTTAATTACATAGACCTGCTAAGAGCAATAAAGATAGCACTAACTCACGAACAATTATGGTCATCAATAACCAAACCTTCAAGAGAAAACCTCGTTGAGGATGTGGATCCCAAATTAATAATTGCTTATAACAAATGGTTTGTGGACCTTAAAATCACCCAGTTTATGTGTTATCAACTCTGGATAGCCGTTGCAAAGACAACACAAAAACATGTATGTCCATCAAATTCTCGATAGCCATAAAGCGTTGTTTGGGGAGCAATCTCATTCTGCAAGGTACATGATTACTAAGAAAATTGTTCAATACGAAGATGATGAAGGGTATATGTGTAGTCAAATACATCTTATTAATGAAAGGCTATATTGATATACTTTCACAACTGGATGTTACACTATGCAATGAGATGCAAGCAAATTAGCTCACTATGTTGAGATCATCCGAGTCTTCGTCCAAAGATCAAAGTGCAATGCTCGTTGTAAAAGGGAAGGCATCATCTTCGAATGGTTCGAAAAAGAGAAAGCGTGTTAACAAGAAGAGTAAGATAAGCACTCCTAACGACAAGAGTGAATGTCACCACTGTCACAAGAAGGGGCACTACAAATAGAATTATCCGGACCACTTGAAAATTGTCCAAGAAAACAAAGAGAATGGTTCTATCGCTCTTATAGGTATATTTATGATTCAAAATTGTTTTGTTATCAATAAAAAGTCTTAGACTTTAGATATCGAAACTCGTATTTGTAATTCGTTAAAAGGATTTGGGAAATCGTGGCATGTGGGAGAAAGGTGTAATGAGGCTTCAACTTACTGATGGATCTATTGTAGATGCAACTATTGTTGGAGACTACCATTTACATTTTCCTAGTGAATTAGAATTAATTTTGTGCAATTGTTATTATGTTAAATACTTAAATTGTGGAATAATTTTTGTGTCTAGATTGTCTGAGACTATATATGTTTAGCATCGTGTTAATAATATTATGAACATTATGTTTAATGAAAATAAAATCTACAATGGTGTTTTGGATAATGACATTTATGTACTTAATTCTAATTATATCTATGATGTGAATAATCGTTCTAATATTGACGTTAATAATAATTATCTGAGGCATTGTAGACTAGCTCATATAAGTGACAAAAGACTACACAAATTGAAAATTTCAAAGATTTTCTACCATTATTTGATACTTATGTGTAATGTTTAGAAGGAAAAATGACCAAGTACCTATTTAGTGGGAGAAATGATAAAGTTAATGAAATCTTCAGTCTCGTACATACTGATGTATGTGGCCCAATGCCTTATCAATGATAATTCTTCTTACTTTATAACTTTCACTAATGATTTTCAAGACTAGGATATGTATATCTTATGAAGAATTAATCCGTTGTGTGTGAATTTAAAGAATATAAGAATAAGGTTGAAAATCAGAAGAACCATAAGATTAAATTAGCTGATTAACAAGTGAGTATGTTAGACAAGAGCTCCAATGGTACTTAAATAATAATAAGATTATCTCTCAGGTCACTCCACCATATACTCCGCAATGCAAATAGTGTCTCAGAAAGAAGGAATCAAACCCTATTATATATGGTTCGTTCCATGATAAATAAATGCGAGCTAGCTCTTTCTTATTGGGGATATGCGTTTGAAATCGCATCAGATATGTTGAATTTGATACCCATAAATATATGCCTAATATGTCATATGAGATGTGGCATGGAAAGGAACCCTAAATCAACCATTTTAAGGTATGTGGTTGTCCAACCTACTTTGAGAATGTTGGCCCTGATAAACTTGAGGCAAGATTAGCCAGTTTGAACTTATAGGATATCTAATGAATTCTATTGGATATATTTTCTATAACACTAAGGAACAAATGGTTATTGTTTCTCAACATGTCCTCCTTTTGAAAAAGAAATTTCTATTAAAGAAATTAATAGTGAAGTAGTAGACTTGGATCAAATTCGAGAAACTAGCACAAAGGCTGAGTCAATGTGAGAATCAATTCACCAGTATATGAAAACACACAACCTATTAGAAGGTCCAATTAATAAGGAATCTCACATGCCAGAGAGATATTATGGTTTTCTCATAGATGGCTAGAAAGAGGATTGTGTCTTAGAAGATGATACTGCTCTCTCATTCCAACAAGCAATGCAGAGTAAAGACTCTACACTTTGGCTTAAAGCTATGAAATCCAAAATAGATTCCATGTATGGAAACAAAGTATGGACTTTTGCTGATATAACCAAATTGATAATGTCATGGCCCGCAAATCCGTACCTCTTGATTAACCACTAATCTCCATTGATTAACTCAAAATGAACGGGAATACGAACTATGATGGTTTAAGAAGAAGAAAAAGGTAGAAGAAGAAGAAAAGAGTAGAAAAGATAGAAGAAAAAGAACAGAAGAAAAACAACAGAAACAGAGAACAATATCAGAATCTTACACATCGCAGCGGAACAATATATAATAGATAAATGAATAATCTCTAAAACAAAGAACTATATCATTTTATACATACATCAATCATCAGAGTCAATATACAACAATGGACAGTTATATAACTTGTCCTCATACAGAATACACAGCGGAATAAATACTATCAGATACAAATACTACGTCTCGTCATCCATCTTGCTTCCAAAGCTCCAGAATATCCAGAATATCCTGATAACCTAACTCTAGACTGCCCGTGTGGAAAATTTGTGGGCACCCAGAGTTTAGAAGGGAACAATAAACTCCGAGTCAGTCATGGTGACTGGTGTGAGATCGTAAAACAGTTATTTTTAAAATAAATAGCAGAGAATTTTAAAGTCAATTCGCAATGCTTTTGGAAAATGAAACTACCATAAGACCTCCCGCCACACACACAATGCAAGCGCAGAATTGGAGGAGATTTCTTCTTATGATAGTCAAAGATGCTTACTACGCAAAATCAAATTCTTTTTGATATTATTATTAGTGCATAGTGTAGAAATCATTTCGAAAGTATAATATTAATCTTAGCCAGCATAGGTACCATTATATTATGCCTGCTATAGCTGCCTCCTGAGGAGATAGGTTATACAATTAAAATCGTAAAGGCTCGTATTGTTTCTTTGGATTTCCAACAAATGGTCAGGCTAAGGAACTTCCTTTTCCACGATGGGTACGTCCCTGGAATAGACGACCCGAGAACCTAACCGGATCTCTGCCAACACAAGGCCGGGTTACCTTTGCAAAAATAGGTAACTACTGACACGCGTATGCCATCCCCCGATCGTAACCGATCTTCCCGAGGATCCCCGATTTCCAACAAACCACATAGTAAAAATGCAGCAACCACATAGGTTAAGTATCTGGGCTCCATACCATGATACCACCTCTATCCAGAAGGAATGACATACACTAAGGGGCGCTACTCCCTAGAACCTTGCCGCATCCTTCCTGTTTTGACCATTTCCGGGGTGTGAGGCTCGACGAAGTCTCGTCCACAAAGCTACGCTTTCTACAAAGCCATGCTTCGGGTCAAACAAAATGATCAACCTATGATCACAAAGATATAAGATCAAACAAATGATCATATCGCAAATGATCAAACACTGATCATTTCACAGCAACACTCAGTATGCCACGTTACCAAATTGGGAGTATATCGCTGATAAATTTCAACTACATAACCTCTGAGCTCGTACGTCTCAGAGAAGGGTGTTAAGCTAAGAGAATAAATTCTCCGCCACCAACAGATATGTATTTGAAAGAAATCAGCTTTATATCTCAAATTGTAACGTCAGACACACAATCCATACAAGTCTGTTCCGAGATCGAACAGAACCGAAGGCACTTCTCACGAAGCCCTTGCATATCCGGATAAATTTCTAATCACGTCCGGACTTCCCGTCACTAAGGGTGATAAAACCTCTAAACCGGAGATCAGCCGATGTAGAGTAACTCGACGGTAATCCTTCCGTTTTCAAAAATATCCGGTCTTCAACACCGGTCTTCAAATGCAATTCATAACGACATATCACATATTCGGAATGGGTTATACGACCCCATGGTCCTTTCCCGGCTAACCCGAATAGTGAGCGATTATTCAAAAATAAGTGTGGCATTCAAATTCATCCAATTCACAACAAATACCAATTCAAGGTAATTATTGATAGTCGGTTATTTAACTATCAATAAAGATGCGCAACATCATCAGATTCCAAATAATTTTCCAAATTATTTCATCTTCCAAAAAAAATATCTTTACTAGATATATAATTTCCACACTTAACCGTTTGAAAACAATTTCAAATTAATTTCCACATTTCATTTTATCTTTGAAGATAAAATCTCAAAACAGTTCATTTCATATTGGAAAAGCATTTCCATACTTATTTAAAAATAAGTATTTCACAAATCTATTTATTTTCAACATTTGAAAATATTCGATATACTTAAATCGATATTAAGTATATATTCATTCTTTAAGGAAATCATAAATTTTAACATCTATTTGAGTCAAAAACGAATGTTGCGTAAAACATCGTTACGACGAATCGAAATCACTAGTTTAGGGATTCGGATTTTAAGATAGGTATATATAAATCCCAATACTACATAAAACATTTTCTTTCGAAAATCATTTACTATAACAACAGTGTTATAGTCCATCATTTCCTTATTTCTCGAAAACGTCTATTTCAACAATGATGTTGAAATCTATGTATTCGATACTTAACACGTTTTAAAACATCTTTTAAAACAATTAACTTCATTTTTATAATATCGCTTTCCCAAATCAAATTCATTTTACTTAACAATATATTCACTGTCCAAAATCGTGAATATACTTCACTAACCCAATTTCAATATTCTCTACACAATTCATTTAAAAGATTATCCACTGTCCAAAATCGTGGATATAATTCCCTTAATAACTTTCTATTTTAAATTCATCAAGTTTTGATTGATTTTCGAATTTATAAAACAACGTTTATAAATTCCATTTCCATTTTCTACAACAACTTCGATTTGTAAATCTCCTTTTTATTAACTTCTATAATTCCCTTATCAAAATAAGTGATTTCGGATTCATAAACAACGTTTATAAATCGCATTTGTACTTTATAACGATTTCAACTTTTAAAAAAGAATCATTTATGAACAAATTCGATCAATATTCCATTTAAAGGCAAAATTCCAATTTATAAGTAAATTACTTATAAATCCTTTATTCTACAACTTCATTCATTTTTAACTTCACAATATAAATCTATTAATTTCATTCACTTATGAAATCCATTTATACTTCTTTTTAACACTTATAAAAATTCGTTTTATAAGTCCAATATTTTGATTTATAAAATATCAATTTTATAAATCTTTTTATACAAATCGTTATAGTTATTCAAAAATCCCAACTTAAACCATTTTATAAATCAATCAACTGTTTATTCCAAAAATCACTTTTCGGTTATATTTCACAAAGATCTTAACTTTTATAACTTTAAAATTTGAACGTTTATTTATTTAAAATAAATCACTTCAAAAATTCAATAAAACGTATAATTTCAAAGATCACTTTAAAAATCCTTTTTAAATTAAAAAGTCGTTATTTTTAAACTTCAAAACTTGGATCCGATGATGCAACAGCACTAATTAGTCAATCACAACATCAAACATCATATATCAACATATGATAACAGAATATACATCAATATCTGTAAATAAATAAATACTGGTGAGGAATCCAGTTGGATCCCTCCAACCTGTTTCCCTGCATCCACAGATGTTAGCACAATACCAATTCCACTTCGAGGTGGAATATCGCGGTATATGAGTTTTATAAAAATATCCGCTTACTAACGGCGCAATAGGGTCTCATCCGCTATACGAGGCGGGAAATCATCAATCCAATATATACATATGCCAATATGTATATATTGCTATATATATATAGATATATCCTACTATATCTAATACAAACAGCAATCCAATAGCAATCAATAACTGCAAAAATTCCACATTCAATTTGAGTGAGAAAATCTCACCTTAGCTTTTTATATTTGCCATCCATTTTCCATTTTGACCATTTTTTCACGGTTTCAAACCTTGTATAAACAATTATACAATTTATAAATATTTGAATCAATTGACAAAAAATTATCATCTGTTAATTTATTTAAACCAAAAATTTAATTTTATCGAATGATTCATTTTAAACAAAGGTTCTATTAACTACACTATCTCAGTATAAATCATTTAAACTTCTGTTTTCTAAATCTTGTCTACAAGTATTCTTTTTCTGTTTGTATATAAATTTAAATTCAAAATTAGATTATACCTTACTGTAAATTATATACTGTAATATATATAAAATTTTCTTTTACTGTAAACAACTTTTAACATATATATATCTGTTTTACTATTAATTTTAGAAATCCATATATACTTTCTTTTAACAGTATATATATATATATATATATATATATTTACTTAACCAAAATTTTATTTTAACTAATCTTTTGTTTACTGTAGATTTCTAAAATCATATACATTCTACCACATTTTAGAAATTCTTATATCCTCCTAAAATCATGCATACTTATTGTTTTCCTTTCTGCAAATTAAAGCAGTAATTAATTTTACTGTTATTATACTTGCAAATCTGAACTTAAGGTAAACTTTATTCAAATTAACAGTTTTATACCTCCTTCCCAATCGAGTAGCCACCACCAGATTTCGCACTGAGATCCACATCAATTCCGACGCCACTGACTACTCGAGCACAAACCTCCAGCACCCAAAACCCACTCGCAGATCGCTACCCCTGAGCGTGCCCGCGTACTCGAATGCTGGCCTTCGACTATTTCGTCTCTGGCCTTGAACCCTAATCGCGACCACAAGCGTTATCCCCATCGATTTGTCGCCTTTGCTTCGAGTCTCCCATGGCGACGATGTCACGCTGCCCTAGTCGCAAGCTCCACCGTGAACGCCTCCAGTTCCACACGCGACGCTTTCCTTTCAAGCTCGATCGAACGAATTGGGTTCGACTTCCTTCTCGTATCAATACCTTTCGATTTGAATTGGAAAATTAAGAAATGGGGGCTCGAGCTGGAAACGAAAGAGAAACTGAGATGCCCTTCTCATTCGAGTATTGCTTTGTATGTTCGGCCGTTATTTTGAGTTTGTTTATTTTGAGTTTGAGATGTTTGAATAAGGAAAAGAAATCACGATTTGATGATTTGCCTGGAAATCGAAACTGAGGGGGGAAACAGTCATTTGATTTTTGAGTTGTAGAATGAACGAGGATTTCGTTTTGTTTTTCTTTCGGCCATTGAATTGCTTTAGGACGAGATAGTTTTCTTTTGAACGAGATGGGTAAAATTTAAAGAGAAAGAACAGAGGGAACCAAATTTCGTGAATTTGCAGAGAGGTATGGGTCGCACGATCTCTTCGTAATTGTCTGCGTGATTGTAGGCGTGTTTAACGGAACGAAAAAGCAACTGATGACCAAAATTCAAATTAAAATTTTCAATCGAATTCGATTTAAATTTCGACGCGTTTATACGTCGTATGCTCGAATAACAACTCCGAAAAATACGAAATTGGAAATCCAGTAATAACAAACTATTACGGACCCAATGGAACTGGTTTCGTCGAATTCCGAGACTGCGCCTCGGACGGCTATTTTCAAATATCGGTTGAACGATTTAATTTCAAAACTGAACAAATAAATTTCAAATTCGATTCTGAAGCTTCTATTATCTTCAGTATTATCAATATACGAATTTTAGAAACTTTCGAAATATTTTTCTTCGACTGTAAATTGAAGATTTAAATTCTTATTCCACTTTCAATCGATTAAATTTTAAAGTTTAATCGCAGATTTCAAAATTATATCGGGGATTCAAATTAAATTATCGTTCAAATATTTAAAATTAATTAAATATTCTCAATTTAATTTGTTCAAAATTCTGGGTCGTTACAGACTTCCCCCCTTAAAAGAATTTCGTCCTCGAAATTACAAGTTAGGAAAAATGGTTCTTAACTCGTCTACTATTTTTAATATCCAATAGTTTTATCAAATTTATCAAAACAAATCTTTCTATTAAAGATTCGTTATCATTCAACTCGTTTCCAACTTCTATTATAAGTTCCAAACAACATTGTTTACTTAACAATTCAAATTTGAGTTTAAATTCAAATTTTAAACTTTCAAAATTTCTCAAAAATTTTCTAACACTCGAAATTTTCGAAAAATTTCGCCAGCGTCTCCTTTGCGCGGCTAATACGGTACGACTGCAAAACGTCCTTACGGACTCTCAGATTTCAAAAAGAAAAGAAAAAGCCAAGAGGCTAGACAAGAAATCAGCAAATCTCATATTTGAAATTCAAATACTTACCTTTTGTCGAGCAATTCAAATTATCTTTGAAATCAAATCCAATTCCTTCATAACACCTGTATATCCTACTAGCCATAATATCTAGTTACATATCCAAACCATTTTGCAAATTCTATTACAAAATTTTCAATATATACTTCTTATACATTTCTAATTCGCTATTGAAGTTACATATCAAATTTCGTTCAATCTTGCATTTCACATTCTCATTTGAATTAAATTTACCATTTCAATTCAATTTGGATTCAGTTTCACTTCTGAATATTAAATTTTATCAATTACCAAATTCAAACTAAGTTTAACATTCAGTTGTAATTCCAGTTTTATTCTTTTGTTCATTCCCAAAATTTATTTACAATTCACTATTTTGGTTTATAACCACTTGTATTAAACTGGATTTCCATTCGAATTCAACTTACATTCATGTACTTGCAATTGCAAATTGATTCATTCATTCACAATTTTATTTTCATAATTCAATACTCAATTCCAGAGTTTACCAACATTTCAAAAACCATTTTTGAAAACAGTTCAAATTATCCTTTGAATTTTCTAAAACAAAATCCAAATTTTCAAAACACTTTCCATTTAAAACAATTTGGCAGCAATTCCTCTTTTGGAAACCCGAAAATGAAAACCCGTGATGTCGCGATCATCATCGGAATTATTTTCCAGCGACCGAAAAGAGTTTAGAGCTTTTCATCTCTTCAAAACATTTTTCAAACCTTTGAAATTCATTTTCAACTCCAAAAAGAACTTAAACTTTCCAAATCTTCAAAATTTTCAAATTCTTTTCAAAACATTTCCAAAAACTTCTCTGGAATTCCGTTTTAAATTATAAGTTACGTTTATAATTTACATTCTTTAAATTTCATTTGTATATGGATTTATTTCCTGGTTCTTTGTTTTAATTCCAATTTCATATACAATTTCCACATATATATTAATGAGGATAATTAACATCATTACTTCCTAACAACCATGCATCCATATATCATAATAATTTACAGAAAATTATTTCTTTTCTATACAAAAATAGTTTTGGGCAAAATTATCTCATTTACCCTATTTTAAAATAATACTGTGTCGGTTTATCTTGTTTAGAGTTTAGAAACCCCTATCGATTACAGTTAGCTAGACTGCACCGACCAGAATACATAAACAATCAACCGATAAGTCAACACAATACAAAACAATTTTATATTCACCAACAAATACGCACTCGTATCTATTATTACACTCAACTCATTCTAGAGTACTACTGACTCTATCTCTAATGAGTAACACCCAACAGAGCAGGGTTGTCGCTTAACCATATGCTCTGATACCAAATGTCATGGCCCGCAAATCCGTACCTCTTGATTAACCACTAATCTCCATTGATTAACTCAAAATGAACGGGAATACGAACTATGATGGTTTAAGAAGAAGAAAAAGGTAGAAGAAGAAGAAAAGAGTAGAAAAGATAGAAGAAAAAGAACAGAAGAAAAACAACAGAAACAGAGAACAATATCAGAATCTTACACATCGCAGCGGAACAATATATAATAGATAAATGAATAATCTCTAAAACAAAGAACTATATCATTTTATACATACATCAATCATCAGAGTCAATATACAACAATGGACAGTTATATAACTTGTCCTCATACAGAATACACAGCGGAATAAATACTATCAGATACAAATACTACGTCTCGTCATCCATCTTGCTTCCAAAGCTCCAGAATATCCAGAATATCCTGATAACCTAACTCTAGACTGCCCGTGTGGAAAATTTGTGGGCACCCAGAGTTTAGAAGGGAACAATAAACTCCGAGTCAGTCATGGTGACTGGTGTGAGATCGTAAAACAGTTATTTTTAAAATAAATAGCAGAGAATTTTAAAGTCAATTCGCAATGCTTTTGGAAAATGAAACTACCATAAGACCTCCCGCCACACACACAATGCAAGCACAGAATTGGAGGAGATTTCTTCTTATGATAGTCAAAGATGCTTACTACGCAAAATCAAATTCTTTTTGATATTATTATTAGTGCATAGTGTAGAAATCATTTCGAAAGTATAATATTAATCTTAGCCAGCATAGGTACCATTATATTATGCCTGCTATAGCTGCCTCCTGAGGAGATAGGTTATACAATTAAAATCGTAAAGGCTCGTATTGTTTCTTTGGATTTCCAACAAATGGTCAGGCTAAGGAACTTCCTTTTCCACGATGGGTACGTCCCTGGAATAGACGACCCGAGAACCTAACCGGATCTCTGCCAACACAAGGCCGGGTTACCTCTGCAAAAATAGGTAACTACTGACACGCGTATGCCATCCCCCGATCGTAACCGATCTTCCCGAGGATCCCCGATTTCCAACAAACCACATAGTAAAAATGCAGCAACCACATAGGTTAAGTATTTGGGCTCCATACCATGATACCACCTCTATCCAGAAGGAATGACATACACTAAGGGGCGCTACTCCCTAGAACCTTGCCGCATCCTTCCTGTTTTGACCATTTCCGGGGTGTGAGGCTCGACGAAGTCTCGTCCACAAAGCTAGGCTTTCTACAAAGCCATGCTTCGGGTCAAACAAAATGATCAACCTATGATCACAAAGATATAAGATCAAACAAATTATCATATCGCAAATGATCAAACACTGATCATTTCACAGCAACACTCAGTATGCCACGTTATCAAATTGGGAGTATATCGCTGATAAATTTCAACTACATAACCTCTGAGCTCGTACGTCTCAGAGAAGGGTGTTAAGCTAAGAGAATAAATTCTCCGCCACCAACAGATATGTATTTGAAAGAAATCAGCTTTATATCTCAAATTGTAACGTCAGACACACAATCCATACAAGTCTGTTCCGGGATCAAACAGAACGGAAGGCACTTCTCACGAAGCCCTTGCATATCCGGATAAATTTCTAATCACGTCCGGACTTCCCGTCACTAAGGGTGATAAAACCTCTAAACCGGAGATCAGCCGATGTAGAGTAACTCGACGGTAATCCTTCCGTTTTCAAAAATATCCAGTCTTCAACACCGGTCTTCAAATGCAATTCATAACGACGTATCACATATTCAGAATGGGTTATACGACCCCATGGTCCTTTCCTGGCTAACCCGAATAGTGAGCGATTATTCAAAAATAAGTGTGGCATTCAAATTCATCCAATTCACAACAAATACCAATTCAAGGTAATTATTGATAGTCGGTTATTTAACTATCAATAAAGATGCGCAACATCATCAGATTCCAAATAATTTTCCAAATTATTTCATCTTCCAAAAAAAATATCTTTACTAGATATATAATTTCCACACTTAACCGTTTGAAAACAATTTCAAATTAATTTCCACATTTCATTTTATCTTTGAAGATAAAATCTCAAAACAGTTCATTTCATATTGGAAAAGCATTTCCATACTTATTTAAAAATAAGTATTTCACAAATCTATTTATTTTCAACATTTGAAATTATTCGATATACTTAAATCGATATTAAGTATATATTCATTCTTTAAGGAAATCATAAATTTTAACATCTATTTGAGTCAAAAACGAATGTTGCGTAAAACATCGTTACGACGAATCGAAATCACTAGTTTAGGGATTCGGATTTTAAGATAGGTATATATAAATCCCAATACTACATAAAACATTTTCTTTCGAAAATCATTTACTATAACAACAGTGTTATAGTCCATCATTTCCTTATTTCTCGAAAACGTCTATTTCAACAATGATGTTGAAATCTATGTATTCGATACTTAACACGTTTTAAAACATCTTTTAAAACAATTAACTTCATTTTTATAATATCGCTTTCCCAAAACAAATTCATTTTACTTAACAATATATTCACTGTCCAAAATCGTGAATATACTTCACTAACCCAATTTCAATATTCTCTACACAATTCATTTAAAAGATTATCCACTGTCCAAAATCGTGGATATAATTCCCTTAATAACTTTCTATTTTAAATTCATCAAGTTTTGATTGATTTTCGAATTTATAAAACAACGTTTATAAATTCCATTTCCATTTTCTACAACAACTTCGATTTGTAAATCTCCTTTTTATTAACTTCTATAATTCACTTATCAAAATAAGTGATTTCGGATTCATAAACAACATTTATAAATCGCATTTGTACTTTATAACGATTTCAACTTTTAAAAAAGAATCATTTATGAACAAATTCGATCAATATTCCATTTAAAGACAAAAATCCAATTTATAAGTAAACTACTTATAAATCCTTTATTCTACAACTTCATTCATTTTTAACTTCACAATATAAATCTATTAATTTCATTCACTTATGAAATCCATTTATACTTCTTTTTAACACTTATAAAAATTTGTTTTATAAGTCCAATATTTTGATTTATAAAATATCAATTTTATAAATCTTTTTATACAAATCGTTATAGTTATTCAAAAATCCCAACTTAAACCATTTTATAAATCAATCAACTGTTTATTCCAAAAATCACTTTTCGGTTATATTTCACAAAGATCTTAACTTTTATAACTTTAAAATTTGAACGTTTATTTATTTAAAATAAATCACTTCAAAAATTCAATAAAACGTATAATTTCAAAGATCACTTTAAAAATCCTTTTTAAATTAAAAAGTCGTTATTTTTAAACTTCAAAACTTGAATCCGATGATGCAACATCACCAATTAGTCAATCACAACATCAAACATCATATATCAACATATGATAACAGAATATACATCAATATCTGTAAATAAATAAATACTGGTGAGGAATCCAGTTGGATCCCTCCAACCTGTTTCCCTGCATCCACAGATGTTAGCACAATACCAATTCCACTTCGAGGTGGAATATCGCGGTATATGGGTTTTATAAAAATATCCGCTTACTAACGGCGCAATAGGGTCTCATCCGCTATACGAGGCGGAAAATCATCAATCCAATATATACATATGCCAATATGTATATATTGCTATATATATATAGATATATCCTACTATATCTAATACAAACAGCAATCCAATAGCAATCAATAACTGCAAAAATTCCACATTCAATTTGAGTGAGAAAATCTCACCTTAGCTTTTTATATTTGCCATCCATTTTCCATTTTGACCATTTCTTCACGGTTTCAAACCTTGTATAAACAATTATACAATTTATAAATATTTGAATCAATTGACAAAAAATTATCATCTGTTAATTTATTTAAACCAAAAATTTAATTTTATCGAATGATTCATTTTAAACAAAGGTTCTATTAACTACACTATCTCAGTATAAATCATTTAAACTTCTGTTTTCTAAATCTTGTCTACAAGTATTCTTTTTTTGTTTGTATATAAATTTAAATTCAAAATTAGATTATACCTTACTGTAAATTATATACTGTAATATATATAAAATTTTCTTTTACTGTAAACAACTTTTAACATATATATATATATATCTGTTTTACTATTAATTTTAGAAATCCATATATACTTTCTTTTAACAGTATATATATATATATATATATTTACTTAACCAAAATTTTATTTTAACTAATCTTTTGTTTACTGTAGATTTCTAAAATCATATACATTCTACCACATTTTAGAAATTCTTATATCCTCCCAAAATCATGCATACTTATTGTTTTCCTTTCTGCAAATTAAAGCAGTAATTAATTTTACTGTTATTATACTTGCAAATCTGAACTTAAGGTAAACTTTATTCAAATTAACAGTTTTATACCTCCTTCCCAATCGAGTAGCCACCACCAGATTTCGCACTGAGATCCACAGCAATTCCGACGCCACTGACTACTCGAGCACAAACCTCCAGCACCCAAAACCCACTCGTAGATCGCTACCCCTGAGCGTGCCCGCGTACTCGAATGCTGGCCTTCGACTATTTTTTCTCTGGCCTTGAACCCTAATCGCGACCACAAGCGTTATCCCCATCGATTTGTCGCCTTTGCTTCGAGTCTCCCATGGCGACGATGTCACGCTGCCCTAGTCGCAAGCTCCACCGTGAACGCCTCCAGTTCCACACGCGACGCTTTCCTTTCAAGCTCGATCGAACAAATTGGGTTCGACTTCCTTCTCGTATCAATACCTTTCGATTTGAATTGGAAAATTAAGAAATGGGGGCTCGAGCTGGAAACGAAAGAGAAACTGAGATGCCCTTCTCATTCGAGTATTGCTTTGTATGTTCGGCCGTTGTTTTGAGTTTGTTTATTTTGAGTTTGAGATGTTTGAATAAGGAAAAGAAATCACGATTTGATGATTTGCCTGGAAATCGAAACTGAGGGGGGAAACAGCCATTTGATTTTTGAGTTTTAGAATGAACGAGGATTTCGTTTTGTTTTTCTTTCGGCCATTGAATTGCTTTAGGACGAGATAGTTTTCTTTTGAACGAGATGGGTAAAATTTAAAAAGAAAGAACAGAGGGAACCAAATTTCGTGAATTTGCAGAGAGGTATGGGTCGCACGATCTCTTCGTAATTGTCTGCGTGATTGTAGGCGTGTTTAACGGAACGAAAAAGCAACTGATGACCAAAATTCAAATTAAAATTTTCAATCGAATTCGATTTAAATTTCGACGCGTTTATACGTCGTATGCTCGAATAACAACTCCAAAAAATACGAAATTGGAAATCCAGTAATAACAAACTATTACGGACCCAATGGAACTGGTTTCGTCGAATTCCGAGACTGCGCCTCGGACGGCTATTTTCAAATATCGGTTGAACGATTTAATTTCAAAACTAAACAAATAAATTTCAAATTCGATTCTGAAGCTTCTATTATCTTCAGTATTATCAATATACGAATTTTAGAAACTTTCGAAATATTTTTCTTCGATTGTAAATTGAAGATTTAAATTCTTATTCCACTTTCAATCGATTAAATTTTAAAGTTTAATCGCAGATTTCAAAATTATATCGGGGATTCAAATTAAATTATCGTTCAAATATTTAAAATTAATTAAATATTCTCAATTTAATTTGTTCAAAATTCTGGATCGTTACAGATAAAACCTACCGGTTGCAAATTGATTTTTAAGAAAAAGCTAAATGCAGATGGACAATTAGAGACTTATAAAGTAAGGCTAGTTGCGAAATGGATTCATCAAAATCATGGTTTTGATTATAACGAAATGTTTTCACCCGTAGCCATGCTTAAGTCCATTAGGATAATGCTAGCCATCACCACACTTTATGACAATATTGCAAATTGACGTGAAAACAGCATTCCAAAATGATGATTTAGAAGAGACTGGTTATAAGTCGTAGCCAAAGGGTTTCAAGGTCGGTGGAAGCGAGGGCAAGGCCTATAAATTTTTAGGATCAATTTATGGTCTTAGAAAAACATCAAGAAGTTAGAATAAGTTTTTTGATAAAGTAATCAAATAGTTTGTTTTTTATTAGGATACAGAGGAAGCGTGCGTATATCAAGAAAGAACAAGGAAGTGTTATAGTGTTTCTTAGTTCGATACGTCGATTATTTATTACTGATTGACAATGACATTGCATTATCGCAATCAATGAAAGCATAGTTATTCAAGAACTTATCCATGAATTATTTGGGAGAAGAAGCCTGTATAATGGTTATTAATATCTATAGAGATAGGTCTAAAAGGTTACTGCGATTGTCCTAATCCTTGTACATAGATACCATACTAAAAAGGTTCAGCATGGAGAATTCCAAGTGTGGAAACTTCTGATGCAATTTGGAATCATACTTTTGAAGAAAGACACTTCTCATACCGATGAGGAAAAAGTGCGTATGACAAGGATGTCATATGCATCTGCAATCGGTTCCATAATGTATGCCATGCTATGTACCAGAACAGATTTGGCTGATACATTAGGATGCGTAAACCGATACTAGTCTAATCTTAAAGATTAAACGTTGGACTGCAGTAAAATGTATACTTAAGTATTTCAGATATACCAAGGAATTATTTCTTATATGTAGGAATGAAGACCTCTTTATGAAAGGGTATATAGATTCCAACTTTCAAAGTGATATCAATGACTATAAGTCCGTATCAGTTTTTGCCTTTCATCAAATGGTAGGGCTGTTGGTTGGAAAAGTTCAAATCAAGAAACAGTAGATGATTCAATGATGGAGATCGAATACATCGCCCTTAACGATGCACCGAAAGAAGCAGTCTAGATGCATAAATTTATGATTGAGCTAAGAGTGATTCCAAACATTGAAACCCTAATGAATTGTTTTGTGATAAAGATGCTGCGATGCAAATTGCAAAGGAACCAAGAGCTCATAAGAAACTGTAATACCCTAGAAAATTGGTAATATTATAATTAAATAATATAAAAAATAATCTGAAAATAATTAAATTTAATGCGTTGGTAATATAAATATTAAATAAGGAGACGCAAACTTGTCATTTTCCAACTTTGGAATTTGATGACAAAACTAGCGCCATTGCGAATGTCTCATTTTTTCGATTTGCGAGTATTTTGATTTGTCTCGTTTAATGTCTGTATAAAGGAGTTATAGTCGAAAATGTATCGAGCTGATTGGATGCCAAAGTTTAAAATCTGATTTAAGCGATAGTTATTTCCTTTTTTTATTTAAAACAGGAAACAACATACCTTTTTTTAGTTTCTCCATAAAACCAATCGCTCTCTTCTCCTTCTTTTTCTTTATAAAAAAACTAAAACCCATGATGCTCTCAATTAAGGCTACGCATCTACAAAAACTTGGAGATGAAATTCTAAAGCAAGGAGGCACAACAGGCCAAACAACGGAGATCTAGGTAGTAAGGAGCAATTTTGATAAGTGATTCATAGTTTCCTCCTCGTATAATGCAATTTTGATCCTATAAATGTGACTGTGCAATTAAAGCACTTAGTGGTTGTAAAGCAGTGGAGGTGTAAATAGTTATAGCAGGGATATAGCAGGGATATAGCGGAGGTGCAAAAAGCTTCATCGGATATAAAACTAAATATTAAAGTTAATTTATCTTCATTCCCGCATCATTTGTGTAGGAAAAAGAAACATTGTTTAATCTTATACGACATAACCGAAGAATATCATGATTTATGCGGTCTAGATTTGGTCACTACGATAGATTTCAAACTTATATTGAGCACTTATGCCTTAAAATTAGGTCTTTACCCTTGGTTTAAAAAATAATTAGTCTAATCAACCTTTTTATATTAATGTTGCTAAAGCGAGTGCTAAAATGCCTTGATTTAGCGGGTGTAGCTGAAAATAGTGGGCTTAAAGCGGATCTACTATTTAATAGCGCTAAATTAAAAAGGCGTAGCGGTCAAAGAGCATTACTCGCTGCAGCAGAGATTTTATGGGGCTTTAACTACATAGAAATGTGGTATGTAGGCTATATTAGTATAGATAAAGATTTATATATATTTAAATTTGGATTTAACTGGGATTTGGGCTGGAATTTATTATAATAGTAAATTAGAAACTTGGTTTTACTTAAATAGCGTAATTTAATGAATATATCACTCGTTTGATGAAATAAAGTGTAAAACTAGACTTAGAAACATAGGGTTAGGTTCTAGGGTGTTCTCTGGCAACCGAAGTTGGAACAGAGACGATTGGAGGTGAAAGAAAGTGGTTGAAAAGCCAAATCCATGGCCTGACAATTTCCAGAAAAATTATGCACATCGGTCCGTCAGTCATGCCAACTGATGCACTGGTGGCCTATTTCGGGGTCAGGTTGAACCTGGACCTATATGGCCATATATAAAATAACGTTTATCGATTCAAGTCTTGTTCCTCTTGTTTTATAAAGCGTTTGGTTGGTACTGATGGGGAAAGTGATGATGTTATGAATTTAAGTGTATGATGGGATGATTGAACGTTGTTTGTGATGTATTCATATGTGTTCGTGATATGAAAATGTGGTACGATAGTGACGTAAATGTAAACAAACCTATGGCGCTAGTAGGTGGCCTAGGATACGGATACAGACCTATTATAGAAGTAGGTGATCCAGTTATTGTGTTGCTTCCCTATAGAGCTTCACCGGACCAATATGGAGGATAGATTGTAAGCGACCTTGTAGAGCATGAGGTTTGCCCAGGGCGTGAGTCCAATTTATATGCAAGGACAACATGCGACCCTATAGGGTATGAGGATAGTCCAAGAAAGTGAGTCCTATATGTGATTGACGTGACGGTGGATAATAGATTACCCTGTAACGCATGAGTCGAGTCTAGGAAAGCAAGTCGACATAGATGTGATACGATACAACTAGATGTATATGGTAGTTAGGTGCGATGTGACCAGCATGATGTGAGGTTACCAAGCATTAGACTCATATCATGCTATAATATTGTTTTTGTAGTATATATAGTGTATAGTATGACTCACTCACCAAACTTATGTTTGACCCACTTCTATTTTTCTCTTTTATTTATATATCCATGTTGATGGAGTTTGGAGATGAGATGGTATTTGAAGGCAGGGACTTATTTGTACATCGTGTATATGATGTATATAAGTGTTATGACTATGGATTTGACTGTGTACGGTTTGGGTTTGACTTTTATTGTATAGACATAAGTATTTGACAGTTAGACATGTTCTAGTGGTAAATATGATTATTGTTGTATTATATTTTGTTTCCTTCCGCTGTGAGACTTTGAAAGTTATTGGTTAGAACTGTATCTATTATTTTTATCTTACCCCAACGACTCGTCATTTTCGGTTCTCGAGGTGTTGACGTCGGTTCGAGCGTTGAACTAAGGTTCCAAAAGGCAGATAATTACATTTGGTATCAGAGTAAAACATACCTTTAGGATAGGAACTAGGAACATAGTGAGAGAGCGTACTTGTATTTTCTATTATATATATATATATTATAGGAATTAAGTACATATGCACATACCATTTACTATTCTAGTTTTGTTTACTATATATTGGGAGTTGCTAATGAATCCAATTTTTACAGATAGCTGAAAATGAGTAATTCAATCAAAAATAGAATAGAGACCAATGTAGCCAATGTTGGTGGGGCATGGACTAGCACCAGAGTAAATGTACTAAATATTCCCTGAGTTAATATCCTAGTATGGTTCGGATGCTATATTCAGGCCACGAACCAAGCTAGTCCAATCCCGTTGAACCCATAGCCACTACTACCACTACCAACCAAGGTGTGATTCCAGCCCCAAACACCTCCAACTATTGACTTTTCAAGCTATGTAAGGATTTCTCTAGCCCGGTGGGTAGCCTTTTGTCGGGACAAAACCATACTCGGTGACTCAGACATGGTCTAATAATTTTGAAGAACTTAGTAAGACTTGGCCATGTATAACATCCCCATTTTGAGGCTCGAAACTAAGTGCTACGGATGCTGCAATCATCCATAGTATTAATTTTCAATAACAAAATGCGTTTATGTTAATTATATCAATAATCAGAAGCACATGAATATGAAAATTTTCATACACAGTTTAACAATAAGTTTTCACATTTCATTTCCCAAATAAGATTTCATATTCACTTTACAATTCCATTTGATCCCACGTTCGGAGAAAATATAATTATAACAAAATACTCCAAGAGCGACATATGAAGATGCCTCCTTGATTGATCAGAGTCTACTACTACTTGATAGTTATGATTTTTGTCATTACATCCATTCAAACAAAATGAACTACACAACGGATTAAATAAAACTCCTAATATAGCTAGCTTGCCTTCTACATGTCTCCGGGAGATTATTCGTCTAAGTGGAACCTAAAATCCATAACTTCTGGCCTACTAAAATGAGTACCCGAGAGTTTAAGGGGAAAAAACATCGGATCAGACAAAAAGTCTGGTATGAATAATAATCTACCATCTTGAATCAAATAGATATCTAGTGAGACCACGCCGTTGAGTGGAACAGGTTTCCCCCTCACTAGCATCTTAACCAACATATCAACCATATACTGTATCCATCATCCACAATGGTTAAAACATAATAACATAATCATATTCTTGTATGCAATGGGGTAAGTCTGACTCATCTGTCAACATAGGGTTATATCTATCCTAAGTTCACCCTTTCACAAAACTAACTATCTGTCTCAATCTATAGTTTTTTTAGGGTTACTATAAACCTATTATTTTTCATGAGCTGACTGATAACCTGTTAAAACTCTTAGAACTACCTATCCCGAATCATAGTTTTCATGGGGTCACTATGAACCTATTGGTTTCTATCAATAACAATTTCCAATCATAGTTATCATGGGATCACTATGAAACTATTTGAATTCTCTAATAACATCTCTCAAATCATAGTTTTCATGGAATGACTATGAACACATTAGATTCTTCAAATACCATACTTTCAAATCATAGTTTTCATAGGATCACTAGGAACCTATTGAATATCTCCAATAATGTTACTTAAGCCATAGTTTTGGGATGACTGTGAACCTATTAGACCATTCCAATATCATATCTCAAATAATAATCTTTTGATCAGTCAGGGCATCATATACCTTTAATCTACCTGATCTCCTAAATGCAATTTTATTCACTTAGGGGTTAATTCCGACTATACTTACTAATGGGTCAACCTAACTGGTTATTATTTCCTTGAATATCCCAAAATGCAGTTATGGGTCATGATGAAGCGAGCATGACAATTATAATCCTGCAAAATAACCGATCAAGTAATAACAAGAACATATAGCATCCATCATTCAAATATGTTCAATCAATTGGCATCTTATAATTACTTAACCTTAAGTAGTAACTCACTTTAGTAATTTCATATCAAAATTTGGGCTAAGCAATAATTCATTCCTTGAAAATATTTATCATTTTATATGGTTAATCCCCTTAACTCATATTTAAAACAAGGAAATATGGCCCATTACTTTATCAATTTCTCATGCCAATTTATAATCCATTTTAATACTGCCATGTATACTTTTGGTATTAATATAAGGACATTGCACCTCTTCATTTTAAGGCATAACACTATAGATTAGAATATGTTTGGCATTGAAAACTTACGGCATTAATATGGCCGACATGGAACGTCATATCCCTTCATATCATAGCTTTTAAAAATAATTCAGATTTTATAAAAATATAAGGCTATAATGCCAAAATCAATGTTGTCGTAATACAGAAATTTATAGGTCGCCGAACCTATTAAATATAGCCTTTTATATATAAAATACATAGAAGCCGACATTGATGACATGCGGCAACAATGTCATAAAACCATTGATATCGGGTGCTTTAAAACAGTAAGGGTGACATTGATGACTTACGATATCAATGCCGTAAAATGGTTGATACTGATTTCATAAAACTAGGCTACTATGCCACTATAATAATAATGCCGAAATTGATAACAGGTGGCATCAGTTCCATTTTATATCTGTCAAAAGTATGTAGATATAAGCGGCATTGTTGCCATAATACTTCTATCTTGTAAGTAATACTAACAGCATTACTCCGTAAAGTAATTAATGTCGAAAATAATACTTTATGACATTACTGCCTTAAGCTATGGCGTCAAATAGGAAACATGCGACATTGTTTAAAACCATGGTGAAAACTTAAGGCATCAATGTCATATGTTATAGATTTCAAAATGAAGAAACAAGGGAGGTCGGCAGTTCTAATATGTTACGAGATTACTTATGTCGACATTGATTCAATGTCGCAGGCCTTATGGTATACGACATCAACTCGAACAGATTCATTCCATACCAACTTGTTGATATCGTATGCGTCCATCCACATTAACATCGTTGGGGTGCGGCATAAACATTAGCAATATGGCAATATCGTAAATATTATAAAAATGTTTTATTTCTATTAAAGGCAATTAGTTTTCACTAACTCTCAACCCTTGTCAACTATCTATTGGTTAAAAACAATCTTTTTCAAATTTCTTTTCAAAAACACTACCGCAACCTATTTATCTTCTCAAAAATTCATTTTGCACCCCTTAATCAATATTAATTATTAAATAATAATTATAAGCTTTTCTAGCTTATTAAATTCATAATAAATTGTAATTACATGGGAAATATCCCAAAAATTCCCTAAAAATCGAAATTAACATATTCTTTGATATATAAAAATTTCGAGACCAAATCTTTATTTAATTATTTTTAATAATTAACACTCGTAATAAACGTCCTTTCTTTCTTAGGAAATTCATGAAATATTGCTATTAATTTGGAAAATTATGAAATTAAAAATCATCTCCAAAATTATGTTTTGCACAACATACCCAAAAATCATACCGTTTGGAGATCATAAACTATGGTTTTGACCATAAATCTATCATAAAAGTTCATAAAAATTACAATAATTCATTATTTAACCAAACAATGGTAAAATCTTAACATGGCACATCATAAAATCATCAGCAAATCAAAACCAATCAGATCTAAAACCAAACAAGTATAAAAATTAGATGGTTTATTATTATTATTCACCTTAGATTGGATAATGGACTTGAGATTTGATGGAGAATGATTTCCCTAGCTTTTCTTTTGAAATTCCTTAGTTTTCTTCTTCTAATCCTTCTTAGTTATGGTCGGCCTCTGTGATTTGCAATTTGATTATTGTGAAAATGATAATGAAATGGGAGAGGGAGGGTTTAAGGGACAAAAGAAAGATCTATGCCTAATTCGCCCCTCTCAAAACAATCTTATTAGTTAATTAGTTAAGGCCTAACCCAGTTACTTATCAAATCTCAATCTCCTTATCACTCCACACATTATTCTATTTAATCTATTTAATTAAATCTCCTGAATAATGTTTGATCAAAATTAGGGGTGTTACAGGCTTCCCTCCTTAAAGAATTTCGTCCTTGAAATTTTATGAAGGATAATAACAAGCATATGAATCATGCAAACATCTGCAACATCACATAACAACAATACTAGCCTACCTGACTAGCAAAATGTCTATATACAACAAATATAGAACATACCATCAGAACAATGCAGGATATGCTCTTTAATCCTGTCTTCTGTCTTCCAAGTACAGTCTTTTCGTTGTCACTCTATTGGACTTTTACTAACTTGAATGTCTTGTTCCTCAACCACTTCTCATCTCTTGTCACAACTCGCACTGGTTGCCTAATAAAAATCATACCTAGTTCTACTACTAGATCTTCCAATGTAGTTAGAGTAATAGTAGTCTCTGGATCATGCACATACTTTCTAAGATGAGAAAGATGAAACAAATTATGGACACTTGCCAAGCTGTTCGGTAACTCTATTCTATAAGCGAGTTTCTCGATCCTCTCTACAATAGGAAATGGACCTACATATCTCGGTGCCAACTTCCTTATATTTTCAAACCATACCACACCCTTCATTGGTAATACTTTCACAAAAACGTGGTCTCCAACCGAGAACTCTAAATCCTTACGCCTCGTGTCCGCATAACTATTCTGCCAAGATGAGCTTCCTTCATCCGTATCGGGTCAACTCAATCTTTCCCGTGGCTTCTCTTACCATATCTGGACCAAGAACCAATCTGTCTCTGGTCTCTAACTAACATGCTAGTGATTTGCATGGCCTTCCATACAATGCTTCAAAAGGCTCCATTCCTATACTAGTCTGATAACTATTACTGCAGAAAAACTCAACTAAGTGCAAATAGTCTTCCATGACCTACCAAAATCTAGTACACAAGCTCTCAAAAAATCTGTAAGTACCTTATTGACTCTCTCTATCTGCCCATCTGTCTGTGGTTGATAAGCGGTACTCATCTTAAGCTTACCTCTTGTAGACTCTTGCAGAACTCACTAGTAAATAAATTTTCTCTGTAACTGACTATACTAATAGGAATCTCATGCAGTCTAATTCATAAACAACTTAATCAATACATGTGCTATCCTTGTCGAATTAATGGGAATGAAGTGTGTACCCTTGGTTAGTCTATACACTAACCTAAATACTCTCGTTTCTCCTATTCGGCCTTATCAACCGTCAATAAAATCCATGGATATAGAATTCCATTTCCAAACCGGTATATTTAAAGGCTAAACAATCCACTTGGCTTCTAGTGCTTGGATTTCACTTACTGGAAATTCAAATATTGCTTTACCCATAAGCCTACATCCCTTTTCATACATTCCCAGAAGAAACTCTTATTCATATTCTGATACATCTTAGTTCCTCCCGGATGAATAGTAAACTTCGATTGTTGACATTCCCTAAGAACTTCCTTCCTTAGGTCACCAACATTTGGAACACGCAATCGTTCCTTCTTTCTTAACCACCCATTTTGGTCAAGACTATAATCCTTTAACTCATCAACCTCGGTTCTGCCTTCCAGTCTTTTAATCCTTTCAGATAGCAATAATCATCTCTCTGCTTAGAAGCAATCCTTTCAATCAATACTGGTCGAACTTCTAAACATTATAATATGGCGGTACCCCGGCTAGAACTGGCAGCCGATTTAACTGCACACTACAAGTAGTCAACGCCTCTAAATCTTTCCATTCTACCAATATAGCTAACATTACATTCTGATGGTTTTTTCTAAGTGCATCAGCAACTTTATTTCCTTTCCATGGCGTATACTCAATACAGAAATCATAAGCCGCCAAAAACTCCAGCCATCTCTAATGTCTCATATTTAACTCCTTTTGCGAGAATAAATACTGCAAGGACTTATGATCCATATGCAAACTTGAATCTTTCTCCTAAAAGATGGTATCTCCACACCTTCAAAGTGAAGATCACTACTGCCAACTCCAAATCATGAGTCGGATATCTAACTTCATGTAGTATAAGCTGTTAAGAAGCGTAAGAAATCACTTTACCCCTTTGCATTAACATAACTTCTAATCTTGTTCCATACGCATCGGTATACACCACAAAATCCTGATTACTATCTGGCACAACTAACATGGGCGCATTGGTCAACAAATGCTTTAACTTAAGGAATGCTTCCTCACATTTACTTGACCAAATAACCTTTACGTCCTTTTTGGTTAGTTTAGTCAAAGGTGATGCTATCCAAGAGAAATCCTTGATGGATCTCCGATAATAGCTAACTAATCCAAGAAAACTTCTTATCTCGGTCACCGTCTTGGGTCCCTTCCAATTTATTTACAACTTCAATCTTAGCTGGATCCACAGACAACCCTTTTTCTAAAACTACATGACCAAGAAACTTTCACTTCTCTCTTCTAAAAGTTACATTTCGAAAACTTCGCTTTTAGTTGATTGTAACATCCCTAATTTTTTCTTAACATTATTTAGGTGATTTAATTAAATAAATTAGATAGAATAATGTGTTGTGTGATAAGGATATGAGATTTAATAATTAATTGGGTTAGGCCTTAACTAATCAAAAAATAAGATTATTTTAACTTATAAATAAGTAAAAGGATTTATGAAAGAAGCTAAATATGGATAAGCCTCATTTTCTAAACATAAACCCTTCCGCTCTCATATCCTCATTCATATATTTTCATTCACACAAATATAAATAAAGTAGAGGCCATTGCTAAGGGATTTAAGAGGAGAAAAGCTAGGAAATCAAGTTAAAGCTAGGCGAATTAAATCAACACCTCAAATCTCAATTATTTTTATCAAATCGAGATGAATAATAGATCCATCTCATCTTTATGTGTTAGATTTTTGATTGATCTTGAATTATTTAATGAAAATATGTCATAATATGGTAGATTTTACATTGTTGGATGGAAGGATGATTAATTGGAATTTTTATGAAATTATTATGTTAGGTTTCAAAGGAAAAACCTTAGTAATTGATCCCTAAACGACTTGATTTTTGGACATATTGTGTAAACATAATTTTGGAGATGGATTTTTAATTTCATAATTTTTAGAATTAATGGAAATATTTTATGAATTTCCTAAGGAGAAAAGAGCATTTATTTTGGGTTTTAATTATTAAATAATGATTTTGGCCCCAAAATTTTATATGTTAAAGAATATGTTATTTCCAATTTTTGATGAATTTTCAGGATTTTTCCCAAGTGTTTTCGATTTATTATGAATTTATTAAGCTAGAAAAGCTTAATAATTATTTTAAAATAATAATAAAAATTAAATGGTTTGCTAATTATTTTGGAATTATGAATTATGATCCATAGTAGTTTTTTTGAAAAGAATTTGGCAAAGTAAGTTACTAACCAATAGGAATTTGACAAAGCATAAGAGTTGGTGAAAAAATATACTTTATATAGCAAAATAACAGTTTTTATGTTAATTACGAGTCTACCACTCCACCTCTTCGTCGATGTCATCAAAGACCTCTTCGATGATATTGTCAAACCTCTTCGTCGACATCGTTAAAGACCTCTTCGTCAATGTAGTCAAACATCTTTGTCGACATCATCAAAGACCTCTTCATCGATGTTGTAAAGACCACTTCGTCATATTCTAAGCAACAACTTTTAAAACTTAAAATTGGCATAACTTTCTAATTGTACGTCTGTTTTTCTACTATGACCACTCTACGGAAAGGGAAAACATCATCCTGAAGCAATGTAACTAGTACAAGACCTTAATTCGACTCCAATCAAAAGTTATAGTCCAAACAAAGGTTATAGGATCAAAATTGTCATATAGAAATTTAGAAAAAATTACAAGTGTATAAAATATCACTAAAAGTCATATCCCAAAATTATAGAAGCATACGGCCTCATATGAATAAAATAAAAATATTTTATCATTCTCCAATATGTAAAATATGGGTCGTTACATCATATGTCGCCAACATTGATGCCACCTTTTTGGACCTGCGACATCAACGAATAATTTTTTCCTTGTTTTAAAGAATGAATTTAAGTGGTTTACCAATATTAAAGATAATTAGTTCCAAGGAAAATAAATGGTGACTTGGCCCAATTTCGTGTGAAGTTTGCCAGTGGAAAATCTTATTTAATTTTAAGTAATTTTGCTGTGTATATGACTATTGATTGAACATATTTTACTGAATAATACTATTTGTTCATATTATCAATTGATCAGTTAAATTCATATATTTGATCATTGTTATGCTCACATATCATGACCTAATACTGCATCTTGGGATTTTAGGGGCAGAATTACCGATTAAGTTGTACCAGTAGTAGGTATGGAAAGGCTAAACTCTAGTGAGTAGAATTGCATCCAGGAGATCAGATAGATCAATTTTGTTAGAATGCCTTGAACTGATCGAAAGATATGACTCATGAATTTAAAACCAGATAAGATTATAAGTGTGATTGGGGTAGGGTTGCGCCCTATGCTTCAGCCGTTGGCCCCGGTTGGTAAAGGTCCGCGATTCCAGTGCGTAGGGCTTGTCAGTGGTGAGATAAAAGGATGTTTATGCATAGAAAGGAACTCGTAGCTCTATATGCTTGCCAGATTATTTAAGTCGCTTTACTCCTAAGTGTATTTGGAGATATATAGACATCTAGTTATGTTTTGGCCCGAGTCAGCCTGATAGGTTATTAGTTGTCCTACAAAACCATTAGGTTCATAGTGACCCTAAGAAAACTATGATTTTGAGACAGACAGTCTATTGTTGGGAAGGGTAAACTTTGAGTGCACATAACCCTAGGATGACAGACTAGTCAAGCTTACCCTGGTTGCATGTATGAATATGATCATATTATGTTTTGTTATAACTATTGTGGTTGCAGGTGCATGATTATGACTGACATATTTTGGTAAGATACTAGAGAGGGGAAAATCCGTTCTGTTCTGCGGCGTGGTCTCACTAGATATCAGTTTTGGTTCGAGATGGTATATTATTATTCACACCAGACTTTTTGTCCGATCCGAAGTTTTTGTTTTTCCCTTTAAACTCTCAAATACTCATTTGAGTAGGTCGAGAGTAGGGATTTTCTGGTTAGATAAATAAGCTTCCGGAGATGTGCAGGAGGCAAATTAGCTAAAGTAGGTGTTTTTTTCCTGCTGTGTTCTTTAATGTTTATGCTATGTATGAATGGATGCAATGACAAAATTTACAACTGTCAAGTATTGGACTCTAATCAACCAAGGAGTCATCTTCATATGTCGCTCTTGGAGTATTTTGCAATTATTATATTTTCTCTGAATGTGGGCAACGAATGGGATTATGTAATGAATGTGAAAATCTCATTTTTGAAATGTAATGAAAGTTGACTAATAGAAAATGTTTGAAACTCTTTCATATTCATATGCTTCTGACGTTATTGGTATGATTAACGGTTCCGCATTTTATCACCAAAAAATAATACTATGGATGACTACAGCATCATTAGTGCTTATTTTCGAGCCTTAAAATGGGGGATGTTACAATGTGATATCAGAGCATTGGTTTACAAAATATTTAAAATATTAAAATGTTTTTGAAAACATAATCCAAAACAATCGGAGAATTAGATTGGGGTATAGGATAATGCTATTATAACGTACTTGTATTTGCCATACATAAGTATGTATCCTATCTTTATTCTCTCCTCTCTCTTAGACCATTCTTTTGTATCTTATAAAGATCTATATGCAGATTCAAAGGAAGTAAGATATGGAAGCAGAAAATGGAGGAGTTAATTTAGATGGAGGAAGCACCACAACAAATGGAAATGCTCGACCTAATATTAGAAGCAATCGGGGTCGACAAGCAAATGCTAATGTGGGTACTGGAACCTCGCTAGGAGATATAGGGACTATATATCAGTTCTTTGTTAGCATGATGCAAGCGGGAGCAGCAGCTGGTCTGGCTAGCGGGAATGTTACTAATGCGAGAATAGCTAATCATGTTGTGCCAGTTGGCAATAACTATGCCAAGCTGAACCGTGATTATACCAGTCTTGGAGGAAAGCCGTTTGTAGGAATGGAAGATGCCGATGTAGTGGAGAACTGGTTAATGCATTATGAGAGAATTTGTGCCAATCTAGGCTTAAATGATGAGCAGAAGAGAAGATTGGCTTCGAGGCAATTGCAAGGAGCCGCATTGTATTGGTGTAATGGGGGTAACCGTTGGTGTGCCGGAGGAGGAACTAACATGGGTTGAGTTTAGGAGAAGGTTTGAGGAGAGGTTCTGGTCTGAAGTAGCCAAGTCAACCTTGCATAGGAATTTTATGGAGCTGGAACAAGGAGAAATGTCGGTGTTGGAATATGCCTCTATGTTTGATGAGCTGTCTAGGTATGGGTATGCCATCATAAACACTATGATTAAGAGGAATGAGAACCGAGTTTGAAGTCAAAGATTGCTAGAGCAACAATGCCACACCTCCGAGATCCAAGTAATATAGTGGTGGAAATGGCGATAAGGAATGAGGAGATGTTTTCGACTTTTAGGAAGGAGAAGTCAGTGGAGACTCAAAGTTCTCAGGGTAAGAAGAGGAAATTCTTCAAAAAGAAGGGACCTCAGAAGAGTGGAGATGCCAAGAAAAAGAAGGCAGATGTTGTTAGCTATAACTGCAATAAGAAAGGATAATTTGCAAATGAATGTCGCTCTGCTAATGGAAAGATGGCTGTAGGAAAGAAGAACGTGAAGTGCTATAACTACAATTAGATGAGGCATTATAAGAATGAATGTCTAGTACTGGCCAAGGATGAAAAAGGGAAAGTTTTTGCTCTGGAATCATCATCTTCTAGACTAACTACAAAAGAGAAAGGAAAGTCTATGATGGGAGGTACAATTTTGATTCTTGGCATTCATGTTGAAGTATTATTTGATACCGGTGCATCACATTCTTTTATCTCACAATATTTGGTAGATGAGTTAAAGCCAGAACCATCATACCTTATTGCTTCCACAAGGGTTGCGAATCCGATAAGAGGTTATGTAACACCTGGGATGAGATGTGACCATTTAGAATTTGAGCTTTTAGGTCATTCATTAACCTGCAATTTGTATGCATTTGACTTTGTGGGCTTTGGGATTATTCTGGGTATGGATTGGTTAAACAAATTCAATGCTAGGATATTTTGCAAGGATAGGAAGATATCACTAAGACACCCTAATAGTCGTGATAGAATTATATACTCGGTAGAAAATTCGAGTTCAGATATTTGTGCTTTGTTGGGCGCAATGGAAGTGGAGGATGAAGTGAATCGGGTTTTTATTGTAAGAGTATGCAGATGTTTTCAAGCCAGTTACAGGACTACCGCCGAAACGAGCTATTTAGTTTCGAATAGATCTTTTACTTAGAGCTAAACCTGTGAGTAGACCGCCAAGCAGAATGAAACCCACTAAGATAAAAGAGTTAAAGGTGCAGTTGGTGGACTTGGAAGGGAAGAATTTTATTAGACCAAGTAGTTTACCTTGGAGAGTCGCCACGGTGTTCGTGAAGAAATCGGATGGGTCGTTGAGGATGTGTATTGATTATTGTAAGTTAAATGAGAAGACAATAAAGAATATGTATCATTTACCGAGAATGGATGATTTATTTGATCAGTTGAGTGGAGCCAAGGTCTTTTCCCAATTGGATTTAGCAACAGAGTTCCATCAATTGAGAGTGGTGGAGGACAATATACCTTTAATGGCGTTTCAAACAAGATATGGTTTGTATGAATGATTAGACACGCCCTTTGGGCTAACCAATGCACCTACTTACTTTGTGGATTCGATGAACTGGATCTTACAAGAGCATTTGGACAAGTTCGTGTTAATGTTTATAGATAACATTCTGATATATTTTAAAAATGAAAGAGATAACAAGGTTCATCTTAGAATAGTGCTAGAGAAGTTGAGACAACATCAACTAAAAGAAAAATTTTCAAAATGTCATTTTTGGAAGAATAAACTAAAGTTCCTTGGTCATGTAGTTTCGGAAAATGGGTTATCCATAGATCCATTAAAGGTTTAAGCTGTTAATATTTGGAAAAGACCCGAGACAAAGATCAAGATAAGAAGTTTTCTAGGATTAGCCGTCTATTATCGGAGATTCATCAAAGATTTCACTCATATAGTTGTACCAATGACAAAATTAACAAGGAAGGGTGTAATGTATGTCTGGGCTAATAAATGCGAAGAAGCATTCTTAAAGCTAAAACATTTGTTGACCAATGCGTCCGTGTTAGTTGTTCCGGATGGGAATCAAGATTTAGTGGTATATACTGATGCATGTGAGGAAGGGTTAGGAGATGTGTTAATGCAAAGAGGTAAAGTGATTGCCTACGCTTCTTGATAGCTTCGACCATATGAAGTAAGATATCTGACTCATGATTTAGACTTGGCAACGGTGATCTTTGCTTTGAAAGTGTGGAGACACTATCTTTTGGGAGAATGATTTGAGTTATTTACGGATCATAAGTCTTTGTATTATTTATTCTCTCAAAAGGAATTGAATATGAGACAACAAAGTTGGTTAAAGTTTTTGGTGGCTTATGATTTTGATATTGAATATACGCTAGGAAAAGTAAACAAAGTTGCAAATCCACTTAGCAGAAAATATCAGAGTGTGGTGTTAGCTATGTTAGCATAATGAAATGATTTAGAGGCATTGGCTACTTATGGTGTAAGGTTAAGGCCGACAGCTAGTTCTAGTCAGAACACTACAATGTTATCATGTTTGGAAGTCCAACCGGCAATGATCGAAAGGATTGCTTCTAAGCAGAAAGATGATCCATTACTGGCTGAACGAATTAGAAGGCTTACAGAAGGAAATCAGATTGATGATTTAAAAGGTTTTAGTTTTGACCAGAATGGATGGTTGAGGAAGAAGGGACGGTTATGTGTACCGGATGTTTGTAACCTAAGGAAGGAAGTTCTTGGGGAGTGTCATCGATTGAAGTTTACTATTCATCCTGGAGGAACTAAGATGTATCAAGACATGAAGAGAAGTTTCTTCTAGAAAGGGATGAAAAGGGATATAGACTTATGGGTAAAGCAACGTTTGAATTATCGGTAAGTAAAAGCCGAGCATCAAAAGCCAAGTGGATTGCTCCAACCTTTAGAAGTGCCACTTTGGAAATGGGATTCGATATCCATGGATTTTACTGATGAGTTGCCAAGATCAAATAAGGGAAATAAGAATGTTTGGGTTATAGTAGATAGATAACCAAGACTGCACATTTCATTCCCGTTAAGTCGACAAGGAATCGTCTGCAAGAAGTTTTAGGTATCAAGCTAAAGATTAGTACCATTTACCATCCACAAACGGACAGGAAAACATGAAGAGTTAACAAAGTTCTCGAAGATTCGCTGAGGGCTTGTGTACTAAACTTTGTAGGGTCATGGGAAGATCATTTGCACTTAGTCGAGTTTTTCTATAATAATAGTTATCAAACTAGTATAGGAATGGCGCCTTTCGAAGCTCTTTACGGAAGGCCGTGCAAATCACCAACATGTTGGTTGGAGACCGGAGACAGATTAGTTCTTGGTCCAAATATAGTAAGAAAAGCCATAGAAAAGATTGAGTTGATCCCAATAAGGATGAAGGAAGCAAAGTCTAGGCAGAAAAGTTATACAGATAAGAGGCGTAAGGATTTAGAGTTCTCGGTTGGAGGCCATGTTTTTGTTAAAGTATCACCGATAAAGGGTGTGGTGCGGTTTGGAAAGACGGGAAAATTGGCACCTAGATATGTCGGTCCATTTCCCATCATAAAGGGGGTCGGGAAACTTGCTTATTGGATAGGGCTACCGAGCAGTTTGACAGGAGTCCATAACGTTTTTCATATTTCTCATCTTAGGAAGTGTGTACATAATCTAAAAACTACTGTTACTCCAATTGCATTGGAAGATTTAATAGTGGAACCGGACATAACTTGTTAGACAACCAATTCGTATTGTAGCAAGATATGAAAAGAAGTTAAGAAAAAAGACATTCAAGTTAGTGAAAGTCCAATGGAGTGACAATGAGAAGGACTGTACTTGGGGGATAGAGGATAGGATTAGAGAAACTTATCCTGAGTTATTATAATGGTATGTTCTACACTTGTTGTATAGACGTTGTTGCTAGTAGGATATACTAGCATTGGTTGTTACAAATGTTTTCATGTTTGATATTCTTATTATGTAGTCATTACTAAATTTCGAGGATGAAATTCTTTAAGGAGGGTAGCCTGTAACACCCCTAATTTTTGTTTAACATTATTCAGGAGATTTAATTAAATAAATAAAATAAAATAAAGTGTTGTGTGATAAGGAGATGAGATTTGGTAATTAATTGAGTTAGGTCTTAACTAATCAACAAATAAGATTGTTTTAACTTATAAATAAGTAGGAGGATTTATGAGAGGGGGAAAATAGGAATAAGCCTTATTTCCTAAAATAAACCTTCCACCTTCAAATCCTCATTCATATATTTTCATTCACACAAATATAAACAAAGTAAACGCCATTGCTAGGGGATTTAAGAGGAGAAAAGCTCGAAAATCAAGTTAAAGCTAAGGGGAGTCAAATCAACAACTCAAATCTCAACTCTGTTTATCAAATCAAGATGAATAATAATATCCATCTCATCTTTATGTGTTAATTTTTGGATTTTTGGATTAATTCTGAATTAGTTGATGATAATATATCATAATATGGTTGATTTTACCATTGTTTGATTGAATGATGATTTATTGGATTTTTTATGGAATTTTGTGTTAGGTTTCAAAGGGAAAACCTTTGTAATTGATCCCCAAATGACTTGATTTTTTGTTATGTTGTGTAAAACATAATTTTGGAGAAGGGTTTCTAATTTCATAATTTTTCGAATTAATGAGAATATTTTATGAATTTCCTAAGAAAAAAGGGCATTTATTCCGGGTTTTAATTATTAAAAAAAACTAAATAATGATTTTGGCCCCAAATTTTTATATGTTAAAGAATGTCTTATTTTCCGATTTTTGGTGAATTTTAGGGATTTTTTCCAAGTGTTTTTGATTTATTATGAATTTGTTAAGCTAGAAAAGCTTAATAATTATATTAAAATCGTTTGCACCAAAAGTTGGTATAAACACACAATAGATTATATGTAGAGGAATAAATGAAGAAATCAAAATTTAAACAGAGGAAACAATCAGAAAACAAGTAAAAAAATAATAACAAATAGATTTATAATGGTTCGGCATTGAATGCCTACGTCCACTTTGATGAAATTGCTTTATTAATCACTTGAATTTCTGAGTACAAGAGGGATCAGATCGGAATCTATAATTACAATGGAGTACAAAGAAAACAACAACGTAAAGATCATTCAATTGAGCTATGAACCCTGTATTTATAGGCATAGATGACCGGATATCTTCTTGAAAATTCACCAGCAGAATCTCTAAATGCAGACGAGGTCATCAAAAATTTCGAGGCTCAATTCCCCATGCCGAGTGATCGGGGCCAATCGATCTTCCTGTCCAAATGGCGAGCTACGATCGGTCAGGTGGGTACCCTCTATGCTAGCTTCATGTTCCAAAGTTGTTTGGATAGTTTCTTTCATGTTTTAAGAAATATCGATCGATTCCCGTTGAGTTGAACCACTAATCCAAGTTGTTCATAGCCATAGTGATCCGATCGGATCTCCTGCCTAGGGGAAGCACTATTCCATACTTAGAATGTACTGCAGAGTCTATCTCTTGGCTTCTTTTGATCATTACTTTATATTGTTATCTGTGCTTGATCTCTAAACTCTGTTATCACTCCTCTGAACTTCTTTCCTTGTCTATCTTTGAGTCTAGCTTGTCCAGTCAGCCTGGATATAGCTAGGCCAAAAGATCGGATAACATTTGCCCTCCAAAGTATGTCTTATTTCGAACATGACATGCTTTGAATCGAAGCAAGTTAGAGTCATCGGGAAGAATTCCACTCGTTTTCCTGAATAGTCGTTATCCTTCCATTAAATTATCTCGCCGTAGACTCGTAGAGTCATAACCCTATCCATTCATCATGGCGCTTGGTCGATATTCGTCAATATAAATTTGAAGTGCAATCCCTAGCCTTTGTCTATGCTCGGTTCCATTGAGCTTGTTGATTAAGTTGGAAGGCTTTTGTTATCCGTAGCAACATCCTTTCTGCAAGATCCAGGTAATAATTTAATCCCGTCGATTCAAGAAATTGAATGTTGGTATGTACACATGCATGTTCATGGGCCGTTGCCGATATCATGTAGTTGAAGTACAAGTGTATCGCAATTTTCTATCATTTTAGTTCATTAATTTTTTTGCAAGGGATCAGTATCAATCCCCTGAGTAGGGGATCCGATCCGATCCCTTCTCAGACGTGGAATTAGCCTATTCAAGGCCGTTAGAAAGTGGGCCGCATGAGATAGGTCTCACCCCATATATAAGTTATGAATTAGCTTATTTCCTCACCTCTCTTCATTCCTATTACAAACGAACTGATCCCTTTTCTTCCCTTTTCCATTGCTATTGCCGAATCTAAGCTCGAAATCCATCAACATAAACCACAAATCTTCATCCACTTGAACCTCCATTGTCTCTAAATCATTCGCCATCGCCATTAATCAATCCGCTGCCTTCATCAACCCAACTCCACCACTAATTTCACAACTCAAAATCGAACCCGACCTTTTATCCATTCCTTGCCGTCACCTCTTTTGATTGTAATTACATAGGTAGGTTTGCAATTCGATTTTAGGTTTTAATGTAACGAGGCGATGGGATATTGGTTTTATCATGTCTGTAGGCTTAGCATTTGGTAGTATGGAAAGATGAAGCGAAGTATAGAAGATGTAAGGATCAGCTCATGATAAGCGATCGGTTGTGGATCAGTGACTAGCGTGGAGGAGACGCAGTGGAATAACAAGGAGGAGGGATCGGTCAAGGTGGGATCGAATTATGAGATTGGATATAAGCATGTTGAAGATGACGATCAGTCATGATCTGAAATGGAGTGAAGTGATTAGAGATGACCAGTGAAGCGGGTGATAGGTTTTAGGAGTTGAGGAGATGATATAGGGGTCAGTCTAGGCATTTAGGAGTTTAAAGATGCATAAGGCAAAACTGCCTTAGGGAGGGATTAGGTAGGATCCCTCTGCCTAGGGGAACTTAGACATTTTTCAACCTTATTCGAGCACACTTATACTTAGGGACTTGATCACATAAACTTGTATGCATGAATAAACCCGAGCCCTTCCATAAGAGCATGAACTTGTGAACAAGACATGAACATCTGCATATCCAATATTGGACTTGAACTTAAACACTTGAACTTAAACACTTGAACTCCGAGATGAGACTCGAACATGATCTTAGCACTTTTACTTGAATACCAATGTATATGATAGAATGTGAGTTTGGACTTTGCATTTAATCTTATATGACTTGAATCATTGGAAACCAAAGTCGCACATTTTGAATATAAGTTGAACTTGAACAAGTATAACATATAGTCTCGAATGATCTTGGATGCAAATTTCATACTTCAATATGCTGATGACTGATCCCATAGCTTAGACAAAATCCATAATTATTGACGTGAAAGCTGGCTGGGACAGTCAGCGATGACGATCACTCCGGTCAAATCCCAGAGTCTCGTCATAAGTGTTGTTTCAATTCTGAACTGTTTATCTCTGTACTGCACAACTCTGCACCGCACTGCACTAGTTTACACAACATGAGGGAATATGTTTATTTTCCTAATGATTACTATATGCTGAGTTTGGTAGCTATGAGTTCCAGACGCTCGAAGCTTACAGCTGCTATGGGTACTAAGAAAACTACTTCTCATGACAATTCTAATGCTAAGTCGAGTTTTGAAACAATATCTGCTCGAAACTCTACAGGCCAGCAATTTGAATAGCTCGAAAGTTCTTATCAAGTGCTCGAAATTCCTTTGAATCTTGAAGACGAAATCGAGTTAGCTCCTGACACTTTAGAAGATGCTATATTTTTGAATGATCTGGAGGATTCAGTGGCTTCAAAGGTTGATGAGGCCTCTCTCTGCAAGCTGTGCATTAAACATGAGATTTTGTACGAGCATGTGCGAGTCCCATCCCATAACGATAGGGCTCACTTGCCCCCGGAGGTGTATATTACGTGCAACAAGTTCATGTGCTGGGCTGGTTGCGTTCCACCCTTCAATCCCTTCATTCGGAAAATGTTGTATTGTTTAAGGTCGGCGCAGCTCAACGGCATCCGAACAGCTACGTATACTTGCATTGCACATATATGATATTTCTCGAGTTCTTATATCGTGAGCCGACTCAAGAAGACATTAGATTCATTTACAACCTCAAACAATGAAGAGGAAGCCTTTCGTACACTTTCCTCGAGTCAGTCACAAACTGCCAGGTCATAACTGGCACTTGGAACAAACCGAATGCTTTTAAGAATGAATGGTTCTATGTGCGCTGCCCACCTGGTTTTTCTGGATGGTGGTTTGAAGGATGTAAGTGTCTCTATCCTAAATTAAGCAGTTTCTCATTGAACGTTGCAGGTATCCATCCACGTCCCATTGGCAACATATACTCAGAGGCCATTTCAGTGCTAAAAAACATACCAATGGCGGATAGAGACATCAGATCTCTTCTCATATATGAGCGCCTTTTTGTCTTCGGCTTACTAGAAGAAGGTCACAGCACGAGACTACCTAGAAACACCAAGGAGGAAGTTTGTAGAGAGAAGAGGTGCTGTTGGGCAAGGAGGTGACAAAGCTGATCATGTCGTGCCTCCAGTCAAAGGTGCTCAAGGTATCGTTGAGGAAGGCAAGGTGATGGGCGAAGCTAATGAGCTTGGTCGTGACACTATGAGCCCAAGTCATGAGCCTGCGGTTGAATCCTCCCAAGGCCTACAGCTCCCTGCCTCGGAAAAGAGAAAAAAGGACAAAGGCTCATTTATAGGCTTAGCGGAGAGCAGGTCTCCAAGAAACCCAAATCAACCTCTGTTGCTATAGATCAGTCTAGCTCTTTTCCTCTAGAAATTCTATTTGAGGGGCTGTTTGATATCCCGCTCCCGGATGATGTCAGAAATTATAATTTTGCCAACTTAAGCTTCAGGGAATCTAAATCTTCTATTTGATTTGGCGGTGACATTCCCTCTACTGACATAGGAGAGATTACTCCAGCAAATAAAGCTCCATCAATTGGTACGTTGAGGGGACACTAGGACACTCACAATCACGTGCACTGCACCGGATGACTCTTATCCACCTTTAACTCCAGTGATTCTTATACACTTTCATTTTGTTTGTAGGTTCGGTGTGACGTGACGTCCCCGTAACTATGATCGCTTAAAGAGATTAGCATACTCTCAGCCGTCTTATTTTAGGCCGAGTCAAGGTCTAGACCCTGGTCGAGATAGAGAAGGTCGTGAAGAGATAGAAGACCGAGACCGAAGTTATCGATCCAAGGACTCATCGTCCAGGCACAAGTCAAAATCTCAATCTTCTTATGACAAGGGTGTCGATCCAAGGACTCATCGTCCAATGCCCGTTGATCTTTGGACCGCTGATTTGGCGCAGAAGGCCTTGATATTTCACCCGCAAGCACAACAGACGAGCCCTCTCAGCCCCTACTACTCTTGATGCCACTGCTGTTGGGAAGATGGCTAAGCTTAAGGCCACATTTCCTAAGTTGTGCTTTAACGAGTTTAAATTTATTTCAACTTTGCATTCGATCCCTCCGGAGACTAAGGACACAGTGCTCTCCTATGTTAATAATGTCTATATTTAGCATAGTACAACTCTCTGTGTTGCTGAGAGAATATCTGAGGTGTTGATGGAAAGGAAACATGAAATTGATTGCTTAACTCTCGAGGAGATCCATGAAAAAGACATTATTAACTGCTTGGATGAGGAGGTCAAGCAATTGGGTACGAAGTTGGTCGATGTTGAGAAAAAAGCCAGCGAATCTTCTGAAGCCGTCGAGTGATTAATGAAAGTGTACCAAGCTGAATTGGGCACGGCCGTTCGTTGAAGCGGTACTTTAGCCCAGCTTGAGGAAGAGCTCGAGAAGGAAAAACAGGAGAAACTTAAGGCTCAGCTGGAGTACCAATAGTAATGCGATGAGATTGTCGAAGCTCGCGAAGCTAAAATAGAGGCCAATAGAAAACTAGCATAGATAGAGACCCATAAGCAAGAGGCTAGGAACGCAGGCCGGACAGAGATAAAGGATGAGCTTGATCCACTGTTGATATATTATAATGCATGCATCCTGATGAATGGCAACCTCCGCTTCCTTGGAGAGGGGTATCCCGAATCACTTGTCGAAGCCTAGGACCATATTGTAGATTTAAAAAAGAAGTCCCTCGGTGGTGCTGAAGTGGATGAAGAGCAGCTCATGTGCAAAATTTTGCACGATGAAGAGCCCGACGAGCTCGGGGCTTCTCGACTCGGTTCACTCAACGATCCAGCGATCACCGAAAAGGAGAAAGATGGCGGCAATGCCTCGGGATCTGGTTCCCAAGACCCCTTACTACTCAAATAGCTAGTGCTTCAATTTCTTATGCCCTAGAGAAGGATGCATGCTATGGTCCAGATCATCCAAGGATAGACAAATCTTTTAGGCTGTTTCCAATTTTGGAAGGCGACACTCCAGCTTCAACTGAAGGCCAATCTAGTGAAGGTAGATCTCTTACTTATCCAACATTTGAGAAGGTTTACATCTCATGCCCGATAGTCATGGAGTTACCTATTGGTCTTCGTGAAATTGTAGGTCCATTTGCATCTGTCAATGCTCATGATGATGATGTTACCCTGGGATAGCAGGCGCAAACCGTAGGGTCCACTACGACCGTCACTGTACAGGTGGCTCCTACCAATCAACCTGCTGAGACTCCCGGTCCGGATGCTGAAGTCATAGGAGCTCTGGATGAAGAAAAGACTGATGACCAAAGGGCCATGATGAAGTAGAGGACATCGTAGTAACCCATGCCTCCGAGCACACTGATAAACTTAGCATAAAGGAGCGCATCAAAAAGGAGGAGCTAGAGTTGCAAACCAAAAAGGAGAGTGTCGAAGTGGATATTACTTCGCTTCAAGTTATACCACCGGGCAACACCACTCCTGAGGAGGTCAATCCTTATGTATCCCAAAGTGAGACATCCTGTGTTTCTAATAGCATCTCTCCTAAGGGTAGCAAGGGAAAAAAGGGGGCGAAGAGTAGAGGATGAGGTGGTAGCTCCAGAGAATCCACCCCGAAGAGGACCAAAAAAGGAGGGAAATAGCCATCAAACTGGCTTGGGTAGTTCATAGCTAAGTAGCTAGTTTCTTTTTATTGGCCGCAATTGTACGGGTACGGCCCCCATTTTAGGTTTTTAGTTTTCAAAATAAACTTGTACTTAGCTTTAAGTATGTGAATAAGGATTCTTTCATTTCTGTTCATCCTCTGTATAAACTTTGTCCAAGTTTTTAAGCGATTATGTTTCCCGTTCAATGCACTTGTAATTAATCGATCGTCGATCAAGTTGTAATGTCTTTTAGTCGCCTGTTGCTTCATGCGTCGATCCGTCAAACCCATCTCAAGGCCTCTTTTCGATCGTGGCCTTAAGTCATATCGAACACAAGGGGCGAGCCACAGTGTTACGCTATCATTTTTAGCGGCTAAGTGATTATACTCCTACACTCAGTTTTGGGTTAGCAGAGCGAGTTCATGGATGGTCGGATCCCATCCGAGATGAGTTTATACTCCTTCTGTCGGATTCAGGCCACAGTTGGAGAATGAATGGTCGAATCACGCTCATTCGTTTTGTTTATTCTCTTATCCACACTATGGGGATCAGAGTTAATCGATGGGAGGTCAACCACATTCGTTTGATATTCATAATCCAGCCCACACTTTGAGGACTGATATTGTTCTAGGAAATGGTTGGATCACATTTCCTTCGATTAATTCCCTTGCACCCAAGTCCGGAGAAAAAGTCGAAGAATGGTCGGTCATATCACGACCACTTTTACTTCACATTCATCCCATCGAGTTAGGAAATAGAGTTAGCTAACGGGTGGTCGAGTCACACCCACTCTCTGCTTTATGTTCAGCCTATCAGATTGCAGGCGAGAATTAATGGATGAATGGTCGAGTCATGTTCAATTTATTTAATTCAATTACGTACCCGAGTACTTGGTTGGCACCAAATTTTGGGTACTTGTTGGTTTATATTATTTATATATGGATATAAATTGGTCATATATCACACCTACTATATTATGAACAAACAATTCACATATATGGAAGGAACTTCAGATTTAATTGCAAACTGAAAAAGAAGCAACAGAATTTGTCTTATTACATGGCTTTGAATTCAACTGCAAAAGCAAACTCTCAATGAATTACAACTGAATGAAACAGAACTAAGTCAAATAGCGTCGTAAATGCTCGATATTCCATGCTCTAGGAAGTGTGATTCCATCAGCAGTCGCTAGCTTGAAAGTTCCATCTCCAAGCTTCTGATTGATGACATATAGTCCTTTCCATTTTGGACCCATGTTTACGGGGCTAGGAAAGATCTGTTTCAAGACAAGATCACCAATTTCAAAGGTCCTAGTTTGAACTTAAACATTTTAGTATTGGGCGACTCGATGTCGATGTGCAGCTGCCTTAAACTCAGCTTCTTCATGCTTCTCGTCGACCATATCCGGAGATTCCAAAATGAGACCTCTATTAGTTTCGGGGTCATAATAAGTCACTTGATGAGAAGGAACTTCAAGTTCTACAAGAATCATGGCTTCGGAGTAGTAAGAAATGGTGAATGGCCAGTCATGGACTTGTGGGTGGTTCTACATGGCCAGTCGCGAACTTATTCAAAATGGACTTTATGATTTTGTTGACAACTTAGACCTATCCATTAGCTTGAGGGTGAGCAACTACCGCAAGTCTTTTCTCAATATGATGTCGACAACAGAAGTCTTTGAATTCAACACTATTGAATTAGATCCCATTGTCGATTATGATTATTCGAGAAAGGTCAAAAAGACAGATGATGTTTCGAACAACACAATTAGTTACTTTCTTTATAGTGATCGTGGCTAAAGGCTCGGCTTTATCCCATTTAGTGAAGTAATCAACTTCCATGATGACATACTTTTCACCACATTTGGAAACCGACAAGGAGCCAATTATGTTAATAACCCAAGTAGTAAACGGCCATGGACTGACCATTTGACTGATTTTCATCGACCGGGCTCTCAGAATTTTTGCAAACATCTGGCACTTGTCGCATCATCTAGCATAATCAGCGGCATCTTGATTGACAGTTGGCCAGAAATAACCATAGCAGAGTATCTTCTTCGCCAGGGTTTGCCCCTAGTGTGATCGCTACATTCTCCTTCATGGACTTCTCTTAATACTCGCTTGATTTTTATCGTTGGCGATACACCGAAGTAGGGGGACGAAGAAACCCTTCCTGTAAATGAGCCATTCTTAGAGAATGTATCATGATGCTTTACAAAGGATCTGCCATTTTTCATTTCTTTGCTTAGGAAGGATTCTCCTTTGCAAATAATCTTTGTTCGGAGTCATCCACGACTCCTTCTCAGGCTCTATTTCTAAGACCCAATTGATCTCCATCTGGTCAATGCTCATAGTATTGAGTACTTCAACTGGAACCAAGCCCATTTGTTGTACATCCCCGAAATTGGCCAGCTTGGCCAGTGAGTTGGCTTGCTCGTTCTGTTCTCTGGGGATATGTGTAATGGTGTAATGCTCAAAATCGGTTGACAGCTCTTGGACCGGGTAGAGGTAAGGAGCAAGTCGTGCTCCTTTGGTCTGATATTCTCCCCCGACTTGACACACTACTAACTAGGAATCACAAAAAATTTGCAAAGTTTTACTCCCAGCTCTTTAGCCAGCTTAAGCCCAGTTATCAAGGCTACATATTCAGCTTCGTAATCCGTTGCAGGGAAGTCAAGTTTTAGGGCATAGCAAATCGAGCGTTCCTTAGGAGTTACCAGTATAACTCTTGTGCCAGAACATCAATCGTTGGTGTTACTACCACCATCATCGTCGAGAAAGTTCAGCATAACATTCAACATTGATGTCATTAATATAGTGATGTCAATGTTAACATGGCTGCATCAAGGGTTATTACTATCATTATCATCATTAAGAAGCCTTACACAACATTTAACCTTGACATCATTAACACAATGTGTCAACATCAATGAACACAATAAGAAGGTTACCAAAGATGTCTCTAATCAACATTAGAACCATTACAATAGTCGAGGAACACCAAGCCTCTTTCTCAACATGCCGCCAATCCACATAGTCTTGGACAAACAGTTACAGTTAAAGCTCGCCGAGGATCAATATTGCCAAGTCATCAAGCCCAATGGAGAGCATCACATATCTATACGCACAATATCGATATCTATCAATGTCGATGTCCATAAATAGAGTTAACGTCGCATTATGTCAACAATAGAGTGTTGGTGTCGAGTATTGGAGCTATGAAGGCCATGCCGAGGAAAATGCAATTATACATACTACAGTGTGCAACAATGTCGTTCATGTCAAGGCCGATAGAGTATTCACCATTGACACTTGATGAAGCTAAAGACGTCGAGATTTATGGATGCCGAGGCTTGCCTTCCCCCAAACTCTATAAATAGGTACCGAGGGTCTTCATTTCAGGGGCTGAATTCTTGGATTCTCTCTTCTTACTCATTTAAACCCTTAATCGAATTAGGGATTTTATTCATTGTAATATGGAAAGTGTGTAGATACGTTGATTTGTTCAATTAACATGCAAATGATCTAATTAGAATGATTTAAGCTACGATTTACACATATACATATCATATTGAGCTTTGTCCAAGTTTACAGCATCGACATCATTGCGTGTATTGGTAGAAACCTCACCGAGCTTCATAAATGTTTAAAAACTCGCTAACTTCCATATTAGTCTTACTTTGATTAACTTCTTCCTCGATAACATCGAAGACCTCGATATTAAAGCTGAGAATCGACATGAATGTGTGTATAAACTCGGTGACTTCAATGACTTCATGTCCATCTTCGATGACCCCCATTTGCCTCGGCGAGGCCCTGCACTAAAACAATTATTTTCTTTCATACTTTTAGGTGTTGACGATTTTTTCGTTAACATTTTGGTGCTAGAAGGAGGGCTTAAACCTTTGTCCTATTGTCGTTCTCTCCACAAACTAATTGCCTATGGGATCTTTTACTACTTAATGACAATGGTAAGGGCTAGAAGCGGTAATGACGTATCAAATGGAGAAGCTTCATCCTAAGCGACTTTAGAAAACAATGTCGTCCCAAACTTCAATTTAGAAAATACGGAAGTTGGACACCTTCAACCGTAACAAGGTTTACATGTAATGAGACTAAAGTCCAAAATCTACCACAACAAGTGATAGTTATGTGAGAACTTTTTGAAGAGGCTCTGTCTCAAGGTTCTTTAAAGATTATAAAAGGAAGAGATGAAGCGCAATCTCCAATAAGGACCAAAATGAAAAAAAAATTGAAAACCAAGAAAGTCAAGCTAATAGGCTCCTTTAGCAATCAAATAGTTCAATCCAAAGAGATAATAGACATTACTACAATGATGAAACCGACTAGAAGGACATTTTAATCAAATAGTAAAGGATATACTCCTTGGCCTGGAGAAAAATGGTAACCTTCGAAAGCCTCCTTTTTTAGGAGAAATAATAGCTATTAGAATTCCCTCTCGCATTGAAATTCCCCTACTAAAGTATGATGGAACCACTGACCTAGAAGATCATCTTAGCTTTTGAAACTCGAATGTATTTGTATACTTCAAGTTCAACCGTCTTTTGCTAAGTGAGAAACCTGGAAAAAATCATAATATATAAATAATTAGAACACCATACTAACTAGTCATTGTCATTAAATATAAAAATCCTAATATAAAATGGTAGTACTTTGCAAAAGAATGATTATTTTTTCTCAATTTTAGTAATCATAATTGACAGTTAATTAATATAACTATGCATAAAACTAGGTATATTTAAACTCTTTACAAATATAACAATGTATAAAACAAATATCAATAAAGGATGCTTGTATCATACCAAAATACCATCACAATCCTCCCTTATATAACTTTCATCCCCACAGTCGACATCTCTATCATCAAGTAGTGACTCATCTACTGGTTTGCTAGTTGAATCATCCTCCTCGTCATAGTTTTCCAATTCTTGAAAACCTCTAGGGGGTTCTCTTAGCACAACATACCAATTTGAAGAACTACTTTCTATCCAAAAAAGAACACTTGTACAGCTTGCGTTGCTAAAATGAAAGGGTCGCTTGTAAATTGATTTTGGAACTGATGTAAATTGACTAATGTAAATCCATCTTCAACCTTCACTCCACGATCAATATTTTCCCAATCACACTTGAATAAGGTAATTTGAAACTGGCGGTAGTCTAACAACAAAATCTCATGCAAAACCCCATAATATATTACTTTCACAATGGACCCATCTATGCGAACAGTACTTGCCTCAATGGAAACACCACTATTTTGTGTAGACTTCTCGTGGTCTTTTGTATGAAAACGCCGACCATTAAGAATATAACCAGTATAAGAAATTACTTGACGGCGAGGTCCATATGCAAGCCAATTTATTAGTTCACTAACATCAGATGTTTTTCAATCATCTTTAACCTGGAAAAGCATAATATTATATATAAAGATTGATCACTATTTTGTGTAGACTTATGTATCAAACTTATCCATCTTAAAAGAAGATATAATGCTATCAACCTTTTCTTTAAACCAATGACTAAAAGTCTTCGAATGCAGCTTTGAAAGTTCCACATCATCCCGTGAAAGCTGGGAATGCAAACGTTTCATCGTTATGCATCCTATATAGGTAAAGATACAAGTCAAAATGTAATTTATTTCACATATAATAGTTGAATTGAACTTATGCTTACTTTATATAAGGCTCCACTTCCTCGGTATTAAACAACACATACCGATGAGTAGCATCAATCACCTCCTTAGTGACTACCATAGGTTTTCCTTTGGAAATAGGATGCCCCTCGCTTTGTTCCACTTCATTTCTATTTTTTCTTCACCCAATTTCTAATGCATTTTTAATATATCCAGCATAATACTTCATTCATTCATCAGCAGAATAGCGCTCAGTTATGCACCTTTCAGGCCTTGCTTGATTTTTAACATACACCTTTAGTGTTTTCATATATCTATAATTAAGATACATATATAAATTACTTTCATAAGTACGTATACTATTAAGTACTTTATGTACTCATGCCAAATTTTACTTCTCAAATGGATACATCCATCGATATTGTACTGGCCCGCAAATTCTTGCTTCCCTTCCTAAATGCATTGTCAAGTGAATCACGATGTCAAAAAAGGAAGGAGGAAAGAATCTCTCAAGATCTCATAGTGTTAGTACGACCTGATTCTCGATGGATTCTAATTTATCTTTATCAATCACCCTTTGGCAAATGTCATTGTAAAACGAACATAGCCGTAGTAATGCATTCTTTGTCTCTTTAGGTAGAAGTCCTCTCAGTGATACAGACAACTGTTGTTGCATCAAAACATGATAATCATGAGACTTAGGACTTGAAATTTTGTTTTTTTAAAACAATTCCCAATATTCGAGCTATACCCATCAGGTACTTTCAATTCCTCATTCTATTGTAAAAGATCTCCAATTCTTGGTTAGTTAAGGTGCATGGCATGACCGGAAGTAATGCTTTGCTTCCCATGTCTATAGGATGTAACTTTTTCCTAATACCCAATACTTCTAGATCTTTGCGTGAATTAATGCCATCTTTTAATTTTCCTTTAATATCAAGTAACGTACCAATAATACTTTCACCGATATTTTTTTCAACATGCTACATCTAGATTGTGACACAAAGGAAGTACGTAAGAAAATCAAAAATGGAGTACAACTAATTAATAATAAAGTATTGATTACATAGATAGAAAAGAAGAGGCAGTTTTGTTTCTAATTAAATTTTACCTGCCAATAAGGAAAATCAAAGAAAATAGATTTCTTTTTCCACATTTGACTTCCTTTTTTCTTCCCATCTTTCCTTTTCCTTTTCTCTTTTTCTTTCTCTTTATCTTCCTCAATTGGTTTTTCCCCTTTCATTACAAATATTTTTAACAATATCAAAGATTTGAGAACCGGTTTGTACTGGAGGCCTTTGTCTATTCTCTACGGTTCCATCAATTTTTTTTTCGTTGACAATATTCATGGTTAGGTTCAAGGAATCGCCTATGGCTTAAGTATGCACACTTCTTACTAAATGGTAGCCATGTTGAGCATGTATTAATGCCACAAACAGGACATGCCCTCTTACCCTTTGCAGTGCAACCTGCTAAATTTCCATAAGATGGAAAATCATTTACCGTCCACATCAGAATAGCATTTAATCTGAATTCACTACGAGTGTATGCGTCATACACCTTCACCCCTTTATCCCACAATTTGTTCAAATCTTCAATAAGTGGTTGTAGATACACATCGATATCATTCCTAGGTTGTTGTGGCCCAGGAATTAATAAAGATAATATCATATTATCTTTGTGCATACAAAGCCACGGAGGGAAGTTGTAAGCAACAAGAAACACTGGCCAACAACTATATGCACAGTTCCAATCACCAAAGGGATTAAAGCCATCACTTGTAAGGCCAAGCCTTAAATTTCATGGATTGGATGCAAAGGAAGGATACATTCTATCAATTGTAGCCCATTGAGAAGAATCTACTGGATGACGTAATTTACTATCTTCACTCTTATGATTGCTATGCCATCTTAATTGCTCTGATGTTTCTGAGGACGTAAACATTCTTTTCAGTCTTGGTATTATTGGAAAGTATCTCAAGACCTTTGCAGGTATTTTGACTTGCTTTCCACCTTCCTTTGTCCATTTCTTTTCCCAACGAAATTTGCCACATTTTGGACAAAAATCACTATGCGCAAGCTCTTTTCTAAATAGACAACAATCATTTACACATGCATGTATTTGTTTATAGCCTAAACCAAATGATTTAAGCCGCTTCTTTGTAGCATATGTCGAATCAGGAAGCGTGTTTTCCATAGGAAACATATCAGGAAGGATACACCATTTTGAGCCTTGTGCTTGTAAAGAAGTATTATAGCTGACAACTTTGAGTGAGTTGCATAATTGGGGTACAAAGGAATTTCAGCATTCTCCATTATCTCTTAATCCCTATCCCATATCTTACATTAGCATGATCTTCCATCTCTTCATTACATATTTGTGTGTCTAAGTACATTCTATATGTATCCGTCACCTCGTCGCCTTCATTTTCTGAAGGGCGTGCTTTCCCATGAAAAATCCATACGTTATATGTTGGGTCAACTCCAGAACAAACCAAGTGTGATACAACATACCTTGGCGATTGGCGAATAAGATTCCTACATTCTGAGCAAGGGAAAATATTTTTTTCTGGATTCCCTTACTTTTTGCATGCCCATATACAAAATTCCGAATGGCTTGCCTGTATTCTTCTGCCATTCTATGAAACATGAAAAGATCAATAACCCATCCTAAATAATAAAAAGTATGAAACTATTAATCAAAATTGACGAAACCTTTGTAGGTGGATCCAGGCTTTGTCCATCTTGATAATCTTCTAATGTTACAACCGAATGAAAAGACGTTATGCCCAACAAAAAATATGAGTCTTTCTCATGATGAAATATCTCTTTAAGCATTCCTCCAAGCATATGTATTTATGAATGGTACTCTTAGTGAACTATTATTACCACCAAGGTAACAAAAATAACAATAATGCATTTGTCAGTTATAAACCGATTTTCACATCTAAATTGCAGAGAATTCTTTCTATTGCCAAGGGAAAATGTTGACATGGCAATGTTAAACTCTGCAGGTGCTGAATCAATTCTGCTATCAATAACCACTTTTTTGGCATTCTTTAGTTTCCAAACCGAAGCATGAATATATAAACCAAAGTGCATGGAGTATAATTTTCAAATTACATGCTTTTTTAATTCTCTTTTTATGACAAGCTTTTCTATGTTATCAGCATTTTACATAATTTCAGCAAAGTTATCTTAGGTCAAGTTATTGATTCAGGGGGAGTGGATGAGAATGTCAAATTTTCTTGGAGCTGCGTATGCTATCCTTTTCACTTTTGTGGTTTATGGACATTTTAAAGCAAACCCAGGTCATTTTGGTTTGAAAACGAATCATATTTTTTGTGTTTTCAACAATGTAATTTCAAAAGTACGAATAGGAAGATAGGAAAATACGATGGAAAATAGTTGATTAGTCAATTTGGAAAATGGTTTTATGATCTATTTTTACCTTTTTTTGGAAAATTTTAAAAACAATTCTGATTTCTTATCTTCACTTTGTTGTAGTCCGCTTTGTTGTAATGATTAGTATTTTCTAATTCCTCGGCCCTTACCATAACATTTGAAATGCATACTTAAATCGAAAAATATCAAAGTTTTGGCAAACAAATGTTTGATTGAAAGGGAGAAAGCAGAAATTGAAACAGAAGTATCATTTGAAACTTCGATCTTGGTAAAAATAAATAAGCATGGTTGCATTGAGTGAAAAATGGGAAATTAATTCGTAGAAAGTTTAAATCCACCTGATAGTTATATCTGTATAGATGTGGAGAAACAGAATGGGTCTACACTTAAATTTCTTGAAGATATTATTATTATTTTCATGTAGTAAGCTAAGCAACTAATTGCTCATCAATACTAGGCAGCTATATCATCATTTTCACGTAGATGAAGTATGCTGTATAGTACAGGATTAAACCTTAACCGATATTCCTAAGGTACTATTCGCTGCAATATTTTATCCGGTTTAAGTTGGGATGCATCAAACGCGTCTTGCTTCTATGTCAAAATTGGACCCCGTAGAGGATTAAAAAAATGTTCACAATTTGTGAACTGTGATACTGGAAATCTCTGCATTAAAAATATACAATCAATATATCATTTGTTTAAGGAATCATGGGCACTCATACAGTAAGCTTTATTTTGCAACGTATACTTTCTTAAAGCTGCTGATATATATCATCATATCAAATAAGTAATAAAAAAACATCACAAAGCATATACACTGAACCAATTAGTACAAAACCGACATTAACATCTTTTTGGTTGATCTGAGTGGCAGTTCTGTTGGTGATGATTTATTATAATTTGGTGAGTCTTTTCCAACAGAAATAGTGCAATAACATGGAATAGATAAAGTAATTTTCTTTAAGGCCCATATAATGATATTTGTCCTCACCGCTATTCAATCAAAATAAGTGAGTAGAGTAAAATTAGTGAGCAGAGTAATGTACCATCTCTCATTTTCAATCATAAAACAATTTACATGGAAATGTCATCCACACGCGTTCCTAATTTATCGGTTCCAATCATAACAATTAAAACAAATATCCTTGAATTAACTTATGTTTAAATTAGGTATCAAAGGCAGCCTTGATTTGCGATATGGAAACAAAGGCACGGATACAAAATTAACTTGCCTTAACTGATTTTTTTTATATTTTGAGAAAAATATAAAGATAAGCAGATCTATAATGTTAACTAAAAGGACAATAATAATATCAAAATGCTAGATTGTACAATAGTACTCCAATAAACAAAAAATTATGGTTTAAAATAAGCAAAATGCTGCATTTTCTAAAAAATGATATTTGCATAATTGTAATAAAAGTAACTAGTTTTCTGTCATTAATTAGCAAATAAAATAGCAAAAATCTGAATTCTCAAAACACATACTATAATCAACCTAAACACTTAATTTATAAACCGTTTAGTTTTTTGCGCCATATAAAATGTGTTATGTAGATTATATAATTTGCTTACGTGAGATAGTTCTTACGTTAAGATATCTCAAGGACTTATAACAGCCATGCGATATTAAAATTAAAGTATGCAGCAGCATTGATGAAATTTAGTATATCATGCAACTTTAGAAGTTAAATGAAATACATACCAAAGAAATCAAAGTATAGCAGTACAATTTTTACATGGGATTTAGGATATATGTGACTATTCAGTAAGATTTAATAAGCATTTAGGATATAGTAGGTAATGACCATAAGATGTCAAACAATAAGCATAAGACGTCCATAAGAAGTAAGAACATGCTTGTAAAATACTAATAGCATTGAGGAAGACTGTAAATTTTGCAAATCTAAACAGAGGAAAAAAATTTGTGCATTGCTACCAGTTTATATATGATAGTTTACGTACTTGTCCTTAGCCTTTACTAAAGAGCAGCAAGCTTATCTCGAATAAGTGGTTTTAACATCAAGTGACCATAGTAGTACCTACATAGATTGTAACGACTCGAATTTTTGACCATTTAAAAATATTAAATTTAATATAAATTATTTAATGAAAATGGTTAGAAACAAAATTTTATGATTTTTATTATGATAATATATTGAATGTAAGGTATAATAACAATTGAATTTTAAATGAAAATCAATTGCAATAAGATAAAAGTTGTAACTCACATTAGAATTTAAATTTATTATATTACTTTATATTAAATTAATAATATAAATTGGGATAAAAAATGTTGAATTTAAATAAAGAATTGAGTGAATGTTTTAATTAAAGAATAACATAAGTTGTTAGTTGAAATATATCTTGGAGAAGTTGATTTTCAATAAGATAAAACATTTACTTTGTAAATAGTGTATTAATTTTGTTGTATATGAAATTTTATAAAACATGTTTGAATTAGTATAAATGAAAAAATATAGTGTTTTATAATTAGAATTCGTTTGAAATTAGTAATGAAATTAATTGGAATTAGATTAATTGACATGTTTCAATTAAAAGGAAACAGGAATGAAATTGTAGTGAATGAGTTAATATAGGAACTTGCATTTTTGTATCAAAATGGAATGAACATTTTAATTAAAATAATTGCATGTTTTGAGACGTATAAAATAAAAAAATTATTTTGAATAAGTATGATTTTGTAAAAAAAATTGAAGTATGGAGTAATATATATAAACACGTTTATTAGTATTCAAATTTTAAAATATACCAGAGGGTTCATGGTTGTGTAAATGTTGTAAAATGAATTAGAAATTACCTTGTATTAAAAACTTTACATTAATTACACATGTTCACATGCATTTATTTTTCCATTTTATATATGGTAAAACTTGTAAATTGGTTGCATTAATGTGACTGTTACAGTAATAAAAAAGTAAAGTAAATCATTTTTATAATGCATAGATAGATATATATTCATGAATTAATAAATTTGGTTTGAATAACATAAATAAATGTATAGATTGAGTGGTTGATTAATTGACTAATTGATTGATTGAGTTAATGGAATGTGCACATATATTAACATAACATGAATGTTTTAACAAAGAATTAAATGATATAAATATGTGTATATTTGGGTTTATTGAAATTAATTAATTGAAGTAAGTTTTGGAACTTGGACCCCAAAAGTTTGTTTATAGTATATACGTGGTCCCTTCATTTTCTTTATATTTATCATCACATCCACATTCTCTTTCTTTTCATTTTCAAGTTCTCCATGTAGGTTCCACTTAAGCATCCATTTCATTGTTAGACTACTCATTCGTTTCTTATTGATTAATAGTAGTCTCGTTTGATTTATTACTAATTAATAATTGCTGCATTCTTTTCATTTGTTTCTCATTTGTTTCGTTTCTTCTTTCCAAGTACTTTACCTGAAGTTTTTTTCCATTTTTAATGTGAACATCCAAATTAATATTCATGCTACCTCATTAGCATTTACTATTCTCCATTTCTAAAATTCATTTTGTTTATGCATTATTAGTTCTTGTAGCTTCCTTTCATTGGCAATTTATTCTCCTAAAGCTTCATTTTAAAATAACGGAAGATTTATTTTTATCTTCATTCATATTTTTATTCCTTTACTTTACCTCTTTTAATACCTACCTTTTTTTAAGGATGTTCGTATCTTTACTTATTTCAATTCCTAGTTTGTTTATATTTACTTTATTAGCTTTTCATTTGTTTCCATCTTCAATCCTATAGCCTCGTTCATTTTTCAAATCTCATCTTACGTAGCTTCATTTTTTCAAACAAAACTTCCATCTTATTTTTTTCTCTCTCTTCACCTTCCACCTTCCTTCTTTTTCATTTTTCTTCTTTAAATCTCCTTCTTCTCCATTCTTTTAAAGCTTCCTTTTTTCTTCTTTTTTATTCTTATTCTTCAAATTGTCTTCTTTTTCAAAGCTTCCTTTGCTTTTTCAATTCTTCTTCTTCGTTAAATTTTCTTCTTCTTTTCCAAACTTTCTTCTTCTTTCCAAATATTTTTCTTCAAATCCAGATATATACAAACTTTTCTGTCTCTTTCAAAACTTTCTATCAAAAAAGATTTAGATAGCAAGGAAACAAATTAAACGGAGAAAGTAGTAGCGGATCCAAATCTGACTAGAAAAGGGAAAGCCAAAAGGTGAGTTTTAAACTACTCACGAGATACTAAAAGTTTATTGCAAGTTTAACCAAGTCATATAGTGATAAAATTATTGATTGTTGGTTGGGAATTTTAATTGACATTTAATTTAAATACCTAAACTACAATATGTGATAACTAATAATTATCGTGACAAGTTATTAAATTGGTCGATTTATTGAATTGGTTGATTTGAATGCTGATTGTATGTTGTGATGGATGCTATTGTGATTGAACGTGTATTTGTTCATTTATTTTGATATACTCATGTTATCACCCTATAGTTTATTGTAATCATATAAATTTTCATATTGATTATTTGAACACTGAATAAGGATACAAAACCCTTAGATTTCTTATATTGACATGTGAAATAAAATTAGTATGTTTAGATTTACTGTTTGAACCATAAAAATGATTTTTGAGAAATAAACCGTCGTTACCTTATTTGGAAGTTTTCTAATTTAAAATTTGAAACCCTAGGATGTTTTCATAAATTGAAAATTTGAAACTTTGGAAAATTTTCATAAATCAAATCTCTTGAACTCTAAAATTAAATTTGAAATTTTTTTGTAAATTTTTAAGTTATTAGAATGGATCTGTTGTGAAATCCGTTAAATTTTGAATATGAAAATAATAACTTTTCTGGAAAATTTGAAACTTTAAAAATATAGTTATCTGCTTCCATATTTAATCCGATTTTGATTTAATTTGCGTAAGAATTTTAGTTCTCACTCGAGTGTATTATTTTCCTTTACGCTCGGGTCAGCCTGAGTATTTCAGTGTTTCGAATATATTATTTCTTGGAGATGAAGATGGAGTTTGAAGACCGTATTTATTAATATTATTCTACTGCATTACTGTGTTATATCTGTTAAATGTATAACTGATGATATTGTAAAGTGAAATTATTGTATATTATTAAAAGCTTCATGAACTGTTTATGCTATTATTATATTTTGTCATTCCGCTGCAAGATTTTGTGTATTGTCCTTCTTCTTTTTCTTATTTCCTTAAAATAAAACCCATTGATAATCTATCTTTTAGATGGTTTGAGTCGGACATGGGTGGTTTATTGTCGACTTGAACTGTCCAAAAATGGTGGGTCATCACATAGACATAAAGTATTTAATCCTAACGTACATCATGAACTTATGTACTAAAATACAAGTTATCAATACACTTATGTTGAAGTGACATAATATATCCATAACTTGTATTAATAAACTAATTTTGAACAAACTTCTGCACTGACAAGAGAAAAAATATAAGTTTTAGTCATATTGATCTTGAAAAACATGGGATTTAAGCTTATAATGAGATGTTAAAAATATGTAACGACCCCGGAATTTATATAAATTTAAACTGATAATTAATTTAATTTTTGAATTAAAATTGTTAAATTAAATGATGAAGTGATGCGAGTTTCCCCGAACTCAAATAAATTTGGTATAAATCATTTATATTTTAATTTGATGGTTTATATTAGAAACATAAATAAATTTATATAAGATAAGTTATGTAGTTATGATATAAGTGAATACATTAGCTAAAAATACAACAACATGTTAACTAGAAATTACAAAGCAAAAGTAAAGGAACAAAATACATTTACACATGAACAAAGGATAAGTATGGACAAACATATATTCATGTACAAGCCTCATGAATGCAGCTACCAAAACAAAGCTATAAGCCGAGCAAAATAAGTAAACATATATAAAGACATAAAGGACTAAGCATTTAATGCTAGCTCAATCAAAGTCAATTCTAAATATACAAATCTCTTTAGCCACCAAATTATCTTCAGCCGAAGGAAATAAAAAATTTATATTGTACAAGCTAATAAATGCTTGTACACCACAATATCACTTCAGCCAACAAGAAAGAAAAAAATCTCTGAATTGTGGTACAAAACATTTATCAACATGTTGTACAAAATGAACATACCCTGTACAAAGTTTTATACCCAGTAAACTTCATTTTCCTTATATCTCCTCTTCATCTTATTTTTCGTTCCACTTCAAGCTGTGAAAAAAACTAAGGTGTATCATCTTATATCTCAATCCATTCACCTCAGTTCATTTCGTTTATCAAAAATAAGCAAACCAGAGAATAAGCAAGCATATCCATTTTTTACAAACCGAAGCATCATTCATTTAAACAACAACAAAGGGCAGGAAGATTAGGAGATCAAAGCAAAACAATTCTCAGTTTCAAAAAGTTTAAAACTTTTCAAACAAGAGTGCTCTGTTCATCTTCTCAAAATACTGTGAGTAAACTCTTAAACCCCTTTTGTACTTTGGTTTGCATGTGATCAGTATTGAATGTTTGTTTGTGAAATGTGAGTATACCCTTTTGATTTGAACTAGAAATAGTTGCTGTGAATAATATTGAAGTTTGAATGGTAAATGTGTGTTTGCATGTATATATATACATGAAAATGAAGGTGCATGTCTGTACACATAAATATGAACTCTGTTCCAGGCCTACAGGTTCCAAAACCTGTCTCAAATTCAAAAGCTCTATCTCAAATTATTTATAGGCTTTGAAATCTAAAGAGAACATGTTCGTATGATCATGTTCTAAGTTTTTAAAAATAAATTTAAGTAAATTAAACAAAAACTTTTTCAGGAAATATAAGAATACAGGTAAAACCAATGTAAAGAGAAATTTCATCAATCCTGATTTCAGATCTTGAATATATCAATTGAAACGTCATCAAAGTTGATGATTTTTAAAAGTGAAATTAATTTTTTTTATCAAGTATTCTTTGAGAAAAATAGGGATGAACGGAATCGCCATTTTCACTAAGTTCTGGCGATCAATAAGTTGGTGGACTTCATGATCATAACCATAGCTAGCTGGAAGGTCGTAGAGTTAGGGAAAAATGCTTGATTAAATTTTAGATCAACGTGGATGATGATCTTGATCGATTTAGGGTTTTGCACGTATTTTTGGTTGAGGTGCTTCCTGTGACGATTTCGTCAACGTCGTAGCGCTGGAATCAATCGCACCCATGGCAATCAGAAGAGGAGGGTTAGACGAAGCTCTGGCCGGAGTTTCGACAACTCTGGTGGCCTGAGGCGCCGGAGCGAGGTGATTTAAGGCGATAAGTTTTGTTCCAGGTGGATGTGGAGTTGTTTGATTTCAAGTTAGACCTCGTTAAGGCGATACGGGTGGTCGGAGTAGCTGCTGGGGTCGTAGGCGACTCGTTGGGGGACTCGGCGACGATCAGCGATGGTCGGAGTGATGGTGCACGTACACGTGCACGAGTTGATATTCTGGCTTCGTTCGTTGTTTAGGGAAGAAGCATCTTCCTCGGGGTTGACTCGAGGAGTTTTCGTGGTTGTCTCGAAGCAGACGAGGGACGAGTGTTTCTCGTGTCTTTACTCGGGAAGATCTTGGATTTGCTCAGGTTGTTTTTGTTTGAGCTGTTTGAATTGAAATCAGGAAAGTATTCCAGGTTTAAAATCAAAGAAATTGAATTTGGCAAATATTTCAAAGTTTAAAAACAAAGTGAAACAAGTTTTAAAGTTTAGAAGAGATGTTTTAATTGTAAATTAACTTTAAAGTCAAAGTTAAATTATTACAAGATTTATTAAATAAGGTTTAAATGAGAATTAAAGTGATTAATAAAGATAAAATGTTTTATCTTTTAGTTAATTAAGATCTTAAGTTATTAATGATTTATTAATTAATATAAGTAATTAAAGAATAATTACTTAATTAATGATTGATTAGAGTTTAATTAAAGATTAATTTATTTAAAGCAATTGATTTAAAGATAATTAATCAAAGATTAATTTATTTAATGTGAGTGGTTAGGGATGATCACTTATTGAAATTTTATTAAGTAAGTGGTAATTAATCAATTAAGGGTTAAATTTATTAATTAAAGATAATTAATTAAATGGTGAATTAAATAATTAAAGGTTAATTATTTAATAATTAAAGGTTGATGAATTATAATTAAAGGTTAATTAATTTATTATCAATGGTTAATTAATAAATGATTAAAGAATAATTAATCAAAATGGTTGAAATTAATTAATGTTAATTAACCAGGATTAGTGATTTATTCATAAGTTGATTTAAATAAATCAGATAATAAATTGACCTTATCTATGGATATTTGGATTCTATCGGATGACTTGATTGTTTGATATCCCTGATATATGATGCTTTGTGATATACCCTGATTTGTGTTGTGATCTGTAATTTATTTATCTGGGATGAATGTAATTGATTATCTGCGATATATATATCTGTTTCTGTGATATATTACTATGTGAATATGAAACCCTTGACCCGTAAATGACACTTGAATTTCGATGCGACAGGGAGTCGGATTCCAGTTGGTTATCCGAAACCCACATCGAATTGTAATAGTGAATCTTTGTGACTGATAAATTTATTTTATCTATGAATCTGTGAATGAAGATAAGCGTTATCGATTATACCGCTTATCGATATATCTGTGATGATTGATGTTGTGCACTATTGTGTGAAACCCCTGGACCACACTCTTACACACACCAATATGGATTTCACGAGGAAATCGGTTAAGTCACAGATGATTTAAATTTGATGTTTTTGAAATTGAAATTTTAATTTCAATTGATTTTGAAATTGTGAATTTGGGTATAAAGCGAAAAGCTTTTGAAATGGAATTTCAAAGATAAAGGTTATTTTGAATAACTTAATCCAGTTTTGAAATTTAAATAATTTGATTTAAATTTGAATTTAAGTTTGAAATTGAATTCTGTGATTTGAAACTAGGGATTAAAGATGTTGTACAAGTTATATATGGGTTAAACCATTTTAAAGATATTGATTTGGAAATTTGAATTTTTATTCAAGGGTTTTAACTCGTGTAAATATAACTGGATTTTTATGAAACGAAACTATTTGTTTTCAAATAGTAAAAGCTTTCGCATAAGTAATGAACTTCCAATTTGTGTTGAACGGTTTCAAGTTTGAAATAGAATTGAAATGTTTTGAAAACTATGAAATGAGTCTTTGATTTCAAAGACCGGATGAGTTAATCCAACTTGAAATAGAATTGTTTTGAAAGCTATGAATTAAATCTGTTTATTTTTAACAGATTTAAAAATGATGATTTATTTAAACCATTCGAAACGAAATTGTTTTGAAAGCTATAAGTTAAATCTTTGATTTAAGGATTTAACGAGTTAATCCAATTGAAATGGAAATCGATTTGGAAATCAATGAATGGATCTTTGTGAACGGGGTGAACTTTGTGAATTGAATCTTTTTGTTTAAAAGATTAAAAGTGTGGAAATTGTTTAAACCATTGAAGGTTTTTGAAATGAATCTTTTTGTTTAAAAGATTGGAAATGGTAAATTGTTTTACCATTCGAATGACAAGTTTTGGGCTTTAAGCTGTGATTTAACTGAGACCCAGTATCCATATGATTTTTTAATATTGCGCTCGTTATTCGGTTTAGCCGGGAGAAGACCTTTGTGTCATATAACCCATTCCGAATAGTGATACGACGATATGGATAGCATTTGAAGACCGGTGGTGAAGACCGGGTATTTGCGAGAGCGATGGGATGACCTATCGATTTTCTCTGCATCATGGCTCCAGTATAGAGATTCCTTAAGTGATGGGAAGTCCGATCGAGATTGTGAATACCAGGATTTGCAAGGGCTTCTTTGGAAGTGCCTTCGGTTCTGTTCGAACCCGGAACAGACTTGTATGGTTACATGTCTGACACTACACTTTGAGATATAAACCAGATTTCTTTCAAATACATTTCTATTGGTGGTGGAGAATTTAATCTCTTAGCTTAACACCCTTCTCTGAGACGTATGAGCTCGGAGGTTATGTAGTTGAAGGTTATCAGCAATATACTCCCAATTTGGTAATGTGACATGCTGAGTGTTGCTGTGTGATGATCATTGTTTGATCATTTGTGATATGATCATTTGTTTGATCATTTATCTTTGTGATTATTACTTTGATCATCTGTTGTCCCAAAGCATGGCTTTGTGACAAAGCGTAGCTTTGTGGACGAGACCTCTTTGGACCTCACAACCCGGAAATGGTCGAAACAGGAATATGCGGCAAGGTTATGAGGGTCACGCCCTTTAGGGTATGTCATTTCCTTCTGGAAAAGGGTGGTATCAGGTATGGAGCCCTGGTATTTAACCTATGTGGATACTCCGATCTCATTTATTGTGTGATTGTGTGTTTATCGAGGCGCCTCGGATAAAGGTCCCAAAGGACCGGGAGGTGGCGTATTCGTGAGTTACCTGTTACAGGGGTAACCCGGCCTTATGTTGGCAGAGAGCAGTTTGTCTCTCGGGACGTCCAGCCAGAGGCGATCCCATTCGGCGGTAGGAAAGGAAGTTCCTTAGCCTGACCATTTGTTGGAAATCCAAAGAAACAATACGAACCCTTACGATTGCAATTGTATAACCTGCTATGGAATGTGGCGGTAACCTGCTATTGAACATAGTAGCTATAGTAGGCATAACACGGAATGCCTATGCTGGCTAAGATTAATATTATTCTTTCGAAATGTCTTCTCCACTATGCACTAGTAATAATATTCAATGATTGTTTTTGCGTAGTAAGCATCTTTGACTATCATAAGGAGAAATCTCCTCCGATTCTGCGTTTGCATTGTGTGTGCGTGCGGGAGGCCTTATGGTAGTTTCATTTTCCAAAAGCATTGCGGGTTTCAATGTTTAAAATCTTTTGTTGTTGTTTTAAAGATAAACTATTTTTGTTGCTCACACCAGTCACACGACTGACTCGGAGTTTATTGTTCCCTTCCTAAACTCTGGGTGCCCACCATTTTCCACACGGGTAGTCTAGAGTTGGGTTTCTTTTCAGATATTCAGGTTGAGTAGATTATCTGGAGCTAGTCAGTCCTTGGACGACTTACCTTGCTTTTCGCTAGCTATGGATTGGAGCATTCTATTGGAGATAATTCTTTCCGCTGCTATTTCTTATATCATATCTCTGATGTATATTGATATCTGTTGTATCATTCTGTTGTATCATATTGTATCAGATTTTGTATCTGTCATTGTATCAATGTTATGTAATTGATATATTCTTTATTCCGCTGTGTTGTTATATTTAATGGTGTTGTAAGCTCTGGAGAACCAGATTCGGTGTTTGAATCTACGGCATTTTGAGTTCAAGTGAAGTACGGATGCCGATTTTCGAAGGCCGGATTTTTGGGTCTTTACATTAAAAATAGGTCGAGAACACATTTGGGGAAAACAAACCTTTGCAAAAGTGCTTGTAGGGTCATCAATATCTGACAAGGGCTCCAAAATCTCACCTAGCATGCAAGGCAAAAGCATTTTAGCAACCTAGAGAATACAAATTAGTTATTCAGAGAAGTAACAAATGTGCTACATATAATATACTATCTACATATGAAGTTCTACTCTTAAGCATTCAACCTATGTTGAGTTGAATTTGGCTTCATGGTTAGTTCTGTTAAACAAGCAAGTCATAGTTTTGTAAAATTAGGCCATAATTTTTCAAAGAGCATCTTTAAAAAATACAACCTATATGTACAACCAGCAATTTACAGGTTTTTTACAGAAAAAATATCTAGAATCCAGAATTACGATTACATATAAACAATAACAATATCTCTGTGAAAATCCTCAATATGCCTTTGTATCGATCGCTGCAACTATACTGTATTTGAGAAATGCCTAAACCTCAAACGATGTCGAAAATTGTACTTACAACGAAGGTAAATTGGATGTGAAAGCTGGCGCAATAGAAGGTGGTCAGGAGCGAAACGAATTCGTCTATGAATTCGCCTTGGAGTTTGTCTATGAGTTCGCGTTGGAATTTGCTGCCTTGAGTTGGGATTTCCTCTACGAGTTCGCCTTGGTGTTCGTCTACGAGTTCGCCTTGGAATTCGCCGCCTTGAGTTTGGATTTCATGTGCCCTAGTTTGGATTTGGAAGAGAACGTGATTTATGATTAAGGCAAAGAAAGTAAAGTTAAGTTAGGGTGGGTTGCTGAAAACTTTAAGCGGGCTCTAGCAAAAAACGGTCACGAGACAACGTAATACTTTGGTATGAACATATGTTATAAGCAAATAAAAAATTGTCAAGAAACATTGATAACATGATATTAGCAAACCGTTTTCTTATAAAAATTTGTTTACCGGCAATTATTTATAAAAATTTCGTTTACCGACAATTTTGTTATCTGATATTTATTTTCTTATAATTTATTTTATATAACTTGACTACAAATTGTTATAAAAACTTACAAGCAAATAAAAATTTCTTATAAAATTTTTTTTACAAGAAATTTGTAATATTCCGACAATTTATAAGCAAATAACAAACTGTTGAAATTGGCATTTACTACAATGTGCAGAAGAAAATAATAACTAGAAATTATATTCTAACAATTTGTAGTATTCTGACAATTTATAGGCAATTCGTATTTTATTTTGAGAAACTTCGTATAAAGTTACGTACTAATAACTGGAAAGTAAAATTAAGTCTATTGAAATAGTGATTAAATCCTACTACAACGTCTAAAATAATCGAAGGAAACGACGATCAACCGTTAAGAGTTGTTGAAAATTGGCATCTACTATAACGTGCAGAAGAAAATAGTTGTAATTGACATCTATTACAACGGGCAGACAGAGTTGAAAATTGATATCTAGTGCAACGGACCAAAAAATGTTGTAATGGAAACTCTAATAGATCTATATCACAACAGGCCAAACTTGTTGTAATAGATCAATATTACAACGGGCAATAACCGTTGTAATATAGTTGAGGATTGGAATCTATTACAACGGGCCTGAATCGTTGTAATAGGACCATATTACAACGGGCTAGCTGAAAAGGTTGCAATAGATATACTTGAAGATGAAAACTTGCACCTATTACAACGGGCATTAAAAACCGTTGTAAAAGTTGTCTATTACAACGGTTTTTTGTGGCCCATTGTAAAACATGCGTGTAAATGGGTAGTTTTTTTGTAGTGCTAGTGTTACCTCAAAGTCATATCTCACGATTGTTCTTAACTTTCGAGATAGCGACAAGTCTACTTCTTCGGTGTGTAATGCAAATTATACAAATAAATTGTTTCCATACAAGTGAATCGCTTTATGGAAATAAATTCATTTCCATAAATAATTCAAAATTTTATTTTAAAAACTCGAGCTCGTACTTGGCTTCACATTACAAGTATTAGCTATTAAAACACTTTGCTAAAAAATTTACTAACTTTGAAACATCATTATAAAAAGGATGTAACAACTTAAAACATCCTTATTACATTTATAGTTAATTTTAAAACTTTGTTAACTAAGTTAATTAATTAACTTCAATAACCTTTAATTAAAAAGGGTAAATCTCCTTTAAAATATCATTAATTCAATTAATTAATAATATAAATAATTAAATAAATTAAATAATAATTAACTATAATTATTTAAAAGTGATTAATTAATTTAACTTTATTTAAGAAAGATTTATTTAAGGTGAATCAAATTAATTAACTTTTAAAAGCCATTAATTAAAAAGATTAATTAATTTGAGAACATAATTAGTAAATTGATTATCTAACTTTAATCCATTATTATTAAAAGATTAATTAACCTTAAACATAATTAAATAAATTGAATAATTAATTTCAAAACATCATTAATCAAGTGATTAGTTAGTTTTGAACACATTGTTAATACAGGAAAATAGGCACAAGGACAAACTTAGAAAAAATTTTAGGCTGAAGGACAGCAAGTTTATTTTTTTGGCTGAAGGACAATGCTCGTTATAAATAGCATTTTGTACAGTGTAAAACTAAATATAATGCTAGTTATAACTAGCATTTTGTACAGTGTAAAAGTTTAATATAATGCTAAATATAACTAGCATTTGTCCTTCAGCCTAAAAATAAAACTTCATGTCCTTCAGCCTAAAGTTTTTCCAAAGTTTGTCATTTTCCCTAATTCGCTCTTGTTAATAAGTTAATTAGTTAACTTTAATCCTTTTTAATTAATTAATTATATTAAATAATCATTATTAAAATAATTAATTACTTTTGAAAACATCATTAGTCAAAATCTTGCTTTTCAAGC